>JAWWNH010000001.1:18850000-20050000 GCA_034641385.1 Darevskia mixta
GCAGAGTGGAATGACATTTTGTTACAGATCTCACATGTGAATTTTGAATTGGCAAAGAATTTTTCCATGGAAATCTGAAGATTCAGAATGAGAAGATACAAATAAACTGCAGGATTCCTGCTGTGTATTTTGTCTATACCTAGCCAGTATAAAGAACCATTTAGAAACAGATGATAAACTGATTTCAGTTGTTTTATGATTACATTGGGCGTGCTTTTAGTGAGAACATGACTGTCTCATTTATGCACTTGCCCAAGGACCAAATCTGTGTTCTGTTGGCTGTGTTTCTTTTTGCTGGCTCTTTTAATACTGCTTTCGTCAGAGCCCACTTCTTTTTTTAACCTGTGTGCTGTCTGCAATCTATATCTCACAGGAGGCTATATATTTAAATTAAAACTCCTTATTAATCTAATTGATTGTTCGGTATGAAATGCATATGTAAGAGGTTTTGGTTGTGGTTGTTTTTTAAAAAAACCTCTGTGGTTCGATATCAATCTGGAAATATTAAAAGCTTCTTGTGGAAAACTGGAAAGCAGATGACACTTTGGGATTGGAGGAACAGTAGATTTTAAAGTAACATGGGCACACAGTTATTGCAAGCTATCATTAAGTGGCTCTAATTTGTGCCTACCATTTCACAGGAAGTTTTGTATTTGTATCAAAACTAGTGGGGGTGGGATTTACGGAAGTAGATTCTTCAAGAACTCAAAACTTTTGTTATTAATAAGACAAGAAAGTGGTTAAAAATCTCCCTTTCTTATTAATACTAGTATCCAGGACTCTCCAGTGAAGTCTGATGTTAGTATATTCTGGACAGACAAAGAGAAGCACTTCTTCACAGAACACATACTTAGAATTACGGAATTGGTTACCCCAAAAGAGAATAACTTCCACCAGTTTGTATGGCTTTAAAAGAGGGTTGTACACATTTCAACCTTATTATCATTTGATTAATTTATAGATCTCTTTTTCAAGGCTTTTTTTGTTTAAAATCATACAATAGAAAGAACTAAAGATAGGTTTTAAAATAATGCAAAAAACAAACAATTAAAACTTGGTTTGAACGCAAACAAGCATTCATGACAGAGGCGTCCATTATTTTACCTCTGAAAAAGGTATTATTTTACCCCAACTGAAAAAGCTGGACTGTTTTGAGACTCTGATGTGGTGAAAGTGGGGGGGGGGGGGTAGGAGTTTTTTTAAAAACTAATAACGAAAAAAATCTGCAATTGTTTCAGGCAACTACAAATAGTAGATATCCCACTGGTTTCACTAGGTTTTGATTATGCCCATTTTATTTATGGTTTAAGTACTGTGAGGCAATGATGTCCATTGAATACAAAATAAATGGAAGAGTGAACATCACTGAGAAATTTAAAATGTACAGGATTACATAGAAACATTTTTTTGGGGGGGGGAGGTAGTTTGGAAAAATCAACATTACAGAGCTATTTTCCTTTTCCAATATATAATAAAAAAACTGGTCCACTTAAAAAGTGGCCAATTGTTATTAGAATAATCAAGGATCATTGTCAGTGATGGAGGGCCAGATGTTATTCTACTAGTAGTCTGTGTGAAGCCACTATTGAAATTTTGGGTAGTAATCTACAACCACAGAGTAATGTGCTTACTGAGTAACACACAGGCTCAAACATTTCTTGGAAGAGTGATGAATTTGCAAAACCTTTTTGCTCACTCATCGTTTTTTCAACAGAATCAGTTGTTTCTAACTCACGAGTTGAAAAATTACTCCTAACGGCATCCAGTTTAGATGTTGGTTGCCTTCGTTTTGGTTCCTTGCCACCACTGAATGCTAGCTGGCATTCTGACAAACTATTTTCAGTAAGTTATACTTCATGTGATGTTAATGTGGGTTTGTTTATTCATATTTATCAAGGGGATCACAATTTGTTGAAACTATTGGTTCCAGGAATAAGCTTTCATGATCTCCTTGGAAGAACATTTGGCAACCTCATCCCATTTAGAAAAAAGAAACTTTTTTTTTTAAAAAAAACAACAACCTTTTTTTAAAAAAGCTCCAATAAGCCATTTCCATGTTTTATCAACACTCCGCTTAATGGATCAATTTACATAGGCCCAAATGCCCACATCTTCTTCTCAAGCTGTGAAGTACATGAAAAGAAAGGAGTAGAGTTGCAGCTGGCCTTGAATGATGGGTTGCACACTGGAATATGAGTATGCATTGACATGCTGTATCCCCAGCTTTCCAGCATATGGGCAGGACTTATCAACCTCTTGTTGGCTCAGATTGAAATGCTCATTGATATTGTGCCCATAGGAAATACTGGTTCAATGGATCTAAATGGTGGCTATCATCCATTAGCAGACTGGGGGGTGCAGCATGCCAGTGTGTGTGTGTGTGTGTGTGTGTGTGTGTGTGAGAGAGAGAGAGAGAGAGAGAGAGAGAGAGAGAGAGAGAGAGAACCTCAATTGTCATATAGCATCAGTAATTTAAACACATTTGGTCATACATATGAGACTGTGAACCTTTCTAAAGATTAGGGATTTCACACTGGCAAAGATTTGATGCCTTTCTAACTGTCCAATTTGACCACTGTAAAGCACTTTATGTAGAGCTGTTCTTGAAAAGTGCTCAGGAACTCCAGGAAGTACAAGCTGTATCAGAATATCATTTGTTAGAAAGAGGCTCTAGGATTTGACCCATAACTGAAAGGAACTGTTGTTGTTGTTGTTGTTCAGTCGTTCAGTCGTGTCCGACTCTTCGTGACCCCATGGACCAGAGCACGCCAGGCACACCTATCCCTCACTGCCTCTCGCAGTCTGGCCAAACTCATGCCAGTAGCCTCGAGAACACTGTCCAACCATCTCATCTTCTGTCGTCCCCTTCTTGTGCCCTCAATCCTTCCCAACATCAGGGTCTTTTCTAGGGAGTCTTCTCTTCTCATGAGGTGGCCAAAGTACTGGAGCCTCAACTTCAGGATCTGTCCTTCTAGTGAGGAACTGTATTGGCTACCAATTAAGGCCAAGCATAATGTTACAACTAGGGATGCATGAACCAGACTTTTTCTGATCTATGTCACTTTTGAATGTGTTCAGCCATTAGTCCCATCCATCCTGCTTCCTCATTAATTTTTTAAAATGTTATTTTAAGGTGATTTTTTTGTGTGAGTAAAGTTCTGCTTCCTGTCTAATTTGTTTCTAGGTAGAATTCCTGGGACCAGCTTGATCAAGGATTGTCCAGGAAAAACACTTGGGGGACTATATTCATAGTCTGATGTGAGCAAATGTGAATTCATCTTCCAGTCAATATGAGAACATTTCTAAAGACCCACATACTTTCATTTCACAACAAGGAGTTAAGAATGGGCAAAACATTATAGAGTTATTGTTAACATCCTATGGGGGGGGGACAGCCTGGGAGGTTCACAATGCACACTTCTGAATTCAAGATATAAAACAAGGGCATGTTTCTTGGTGACTATGTATACTGTCCAAGCAAACTTATCTGCTTCTCAGATTTTTTCTCCGGGGGTGGGGGCACCAATACAACTCTTTGTCAAGGGTGCGAGGGACCTTATACGTCTAAGCCCAACATATTTGATTTGTAGATCCTAATCAGCTTACTTTTAATGGTTTCTTTCAATGTTTCATTGCTTTGTCATCTCAAACATTCTTCACTGCGCACTGCCCAAATCAATTCTATAACTTACTGTGGTCACCTCAGACTATTTGAAAATTATATTAGCCCTCAAGTATCTAAAATTTCTAATAAAGATTCTCTGATGTGTCTTCTCATTTTCCTTCCTCAGATATACACCCTAGTGTCCAGTCAATTTTAAAACTCTCCTGTGTTTAAAATAGTCAGTTTTAAATGCCATATTTCTTTGTTTTCATATCTGTACAACAGACACTAGTTGTATTCAAGTAACAAATAAGGTCCACACACGTTTTCCAATTCCGCTCCCCTTCTCTGATATTTCCCCCTTTATATCTACAATCTGCTTTTTATTTCGTGATAATGACAGATCATTATTAGAAAAGCATCAAGATATGCTGCTCCGTGTTCTGGAATTGAATTAATTTGGAGTCTATTCCATTTTTGCATAATGATAAAGCTGTTCACTCACTTTTCTACATTTCCATTGCCCAAGTGTTTCCAAGCAAAGGAGGGAACGCAGATAGTTTTTGCCCCCAAGTCCCAAGGGAGATGCTATGCAATCGTTGCGTTGTTTTAATAGGGGATTCTGGGTAAAAGCAACAACAAAGACAGCTGCCAGCCACTGGGAGAACCTTCCTGGTCGATTAAGATTGCCCCCATGCCCATTTTTCTCCCCTCTCAAAAACTGGCACAAATAACATTGCAACATTTCTCTAGCGAATTGGGCAGGGCTTTATGCTTCAGCCCTAGATTATATTAGTATCAGTCCTGAGCTCATGAAACATGTGGATATTGGGACAGTTCATACCCTTGACCACTGCTGTGGCAAAGATCAGGAAAGGTACCACAAGGCCACGGGGATGCCAAGAGGAGGAAATGAAGACTGCAGAGAAGCTGGATGAATTCTTTGTATACTTATTGACAGTGGAAGGTATAGTGGAAGACCTTTGCGCCTGAAATAGCGTTCTCAGAAAAGGACTCTGAGAAACGAGCCCAGCAGCGGCGACAATACATAAGGTCATTGACAAATTAAAATTAACAAATTACCAGATTTGGATAGCAGCCACCTAAGAGGGTTGTTGTTGTTTTTGCAGAACTCAAACATGAAATTGTTAATCTTCTAACAAAATTATGTATTCCCCCCCAGGTCAGCCTTCATACTTGAGGACGAGAAAGTGACCAATGTAACACCAACTTTTAAAAAGAGGTCCATGGGAGATTACAGGCCACTTAGCTTAATCTTTGTTCTGGTAAAACTGGTGGAAAGCATGGCTAAGAAAGTTAACAAGCAGACAGAAAAACAAGTTTTGCTGAAGAAGAACCAGCATGGCTTCAAAAATGCTATATTCTGTCTAACTAACTAGTTAGAGGGGTTTTTAAGAGTACCTTTGTTTTGGACAGCAATGAGCATAATTCTGAACATTTTTAAGTGTGCTTTATTATTGTGCTGAGATCCCCGCCCCAAGGGAACACAGATGCCTTTTGGATGATGTAATAATATGTTGTTGATAATGAAAACCTGTCTACTTAGTAGCATTGATATTTCTACCTTATCATACGCTTGCATTGCGTTGTCTACATGCCAGCTACAAAAACAGACCCGCACATTTTGCAAGGTGGATGCAATTCATTGCTGTGCATCATATGGTAGATATAAAGGAAATATATGGTTACTGTTACCAACAAGTGCATACATACTACATGAAAAAGCACAAACAGCAGAATAAATTAATGCAAATATGAATTGCTGTAATGAATTGCAACTGTTTTCATTGTGCAATACATTATTTAACTAACACTGAAATACTATGCATGTCTAGTCAGAAGTCCCAGTAAGATCAATAACACTTATTTTCAGGTAAAAACATATAGTATTGCAGACCAAACTTTGTACCAGTTAGTTTGGAAAATCACAGGTATTTTTCACATCCCTAATTATAATTATGGGGTACATCCAGTAACTTTCTGGAGACTGTCATATGCAAACACGTTAAGGAAGTCACATGCTTGTTACTATTCTGTTATAGCAAGCTATAGCAAGTATTCAATATTGTGGTATATTTAATCAAACAAATTTTTTAATGTGTTTAGAAACTGAGTAATGGCTATTAAAGCTCACCAGTAGCTAATAAAATTAGCTATAATAGTGACAACAATGTAATTAATATAGTGAGCAAAAATGCCACAACAACTTAAAGTCACATGTTTTATTACTTCTCAGGTCTGTTTCTAGTTGTTCTCTTTCTATTATTATTATTATTATTATTATTATTATTATTATATCTCACACATATTTCTCTAACAAGCTGGAATAGCTGCAAGAGATTGGATCGAATTCTTTCCACTTGAGGAGCTGCAAAAATGTATGCACACATGAACTTCTGAATATCTGAAACATGCCTATGTTATGTAGCTTTTTAACAACTCAAAGCGGGTTTTTTTATTCTATTTCATCCAGTATTAAGACAGTGGTGGCAATCATGAACAACATAAACTGAAATAGCCAGAAACATTTTATTTTCAAAGTACTCCCTGTCTGAGTTTTTGTATAGGATGATGAATTTTGCACAAGCAACTTTGGACACTAACCAATGGAAAGACGGGATATTGAATAAGTAAGCATGAAATCCAGGGATCTCCATCCACAAGCAGAATGGACACCATTGGTGGAACAGGCTCCTTCTCCCACTGCCACCCTAAATCTTTTCTGGGTTTAGGGGACCTTCCAGAACAGATTCTTTTGGTGGTATGGGGCTGCAGTGTGAGGAGGAGGAAGAGAAGCAAAAGTCCTGGTGCATGAGTGGAACTCTGCTCACACACTTTAAGATGCTGCCCTAAATAAATAAAGTTGTGATGGATCATTTGATCCATCTGTTCCCTTTGATTTGCTAAAATCTGATCCGTACTCATTCAAGAGCATCACAGCACAATGTCTCCAAGGTAGCCACATTGTATGTGAATAATCATTTCACATTGCATAAAAAGGTAAAGGACCCCAGACAGTTAAGTCCAGTTGTGAACGACTCTGGGGTTGCGGTGCTCATCTCGCTTTACTGGCCGAGGGAGCCGACGTTTGTCCGCAGACAGTTTTTCCGCGTCATGTGGCCAGCATGACTAAGCTGCTTCTGGCAAAACCAGAGCAGCACACGGAAACGCCGTTTACCTTCCCACCAGAGCGGTACCTATTTATCTACTTGCACTTTGACGTGCTTTCGAACTGCTAGGTTGGCAGGAGCAGGGACTGAACAATGGGAGCTCACCCCGTTGAGGGGATTCGAACCGCTGACCTTCCGATCGGCAAGCCCTAGGCTCTGTGGTTTAGACCACAACATAGTTTTGTGCAATTACTGGCATGATCACTTTGACAAAGGCAGGCAGAATGGCAATCAAGTGGGAGGATATTAATCAACTTCTACTGCATCACGTTATCAGAGGCTGGGATGGTTATGTGTGGGAAAGCCTGCATATTTGGGCACAGTGATCAGTAGTTGCCTCGGTGCAGAAATATTCCCCTAATAGGTATGACAAAGCACCAGTACCATACTAGCATTTTTTGTATTTCCACTTCAAACAGTAAATCCGACTGAATTTACCTAATACTTCAATAATCCAATTATAACACTTTACTAGCACAAACCATCAGCACATAAGCCCCAGAGTCTTTTAAATTAGGACTGTGTCGAGCTGCTCACCAAAGATTCACTTCAAACTCTGACAAGGGACAAGTTCCCCAAAGTTCAGGGAGGTTTCATTATTCGATTCATCGCCATGCTATCCATTTAGCAAGAATTACTACGTAGACATGACTTAACAAGAGTGGCCCAGTGCATCTCAGAGAAATCCCACCAGGACTGGCAGAACTGCCTTAACTTACCAAAAGCCGGTGAAAACATGCAAGAGTACATTTCATTTTCGGTTCTAAGTGGTTTACTTCTTCTTTTCTTGACACAGAAACTTAGCAGTAATAGCAGATTTGAAGATCGACATCCAAAATGTAATGACAACAGCCTATTTGTGCTAAACATGGTGTGATCTAAAACACAAATAGCCAGCGTTATTCAATTCAGCATGATTTAGTGTGCGTAAGCAAGGCTTCATTTATCTTTGCACGGTCATATGACTGCCTTTTACCCCCTTCAACCATAAATCTACACTTGATGATGGCAGTTCTTGCATATCAATCTACCTCCATTTTTTTCTACGTGTAGTATTTATTTAATGGATCAAGGGGACTATCCTTCAAGGAAAATGGGATATTTTATTCACAATTAGGTCATTAATATGTCAGTAAAGTAACTTTCCATCAAAGAATGGGAAAATAAATCTTAAATGAGATTTACATTTATACGGACCTGTTAATAAGGAACAGCTCTCTGCTTTTTCTTTTTTAAAATTACCTTGGTTTCAGCCTTATCCCCAGCAAAGTATTTTGCCCCCACCACCATTAATCTTCAGGGGAGAAGTTGTGCATTACTCTGAATGCAGTGATAGCTCTGTGATAAATTCAGGAGGGCATGATAGAAGTTCAAGAATTTTGAATGGAGGACAAGGGACACAGTGCACTTAAAATACATATTGTTTGTTTGTTTGTTTGTTTAAAAATGTGTGAATGTTTTCTCCTTGCACTTCAGCCAAAAAAGGCTCCTGGAGCAGCTTATAGTTCAGTAAAAACAAGACTGTCATTGTCTTCAGGCTTACAGTCAAGTACCAGTTCCTACCTACAAGTTCTTCTAATAGCCAGCTGGGGTGGAAATGGTTAAAATCAAAAGTTGCCAGTTTCCCAACTGTCCCAAGGGTGTGATGCCTGAATTCCTTCTCTTCTCTGCTCTGCTACAGCTACAGCTGTAAATT
This sequence comes from Darevskia mixta, assembly GCA_034641385.1. Classification (NCBI taxonomy): domain Eukaryota; kingdom Metazoa; phylum Chordata; class Lepidosauria; order Squamata; family Lacertidae; genus Darevskia; species Darevskia mixta. Next base: position 18,858,492 of record JAWWNH010000001.1, read on the forward strand.
TAAAATAAACATGTTATACCGGCCAATCTTATACTCATATATTTATTTACCTTTTCTCTTGGGACTGAGGTAGATTGGTAAAGAAAAATGGTGATTTGTATGTGTTGTATATATGATATAACACTGTGCTGCCAGATGGCGCTGTGGAGTCCTATTTTTCCCTACCCGATTTCTCTGCTTAAATTTACAATGCATTTAACTGAAACGCTTCTTTGATGTGTCTAGATGCAGCCTTGGTGATTTGTCTTACATGCCCCAGTGCCTATCTTGCTAAATCATGTGCCCCTTACTGCATCAACTTTATCCCCACCCCATCCAAAGACCCTCCAAGTGTTCCTATTTTCCATTGGACATCCCTGATTTAGAGAAGCTGTCCCAGTTTCTGATTTGACATCCTGGAATGTCCCACTTTTCCTTAGGGTGTCCCTATTTTCATTGGAGAAATGTTGGAGGGTGTAGCATTTGTCCATTCCTGGGGAAAATATGGCTGTGCAGGAGTGGGGAAAGGGTTAATTGGCTGACCATCAGCAGACCAATGAGAAGCCGGAGGAGGAGGGACTTCCGGCGAGGGCGCGCTAGAGACCGGGTCGAGAGCCGACAAACCTTGGAAAGCGAGGCAGGTCGGCTGAGAGCGGTAGTGGAGAGGGGGGGAGAAAGTGCCGAAGACACCCCCCAGATTAGCCAAAATCGGCAAAGGAAGGTGAGGGGTGCGGGACCCCAGCCGGGGAAAAAGACGGCGCAAAGAGGCTAACCCAAGCAACGTACTAGCACCGAGGTGGAAGGTACGGAGGAGAGCCGAGTGCATCTAACACCAAACGGCTACCGCCAAGGCACCCGAGAACTCGGACAGCAGACGCCCGAACCCCCACAGACGTGAATAGAGAACAGAAAGAAAAACCCGTGAGTGCAAATTTAAAATCAAATTTGATAAGAAAGAGGTTGGAAGACCACGGGGGACTAAAAAGTCTGGGGACTGCTTTTTAACCCCCACATTTAGCATTCGGGGAACGGAACAACTGTATTCCCGGTAGAGTGAAGGGAGAAAAGCAGACATACTTACTACGCCAGTCAGAATAATAGCAGCTAGCGCCATCCAAAACGACTCTAGGCTTGAGAGGAGAGAGGGGAAGCCGTAGAGAGCCCGGTGCAAAGGAGAGGAGAAAGGAGAAGAAGAACGAGAGGGCAGTACAGAAGACGGCGTGTGTTGTTTTTTCTTTGTTTCTTACCTTCTTGGAACTTGTGATAAAATTGTCGGGGGAAGAGCGAGGAGATAGAGAAGACGGGGCTGAGGGAGAGAAAATGGAGGCTTGAACGGGGCGAGAGGGAGGATTGGTGAACTTCCGGCGTCACTGCGGAAGCGTGAACAAAGAGACGAAAAAGGAAAGCATTCAAAGAAGGGAAGCATATGAAAGGAGAAAAACGAAACAGCGACATCTAGAGGTGGGAAGAAAAATAGCCCCAAAATAGAAATAAACCCTACAGCCAAACCACGATTTCAACCCCACTCAGGAACAGTGAAAAAATCAAAATTAAAACAGATGAGTGAATAAGAGCAAACCGACGAGGGAACTCCCAAGAAAGTGAGAGAGCCACCGAATAAGAGGAAAAGAAGAAAGTAAAGTATTACATAATGGCAGGGAAAAATTAGCAAGGAGCAATTGCAGCAACATCAGGCAAAAACGCGCAGATTAAAAGACAATTGATAGCAACACCAGGAGGGATAGGAGGAACAGGAGATATAGACCTCTCGACAGATATTAAAGATATTAAAGAAACGATAGCACAGATGAACATGAGCTTAAATGCAAAAATGGACGCAGTTCTAAACAAAGTGGAAGCGAATTCCCAGAGAATAGAAGAAATGACAGGACAGATAAAAGACTTATTTGGGAAAAATAAAGAGTTGGACAAGAATGTGAAGGACTTAACCACCAGAGTGACTAAACATGAAGAAGTTATCAAGAAATTGACAACTGAGCACAAAGAGGTGAAGAAGACACAAGGAAGAGAAGAGGAGAGGAAGGAACTTATTAAACAACAAGAAGAGCTAGCGGACCAAATTGCGATGCTCGAAATGAAACAGAAGGCACACATTCTTCGTCTGAAAGGTGTGCCAGACCTGGGAAGTGAGGTAATAGAGGAAAGAATAAAAAAGGAATTAGCCATATGGTTGGGAGTTGAAGTAGATGAGCTAACAATGGATGTAGACAAGATATATAGACTGAGAATAGACAAAGCAAGAAGCGTCAAGGGAATTAAAAAAATACCGGATTGTCTGATTTTTTTGAACTCGATGCTATTAAGAGAAAAAATCCTGCAGAGGAAGAAACAACAAGAACTGATCATAGAAGGAAAGACAATCGCCATTTATAAAGAAATTCCGAGACGACTGACACAAAAGAGACAGAACTATAAAAAATTGACGGAGGCTTTGAGAAGAAAGGGGATTTGGTTCGCGTGGGAGTTCCCGGAGGGGATCTCTTTTATTTTTAAAGAACGAAAAAAGACGATAAGATCGGCAGAGGAGGCTGACCGATTTTGCAGTAGATACAAAAAGGAACTGTTCGCTGACGGAGAGGAGGAGGAAGATACTCAACGAGAAGAATAGAAAGAACTAGAGACGAAGACACTCTGACCTCGAGTTTTTGTTAATTATTTATAGACAGTATCAAATTTAAAAATTGACTTCCTGATTGCCGCTAAATTTGAGATAAGCCAAACGAAACAAGGTAACGGCGTTTTCTTCTTTTTTTATTTTTCAATTACAATAAAGGAGTAATCCTCACCTTCAATTAATAAAGTGTAAATAAAAAATTATAAAGAAATGAATTTGAATATAATTTCTTGGAATGTTAATGGCCTTAATGATAAAAGAAAACGAAATAAAATAGAACATCTTTTAAAGAAAGAAAAGTGGGACGTAATCTGTCTCCAAGAGACCCATATACCAAAAAAACAGGAAAGACTGTTATGTAATAAAAAATTAGGAAAAGAATTCACAGCATTAGATGAAAAAAAGAAAAGAGGGGTAATAGTTTATATAAAAAATGAGATTAAGGCAGAGAAATTATTTCAAGATAACGAAGGAAGAGTAATAGGAGTTAAAATTTATACAACTAGAGGAAATATAGTGTTAGTAAACATATACGCGCCAAACGGATGTAAGATAAATTTTTTCAAAAAATTAGGAGAGCAAATTGGAGAGGTGATAAAAGAAGAAGAATTGATATTAGTAGGGGATTTAAATGCAGTAGCACAGCCCGATTGGGATAGATCAAGTAAAAGAAAGGGGAATAAGGGTAAGCTACCGAATACTTTCTTTCAGATAACGGAAACATATGGCCTGAATGATGGATGGAGAGTCAAACACCCGAGAGAAAGACAATTTACATATTACTCAAATCCTAAAAAATCATTAACGAGAATTGACTCAGCATGGCTATCAGCAGGTTTGATGTATATGACAACAAGCTGTGAAATTATGGAAAAATCAATCTCAGACCATAATCCCATAAAAATAAGAATAAAAGGAAAAGAAACAAGGAACAAAAGATGGAGGCTAGATGAGAACATATTAAGCGATAGAGAATTTAAAGAAAAATGTAAAGGATTAATGAAGGAATTCTTTGAAAAAAATACAGAAAAAGATACAGAGCTGATAACAATTTGGGAAGCTAGCAAGGCCTTCATTAGAGGAATATATATCCAACAAAAAAAATTACATTAGGAAAAAAAGGGAAGGAATGATAAATAAATTAAAGGAAGAAATGGGGAAAAAGGAAAGAGAATTAGCGAAAAATCCAAAAAATGATGAGGTAGCAAAACAGATAAAGATATTACAAGAAGAATTAAATATGATACTAGGAGGGGAAATAGAAAATAAATTAAAGTGGATGAAACAAAAAACTTTCGAATCTGGAGATAAAGTGGGGAAACTACTGGCCTGGCAGCTAAGAAAACAAAGGAAGGAAAGGACAATTATTGGAATAAAAGAAGGGAATAAAACATGGTCAAATATTGAAGATATAAAAAGATGTATAAATAAATATTATAAACAATTATATCAAGGAGGAAAAATAGAGCAAACGGAATTAAAAAAATATTTTGACAACCATAAAAGGGAGAAGATAGAGGCGGAAGAGAAATTGATCCTAAATAGCCCAATTACGAAACAAGAAATTAAAAAAGCTATAATGAAAATGAAACAAGGGAAGTCCCCAGGAACAGAGGCTTACCTGCACAACATTATAAAATAGTAAAAGATGAAATAATCAAAGTGTATCAAAAGATGGTGAACAAAATATTGGAACAAGGGGTATTCCCACCAAGTTGGCAGGAAGCATACATAGTTTTAATACCGAAAGGGGAGGACCAAATTTTGGAAGTAACAAATTTTAGACCAATATCTTTACTTAACGTAGATTACAAAATATTCGCGGAGATTTTAGCAGATAGACTGAAAAAAATCCTAAGTAGAAGAATTGGAGAGAGCCAACAAGGCTTTTTACCAAAAAGAAAGATGTCAAAAAATATAAGAACATTACTAAATTTAATAGAATACGCAGATTGGCACCCGAGTAAGAAACTCGCCTTTGTTTTCCTAGACGCCGAAAAGGCCTTCGACAACCTAGAATGGGAGTTTTTGAAGAAAGTACTTGAAGATAGTGGTATAGAAGGAGAATTTGCAAGAGGAATCACATCAATTTATAATAGACAAATAGGAAAGATTATTGTAAATGGAGAAATTCTGGAGGAATTTAAAATTTCTAAAGGGACCCGCCAGGGATGCCCCCTATCACCCCTATTATTCATCCTAGCACTAGAATACTTAATAGAAGATCTGAGAAAAGAGGAGGAAATAAAGGGAATAGAAATCGGGAAGAACATATTTAAAGTACAAGCTTTTGCCGATGATATTATAATAATGCTAGAGGACCCCAAGGAAATGGTAAGTAAAGTAGAAAGGAAAATCAAAAATTATGGATTAGTATCAGGATTCAAGGTAAATGATAAAAAGACAAAGATAATGGTAAAAAATATGAGGGAGAAGGAGATAGTAGAATTGGGAAAAATTATAAATTGGGAAATCGTGAAGAAAGTAAAATATTTAGGTATAATAGTATCAGATAAGAATACAAAATTATTTGAAGAAAATTATGTCAAATTATGGAAAGAAATAAAGCATGATTTGGAAAAATGGGAGATATTAAATCTCTCAATGATGGGCAGAATAGCAACGGTCAAAATGACAATTTTACCAAAGATTTTATTTTTATTTCAAATGATACCAATAGTGGAAAAAAAAGAAACTTTTGACAATTGGCGAAAGGAATTAAGTAAATTTATATGGAAAAGGAAAAGGCCGAGAATCCAATATAGACTTCTTACAGACACTAAGGAGAGAGGAGGCTGGGGGGTTCCCGACTTAAAATTATATCATGCGGCAGCGGGAATGTGCTGGATTAAAGAATGGATAACACTGGAGGATAAGAAATTATTAGATCTGGAAGGATTTAGGAATCATGTAGGCTGGCATAAGTATTTGATGCAGGAGAATAAGGGAAGTGGGAAAGAATTTACGGATCATGTATTTAAAAAATCTTTATTAAAAATATGGAACGAATATAGAATGTGGCTGGAACCGAAGACTCCGTGGTGGATCTCCCCACTGGAGATGACATCTATAAACAAAATACAAAAAGATACGAGATGGTTAACATACAAGGATTTACTCATAAAAGAACAAGAACAATGGAAATTAAAACCTTTTGAACAATTACAAAAAGAAGGCATAAATTGGCTAAATTATATGCAAATCACATATATCTATAAAAAACATAAAGAAATAGGATTTGAAAATAAAAAGTCAAAATTACAGGAATTATTAATCGAAAACAATAATAAACCAATGGCAAAAGTTTATAAGTACCTGTTGGAATGGGAGTTGAAAGACGAGGAAGTCAAAGCAGTAATGATAAAATGGGCCCAGGACATAGGGAAAAATATTCATAGAAACCAGTGGGAAGGGATCTGGAATGTAAGTATGAGGTTCACAGCCTGTACTAGAATCAAAGAGAACATGATGAAAATCATATATAGATGGCACCTAACTCCAGCAAGGCTAGCCAAAATATATAAAAATCAATCCAGTGTTTGTTGGAAATGTAAGGAGGGGGTAGGGGATTATATGCATTGTTGGTGGAGCTGCCCAAAAATTAAAGAATTCTGGAACCATATTTATGGACATATGAAGAGAATGTTAAAATTTACCTTTGAAAAATCTCCAGAAACACTCCTATTAAGCATCTTGCCAGAAAATATCCCCGAAAATAAAATTAATATTTTCCTTTATGCTAGTGCAGCAGCAAGGATGCTATTAGCACAGCTCTGGAAAAAAGAAGAAACGCCAGCAATAGAGGAATGGTATAAAAAATTGATTGAATTTATGAATTTGGCAAAAATGACTGCGGCAATCAGAGATACAACAAAACAAAAAATGAGAGAAGAATGGAAATATGTAGACGATTATTTAAGAAAAGAAGGAATGTCAACAAATCTAATGATCTGCTTAGAATGATACATAGAGTAAAAATTGTAAGATAAATCGATAAGGATACAATGTATTAGGGAATAAGTTAGTAATAGAAATAGTTAAGAAGAGAAAAAGATAACGAAATATAATTAGAGAATGGAAGTAGAAAGATGGGGGGAAAACAGGAGGAGGTAAATTTTAGGGGGGAGGGAACAGTAGGGGGGAGAGAGGAGAAGTAAGAAAGGGAAGAAGAAAGAGAGAGAATGAGAAGAATGGCAGATGAGTAGGTAAGAATGAAAAATAAGAGAGAAAGAAGGGGATGATGGGGAGAAGGGGGGAGGGGAAAACTTTAAGGGAAGGGGGAGGGGGGGAATGCGTAAATGGATAGGATGTGAGTAAGATGGATGTAATGTGTGGAGATGTATGTAGGGAATGTATGAAGGAATATATGATAATGTATGTAAGAGTATGTAAGAGTATGTAAGGGAAGAGAGATGAGGATGAAGTATGATAGAGAGGATGTATGTCTAAGTTAGGAAATGTGCTATTATATGTTATACGTGGTTTGTTAAGTGTACACTGTTTTTTTAGAATTCAATAAAATATTAAAAAAAAAAAAAAAGAGAAGCCGGAGGAGGAGCTTAGGGGCTTTGAAACCCAACCTGGGGGGGGGGGGAGTTGACAGTTGATGTGAGACAGCTGATTGAAGCAGTTGGTTGAGACAGTTGAGAAGAGGGGGTTGTTGGTGGTTGTGAGGGTTGGTGGAGAGGCAGAGTAGTGAGAATAGGATTAGGACAGGGTTGAGAAAGTGATGAACGTGTACCAGTGTAACTAATAACTGAACCTGGTTGAGTTTTAAAATAAACACTTGTTCCTTTGTTCAATTCAAAACCCTGACTGTGACAGTGATTTACCAGGGGGGAGGAAAATCCTGGTTGGTGGCACCAGAGCGCTGTGGTGGCACAGGGATCAATAGACCGTGAAACGTCCGGGGACCCTGTGCGATCAGCACAGAGGGTATGGAGTTATTTGACCCCTGAGCCGTCTGAAGGAAAGGTTTTTTTTTTTTTTTTTAATGTTTATTATTATGGAGTGAGCTCCCATCGCTCTGTCCCAGCTCCTGCCAATCCAGCCGTTCGAAAGCACACCAGTGCAAGTAGATAAATAGGTATAGCTGCAGCGGGAAGGTAAATAGCGTTTCTGTGCGCTCTGGCTTCCGTCACGGTGTCCCGTTGTGCCAGAAGCAGTTTAGTCATGCTGGACACATGACCCAGAAAGCTAGCTGTGGACAAACACCAGCCCCCTCGGTCTGAAAAGTGAGATGAGCGCCTCAACCCCATAGTTGCCTTTGACTGGACTTAACCACCCAGGGGTCCTTTACCTCCCCACCTTTACTGTTTACTGCTTACATGATGCAGAAGTTAAGATAGGTGCTTTAGCTTAACTATTTCTATGTGTATCTCTATAATATAAATATATATATGCTAATGGCTATCAATCTGCTCAAAGGTTCAGGCATTACACAAGGCATATTAAATGTTTTGGAAATGTGTGCCTTCTATAACCCCCTAGGGACAGTAGATGTCACTTCATTTAATTCGCATTGGCATGGCATATACAACTCAGTTTAGATGGGGGGAAATTCCTCTGTTACTGTGGCCTAATTACATTATCAGATATTAAGCAGAAACCATAAACCACAAGATGGGAATTAAACCTTCAGTGGTTACTTTTAAAGTTTTGTTTGCACTGGTGCCAGATACCAATAATGAAACGAGATACCACGAAAATATCTGAACCATGAAACCTCTTGCAATAACTTAAAGAAGGAAAGCCCAGCAATATGCTCAGGTAAATTTTAGTGCCTCCAAAGAAAATAAAAAAATATGCACACGGATGCTGCCACACCAGCAAAAGTGAGTTGAGTGTCAAGACTCACTGGGTTAGGAGGCAGAGCCCACAAAATAATAATAATGCTCTGTTGATCTGAGGTGCACAGCTATTATTAAATGTGCAAATCACCTGCTGCCAAGCAATACACTTTTAACTAACCCCCACTGATCAACAAAAGCCAGCGTAAAGCTATGCCGTAAGTCAGAGAGCAGAAAAACAACCTACATGTGCAGGGCGAGATTTAGGTTTGATGAGGCCCTAAGCTACTGAAGGTAATGGGGACCTTTATATGTCCAGCTGTCCTTTGTCAACAACAAATTGCCACTGTTTTTTGTGTTGGATATATGCTATATGGTAATTTATGGACCTAATAGGTATCTAAAGCCATTTGCCACTGTTGCTGTATGTAGCTTTCATTTTATTTGTTTTTTATCTTATATTTTGGAAATGGACATCCAGTGTTTTTTCCCCTTTAATTTTTTGGGGGGCCCCCAAGAGAGTGGCGCCCTAAGCTATAGCTTGTTTAGCTTATACGTAAATCCGGCACTGTACATGTGAATACATCAAGAAAATGAGCCAAGCCACATACCTTAGGTGAAATCACTCATGAGATGCTTAATATGATCACAGAACTAAGCATGCAGAATACTTTTTGGGAAACAGGTTCACATTTTCAAGATGGGTAACATAGACAACAAATCCAGAGAGATAACTCATACAGCTTTGCCTGTCTTTCTTTGAAACAGACTGGATCTGATACAGATTAGGTTGCTTCCGGATGCTACAGATACAGATACAAGGTGAATCTTGTGATTGCTGCACACCCCTCCTAAATGAGGAATGCCGTAATCATAGTCAGTAGAGTTATGGGACAATTACAACAGGCCACTTCATATAAAATTATTTCTCCTAGGCTGCAGCTTGTCCAAATCCCTTGTAAAATCCCAAAACAGAATTCCACTAATTCTTTGTAGCAAAATAGCCATTATCATGGAGGTTGGTGCTGGTTTGCTGTGTATTTGGGAAGAAATTGTGTGTCAAAAGTGTGCACAGTGCACAAAATTTCATAGAAAAGTAAGGTTATTAGGAGAAATGTAGCAAAATTGCATACATATTTTTGTGCAAACTTCTTTTAAAAACTGCAAACGGATGTGGGTGAATTGAACTTAAGATTGAATGAATGAGGAAATGAGAGAAACTGACAGAGACAGATTTGCCCATCCCATTGAAATTATTTGTAAAGAACTCAATGCGACCACTGAACTTCAGTGATCCAGGTACCATTGCTGTAATCCAAATTTCAACTGTGTTAGGTTCTAAAATTTAAACACATGGCAGCTAGCCATGTAGGAAATAAGCAGCTTCTCAGCTGCTTAAGTTTCTAACAGGCAAAAGGCTAAGCAATGAGGAAAGTCTAAATCAGTTTTAAAGATATGTCTCTGCGAACAAAACCACAATCTTGAGCATCATTCTGAAAGCAAATGGGGCCCTTGAATATTTTATTTAAGGTGCATTGTTTTAGAGCAAAACCTGGCAGGCACCAGCTTCCCCTTAGCCACCTCCTTAGATTTATAAATGGCATTTATAGCATGCAGTGTCCTCTTATAGATTAAATTAATGTTATTGTAAAGAGGTTTAATACTCGAGGATATTTATGAGTCATGTTGAGAAAGAAGCTGTACTCAGTTATGATGATTAATATAATTTCCCCAAGTTCTCATGGATGAAATTGCCACCATGTGCATATTTTCAGCAGAAAACAGATAACCATAATTCTCAAAAAAGGCAGCCATGATTGTGTTACTGATGCACCATTTGGAATTAGCAAATTACTTCTGGAATGGATAAAATATTTTCCTAGATATCATATTCTGCTCTCTGTGCATTCAAAATGTTCCCATGCAGGCAATTTGTATTTCTCTCTATTTTTCCTTCTTCTGTGTGTGCATGAAATCATATGTTTCTTTCTTTTAGTTGCTGCAATCAAACACCAAAAAAGTAGCCCCTAAAGTCCATACTTCATAATACTGGAGATTTAGATAGCTGAAATATGATGTTCTGGAACAATATCTGACTATGGCAGGAGTTCGTAGGTTTTGAAGGTCGGAGAAGGTTACATTAAATCTTTGCTTTTTACCTATTGAAGTTCAGCCATCACTTAGAATAATATATACAAACATACAGTCAGTATCCAACCTATTTGAGGCATCATCATTTATTTAATTAGACTCAAACGATGTGACAATTAGTTTAACAAATACAGCTCAAAGCTGTAATTTGTCTTTTCAGATTTCAGCTAACCCACTTGTATTGTCAGAGCTTGAATCTGAAGGCTACATAAAAGACAGAGCAAAATAACACAGAATTTGATCCTGAACCCAAGTGAAATAACTGAGAAAGCAAGGTTTTCAGGGTATGCATTTTATCGGACTTCATGTGCCTTACATTTCTTTGCTTTTTTTTTTTTACGATGGTACATTTTCAAGGACCTTTATACAAATCCTTGCTATTTAGGCCAATTTCTGTGCTGTAGCTTGGAAAGGTTAAAAAGGTAAAGGTAAAGGGACGACTCTGGGGTTGCGGCGCTCATCTTGCTTTACTGGCCGAGGGAGCCAGCGTACAGCTTCTGGGTCATGTGGCCAGCATGACTAAGCCACTTCTGGAGAACCAGAGCAGCGCACAGAAACGCCGTTTACCTTCCCGCTGGAATGGTACCTATTTATCTACTTGCACTGCGTGCTTTCGAACTGCTAGGTTAGCAGGAGCAGGGAGCGAGCAATGGGAGCTCACCCTTGCCCTGAAACATTTTTCATCTGTGTCTGCTGCATTGACAGGGGTGCTATTTAGAAAGTCCAGGAAGGGGGTCATTGTACCTTTCCCAACATGCGTTTCAGGTCCCATATGATTCTTTCTCAGACATACTTATATTCAGGGCCGGCCCACCCATGAGATGGGGTGAAGCAGCTGCCTCAGGTAGCGGAAGTCAAAGAGTTGGCTCTCCCACAGGCACACACACAAACACCCCGCCAGCAGCAGAGAAGTGGCACTGCCAGCGGTGCTGGTTTCTAGCAAGATCTCACCTATTTGGCTTCCCATATAAGGGCAACAGTGCAGAGGCAAGGCAGAACAACACGGCTCCGCATGCTCCTAGCACACCGTTATTTTCTAATTTATCCAACAAGTACGGTAAACCTTGCCTTCACAAATATGGAGGCCGAGAGCCAGTGTGGTGTAGTTGTTGTTTACCTGGAACCAGGTATCCGTGTCACCCCAAGGAGGACTCCGATTCAGCTAAATCTCTAATAACCCCAGATTTTGGGGGCGTGATTTTGCATGCACTTCTGGGGACCCAGGTGGCGCTGTGGGTTAAACCACAGAGCCTAGGGCTTGCTGATCAGAAGGTCGGCAGTTCGAATCCCTGCGACGGGGTGAGCTCCCGTTGCTCGGTCCCAGCTCCTGCCAACTTAGCAGTTCGAAAGCACGTCAAAGTGCAAGTAGATAAATAGGAACCACTCTGGTGGGAAGGTAAACGGCGTTTCCGTGCGCTGCTCTGGTTCGCCAGAAGCAGCTTTGTCATGCTGGACACATGACCTGGAAGCTGTACGCCGGCTCTCAGCCAATAAAGTGAGATGAGCGCTGCAACCCCAGAGTCGGACACGACTGGACCTAATGGTCAGGGGTCCCTTTACCTTTACCTCTGCAACATTCTGGTATGCAGACATGGCTCTCCCATCAATCTCAGAATTCTGCTCTGCAGTCGTGCAGAAGTATGTGGCTTTAAGGATTTCAGACAACTCTCGGGGGGGGGGGGCTAGGGCTTGTCACATTTGTGGGGATGAGACCTTGCCAGATTTCTTAAACCTTCAGATGACTCTGGTTCTTTGCTGAGATGTCTTCCCAACTTCATTCTTCATGGTTGACTGGGAGTTGGCCATGGTCCTGATCTGTAGTGCCATGCCTGGAGCTGAGCTGACTTGAGCTGAGCTAGGGCTGCCATACACCCGGAATTTCCTGGACATAGCCAGGATATGTCTGTTGAAAACAGTGTCTGGGCAGAATTTTTGAAAATTGGGTAAAATGTCCTGGAAAACCTGGGCATATGCCAGCCCACATAAGAAGTGTTCTTTTTTGTGTGGGTGATTTTCTGAAAAGATAGCTTTAAAACTTTGTGGGGCAATATGCCACATAGAGGGGACAGCGATCACTAACACAAGAACACAATGATTCCAACACTGTTTTCCTATGATTATGTCATGTAGCAGCCAGACACAATTGTGAGAAGAAAAGGAAAGGAGATGATAAGATCAATGGGTGGTATTCAAATATGTTTCACTCAGAGTAAACCTATTGAAATTAATGGACCTACTTAGTCATGTTCATTAATTTCAATGTATCTACTCTGTTAAACTTGGTTGAATATCCCAAAATGTATTGGAAAGTGCCAAAGTAGGAGGCAAATAGTAGAGATGAGGCTACATAAACTAGAATACGTTCCTGCTTGCTGCAGAATCACATCCACCTTGGATACTAAGTCCACAACTCCTTGTTGTCATTGAAGGTGAAGCAGAGGAGATTCCAAAGGCCAACATGTTTCAGAGGACTCATGTTTGTCTATGAATCCACCATGGCAAAGAAGAGAGAGAACTTTTTCCTGTTGAATCAAGCTTCACTTCTCTATGCACCAAACTTTGTTTGTTACCATTTCTATCTGCAGTAGTGCAGCCAGTGAGAAGCAAAAAGTCTGCAGAAGTTCCTTCCTTTCTCTTTAAGCCTCTTTATGTTTCCCACCCATCTCACCTTGTATGTGAAAAGTGCTGTGGACATTATTACTGTTCAAAAGCTGTGTCAGGAGACCAAGCTAGCAGCTCATTGAGCATTCATCTTGTCTTCCCTAGGAGTTGAAATTCAGAAGTCTATCTATTTTATTGTTATGTACTGAGTTGAATAGGATCCAAAAGGCAGCAGTCTGATTGGTCCTAGAACAATAGGATTCAGAATGCAGCAGTCTGATTGGTCCTAGAACAATAGGATCCAGAATGCAGCAGTCTGATTGGTCCGCAGGAGCCACCCAATCCAGCTCCAGGTGGAAGTGAATCCGCAACCGGATTGGCCTACAGGAGTATACTGGAATTAGCCAATCACGTGCGGCTCATTGTGTAAATAATGTATATAAAGCAGATGTTCTGGGGAAACTTTCATTCCTCGCTACTATGAGCTGAATAAAGAGCATGAAATCCACACTCGACTCCGAGTATATTTCATTTATATAATATAAATATAAATTCAAATTTATTAGAGAAATGTCACATATATCTGAGAAAATATTGAAAACAGAAGAGATAGAAACATATTAACCTTTGGAATGCATCATTCACTCAATTCTGTCTCTCTCCAACTCTTGCTCCCTTCCTCAGATGCCGTTACGTAAATGCTCTCATCCCCACAAATGTGACAAGCCCTAAGCCTGGGTGGGCATTTCGTTCAGACTTGTAACTGGCTTCTGCTGCTCCTGTTCCATAACTCCAGCACTGTAGCAGCAAACAATACATAATGCCTTCTTCTCAGCCTTGCAAAATCTATGGTAGTTATAGCACATAATGATCTCTTCTGATGGGATACTCTGTTGGGATTAAAATTATGAATCTCTCTAAAGTAGCTCTAGAGTTTTAGTTGGGGCTATATCTAAATAAGGCCTTCCTTCCTTAGACTCCATCATAGCACTGGAAATGATGCCAACAATCATAAGAATGTTGTCTTTTGTTTGTATGGCCTTAATATATAATATTTTCATATTATATTTTCACATATTTTCTCCATGAACTATTGATACCAATTAACCCAATACCTTTCAGAAGGGTTAATCACAAGCATTAAAAAATTGTCCAGCAGCACCTGCAGGCAGATGAAAGCTTATACCCAGAGCAAACTTAGTTGGCCTCTAAGGTGCAACTGGACAATTTTTATTTTTAAAAAAATTGTTTCGACTGCGTCAGACCAACACGGCTACCTACCTGAATCTAGAATCACAAGCATGCTATACTAAGGATTGTAATCAGCATGGGACGATAAATAGATAGAGAAAAATTCCTATAGCGGTCTCATATTTTCTCTGTGTTATGTTGCCTGCATTTTTAACTTCATTTCAAAATAAAATTCCATAATATAGGAACAGGGTGTGTGTGGAATTAAAGGCAAATGCGTCATTGCTTTTATCACCTCTCTGCCACTATGGACCTTTTTCATCCAGGATTTCAAAGCTACTTTCTCCTTAATTGTAGTTCTTGTCAACTGCCATTAGATGTGAGCAACATAAAGACTTAAAGACATACCCTCTGGATAAAACAACAACCAAAAAGAATAGGAAGCAAAATAAGTTCACAGTTTTCCAGTGTGGACAGAATTAATCACACTTAATAATTATGCAAAGTGATAACACTTATTATAAGATCATATAAACACGGTTAAATGAACAGTGGCAGTAACCTTTAAGAAGGAAAACAAAATTTGCCCACCCAAAATGATGCAGAGCTAAGCGTTTCATTGGCAAGGCATTCTGAGGTGTGACAGCTTTCGAACCACTTCATCAAATTAATATTTCAACGTGTCTGTTTTCTTTATTTTCTTCAGACTACCAGCCTACTGCACAACTTGTGGGAATAAAGCCCCTTGATTTCTGAGTGTCAACAACTGTTTTGTGTGCCATAAAAGGCACAAACGTTAATAATAACAACAATAACAACAATAACAACAATAATAATGATTCTAGAATTGTGCTCTTCATAGAAAGAATTTGTATTGTTTTGCAGGACAAGAAATGGCTCTGCACCAAGGAACCTAGAGCAAACAATAGAAAAAGGATGGGCATCTTCAACAAGTCATCCCCAAGTCTAACTTATCCTCTCCTGTCTCGGTTCCATGTTTTTTTCCCCTGTCCACGCCTGCAGAGATGGTGCTTCCATTTCATTCCTTCCTGCATAGTCAGATTTATTTTTTATTTTATTTTTTGCTGCAAGAGAAAAGACAGAAGCAGCAGTGGAAAACTTGGAGGATTATACAGTGGTGACCACATTACGATGAACCGCTCCCCGCCTTAAAATTATTAGAACATTTATATTATTTATTTATTTCGTTTATCTCTCACTTTTTCCTCCAAGAAGTTCAAGGAGCTGTACATGGTTCCTCCTCATCCCCATTTCATCCTCACAGCAACCCTGTGAGGTAGGTTAAGGTGAGAGTTTGTGATTGACCAAGGCCATCTTGAGCTTCTTGACTGAATGGAGATACTTGCTTATATTACAAGAGCTGCATTTACCATTGGCAGAAGTTGAGAGGAAATAAAGTACAAATGAGCCTTAGCAGTAATAGATGTATTTTAATGTGGTGTAATGGCTACAGTATGGGGTTTAGACCAGGGAGACCTGGGTTCATAGCCCTACTCAGCCATGAACTGAGTCACTGATCTCCCTGTCAAGCATAACTTACTAGGCTCTGCAAGGATAAGGTAGGGGTAGGGGTGTGTGTGTGTGTACTATTATAGAGTTCTGAGCCCCTTGGAAGAAATGTGATGTTTAAATGTAATAAATTCATTCAAATAAGAAGAATGCTGAGGTAAAATGGAAGTTCAGCATATGAATAAAAGAAAACCATGGGTGTGGCTTTTTTGCCGCCATTTTGGCCTGCTCTGAGAGTTTCAGTCTTCTTTCCATTGAGAGAGCCTTGGTGGTGTGTCTCCCATTTTGTCTAGCTGCATTGTTTGGGATCATTAAACGTATGAGGGGGTCAGATATCTATATTTTACCTTTTCTGTCAAATATTTACATGTCATCCTGAGGACCTCACCAAGGAGTTGTTGTGATTGCTTGCCAAGAAGTATCAAGGCTCAGTATAATTGTTAGCGTTTAAAGGTTTTCCTGTTTATTTCTGCCAATATATGGCATAAACACTGTCAGTTCTGTGTAAACTCTGCAGCATGTATTATTTTCAAAGACGATAGTCAAGTAAAGCCCTAGTATTGTTGAAAACTATATTTTCAGCCAAGCCTTTGTGGTTAGTAATGCCATGTGTGAAAAATCAAGCAACTGCCTTACCATGCAGCAACTTAGCTAACTAATTAGGAATTATCCATAAAAAGCTTGGACTAGTTAGAGGCCTAGCATGAGGACAAATTAAACAAAACCAAATACAAACCAGGGCAACTTTAACAAAAAAACAAAAAAAAACCCCTTCAGACTAAATTAAGCAATGCAACCATAGAATGAAATATATATCATATAAATACCAAACATGCACAGTATCATAAAATGTAAGCCACCATTCTGGGGACAGGATTTTGAGCGATGTTCAAAAAAATTTTCATTAAAGCATCCATTTGTTTTGTCATTCGAGAACTATTTAGTCACATTACTTTCCCTGTGGAATTTTTTTCCAGATGCCAATTGACACAGTCAGAAAATTCATTCCAACTCAAGATAAATCCCTAATTCCTCTGCCAGGAATTTCTCTTGCTAAAGACAATTATTGGTCTAGAGGGGGCTCTTCCTTCCTTCTAGAAACGTAGTTCCTTCTAAGAATCCAATGTAAAATTAAATACTTCATTAAACTGACAATCTGCTGGGCTCTTCTCTAGTGTTTTTGTTGCTGTAAAGCTAACCTAACGGGCACCGTAAACTTTTGGGATGCAAAGGTGAATGAATCATTCAGACGGATAATTTAGAGGGTGGGCTCGGTTAAAAATCAATGGGGATTTTCCTATTGACTTCAATAGGTGAGGGATGGCATGCAGGGAGAGCGAACTGTGTCATTTTAGGCCTTCTATTTTATAGGCCGAAGAAGCACTGGCTCCAGTGCTATTTCCCTCTCCACCCATCGCTGGCAAATGCCTCAACTTGTAGTTTGCCTCCATTTGCTGTGGGGATGGAGAATAACAGTTCCCATCTGACGGAAGGCATTTCTGGTTAGTGTCTGGGATGACCTGGGATGACAACTGAAGTTGTGGTATAGTTGCCAGCTGTTTAGCCAGTCGCTAAAGGGTTTTAGGGACATTCTTGATAGCTGAAGAGCTGTCAGGAGAGGTTTCAGAGAACCTCCCTACCATGGGAAAATAATGCATGATAGATTAGAACCCCAGCCACACTCTCCACTGCCACTGCATGGACTGGCCGTGCCACCAGTGATATTCAATGTGTGTAAGAAGGGGTCTTACAGTGATTGACTGATGATTTAATTTCTATACCATTTAATATATTTAAAACATCTCTGAATATATTTAGAATACAGGGCTGGATTTAGGTTTGATGAGGCCCTAAGCTACTGAATGTACTGGGGCCCTTTATATGTCTAGCTGTCCTTTGACAACAACAAATTGTCACTGTTTTTTTGTGTTGAATATATGCTATATGGTAATTTGTGGGCCTCATAGGTATCTAAAGCCATTTGCACATAACAAAATATGTATTTTATCAAAGTAATTGTTGAAAAGTCCATGAGGAATGCAAAGTCCATGCAGAATGTAGCCACCCTATATGCAGAAATGAGCAAACCAGTGATGTTTTAGGGAGCAGGCTAGAAGGCGGGGCCCATTACTTACATCATAGGAGCCTACACAGCACAAGACACTGTTGCTGTATGTAGGTTTTATTTTATTTGTTTTTATCTTATATTTTGGAAATGTACATCCAGTTTTCTCCCCCTCTAAATTTTTTTGGAGTCACATTACTCCAAGAGAGTGGGGCCCTAAGCTATAGCTTGTTTAGCTTATATGTAAATCCAGCACTGTTAGAATATCTCTGAAGTGACAATTAAACAAAAATACAGTTACATATAAAAATGTTATATTAATGCAAAGTTGAACGTGATTGTTAATCACCCCATTATCGAAGCTTTTAGATAACTCAAGGTTTTAGATAACAACCAAGGACCTGCTCCTTGGTCCACTGGTGAAAGTGGTGAGATTGACAAGTACCAGGGACAATGCCATGATCTTGTAGTTCTGCCATAACTGGTGTCACCAACAAAGGAACCAGCCTGGGTTCCTTGCTCTGAGCGTGCTGATGATCAACTGACCACTGAACCAGAGGCTGTCAGGTAGGATGTTAAGTATAATTGCTTAATTGATTCTGAAATGGGAATGTTTGTATGTATTGGTGAAAGGGTATATATCCTAAATGTGGTATACATGCCCATTAAATAAATTAAAATGAAATGAAATAAAAGGAAGGCTTCAGTGCTAAAACTGCTAATTGTAATGCATCGAAACTGGTGCATAAGCCTGAGACACTTGCTGCTATTTAATATTGCTATTGGAGTGATCTGTTTTTGTACAGTTAAGACACATAGTTCACAAATGCAACGCTGACATATACCCAGATGTTTGATTGATGATTTGCTATCTGATCAATAAAAAAGTTATGACTGGCTTTTTAAAAAAAAGAAAGAAAAGAAAGAAGAAATTAAAACAACTTAGTGGTTATACTATCACTGTGTTTACATCTTCATTTGGATTTCAAGGACGAGTTTCATTTGTAACTTTCCAAAATTGGTTTGGTAAGCTATAAATTACTTCAGGGATCAGGATTATCAGCGTTTCAAATTTCCTCTGCTGAAAAACTTCAAATACTCTGGAGTTTATATGCAGTGAAATAAATTGCATTCAAGTAAGGGCTGCTTCACACAGGAAAAAGCCAACTTCCATGGGACCGTTTGTCCCCTGGGAAGGGGAGGCGATACATGTGGTTTTCATAGCGGGGCTGGGGGGGAGCAAATTCTAAGATGGGCTTAGCATTAAAGATTAGGTGGCCAAAGGCTTCTACTTTCTAAAAAATGAAAGCTTTGCCACCACCTGAAATGGCTGCTACTAGGCTGCCCTCAGATAGAGTTGGACAAAGCAACCCAATTCCAACCAATTTCAGTTTCACTGGGACTGAATCATAAGACCATTCTGTCCCACGATGTGTGGATTTTTTATAGAACAAAAAGAAAAGTTCATGTTCACATTTCGTTCATGCTTTTTCATGAAATGCACACTCGATTGGCTTTTTCACTCTTCTCCAAACCAACAAACAACAGTGTTTGGGCTGAATGGTTTCTTCCTTTCTTCTTCTTTTTACTGGTTGTAGCAGAAGCATCAGCAACAGAAAGTCTGTAACCAGGAACAGAATAAGGTGGGGCAGTTGACACTGTGAATGTGCCTGGAGAATGCTGTAAGTTATTTACTTCATAACTTTTGTTGTTGGCTTTGTACCTATACCATTAGTTGAATGTTTTACTTTCCATATCTGATTTTGTATTATCCATGCACAAGTGCATAATAAGTGGATTATGTGTCCTCTTTCATTTTTTAATAATATTTCATTAAAGCTTTTCATAATACAATAAGATAAAAGAAACTAATATAATCAAAAACAGAGAGATAAAGAAAAAAGAAAATGTAGAGTCCTCCCTCAAAGGTAACTCTTAACCCTAACCCTTGTCACCCAGAGAAAATGGTGGGCCCTCCCAGCTCTCACCTGGGAGCTTTCCTTTATTCTTCCAGTCTCTCACCCTGGAAGACCTTCATTTCCCTACCTCTCACTCAGGGTCCTTGCACCACCTTTCAGATCTAAAGGCAATATTTAAATTTTGGGATTTGCGCATGGTAACCATTTGTGTTTTTCCTCCCTCTACCTTTTTCATAAAAGGCAACTCTGTTAAACAACAAAGAACACACACACACAAAAGAAGTGTATACACACACACACACACACACACACACACACACACACACACACACTCACATTCTTCTGACATCTAACAATGCTAATAAATAAGCACAAATACCGAGATCTAACATTAAGAGTTTAATTGCTTCGAAGAAGAGGGATCTCTTGTCAAATTCCAGTGGAAAACAAATATAATCGGCAGCTTTCAAAGTGTGTTTGACATTGAGGAAGAAGGGAAAACAACATGGAAAAAGCAAAGAAACACACATCGACGGTCTGTCAAATTTTTTTGTTAGACATGATGCTATTATCAAGGCACATCAGGATGAAATAAAGTGACCTAGCTGACCACAGACTTACAAATGCCTTGGGAAGGCAAGGAAAAAACGGTGAATCAAAAGGTAGCTTTGTTGCGTGTCCCCCCCAGGCCGTCTTATTGACAGCAATGACAATGGTCCCAGGATGCACCATTATCTATGACCAGCAAGCGGACATCAAATGCTAGGGAGCTGTCTCTGTCAGAATAGAAAATGCTGCTCAAAATATACAGGGCTTGTTACATTTTGTTCAGCTAGGGTTTGTCAAAAGCCAGGGTCATACTGAGCATGCACTGCCCTGGAGGGCTTTTATTTGTTTTTTTAAGAGAGAGAAAAAGAAGAAGACAAGATGCACTTGAGTCTTCTCTGCTTGTTTCTCCTGGACTGGAGGCTTTGAGTCTGCGGGTGACCAAAATGTTTGGGAAATCAAAGAACAGCTTAGAAATATATATGAGAGGTTGCATATATGAACAAGAGAATGGGCAACTCAGTAGGGTCATGCTATTTGAAACAAAGAAGTGTGGATCTTTAATTCCATATTTAGATGTCTTTTCTGGTGAAGCACTCAGCAGATCTGTAATACACACAGGTATTGCTGCTGCAAAATTGGCTTTATACTAAATAGCAAATATAGTAAAAAGCACATTCTCTTCAAGTACCTGTAGTTTTTATGGCTAATTGGAGGGTTAAATATGCATATTTCAAGACTGTCCTTTGATAAGTGTGTGTTCATGTGGACGCACGGGTTTAA
Organism: Darevskia mixta; assembly: GCA_034641385.1. Lineage (NCBI taxonomy): Eukaryota > Metazoa > Chordata > Lepidosauria > Squamata > Lacertidae > Darevskia > Darevskia mixta. The sequence goes on from JAWWNH010000001.1 coordinate 18,879,681, forward strand.
ATATTAACAAACCTCTTCCACATATACAAGGTATTTTTTTTTGTTGCTGCTGGAAGATTGTGTGTTTTCTGAGTGGAAGATCTGCTAGTCTCAGATTAGTGAAAGATGAAGGATATAAATTTTATCGGCTAAATGTTCTTTCGTTGGAGTGTTTCAGTCAGTCCAGCATTTGATGAGATTGGTGATTGATGACTTTTCTGGAGGGACAGAATGAGGGAGTTTGGTGGGAAATTGTAATGCAATATTACCCAACTTGTTTGCTTTCTTTTGCAGCCACAGTGGTGGAAGCAGTATCCCTTTTGGCAACTACTGGCCACCAATCTCCATTTCCAATCTCCAAAGCATGCAGCAGTACTATATAATTAAATATGGTGTCATGCAAAAGGGTGGATCTAGGGAAAGGGAGAAAGGCTGTGGAGGCCTCTGAACTTCTTCAGGAGCCCCTATCCCTACCACCAACTCACATAGGGTGCTTCTGGGGGCAGAAATCAGAAGAGCCTCTGCCTTAATAAGCTCCCATGCCCCTGGAACTTTTGATCTAAATCATCTAATTCACCCTGATAAGTGATGAAATGTTCCTCTATATCAGTGGTGTCCAAACTTTTTTCAAAAAGGGCCAGATTTGATGAAGTGAAGGGCCGTGGGGGCGAACCAAAGTTATTGAGCTTTTTTTTTGGATTGAAGTTGTTGAGGTTTTTTTAGGATTTTACCCTAGGTAATAGACTGCCACAAGGGCCCGATTAAACTGAGCAGCTGGCTGGATTAGGCCCCCAAAACGGAATTTGGACATGCCTGCTCTATATTCACTGCCTATGAATCCAGGGACCCAGGTGGCAGTGTGGGTTAAACCACAGAGCCTAGGGCTTGCTGATCAGAAGGTCGGCGGTTCGAATCCCTGCGATGGGGTGAGCTCCCATTGCTTGGTCCCAGCTCCTGCCAACCTAGCAGTTCGAAAGCACATCAAAAGTGCAAGTAGATAAATAGGTACCGCTGCAGCGGGAAGGTAAACGGCGTTTCCGTGCGCTGCTCTGGTTCGCCAGAAGAGGCTTTGTCATGCTGGCCACATGACCCGGAAGCTGTACCAATAATGCAAGATGAGCGCGCAACCCCAGAGTCGGAGACGACTGGACCTAATGGTCAGGGGTCCCTTTACCTTTACCTTATGAATCCAGGTGGGGGTGGTAAGTTGTGGGTGTGTCTTGATTTACCAGAAGCAGCTCACCAGGTGGGTCCAAGCCCCTATGCAAGCACCCGAACAGGTGGGGGTTGCTGTTGCTTACACCTTCTCACCCCTCCCAGTAAGCAACTGTGAGCCACCTGCCAGGAAGTTAGTATAGCAACCAACCCAGCAAGTTGTCTGTGGTAGACTATGTCTGTCTCCTTCAATTATATTTACTATTGTATGGGAATAATATACTACTTTTGAAAGTCAACATATGTGAAACATTCAAGTATCACAAACCTGCAATCCTATACACACTTAAAACCTTTTTGCATTTACCATATATTGTGGTTTAATGACTGGGTTTTTTCAGGTTTTTTTTTTTTTTTTTTGGCATGCCACAAACATCATCATTATTCAGCTAGCATTCCAGAATAATGCACTCAAGAAAGACCTTTTCTGACTACCTCAAAAAATGGATCCTCAATATTTTCATTTGTGTGGCATGTGTTCTGATTTCACAGTTCTGATTTCTGTGTGGAGGGATTGGTGGTTAATGGACATGGCTTGGGAGACTTCTGTGCCACTTCTTTCTCAGTTTGTGAGCTCAGTTCAGAAGACAGATATCCAAGGCAGGGACAATGATACTGAGTCAAAGTGTTGCCCAGAGCAGTACTAACTATTCCCCCCCCCCAAAAAAAAAATTAATTAACTTTTAACAAATAAAAACAAACATCAACATACATCAATAATCAACAACAAAAGAAAACAACAATAATAAACATAAAAACAAACATACATCCTTTAAACCTAATCCTCCTTCCTTTTCATTGTGGGTTGACTTCCTCCTGTCCTCCCTTCCTGCGTTCCATGTATATCATCTTTAGTAATTTCTTGACATCATTTATTTTTTTTAAATTAATTACCTTTAATATCTCTTCTTATCTGAAATCCTTATCATTAATTCCAACTATCATAAACCTTATATCTATCTTCTACTTCTACAGCCACATTTGTCTTCCAGCTTACTTCTACTCTTTAATCTTACAATACTTTTTTAAATATGATTTAAATTTCTTCCCATCTTCTTCCACCGCTTCCTCCCTACGCCAGTGTGGTGTAGTGGTTAAGAGCAGTGCACTCGTAATCTGGGGAACCGGGTTCGATTCCCCGCTCCTCCACATGCAGCTGCTGGGTGACCTTGGGCTAGTCACACTTCTCTGAAGTCTCTCAGCCCCACTCACCTCACAGTGTTTGTTGTGGGGGAGGAAGGGAAAGGAGATTGTTAGGCGCTTTGAGACTCCTTAGGGTAGTGATAAAGCGGGATATCAAATCCAAACTCTTCTTCTTCTTCTTCTCCCTCTGGTCATGAATTTTCCTGGTCAGCTCAGCAAGTTCCATATAGTCCATTATCTTCATCTGCCATTCTTCTATCGTTGGTAGTTCCTCTGACTTCCAGTTTTTAGCTAATAAAATTCTAGCTGCTGTTGTGGCATACATAAAGAAAGTCCTATCAACCTTTGGGATTTCCTATTTTACAATTCCAAGTAGAAAGGCTTCTGGTTTTTTACTAAATGTGTTTCTCAACACCTTTTTCAATTCATTATAAATCCTTTCCCAGAAGTCTTTCACCTTTGGGCACGTCCACCACATATGGAAAAAGGTTCCTTCTACTTCCTTACATTTCCAGCATTTATTACTCTGTGCCAGAGCAGTAATAACTAGCTGCAGACAAAACTTCATCACAATAACCAGGTTCATCATAGCTCAGACCGACATGTAGTTCCTCTTTTAATCTCCTATATTCCCACAAGATTAACATTCAGGAACACAAGGCATCAAATACAAAGTAAAGAAAAAAGGCATGGAGTTGCTATCCCCATGCACATGCTCATAATTCCAACATCTACTGCAGGGGTAGGCAACCTAAGGCCCGTGGACCGGATGCGGCCCAACTGCCTTCTCAATCCGGCCCACGGACGGTCCGGAAATCAGAGTGTTTTTACATGAGTAGAATGTGTCCATTTATTTTAAATGCATCTCTGGGTTATTTGTGGGGCCTTCCTGATGTTTTTACATGAGTAGAATGTGTGCTTTTATTTAAAATGCATCTCTGGGTTATTTGTGGGGCATAGCAGTTTGTTCATCTGAGGGACGGTGGACCGGCCCACGGCTGAAAAAGGTTGCTGACCCCTGATCTACTGGCTGGAGGAACAGGAGGGTGCATAAAGGGTCTGACTTTAGCCACAGAACTTTTGTCAGTTTGAGCATAACCCACCACTAGTGTGGAAAGGAAAACTGCACTCACTCACTAATAACAGCAGCATATGACCAAAGAAGCAGTCAGTCAGCTACTAATTCACTTTTTAAAACATTGGATCACACAGCAACTATACCAATTCAAATTGCAAGTGTGTAAAGGTCCTTACTTAGAGAGCTTGCCCCACTGAATTCAATGGGGGATTACGGTACTTCCACATAACATGTATAGGATTGCATTGTACAAGGAGTAGCTACGTGACTGTGTTATCTTGCAGAATGAAAATGTTTTGTTCTACTTCCTATGACAGAAGGCATTGTTGGGATCTCCAGCAGAAAAAAAAAATTGCAATTGACCTACTATCCTATTTAACAGCAAATAACAGGTTTATCTGGAAAATATCAATATAAAAACATGTGCCATCAGCTGCCATTATTGTGAAGCACAAGGATCAACATGAACTTGGGAAAAGTAGCCCACAGCTGAATCATAGATGAAGATATTAGTAAATAATAAGAAGAAGATCCAGAAGAAGAATACAATGGCACTGTAATTATTTTGTTCCCTTTAAGAGATGTTCCAAGTTGTATTGGTGATCCTATATTAATTTTATATAATTGTTACCAAAACCCAAGTGTTCTCTGAAATGGCTGGGATTAATGACAGCTAAGTACCTGCAGATCTTTTAAAAAGAGCGACCATGAATGGAAAGGAGCCAGCATTAAAAGAGAGTATTGATTTGCTGTGACTGATGAGAATGAGCTAAATGATTGACTATGAAGTGTGAATTCAGATTTACTGTGAATGCAATTTGTTGCAAATGGAACTGAATGTGCATTACCATGACTGAGTGCAACTAGGTATCATTATGAGACACTGAGCGAATGCGAGTGAATAGCCCCGATTATCTCCCTCGTAATCTATAAATAAACTGAATTGCAGAAAGTTCTGAAAAATGTATTTAATAAGGAATTTCCACTGCTTGAATAAATGTGCAGAGGCCTGACATTTAGATCTAAAGAAAAATGTATCATTTTACTTAAACATTTGTCTTATGGGAGAGCATATCTGATAGGAAATGGTTGTATCGGAAAGCATATTTGATAAGAATCAAACATGTCTAACATTAGAACATATTTATATTTAAAATATATTTGCAACTATAACATGTTTTTTTTACAGTGCTCCCCTCACTGCTATCTTTAAAAGGCTCAGGGTGGCTTCAAGTTGAATTAAACACTCAATAACAAAATATAATTGTCAAAAAGATAAGTTCACAGCTAAACCATACACATTTGCTTTGGAAAGCATTTCATATTTAATTATAGCATTTAAAGACAGCTATAATAATACCATCTAGATAAAGGAATCAGGGGATTTGAGAGAGTGTGTAGTAATAGACAAAAGTGTTAGCTTTGAACCGGAGAGGCCTGCTCAGCTATAAATCTCAGCCTAACTTGCCTTGCTGGATTGTTTTAGGGTAAAATGGGACAACCACTTGCAGGCCGTCCTAAACTCTTTTGGATGAAGGGTAGGATACCATGCTAATGCATTTAATCCCTTTCTTTTTCCCTTCAGTGCCAGTCACCTGAGGGGCATTGAGGACATCCATATCACAAGCCAGGGCCCATCCTTATAGTTGAATGCATGCAAAGGGCAGTACAAGATAACAGGCTTCAGTATACACTGTTGTGTGCCATGCAGTTTGAGAACACAAAAAAAGAGCACACAGTGGAGCCCCTCCCTCCTTTCCTATGTTCTAAATTCTAAAATGCGTCTCCCCGAATCTGTAGAGCCAAGGATCCATTTAGTTCAGCATCCTGTTTATCACAGATGCTTCCAGGAAGTTCACCAGCACAAACCAGCCTTACCATTAGCAGAGTGAGTGGCTGCCTGCAGCTGAGTACAGATATCACGACAGGAAAGCAAACCATTACTGTGTAATTTATTACCATTGTGATTCCCTGGCTCAGGTGCCAGCTTGGGCTCTATCTACCTTGACATGTGTGCGACTTGGGGACAATGCAACCGATTGAAGATTCAGGGCAGACAAAAGAAAGTACTCCTTCACATAGTGCATAATTAAACCATGGAATAAACTTCTGCAAAATGTAGTGGTGGTCACCAACTTGTATGACTTTAAAAGAAGAATAGGCTTCTTTTAAAGCTACCAGGGGCTATTATGGTGACAAAGATTTTCCTCCACTATGGAGGGCAGTATGTCTCTGAATGTAAGATGCTAGGAATTGCAGGTGGGGAAAGTGCTGTTGTGTCCTCTAGTATGTTGGAACAGAAGGGACTTTGGCCTCATCCAGCTGGACTCTTCTAATGTTCATACATGTGTGTGGATGTACATGCTCGGGTGGTGCTGTGGTCTAAACCACTGAGCCTCTTGGGCTTGCCAATCGGAACGTTGGCAGTTCGAATCTGCACAACAGGGTGAGCTCCTGTTGCTCTGTCCCAGCTTCTGCCAACCTAGCAGTTCAAAGCACGCCAGTTCAAGTAGATAAATAGGTACCGCTGTGGTGGGAAGGTAAATGGCATTTCTGTGCGCTCTGGCACTCGTCACAGTCCTCCGTGTGCCAGAAGCGGTTTAGTCATGCTAGCCACATGACCCAGAAAGCTGTCTGTGGGCAAACACCTGCTCCCTCAGCCTGAAGTAAGATGAGCGCCACACCTCATAGTCACCTTTGACTGGACCTAACCACCCAGGGGTCCTTTACCTTTACATGCCATTGTCAACTTCTGCTCTTATGTAGCTATTCCTGAGTTTTCTCAAACAAAGCGAAGCCCCACCTTTGCTATGTTAGAAAATGTCCCTCCTTGAATGTAATAGAGTGTTACCGTTTCCCATTTCTTTCAGGTTTACATAGATCTGATGTACAAAACCCGTTTGATCTGGTAAGCATTTGAACTGCGTGTCATGTTGAGAGAGGACAGAGCTTTCCCTTTCACAGCAAAGCACAGAAAAAGGATAGTCACTGAATGGAATGATTACGGCCTGCTCATAACAGCCAAACACAATATGACATTCGTAAGTAGTCGTACTGCCTCAGTAAAACCAGGTTGTCTGTTCACCTTACATTATAGCACAAATATTTAACATAGCTTTAGGTTATCCAGCTTTATTTAGTCGATGACAGAAAGACTTTTTTCCTCCTTTTTTTCCTGTTGTGGATCAAGGCAACCGCCTCCAGAATTGATCTCATTAGCAAAGTTTCTAAAGGAAAGGAGATTAGGGGAAATCACTGATTTTCCTGACTCACACTGGTATTTCAGTGGCAGGGAAATCAGAGTTTCATCCTCCTCCTAGGCATTGGTTTCAGTTCACATTTTTTACTATTGCTCAACCCTTAGGTAATCCTAAAGACAAGGGATAAGTGACCTCTCTCTCTTTTATATATTCATATTCAGAGTAGCCACCTCCAGGCTGTTGCTCTATTTCAAGCTTTCTCTGTGACAGTCATAAAATGAATCCATGGAAAAGAGCCAGAATCACTCCTTAGGACCATCATGGTGGTCCTAGTTTAAAACAACAATGTGAATCCATGGAGGGAAATTTGCTTGTTTTATGGCTTTATCCTTTGCATTTCAAAATTCTTTAAAGGTGAATTTCATTGAATTCCATCCATAGGGCCCTCCTGCTCGCTTGTGGAGCCCTGAAAAACAGAGACAGAGAATGAATGGAATGATATTATGGGCTTCCTTTGTTAGGCGAACGTTGTTTGTATGCGGGCGGAAATGGCATTGGGCAGGATCAACATATATGGGGGGCATAAGGGGCTGGAGGGGAGGATTGACCATGACACCCCTAAGCTTGACATATCTGCCTGGTAGGAATCTGCACCCTGGTCACGCAGTGAGACCTTGCTTGCTTGGCTTGCGCCACAGCAAGGTGCAACAATGGCTGACTCCTATGGAACAGGTTTGGGGCGGTCCAAATCAGGCAGATACATTCCATCAACATGGAGCTTGTGGAATGATGAACTGATCCTGGGACCCAATGCCATGCCAACCCTTACCCTGCCTACTGCTGTCAATAAAGATTGGGCCTGCTTTTTTCCCCATCACCATTGTACAGTCTTGTTATTTTGCTGCTCCAATAGGTCACATAATGTGTCCGCCTGGGCATACAAAATTTTATAAACGAACTGTGTTCTTAAACCAGCATTGGTAAGTAACATTTGTGTGAATGGCTTCTGGCACAGAATGGCTGGACTGTTCCAATGTCACAGAGTGTGTGACAAGTGTCTTGGTAGAAAAAGGCCTTAGATCCTTTGGTGGCAGAAAGGGGCAGTGCAAGTGAATTGAACTGGGATCTTTAGAACCAGAGTTCTAAGTTACAAATCATGTTTTAAAGAACATAGGAGTCTTCCTTGGTCATCTAGGCCAATATTGTCTATTCTGACTAGCAGCAGTGGAGGGACTTGAGAACTGCATGGACAGTGATGCAAGAAGATGTAGAGGGAAGAGGCAATTGGCAAAAAATGTTTCCCACTCTTTCCTTCCACAAGTAGGAACATCCACTGGATCTCAGCTTCTTCTGTGAAGAGAAGGAGTAGTCCCATTTTCAGAAATGTAAGTGTTGATGCAACCCCAAAGATGAATTTCCTACATGCCGCAGACTTTTTGCAGTGACATCTGTTTGTTACCAATCAAGTGAGCAATTTAAATGACATTTTTGACAGACCAACAAAAATGCAAATTGGACAGGATGTGGATATGTGAAAGCATCCTTAGATGATTCATATATATATATTAACAAATATGTTTTTATCTTCCCATCCCAAGGCTTCGGGGAGTGGGGAAAGAGAGACAGCATTTTCTTACCTTGTTTGTTCATTTCCAGCCAGCAGACTACTTTTCCAGCCCCTGAGATTTGAGAATAACGGAAGACAATTGCTCCAAAATAGGAGAACTGGCACAATAAGAACATACGGGTTGGAGCACGTTGTTCAATTTGTGTATTTCTGTATCTAGTGAGTTGCATCCTAAAAGGCTGGAAGAGATAATGAGACCCAAACAACATATTCTGAATGTAGACCATTGAAACAAAAGCTAGTGATGCTTTTTGAAAACATTTTGTGTGCTGCTACAATGTGTCATCTTTTTGGCACATTTTAAAAAAAGATACTGGTAATAATAACATTGAGTTTTCTAATGAATTTCCCTTCATAATGCGATACATTTTAAACATCAGTTATTTTTAGGTCAATTCAATGTGTTATTACTTGCTTAAAGGTAAAGGTGCCCCTGACCGTTAGGTCCAGTCGCGGACGACTCTGGGGTTGCGCGCTCATCTCGCTCTATAGGCCGAGGGAGCCGTCGTTTGTCCACAGACAGCTTCCAGGTCATGTGGCCAGCATGACTAAGCCACTTCTGGAGAACCAAAGCAGCCCACGGAAACGGCTTTTACCTTCCTGCCAGAGCAATACCTATTTATCTACTTGCACTTGACATGCTTTTGAACTGCTAGGTTGGCAGGAGCTGGGACCGAACAACGGGAGTTCACTCCGTCATGGGGATTTGAACTGCCGACCTTCCAATCGGCAAGCCCTAGGCTCAGTGATTTAGACCACAGCGCCACCCGCGCCCCTTCTTATTACTTGCTTACTATGCCCTAAAGAATTTGAGACAGGGTTATTTGAGAAACAACCTCTCCCCTGCCCAGTCATTATGTTCCATGCTAGTGGCCCTCCTCCTCCTCCTACTCATAGGAGTTCCTACTATTCACCTTGGATTTATTAACAGTACAGGTTTCAGTGCTGTGGCCCCTTTAATGTGTTAATTTGCTACCATCTGAAATAAGGAGTGCTCCAGAACACATCCTCTTTCAGATGAATGCTTATGCCCTTTTTACTTGCCCAGGTATTTTCCAGTTGATCATCTTTTGCTGTTTTACTGTTACTTTAGCATTTTTAGTCTCAACGTATACACATTTTTAGCTGTTTCTTTTTTTCCCTTTTATAATGTGAGAATTTTATAAATCTTTTTAAAATAAATAATAAAAGCTATGATTAGCAGACATAAAACACTAATATCCCCCAAATGCCCAAGTAAGTAAACAAGCTTAGTCCTGTGCTGTAAGTGTGTGTGTGTTTTGTGGAAGCGATTCACCATAAATGCTATGTGAACAGATGAACTATAAATAAAATATAATTCATTTATAACACTAACAATAATTTTATAATTAAGAGGGCTTTCTCAACAGTTGTGGCCAACTGTAATGGAAATGGTGTGTGTGTGTGTTTATGTGTGTGTTTGTGATCCCCAAATGGTTCAATCATTGTTCTCTCCAGGTTAGAATCCATGCAACTGTTTGAAAGTATACTTTTCTCACATGTCATCTATAAGGGGAGAAAAACCCTAGAATGTCAGGTTGTCCTATTTGTGTAATTATATAATTTTGAGTGTTCCCTTTAAGGCTGTTATGGGAAACTTTCCTCCTCTCTTTCAGTGTTAGGTCTCAAAGTCACTAGAGTCAGAATAGTTCATTTATACTTCAGAATGTTGGCCAGACAATGGCCCCAGGGTTACAAAGTGTATTATGGCAGAACAGAAACACAATTTTCTGGCTTCTGTTCTCTAATTCATTTAATTAGGGGTTTTCTTCATTCTTCTGGGTTTGTCCTTTCACATTTAGGAAGTTTCTCTCCATAAAATACATCTCTATTCTCCCAAAGAAACAGAGATACATTTGTTGGAGGCATATATTATTGGACTTTTCCGTTTTGATTCCAACATGTCACAAAATACTTTGTCATTTGTGGATATCCTGCCCAAGTTTAACAGAGAGATTATTTTTTGCCCATTAGTCCAGCCTACAGAAATGCACATAATCAATGCCTATAAGACTCTGATCATAGTTCTGTTTATTTTTATGAAGCACGAATATGCTCAAAAGGAAAATGCAAAATGGATGTAGATGTCATCAGGAAACTGCCTGAATTATATGATTTCCCAAGCTTTCTGTACTATGTAAGCCTCAAAATAACATGGAAGAAATGTGTGTGTCCTTGGCGGGGGGGGGGGGAATCAAAATACAATTACTGTAGTCCATAAACTATATGGCTAGGCCTGACCCATTCATTTTGAATCGAGGGAGCAGGCCTACAGTTTTAAAAGGGATGAGTTAGGGTTAGAGTTAGAGGTTGTGGGGATGCCCATCATTAAAGGTAAAGGTAAAGGGACCCTTGACCATTTGGTCCAGTCATGTCCGACTCAGGGGTTGCGCGCTCATCTCACATTATTGGCCGAGAGCTGGCGTACAGCTTCTGGGTCATGTGGCCAGCATGACTAAGCCGCTTCTGGCGAACCAGAGCAGCGCACGGAAACGCCGTTTACCTTCCCGCCGGAGCGGTACCTATTTATCTACTTGCACTTTGACGTGCTTTCGAACTGCTAGGTTGACAGGAGCAGGGACCGAGCAACGGGAGCTCACCCCGTCGCAGGGATTCAAACCGCCGACCTTCCGATCAGCAAGCCCTAGGCTCTGTGGTTTAATCCACAGCGCCACAGGTGACTAACTATTAAGTACAATCAATAGCTGTACACCTTACATAAGCCCAACATGTTCTGTAGGTTCTTCCTCCTGATCTGTCCCCAGGCTCTGCAAGTTGTAGATATCCACCCCCCACCAAAATTAATTGAGCTTGGAAGAAACAGGGGAGCCAAAGGCACACCAAATTCCCCGTACCATAAGTAACTGTTATTATTTTGGTGTAGATTGGTCTGTTTCATGGTGGAAAAGGCTATCATTGGCTAGTTGCTGGAAACCACAAGAGGGGACAGGGCTATTATGCTAAAGACCTTCCCATAGGCATCTTGCTGACCTCTGTGAGAGCAGGACGGGCCATTGGCCTGATCCAGCAGGACTCATGTTCTTACTATTGTCCAAAGGACCAAATGCACTAGGGCTGTATTCTTCTTTTCATATATCCATGCAACATCACAAATAGAGATGCACAATTAGAGAAGCACTCCCATCATCCCTAGCTAGCAGGCCCAGTGGTCAGGAATGATGGGAGTTGTAGTCCAACAACAGCTGGGGACACAAGGTTGAGAAACACTGGATCAAATCATTAAACTGTGGTTTAATGTCCTGGTTTGTAAATAAACTCTGTTGAACAACCCACAGCTTCTCATCTTGAATTGTAACAAGACGCCAACTTCTTGCAACTCATGAACAAAAGACAATGGGAGGAGCATCAGAAGTGGGCCATTTACATTTAATTTAAATTAATGGACGTCTGAAGCTGAACCTTTCTTCTCCTTCCCCCTTTTCTTCCTTTTTTGGCTGATGTGAATTTCCTTCTATTGTAAAGTGAGGGCAATGTAATCCGCCTTTTGTAAGTGCACTGCCTTTTGCCTGCATGCAGACTGGATTCTCTGGATCGCCGTCTAAATCGTAGGTTTGACGGAGAAATGCACAACTTCTTTGCAAAACCCACTCAAGAAATACACATACAAAATCTCCTATAATTCCAATGTTAGTGCAAGATTTGAATAAAGTATGATTAGCACATTATTTGGGCTGCAATGTGCATTAGGGGGGGGGGGAGATAGATATTGCAGAGGAAGTAGCAACCTCTAGAGCCAACCCTAAAAACAATTCATTAATTGGATGCTACAATTAAGCTTAAATAAATGTTTTAAATACTATTTTATAGGGTGAATCTGAAAAGTCTGCTGAGTGCGAGTTAGAAAACCCTCTTTCTGATCCTTGTCGGTGTGGCCCAAGGAAATGCATGAATGCAGGTAGTCAATGAAGCAGCTTTCCCCAATGAGCTTGTCTCAGGTGACCTTGAGGAGAGAAGTATGAATTCATTACCAAATCTGAGCTTCATCACATTCATCTGCTGTTACTTGGGTCCTGCCACCAAGACAGCCAAGTGATTCAAGCCTTTTAACTAGAGACATATAGTATTCCAAAGCCACAGTTGCTATTGCAAAGCGAGCTAATCAAGTTCTCCTGTAACCTTATTTCTATTCTGTCAAGGAGAATGCCTCACTTTACCATTATAAACTTACAACAAAAATGTGACAATTTAACATAAAGTGATTTTTTTTTATCTTGTAGTGTATATCTTAATAAAGTATTATGCACCCCGAGTCTGACTGAGACAGATTCTGATTACCTGTCCGTGTAGAAACAGACTGCTTTCGAAAATTATTTGGAGTCCTCTGCTATTGTACCTGTCAGATTCTTTTAATTAAAAATGTATTGATGCATGACTAAATTGCACGCAGTGAAAAACAGGTCCATTTTAGTTCTACAGCCATAATAAACATGTAACCCAATGAAGGGAGACCATACGGTTACAATGGGAAAGGCATGGAAGGGAGTTAAAGTGTACTTTTCCAGGTCAACCATATGCAAAGTGTGATGGACCCAGTTGAAGCAAATCAATGTGGCCTCCATGGACGCAAATTAATGCATTAATTTATTCTGGATAGTCTTTAATGAAGTTGTTTGACTGATGTCAGCCAGTTATATATTGTCAACAACAACAATAAAAGGGTAGAGAAATCATCAAGAAGGAGAGCAAAAGAGGGTGCACATTTGTATAATATTTGCATACGCCATAAAATATTTGCATATAGAATCATAGAATCATAGAGTTGGAAGAGACCACAAGGGCTATCCAGTCCAACCCCCTGCCAAGCAGGAAACACCATCAAAGCATTCCTGACAGGTGGCTGTCAAGCCTCTGCTTAAAGACCTCCAAAGAAGGAGACTCCACCACACTCCTTGGCAGCAAATTCCACTGTCGAACAGCTCTTACTGTCAGGAAGTTCTTCCTAATGTTTAGGTGGATTCTTCTTTCTTGTAGTTTGAATCCATTGCTCCGTGTCCGCTTCTCTGGAGCAGCAGAAAACAACCTTTCTCCCTCCTCTATATGACATCCTTTTATATATTTGAACATGGCTATCATATCACCCCTTAACCTTCTCTTCTCCAGGCTAAACATACCCAGCTCCCTAAGCCGTTCCTCATAACGCATCGTTTCCAGGCCTTTGACCATTTTGGTTGCCCTCCTCTGGACACGTTCCAGCTTGTCATAAAAGAATCCTGGAAAATGTTAAATAATTTACCAAATGCATTGGCTTCTTGAAACACTATAGCACCACAGATTTGCTATTCACAGGAGAAACATCCATATTCCATCTCTGGAACGTGGAAAATATTTAATGTTATCCATCTAGCCATTTTCTCTCTCAATGTTCTAAGATGTTAGTAATGCTTAAACATATTTTGCAGCAATGCATTTGCCTGTTATTCCTGATAGGTGATGCTTACACTTGACTAGCAGAAATGGAGCAGCAACTGTCAAGACGTCAGTGTTAAAATTAATATTAAAATCATATTGTGTGTGTGTGTGTGTGTGTGTGTGTGTGTATTCCTCACCCCACTCAATTCTATATATTTAAATATATAATGCACTAACCAAACGCTGGTGTGTGGAATAGATGTGCAAATAGCCTAAAAATAAATGACTGGCTTTTGATTTCAGTGTTAAGCTAAGCACATAAGCCAAAAAGCCATTAAAGTACATTATATCTTTGTTCAAAAGTGTAAGGTCATAGAACCATCTCTTTGAGCATGTCACTTATAATAACTCATTACTTTCTGGAGCTTACTGCATGGAGCTATCGCTAAACAAATCAAGCAAATATATGTGGGTCATTCTATGAGCAAAAGACAAATGTGACCTAAAAAGTGACACTCTTGAATTTATTTATTTTTTTACCCTAAAGATATTCTGCTGGTCCCCAAGGACAGGAGGTATCAGGTAGGCAAAACCAGCATCTTTCGTCTGTTGGTCCAAATAAAATGATGATTATTCTTTGTATTTCCTGTGCACATAAAATGAAAAGTCAATCCAATTATGCTCTGCAGAAGCTGATTTCGCACCAAGATTGTAAAGTCCCATGTATGTTCAAGCTGGATCTTTCCACAAAAAGATGAAATGCTTTCCCCTTATCTTTGTTTATTTGGCTTCCTAGGTTGCAGGAAAACTTTTTGTGTAGCTATAACAGCGCACCAGGCTGTTTAATAGTTTTTGAGTACATATCATCTCCTTATCTTGTATCCTCCCATTAGCCAAGGCCCTTGTGACTTTGCCATGCGGGAAATGGCAACTGGGAAACCTCACTGCCCCCTACAGGCCAGTTGTGTCATTTATGCAGCTCTCCAACGATAATTTGCACTTTCTAATGAACTTGGACGTTTCCCAACTTTGATTTGGTGACGAGCCAGGGGAGACCTGATTTGATACCACATTTGGCTTGGGAGCCAAATCTCTTTTCATTTAGTTGGGGTGCCAAATTTCATTTGGTGCCAAGCTTGATTTGTTTTCACAGATATTGTTGCCTTGTCACACTGATTGACTCTATCTCCTTGCCCTTTGGATTATTTACATTTGCTCCCCCCTCTCCAGTGATCACCTCATCTCATTCATCTTCTGCTTCATCAGCTCCACCTGCCTCTTTCCAGCACAATTTCTCTTCTCCTTTCTTTTGAATTAATATGTGCTTGAACCATTGTCTAATACCAGCATATGTTCACCACAACCTGTTTTAGCCCATGTAATTAGCTGGACTTGGCAGACCAAATGTCCTCATTGCACATCTCAAAAATATCACCCACTCACATCTTTCTTATGGAGCTGTACCTGGTTTTTCACCTTTGTGAATGCTTTCTACCTGGTTGAAGGCACCGAGATTTCATGCTCCTTGAAAAGCCCTAGGGTATACCAAACCTATTTAGAACTATACTTTCCTTTACAAATTTGAGTATGAAACATTTAAGCTAATGATAAAGCTTTCATATAATTTTAAATTATTATTTTTTTTTAAGAAGAAGAGTTTGGATTTGATATCCCGCTTTATATCCCGCTTTATCACTACCCTAGGGAGTCTCAAAGCGGCTAACATTCTCCTTTCCCTTCCTCCCCAACAACAAATGCTCTGTGAGGTGAGTGGGGCTGAGAGACTTCAAAGAAGTGTGACTAGCCCAAGGTCACCCAGCAGCTGCATGTGGAGGAGCGGGGAAGCGAACCCAGTTCACCAGATTACGAGTCCACCGCTCTTAACCACGACACCACACTGTGCACCATATTTTGATGATTCCATGAAAGGTGGCATAAAAATAGTTTTAATCATAAATAACAATAAGCAGTGTATCTGGGCATATATATAATATTTGAGAAGGGAGAGGAATTAGGTGATCATTACCTGGACTAGTGTGCAGATGAGATGTGCATCTACCGTGGAATTTGCATTCCTGTCAGCTTCCACACCAAGGCGATGTGAAGTCTGACCCCTTACACTCCCTACTTGAAGCATATTGTGGACTGGCTGCATGCAGAAGAGTAGGGGGGGACAGCTGGTGAACCCCCAGAAGAACCCTCAGAGAATGAATGTGTTGGGATGTGTGGTCAGAGGGAGAATACAAGGCTGGAGAATAGGCAGACCAAGAGGCAGCAATGAAGTAGGCTGCTGAGAAATCCAGTGGGTCTCCACCTCATGCTGTGACCAGCTCCCCTCTTCCCTGGTCTCCCAGAACACGCTAGAAATGCAGAGGCTGGAGCAATGAGATGCACAGCAACAGAGCCTTAGGCTGCTGGGGAAGGAACCGGGAAAGGCAGGAGCAGAGGAAGCCTCCTTGCTACCCGGGGCGGCGAACGGAGGCTTCCCCTGGAGCCGGGGCATCGTGCCGTTGCTGCGATCGGCGGCTGGGGGGGTGCCCCGCCGCTGCTGCTTTTGGCGCGGCAGCTCGCAAGGGTGCTGCGGGAGCAGCGCCGGCGCCAGCGGGCGGGCCCCGCACAGGGCGGGGCCAGCCCAAGTGTCACCCCTCCTCCCCTGGAACCCGGGGCGTGCCGCCCCCTCTGCTCCCCTTGTGACGCCAGTGGGGAAAGGAGCCTTAGAGAGCGTTGGGAAAGCGGGGACCTTCAGTCCTCGCAACTGCCTCATTGGGGCAAGACGCACTGGGTAGAGTTGTTGTGAACACTAGGCCTGCACTGGTTGGGTTTCTTTCAATCAAGAGTTAATTTCACTGGCACTGGGGTGTTCATTGCTGACCTACTCTCAACTCTGGCTACTGACTAGCAACTATTGAGCATGGCTACTGCCACTCGTGTTTAAAATGTTATCGCGATTCCCTCTGGGAGTGACAGGACATGACACACATCATCCCTGAAAGTGATGGCACATCATCATGTCTCATTGTTCTCATCGTCATGTCCCACTGTCTCATAGTTCTATAGCCACACATCCACTGTGTGTGGCACAGGAGCAGTGCTTGCAAACCACTCCAAGTGGATAGTCCCATAAAGAACTAAGACCACCTCAACAAATACTTGTTTATTAGGGTTACTTTCCTTGCCAAACCCCACCCCCACCCCCATGGAATGGATTTATCAGCAAGCACACATAAAAGAGAGATGAACCATTCAATCTATTAAATCTCCTCTCTCTCTCTCTCTCTCTCTCTCTCACACACACACACACACACACACAGAGAGAGAGAGAGAGAGAGAGAGAGAGAGAGAGAGAGAGAGAAGGGAAACCTGGGAAGGATATTTGAAATCTAAATAATTCTTTTTACCAAGCTGAGATGAAAGACAAAACTGCTAAATGTCAATTGATGTTGAAGGAAATTTTAAAGACCACTCCTTACAATAAAAATACAGATAAGATCAGCAGGAGGGCAGCACTTTCTACTAGTGAAAAAATCTATAATAACAGAATCACTTCGCAGGAAGCTGACATGCACTTATTCCAATATATTCTCAGACTTTAAAAAAATAAATGAGTGGTAGGATGTCTAATCTTGTTTAGATAGTCATTATAAAATGAAAAGTTGAAGGCGAAAGTTGGTGCACGAATGTTTGTGTGTCTAATCCAGAAATGCAGTTTTATAAAATAGCAAATCAATGGGCTATGCCCTGCAGGTCTTCTCTCATGTTCATTTTACCATTTTGTCTTGTTCATACAGTTTGTCTTGCATATGATAGGTCTGAACACTGTATTAGAAATTATAAGGGATAGGTTTGACGTATGGGACGAATTGGGTGAACCCAGTGCACATGTTGAATGAGACCTAGTGGCCATGGGAGATGCATCACTTCTTTAAAATGCATAACTGTTAGGAGCTTGGTTATTAACTAGTTAGGAATCAATCCTTGGCTTTGAGCGATTGGGTTCCTTTTAGCACATAGCTGTGTATACAGACCAGGAACCGCAAGCACAGTGGTAAATTTGATCACCTTGGTGTTACAGGTTCCTCTTTTTAGTGTCTGTCTTCACTTATTCCAATATGTGGTAAGCCCGCCCGATGCCCTTTGCCCCCCACATAACATATTTGAGGGGACCAGGGATTCCCAAAGTGGGTGCACATTGCCATTCAAATAGTGTGCATGTGCCATGTCTCATGATTGATGAAGTGGGGAGGAGCTTATCTGCCCACCCATATTTTATTCAAGTTGGCACCCCTGATACCTTCATAGACCATCTCCCCAGCTTCCCACACATCAATTAAATCCCTGGGGAAGACATGATGCAACTCATGAAAAAGCATTGGGCCTTTTTCAGATGAGGAAGTGGGAGGAACTTGAGGCAGCGGCAGAGTTACAGAGAAATGTTCAGTTGAATGAAACACACACACATGCATCTTGTCTGCCTTGCAACGGTGAAGGAATATCAATCCTGCACTCACTGTAATGATGAAGAAATCCTAATAAAATTCTAAAGCACGTTTAGAATGAGGAAGAAAAACAGGTCCTCTTTTGCAGGGGAAGAGAACTTTTGAGAAACCAGAGGACAAGTTTCTTCTTCTTCTTCTCCGTCTTCTTCTTCTTCTTCTTCTTCTTCTTCTTCTTCTTCTTCTTCTTCTTCTTCATCCTCATCATCCTCATCATCACAATCAACCTTACACATGGAATGGCTATTCATAGCTACCAGTAGGATGACTATAACTCCACTGTCAGAGGCAGTATGGATGTGACAACCAGTTTCTGGGAACTGATGGTGGGAAGAGTGCTGTTGTGCTTGGGTTGTGGGCTTTCCCTGGGCATCTGGGTGGCCACTGTAAGAACAGGATTGTGGACTAGATGGGTCTTTGACCTGAACTGGCTGGGTTCTTCTTACATGTCCTTATGAAATGGCAGGTTGCGGTCCTAAAAGCAATTAGGAGGCACTGTGCTGTTGTGCTGCCACACTCTGTGCTGCCACAGCTATGCACATAAATCATATCCATTGAAATCAATGCAAAGTACTTCAAATTGGACAAGTTTAGGATCTTTGTATAAGACAACAATTTATGTCATAGGTTGAATCATATAACAGTGGCACATAGAGTTTATCATAGTCACATAGTTTTTATGAGTTCATACCTTAGAGGCAAAGAAGGGTGGTTTTTTTATTAACACATGTTCCTACCTAATTGACCATTTGGGAAGAGGGAGGGAGAAATGGCTGTGATTTACGTAGCTTAAGAAATGTCTTAGAGCACCTCAACCAGTCTGGTGTTCCCACAGTGACAGATGAGCAAATGCCCATGGGTGTTGACAGCATGGTATTTATGGTATTTCCTTCTGAGACAATTAACTAACATATGCCAAGACCATAGGGATTATCTTTGAGCTACACAGTATGTAACTTTATCTGAAGAGAAATATAATATTTTATAAGTTTGACAAACCATAAGAAAGATTAAATTGATTCATTCATTTTAATAATGTGGTTAGGGTTGTTGTTGTTTTTCCTGCCTTCTCAATAATATTTTCTCTTTGGCCTAAATAAAACACTCCATATGCTACATTGCAAGCATCCCCCCTTTAAAGTATTACATATTTATTTAACAATGTCACATGCTAGTGACTGAGCTTGTATGGAGTTCACCGTTATCTAATACGATTGGCTGCATGTGCACCTATGTCCCAATCTTATGAACACATATAGATAATCTGAATCCTACTGACTTCAGTTAGATTTGAGAAGGTCTAATAGTGTGTGGCAGTACAGGGTGCCACAGAAAGAATGTAGTTGGTCAAGGGAGCCGTGGACCCAACAAAGTTGAAAACCTCTGGTGTGGGGAGATGCTGGTTGGACTGCTGAGTACATCACAACTGCGGAGGACAAATGTGTATGTGGAGCCAAACTTATTTATATTTATGATAAATACATTAAAAACAATGAAGAGAGTAGCTTCAAGGGTGGGTCTGGCAGAAAGTAAGTGTCCCTGCAAGAGGGGATAAGTAAAGGTAAAGGACTCCTGGACAGTTAAGTCCAGTCAAAGGCGACTATGGGGTTGCGGCGCTCATCTCACTTTCAGGCCGAGGGAGCCAATGTTTGTCTACAGACAGCTTTCCGGGTCATGTGGCCAGCATGACTAAACCGCTTCTGGCACAACAGAACACCGTGATGGAAGTCAGAGCACACGGAAATGATGTTTACCTATTTATCTACTTGCACTGGCCTGCTTTCGAACTGCTAGGTTGGCAGAAGCTGGGACAGAGCAACGGGAGCTCACCCCGTCACGGGGATGCAAACCAGGGATATGATATGAAAACTAAGTGTGTGTGTGTGTGTGAGAGAGAGAGAGAGAGAGAGAGAGAGAGAGAGAGAGAGAGAGAGAGAGGAGGAGAGGAGAGGAGAGGAGAGGAGAGGAGAGGAGAGGAGAGGAGAGGAGAGGAGAGGAGAGGAGAGGAGAGGAGAGGAGAGGAAAGAGGTATGAATAGAGATTTGACAACTAGTGCCTCAATAAGGTATTCCATGTGCTCTCCTCAGCTTCTTCCAGTACTCTCTTATTAAGTATTGCCGCCACTCTCATACACACTATTCACAATGTACTATAGGGATGGGACACATTAAACAGCCATTTTAGACATTTCTCAAGAAGTGCCAGTTTCTGATGCCCCCTGCTCTACATGCATCTGTATACTGTCCATGGTATACTGAGCCAGACCATCTATCTCAATCCCACCTCCCACGACTGATAGTTGCTTTCCAGGGTTTCTGAGATGGGTATTTCCCAGCTGCACCTGGAAACATGAGGGATTGAACATGGGACCTTTTGGGTGCCCAGTAGATGCTCTACTACTGAGCTACATCCCTTCCCTAAAGCTGACTCATTCCCCCATGAGATTGGATGCACAGACTGTCTCATTATCAGAAGCTTTTCCCCCTTCTCTAACTGCATGTTGGTTTGGATCCAGAGATGTCTTTGAGCAAGTGGACAAGCACTTCTATAAGGCAGCACCTCAAATGACTTCATTTCCTCCATCCTGCTGCATAGGCCATCTGGAGACATTGTGATTCCGAGGGCAATCTTTTACTTAAGACTTTCTGCTAATCAAAAATAATTCAATTGAAACAAAGTTAATTTTCCTCCAGTGCTAATAATAGTGAATAGTGCATGGTGCATGAAGAGAAGGGGAGAAGAGATTCTTGATGTATCACAGAATATTTTCAAAGAGCATCCTCAGAAAAAGTGATCATTGGCCATAGATAACAATGGGCAAATATGTTGTGCATGGTATGTTTTAACTGGCGCCTGAAAAACCCTGAATTATCATTATTATACTGTATAACATGAACTAACGATGGGAAGCTCTAGAGAGGACATTAGGTGAAATTATGGATGAACTCTTTGGCAACTAATAGATCCTTAATGGCTTTCCAAAACAGCCTATAATCTCTTGTGATGCTGTCTCTAGAGGGTTCTCTTGATATATTATGTAATAATTGTAGTCTCGGTTTGTGTGTGTGTGTGTGTATGTATGTGTATATATATATATATATATATATATATATATATATATATATATATATATATATATATATATAAATATATATATATATTACAGTCACACACACATATCTATATCACAGAGTGTGTGTGTGTGTGTGTGTGTGTGTGTGTGTGTACACAGTTCACAAATTAAACGTAAAGCAACTGGGTTGTTGTTGTTTTTTTGGTCCATGCAATCCTACTAGTGCAAAGGATACAATGAGATCCTGGGCATTATGTAACAGGAATTGAAAGCCATTTTCACAATTGGAAATTAATAGAAGCAAAAGCAAACCGGTTGCTCTCCTTTATTATTAGAGGGCATCTCTTAATTCTATTTAACTATCCCAACTTCCTACAAGTCCTACAAAAGCAAAACAAACAAACCAACAAACCCTGGGGGGAGGGGGAATCCCCCCTCTCTTTTCCTTTTATTCTTTTTCTAGGAAGTTCTGTGAAAGTCAAAAACTGGCTCATTGCTTTGTGTGGTTTTTTTTATCCCCCCTAAAATGTATTCTTTCACTAGATTGATGCTGGCATGCATCCTGCCTGTTTCTACTATTGATTTGTGTGCTCCAGTTGAACTTTCAGGAGCGGGGGGCACCTTGAAGGTTCAAGCCTCACCCTGGCTGAAAATGACGGGAGCCTTGTTGGGATTGTACTCATATTTCCTTGATGCAACTGATAATTGAGCAGCTAAAGAGACGTCCACAGGGCCTCCTTTCGCCGTGTAGGGCATCATCCACATGCAGGTGAGGAGAACACAATTTATTTGAGTAGAAACCCAATGGACCCAGGATACAAACAGGCTGAAACATTTTGCAAAGACTTCTGATGGATATGATGTGGCAAATCAGCCCTGTTTTATTTTTTCCCCGTCAAAGCAGTCTCCGTCCTCCAGGGGAATGGTGTGGGGGCCTCTAACTCTTTCTCTCACCTGAGGCAGATTTAGGGGAGTGGGTGCGGAGCCTTGGGGCAACCCAGAACTATGATGAAGAATGAAGCACGAGAGGTGGAGGGGCATCACACAGGGCACCGCTGAAATTTGAGACCCCAATATCTGCCACTGCCCCCCACAGTGTTCCCCTGATCAAACTGCCCTCTGTGAGACTGTCATTAGCCTACTGGGGGGGGCGCTTTATCATCCTGCATGTTTCCTGGGGGGGAGGCTAAGAATAGATTTTTGGCACAAGGGTAAAGGCTTAAACTCTTCCTCCCTCACGATCAATGCTCTGAATTGTAGAAATCGAGTCCTCCTCACACAGGGTACGTGTTGTGGTGAGATCATCAGGACTGACCTCATTGTTTGTGTGGGTGGGAGCGATTGGATAGCCACAAAAACCCTGATTGGTGGTCCCTCAGTTGCTGGACAAATCTGGCCAATGGGGAATTTTGTGTATTAACCGAGGGACCTTTATATACCACTGCACGTTGTGCAGAGCTTCCTCTTTTCGCTTCATGCACGGGATCACCCGCCCACCCTCCCTATATTTAGGGTCTTGCTATGACCTTGCTATGCTGTCGTGGGTCGTCTGCTGTTGGGGCAGGGGCCCAGTAGGAATTTTCCCATTTGGCTGATTAGCTGGTGCCACTTGGGTTTCACGTGCCGCGTAGCAGATTGTCACAACTTTGTAAGGTTTGGCGGTTAGGCATTGGTTCAAGGTGGTCTGAAGGGGGGGTTGGAGTACCTGTCTCCTCCAATGCACAAAGGTATTCCGTTAAAGGAATCCAGGGATCTGCCATGCTTTTGTCAACCCCTTTTGGGGGGTAGGGCCACACAAGAGTCCCTGGGAGCATTTGGGGTGAGCTTGAGTCTGATCCTGGACCATTGCTCCCCCACGATGTTTACCTGTACTGACGATATGGTGGGGCCCAGTCGTCAGTGCTGCCCTGCTGCGGTCAGGTGCAGCTAGTCAGGAACACAATTTCTAAACAAACCTCTCACTATCTGTAATCAATAAAGTTGTGGGCAAAATTATGCCAATAACCTAAAAAACTAAATTTCGTGCCAATTGTGTCTTTATTTATTGGGAAGCTCCTGGGGATCTTAACACGCAGATCAAATGAGATTTGTTGTGTCTGATTTGACCCTGTTATGAGCCACGAGAAACATCTCCTGAATCTAGGGTTGCCATAGTTCAAGAAGTAAAAATCCGGACACAAAACCATTGAGCTTTTTTTTTTTTAAAAAAAAAAAAAAAAAGTGTCTCAAAAACTCATTGAGGTTTTTTGGGAAATGAACCTCAAAGTTGTTGAGTTCAAACATACACTTCCTGGTTCTGTTGGCCAAAACCTGGATATTTTGCCGATTTTTCGAAATTTCCCCCAGACACTAATTTTTTCATTTGAATCTTGGACATATGGCAGCCCTACCTGCTTCAAAACGAATGATTGCATTCATAACAAACTTGTTTATATCACACATACGCACCCCACAAAAGATCAAAACTTTAAAAATCACCTTCAGCTATATATTGTAAATATCAAGGAACTCTTCCAACAGGAAAAACTAACAGTTTCCAATACTGTGATTTTTAAGATGAGTGCAATTACATAAATATTGTTGTAATTAGTGATTACCTCATGCATTAAAAGAAAAGGTTGGTGTTAACATGCAAGACACAGCAGAGTGATATCAATACTCATTTTACTGTTCAGATTTTTTCTTCAAGGGAAAAAAAAAGCTAATAGCTGTCAAAAATACCCATTATAGGCTAGTCTATAATTTGTAGAAGTCAAGTAATACATTTTTTTCTGAAGGTATAATGGATGCTCCATGGAGCAATTATTTTAGAAAGACAACTTCATCTCAGCTGTCTCATGCCAGCAGAACTATTTAAGAGCGAAGGATGCATAATTCACTATGGAAGAGCTGTCAGATTTGAGAATACCTTTAAATTATCAAAACTTAGCAACGCTAGTCAGTTATAATTATAATGGAAATGTAGTTTTCTGTCAATGTTATCACAGCAAACATCTCTCAAGGAACAATTTCCTGTGTTAAAATATTTTGTCAAAGTGACTTTTGATTCCAAAGGGATACAGATTATCTAGTTTTATACCTGCATATTTCCCTCACAAATTGAATATAACAGCTTACACTGAACAAAGCAGTAAGTACAAAAACATTAATAAAATCCCCTTTGGAAACCAGATTGTTACCTTGAAAGAATGGGTTGTCATCAGCTCCCCAGGACAGATAAAGCGATGCAGAAAAATATATTGTTTCTGTTATACAACATGACAAGACAGCTTTCCATCAGACTTCCAATTACATGATAGAAACAAATGTTCAGGCATGAGAAGAGCGCTTTGCTGGAGGTGAGCACACTGTACAGGAAAGTAATTTATGGC
This sequence comes from Darevskia mixta, assembly GCA_034641385.1. Taxonomy (NCBI): domain Eukaryota; kingdom Metazoa; phylum Chordata; class Lepidosauria; order Squamata; family Lacertidae; genus Darevskia; species Darevskia mixta. The sequence continues at coordinate 18,904,251 of JAWWNH010000001.1, forward strand.
CTCCATTTATCAGCTTGTTTTGGGCTACAAATGGGAGAATTTAGTTCGATCTGCATCTTAAAAGTGAAGCGACCTAAGTTGCTCTTTCTAGACTAATACAGAGATTGGAACACAATGAATTTCCTTCTACCCTAAAGCTGTGCAATTGAGTTCTTAGCTAAAAAGAAAATTACCCAAATGCATAAAAATGTATAGTTTTTGGGAATGAAATATATTTAGAAATGCATGCACCAAGGCAAAATATTAAATAAATATGTATTTAAATTATTTTGATAGATGGTATTTAAAATATATATATTGCAAGCTAATGTGTAAATTGGATGGAATGGATTATTTATTTATTTATTTTGTATACCACTTTCATCCATAGATCTCGGGGCAGTTCTGAATGAACATATATGAAATTGAGTCAGATTGGAAATAGGCTGGCCTGTCCATCCTTTCCTAAAAGTGCCTGAGAAGGATGTACTGCTTCTCTCTCAGATACCCATATGGAAGATACTTTGTTAACTTTCTCCATGTAGAAAAAGTATCATAGTTCAGTGGTAGAGAATCTGCATTGCATGCAGAAGATCTCAGGTTCCAAACTTGGCAACTCTGGTTAAGAGGATCCGGGGTGCTTCTAGATGACCATCCTGATTTGTTTTCAGGAGATTAGAATAAATTGCCTATTTAGGGAGCCTGCCTTCTGATTTGCTTGCGAGAAGGTGAGATGACATTGCATCAAAGCACATGTTATCACACACACACACACACACACACACACACACACACACCCTCCACCCATTCCTTAATGCAAAAAGTCTGATCTTTTGGGGAAGTGGGCTTGTTGCATAAGACCTCCCAACCTTCTGTAATTGGGCAACTTGAATTTGCTGGCATGTGGCTGAATCCCACCCCAAAATAGCAGCAGGCTGGAAGTGCCCAATGCCCATGGTAACAGGTAATGGGAAGGGCCTATTGCTTTGGATTCAAAGTATGCCACACTGGGCTAAATAGTTTGACCTGATGCAAAGCAGTTTCCTATATTCAGAGCAGGAGAGGAAAGGAAAGGGGGTAAGAACAGGAAAGGAAAGACAGATGGCTAAATCAGCCAACATGAATATTCCACGGCAGTCACAGGCTCACAGCATGGATGACGAATGCATTCTGAGTCCTCTTTTCCTTTCTGTATCCTCTTTCATTGCCCATAGTCACTTTCCTAAACCTACTAGATTATTAGCAAACAGACAAGAAGCAACAGATCCATATCAGAAAACATCAATTTCTGGTTTCTGTGGCTGCTGCCTCTACTGCACGATGTAGCATTGCATAACATAATACAAATTAAGTAGCTAAATTGGTTTCATATCATCTGATTTTCTGGCAGGCTTTACAGTGTTAAGTATTTACTAAAAAGGCAATTGGGATGCACAGAGCATACTGAATTATAATTTATTAACACATCGACAGTAGTTGCACATATTATCTTCCACAACCTCACCTGTGATTTTTTTTTCTGGGTTAAATCCAGTCCTTTCCCAGTAGCACATCAAGTTGTGGAATAGACAGAAGCTGCTTTGCTAGGCAAACGTCCAGGCTAATGATTTTACCTTTATTCTCCCCTCTCCTTCAGTTAATGCACCAACGTAATTGCTCAAATGGAGTTTTAAAATTAAGGCTATAAATAAAAAAATTGGGTTTTGCAGGGCATCACGCTATGGACTTCTAATGAGTCAACAAAAACGGCAAGTTTCTCCTCTCTCAAACTCCACATGTAGGCAATTTACTAATAATGAATAATAAATATATTTTAATAGTTGCTGTGTTTCTTGTGTCACATATTTGATTTACAGCCAGCAAGGGAGTCCTTTTTCTCAGGTCACCAGTTGCTTTGGGGAGGCAGGGGGGAAGAGGTACCAATGATGAGCCACCACAAAGAAAAATGTCGGAAATGTAACTGAATAGTTTTTTCCCTGAATAAGCAATTTCTTCTTCTAATATTGTCTATTTCAAAGATGAACTAGTAGCAATAAACAGTTTTTGCAATATCTAGTAGATTTTCAATTGCATAATTGCAATTACCAATGCTAAGACTCAAGCAATGTTTATAAAAACCACATCTCTGAAATGCTCCTGTTTTACAGTTTAGAGCAGCAGGATCCAGAGATAGAAGTAAAAAAAAATACTCTTCATTTCTGCCTTGTGCATTCCTTTAACAATGTGTGGTATCAACGAATTGTAGTGATGATCCCACTGCTTCTAAGCTTCATTAACTTTTGTAGGAGAGTTATGCACACTGTCAAATCAGGTGAAATCAGGAGGCTCAGTTGTTCCTCATATTACATTCTAGGATGGAGTAGCCAACCTGGTGCTCTCCAGATATTGTTGGACACCAATGCCCATCGGACCCAGCCAGCCAGAGATTATGAGCATTGTAGTCCAGCAATACCCTGGTTGACGTCTCCCTGGCTTAGGGCTTCACCTGTCGGTCTTCTCACATTTGCATCACAACATTCAGTATCAGTTAGGCAACATCAGTGGGCTGTATCTAACCAATTACCCCATTAGCATAAGGACTTTGGCTTGTACAGCAAGCATGGCTCTCCTTGCTTCCTTCTCAAAACTGCTCCAGAGGGTTTGAGGAAAACCCAGAGAGCTGGGCATGGGTACATGGGTAGGAAGGAGATGGAGAGGAAGTCTCATTGTACAGGTGGAAGTCCTTGTGCTAGTGAGAAAACTTAGGATGTTGTCTCCTCCCAATAATTAGGTACATGTAGGTATAACTGGATGCAGAATCAGAAGGGGGAAGGATCATTTGTTGCCACTGAAAAAAATCAAAGCAATATGAATGTTTCCCTTTATGACAAAAGAGTTATGATAAGATTAGTGAAATGTCTCTGGGGAGCTTTGTACATCCCTAACATTGTACCCCAAAGTAAAATTTGTGCATTGTCCCCATGAGGACACCACATATCTTTCAGATACAGATACAGAGACAATCCTAACAACAAACCAGCTGGCTGTGGTCCTAAACAATTTTCAGTAAAAATATATACCACAGAAATCAGTGGAAATTCATTCCATGTACGTACGTATATTTGGGAAAACCAGCTTATGTACCGATATACCTGTTTTAACTTCCACAATGCAAACAACGGATTACATCAAAGTGGTCAGAAAACTTTGACTGCATACGAAGCAGAATTATCTGGCTCTGGCTCACCAGCTATAAAAATGCCATTTTCTTCCCATAGTAAGCATGTGGTACTTCTGCTGCAATGGTAACTTTGGCACATGCAGATAGTGCTGGTAAGAGTGACCAATGTCCCAACAATGCATATGACACAACAATGTGGCTAGGGTCACAGCAGATGCCCACACACTGACATTTAGACTTGTTTTGTGGTCCTTGCAGTAGCTACAAAACACAGCTTGATCACAGCATCAGGCAATTGGTTTAAAACCAACTAAAATGAGAAACTCTGGCATATGTTTCAATGGTGGTTTGCTGACCTTGTCAATTCCGCATTTCCCCCTGGCTCATGGTAACAGTGACAAGGTAGGGAACAAAGGTTGTCAAGCTGTGTACATTGCAGTCCTATTCTGGGGTGGGTGGAGATCATGGAATTGAAATTTGCATAACTGGATATATGAGTGCAGCCATTCTAATAGTTATTACTGCTTAAACATGAGGTGTCTGAATCAACTCCATTAGTGTATTTCTGAATTGGGCATCTAGGATAGCTGTATTTTCTTTCCTCCACACCCCGTCTCATTTCAAAGTGTATTTATAATACAGCCTAAAAGTTTCTCAGGCCTGCTTCTTCGTCTAACACTCTAAAATTCGATTAATGGAGACATTCTAGCACTTACGTCAAGTTATGTTGCACATAAATGGGGATAAAAGGATTACTAGGCTATAAATCAATTGATATATTCGGAGGATATAAATCTCAAGGACATGGGGTTTCAATGTTAATGGAAATGCAGGATTTCATTGGCTAATCACAATTTAAATTCTATGCCACTACATCACTGAAGTTTTGAGGTTTTCCTCATAAAATACAGTTATGCTAACGAATAAAAAGCCATATATTATATACATATTGTCCCATGTATATTAGTCCCATTATTAAAACTGAGGCTAATCTGGTGTAATTGCTAGTACTCCAGTTTAACTGCTGTCTGAGTGTGTTTATATCAGTATAATAAACTAGTAGGTCTGCAAGATTTAATCAATTATTTGCCACAATCAATCAACTATATCTTTAATCAGAGCCTATACATTGGGCTTCAGCTAATTGGTGGACTGGCAAGAAAGGAAAGACTAGAACAGTGGTAGAAGCCAATTTGATGCTCTACAAGTGTTGTTGGACTCCAATTCTCATTAGCTCTCATCTGCATGGGATGATGGGAGCTGTAGTCCAATAACATCTGGAAGTCACCATGTTGGCTATCCATGTTTTAGGATGAGGGTATGTAAGAAGATGGGACGCGGGTGGCGCTGTGGGTTAAACCACAGAGCCCAGGGCTTGCCGATCAGAAGGTCGGCAGTTCGAATCCCCACGATGGGGTGAGCTCCCGTTGCTCGGTTCCTGCTTCTGCCAACCTAGCAGTTCGAAAGCACATCAAAGTGCAAGTAGATAAATAGGTACCGCTGCAGTGGGAAGGTAAACGGCGTTTCCGTGTGCTGCTTTGGTTCACCAGAAGTGGCTTAGTCATGCTGGCCACGTGACCTGGAAGCTGTACGCCGGCTCCCTCGGCCAATAAAGCGAGATGAGCGCCGCAACCCCAGAGTCGGTCACGACTGGACCTAATGGTCAGGGGTCCCTTTACCTTACCTTTATGTAAGAAGATTGCTCCCCTGAAAGTCCCATAAAAGCACTGGTTACAGCTTCCTGATCAGAATAATAAATTCCAGAACATAATTTGCCTTTGAGGGTGAGGTGATGGCATTATAACTTACATCGGGAAAGACTCTAAGAACCAAAAGTGGACCATAAAAAATCTAGATAGCTAGATAGATGGACAGTAGAAGCACTAATGGGACAGAAAAAGGAGAGCAGCAGAGAGCATCTTGTTTTCAAAGGAGCCAACCAGATGCCTATGGAAGCTCACAAGCAGGATTTGAGAACAACAACACCCTTCCCCAACTGTGATTCCCAGCACCGTTTCTTGATATTTACTATGTCCATTGGTGGACATAGTCATCACGGCCAGTAGTCTTATCCTCCATGAATTTGTCCAATCTTCTTTAAGGCCATCCAAGCTGATGCCCCTCACTACAACTTTCAGGAAGAATGGAGGAGGTAGCAGAGAGAGGAAGGTCTGAGACAGACAATACAGTTCCTGGAAGAGACCTGTATAATGGTTTGTTATTCAACAGAGTGAGTGAGAATGATGAGACCTCTCACATGCCTCAAGGCTGAGGGATGACTTGTCTCTTCAGAAGCCTCTGTCTCAAGTTTCTGTAGTCTACATGGTGTCACTCAAGGCCCTTGAGTCAGTCCTCTTCTCCAACTTCCTCAAGGAAGAGGGCCCATCAGCTCCCCATCCCTGTGAGGCGTGGCCTGCCATTCATTCCTTGTATGTGTTGGTACTAGTGATTGTGCCTTCTCTTAGATTCTCACAAAACTCCTGCTGTAGAAATTGCATGGGTCTGGTTCCCAGTCCACTGTATTTTCAGGAAACTAACCTTCCCCAGTATGGTCAACAGCATGGATAAAGGGTCCTATGTTTGTCTTGTTTTCTGTGCCTCTATTCTGACTCTTATGGAGGGTCTAGGGCTCAGGAGTCCCTGATGCATAGCAATTTGTAAGCAGCTCAAAAGCCTACATGTTTTAAAAATAAACTAGAAAATGCAATAAATAAATTAAAGCATTATACCGTATGTGTGTGTGTGTGTGTGTGTGTGTGTATATATATATATATATATATATATATATATATATATTTGTTGTTGTTCAGTCGTTCAGTCATGTCCGACTCTTCGTGACCCCATGGACCAGAGCACGCCAGGCACGCCTATCCTTCACTGTCTCTCGCAGTTTGGCCAAACTCATGTTAGTAGCTTCGAGAACACTGTCCAACCATCTCATCCTCTGTCGTCCCCTTCTCCTTGTGCCCTCAATCTTTCCCAACATCAGGGTCTTTTCTAGGGAGTCTTCTCTTCTCATGAGGTGGCCAAAGTACTGGAGCCTTAACCTCAGGATCTGTCCTTCTAGTGAGCACTCAGGGCTGATTTCTTTAAGAATGGATAGGTTTGATCTTCTTGCAGTCCATGGGACTCTCAAGAGTCTCCTCCAGCACCATAATTCAAAAGCATCAATTCTTCGGCGATCAGCCTTCTTTATGGTCCAGCTCTCACTTCCGTACATTACTACTGGGAAAACCATAGCTTTAACTATACGGACCTTTGTTGGCAAGGTGATGTCTTTGCTTTTTAAGATGCTGTCTAGGTTTGTCATTGCTTTTCTCCCAAGAAGCAGGCGTCTTCTAATTTCGTGACTGCTGTCACCGTCTGCAGTGATCATGGAACCCAAGAAAGTGAAATCTCTCACTGCCTCCATTTCTTCCCCTTCTATTTGCCAGGAGGTGATGGGACCAGTGGCCATTATCTTAGTTTTTTTGATGTTGAGCTTCAGACCATATTTTGCGCTCTCCTCTTTCACCCTCATTAAAAGGTTCTTTAATTCCTCCTCACTTTCTGCCATCAAGGTTGTGTCATCAGCATATCTGAGGTTGTTGATATTTCTTCCGGCAATCTTAATTCCGGTTTGGGAGTCATCCAGTCCAGCCTTTCGCATGATGAATTCTGTATATAAGTTAAATAAGCAGGGAGACAATATACAGCCTTGTCGTACTCCTTTCCCAATTTTGAACCAATCAGTTATTCCATATCCAGTTCTAACTGTAGCTTCTTGCCCCACATAAAGATTTCTCAGGAGACGGATGAGGTGATCAGGCACTCCCATTTCTTTAAGAACTTGCCATAGTTTGCTGTGGTCGACACAGTCAAAAGCTTTTGCGTAGTCAATGACGCAGAAGTAAATGTTTTTCTGGAACTCTCTAGCTTTCTCCATAATCCAGCGCATGTTTGCAATTTGGTCTCTGGTTCCTCTGCCCCTTCGAAATCCAGCTTGCACTTCTGGGAGTTCTCGGTCCACATACTGCTTAAGCCTGCCTTGTAGAATTTTTAGCAAAACCTTGCTAGCGTGTGAAATGAGCGCAATTGTGCGGTAGTTGGAGCATTCTTTGGCACTGCCCTTCTTTGGGATTGGGATGTAGACTGATCTTCTCCAATCCTCTGGCCACTGCTGAGTTTTCCAAACTTGCTGGCATATTGAGTGTAGCACCTTAACAGCATCATCTTTTAGAATTTTAATTTTATATATATATATATATATATATATATATATATATATATATATATATATATAGAACTGGCAGCCTTGTATTCAGCATTGTTCAGGAATTCTAAGAAACAAAAAAAAATCACTGTTGTTTTGAAATCAGTGGTTAAAATCATTGCAGTTTTGAAAATTTCAGTCCAACATCTTGATTGAAAATGGCATCCAAACGTAGCCCCAAACCTGCTCCTTGATCTCAGGAACCATATCTTAATATCTTAAGAGTTGTCCAAATACAGAGCAAACAAACAGCTTTCAGGTTTCAATGAGTTAGTCAAAGCAAATAATTAGGATTTTGCCATTTTGGTTTCAACAGGATTGCATTTGCAGCTCTCCGAGTGTCTAAAATGAATTGGATTGAGGATTACATTGTCACAAAGTTATTTTAAAGGGACTATCCACAGAACTGGAGAGCAGGGGGGAGTGAGTATAATAAAGAGCAACTGAAGTGTGTGTTATCTCCTGGCTTTCTTTGACCCAGCGAATTCATTCTAATTGTTGTAAAAATGCCAATCAGAGAATATGGGAGTTGTTGATTATGCTAGATAAAGGAGGGGGGGATGAATAACAGTTTATGCCCAAAGGGTCAGCTATGAGTGCAATAACATTTCCCCCCGATGTAAGTAAAACCGAAAATGTCAAGTACTGTTAAGTGGCACGACTTGTGAAACACAATCAGCTTTTTCCTATATGAATACTGTAATGGGCATTTAGCTGGAGACTGATTCATTTACTATTAAGGTGAAAAATTGCTTTCAACATGCTTCAAAGCTTTTGCTTTGTTCAAAGGAGGCTGCATTGTATGCCCCCCCAGTACTGTTCTACAGCCGACAAAGGCTCTTGCAGGTTACATGATGTACACCAAGATACTCTATTTGAAATAATGGGAGTAAGCCGAGAAGACGTGCCCCTTAGCCACTGGAACAGGTTGTGGGGAGCTGGCATAGCAAGATATTAAATCATGCTTTCTTTTGTCCTTGGCAATTATGCTTTACGCCAGCATTTAATATATCCCCCAATTGCATTGCGTTGTGGTCTCGATTTGTGCTGCCTAACCATAGTCCCATCCCTCTGATGTCATCTTGGTCATTGGCTGGAAGCCACAGTGACCATGAAAACCAAGGCTTACCACAAAATAAAATGACTGGTTTTTAAATATATCTATATATCTATATACAGTAAAATAAAAATGAAATGATTAATTTTAAACCAAGTTAAATAAAATACTTCTATGAGAGACTAGAGGTCATTTCCAACTGTTACTTCATAGTGTATTCTGGCAGAAAGCCAGTGAGGCAGAAGAGGAGAAACCCTGTAATGAAAAAGTTTTAAATAAATCATTAATCCCCCCCCCCCCTACAGCCCAGCATTTAGAAGGAGCCTAGCATTGCCTGGCAATGCTGGAATCTTCTCAAGAGCAAAGCACTACTCCATTTAACAAGCAAGCAGCACCTTTTGACATCGGATTTGTTGGGAACAGATGGGCAAAACCTGGATGCTTGCAATAACTGGGAAGGGTTTTGGATCGCCCCGCCCAATCACAGCCTTAGTCATTCATGCTAGGACTTATGGGAGTTGTAGTCCAAAACATTCAGAGAGCCCCAGGTTGGCAAAGGCTGCCATTCACAGCTTATGAACACAGTGAGAGGCTGCTGGGCAGTCTTAACTACTGTGGAGACTTCTGTTTTTCTTCTGAAACACAATCCTTTATCATGTTTTAATTAATTACAAAAGTTAAAAATTAAATCTTTCTTCTGTCCTTCATAATAATCCCCCAGATCAGTTTTTTTTGTCCATATTAATGGAGAACACATTCCCAGTAAGATTTAATTTCAAACTTTCATAATTATGGTTAAAATTAAATATTACTGTGGGCTGTATTACACATTAGCAGGAATGAAAGCCAGCCTAGGAGGATTATCAAACAGGACCCTAGTATGATTTCCTCCCTTTTTTTTCTTTTGTAATTAATTAAAATCTTGGGATAGCAATCTTGTTGGGGGGTGAAAGGGTCCTCATTAACAAAAAGACCCCCAAAGTATTTTTTTATTGTTTGCGAAGGCCTGCTGAGCTGCAAAGTATACTCTAGGAAACCTTTAAAATATATCACAAAGAAGGTATAGCTAGCTTTGAGCTTGTTCAGCTCTGGCAGGAAAAAGATAAAAATACTACAGGTGTGTTCCTTATATATGCATGTCCTGGATTTATTACATATCACCAAAGGCAATTATCTCTCCATTTAAATCAGAGTGGCCAGATGCAAATGTGGTCAGAGCTCCTGCACATTTAATATTTGTGTAGAAGTAGATATTTCAGCAGGTGCAGTCTGCATGGTTTTGGTATCTATCTCCCTGGGGTAACAATGAAGGAGTGCACCTTTGGGGTGAAGTCAAACTGTTGGAAGGTTGCAGTACCTGCTGTGGCTGTAGAGACCAATATGGACAGAGGTGTTTTGCTGCGGCCGAAGCAGATGGAGGTGTCTGGTTGTACTGCTGCGGATGCACCATGGCGTTTCTTCTTCCTTTGCTCCTCCCAGCGGTCCTTTGCGTGTTCAGACATTTTAATCTCACCCCAAATAAATTCAGAAAAGATTCAAGTTTTGGTTTGGTTTTTGGCAGAATTTAGGCCACAACTTTATTGATTACAACAAGTGATTGGTTGCATAGGCTCTGGTTTGGCTAGCTCCCTGCTCCGCAGGTAGCGCTGACCCAGGTTTCCAGAATAGGTCAGCCAAGGATGAACACCTGGATAAGCGGAAAGCCGGGGACATGCTCTATCCGCCACCCAAATGTCCCCCTGGACTCTGACAGGGGCACAACATCCTCTCAGGGGTTGACCAAACCATCGAGTCCCTGGATTCCTTTAACGGAATACCCTTCACATAGGGATGGCGAGAGTGTTCTCCCATCCCTATCACCTGTACCAGAGCTTATCTGCAACCTTACAAGTTGTGACGATTTGCTACGTGGCAGGCGAAACCCAAATGACAACAGCCAATCAGCCAAGTGGGGAAAATTCCTGCCCTGCCCCTGTCCAACGACAGACGACACACGACAGCATAGCAAGGTCAAACGCACAACCCCTAAAAGTAGGGAGAGGTGGGCGGGTGTTCCGATGCACGCACCAAAAGAGGAAGCTCTGGGTCACGTGGATGGGTATTTATAGGTCCCTCAATCCATTTAGCTTACATCCCATTGGCCTGTTTAAACCCTGCATCGAGAGACCCACCAGTTGGGTGTTGTGGCTGTCAATCATACTCACCCACAACACAGGGTTTGGTTGCCAGGTCTCACCGCAATATGTGCCCTCTTTAAGGGAGGACCCAATTTCTCCTCTGGTCACTGCTACTGATACACGTCCCCAGGCACTGCAGTCATCTGCAAAGGATTCCCACAGAGTGGGGTTGATGTCGCCAGTCTTCATTTGCAGACATCTTTGTAGCACAGAGTTGGTCTGCCAATGGGCCTTGTGCGGAAGCCAGCTCCTTGGGGATCCCGCCATCTTCCATTCTGTGGACTTGACCAAGTGTGAACATGCTGGGAATGTGGGCTTCAGAGAGCTCATATTTGTTTGGAATTCTGCCCTGCTATGTGATGACAAACCTAGAAAGCATCTTAAAAAGCAGAGACATCACCTCGCCGACAAAGGTCCGTATAGTTAAAGCTATGGTTTTCCCAGTATGTATGGAAGTGAGAGCTGGACCATAAAGAAGGCTGGTCGCCGAAGAATTGATGCTTTTGAATTATGGTGCTGGAGGAGACTCTTGAGAGTCCCATGGACTGCAAACCTATCCATTCTGAAGGAAATCAGCCCTGAGTGCTCACTGGAAGGACAGATCCTGAAGCTAAGACTCCAGTACTTTGGCCACCTCATGAGAAGAGAAGACTCCCTGGAAAAGACCCTGATGTTGGGAAAGATTGAGGGCACAAGGAGAAGGGGACGACAGAGGATGAGATGGTTGGACAGTGTTCTCAAAGCTACCAACATGAGTCTGACCAAACTGCGGGAGGCAGTGGAAGACAGGAGTGCCTGGCGTGCTCTGGTCCATGGGGTCATGAAGAGTCAGACACAACTAAACGACTAAACAGCAACAAAAAATGTGATGCCCAAAATTCTCCTGATGCAATGCCTATAGAAGGCATTGAAGCATAGCTCCTGGCAGTATTAAGTTTCCCACAACTCATTTCCATAAAGCAGTGTGCTCAGCACACAAGCCTGGTAGAACTTCATCTTAGCATTGGACGTCTTAGTATTGGACATCTTGGTATTGGACATTCTCCCATACCCTTTTGGAGAGAAGAGACTTAGCCATCGCTGCCTTGCCAATAAACTTGTCCAGCTCAGCACTGATGGAGAGATTGCTGGTATGGTGGAACCCAGTTAGACAAAATTGTCTACCACCTCAAGCATGTGGTCACCACTGTGGATGCGTGGAGTGCTGGCGATGTCCCGACCCAAGATGTTCGTCTTCGTCAGGCTGATAGAAAGGCCAAATGGTTGATGAGTCACCGTAGAGCATGGGTAGGCAAACTAAGGCCCGGGGGCCGGATCCAGCCCAATCGCCTTCTCAATCCAGCCCACGGATGGTCCGGGAATCAGCATGTTTTTACATGAGTAGAATGTGTCCTTTTATTTAAAATGCATCTCTGGGTTATTTGTGGGGCATAGGAATTTGTTCTTTTTTCTTTTTTTCAAAATATAGTCTGGCCCCCTACAAGGTCTGAGGGACAGTGGACTGGCCCCCTGCTGAAAAAGTTTGCTGACCCCTGCCGTAGAGCTTCCTCAGAGCTCACTGCCATCTGCAAACATAATCTCTCGGATAAGAACCCACCTTCCTTTTGTCTTGGTGCAAAGACATGCCCCCTATGCCCCTGGGTCAATCACCCCAGCAGCCCCACACATGCTACACCCCTGATCCTTTGCAACATTGCAAAAGGTTCTGGGGTGAATGTCTTGATTCATCCGCTGCTGCTGTTACTTGGGGCAGTTGTGAGTGGAGGCAAAGATGTTCCCCTGCCTGCAATGTGCTGACATGGTTGAGTGCATCATATGTTCCCCACAAAACTGCTGCCACTGGTTTGTGTGACTTGCGTTTTGGCAAGTCACTATGCTTCGGAAGTGACTTTTCCCTGTAGTTAAGGCTGAACTGCCATGTGCACTTGTAAATTTCTCAAGCATATGGTTCTGTCTGTCAGCCTTCTGGACAACTGAGAGCATTTATCAGTTGCTTTTGGGAGTCCCTGTGACCTGTCTTGTAATGAATTCTGATGAATTTTCTGGGAAAGGTTTGAAATGCTTCCCGTTAAACTCTTGACATAGCATCCCAAGCAGCCGGGGGGGGGGGGAGAGAGAGAGAGAGAAAGAATGTTTCTGGCACATATTTTATTAAGCCCTTTAGGTCCTCTTACAAGAGAGGAAATACCAATTAACGTATAATTTAGCAGAACAAAATATTATCCCATTTCAACCAGTACCCACTTCCTTGAAGTTTATTCAAGCATTAATAACCGTTTAATGCAATTTAACTACACTGAGGTATCCGTTACATTAATATCATATATCCATCAGGAAATTAGAGTTTTGTCTCCATGAATTTTGTATTACAAGAAAGTCTTTATGATTTTATTCTGCACTTTATGGTGGGTAATTTAAGTTTTAAAATGGTTCAGATAGCTTCCTAGTTGCTCTTCTTCTACAGTGTATTACGACTAACAAATTGTTACTGATGTTAAAAGATCATGAACACATCATTTATTAAGCAGCACTGTATAGATAACTTCCAGTAGAGCACTGATGTTTTTAATCGTTAAGCACCAGGGATAAAAAAAAGCCTTGAGACACTTAGGCTCTTTCACATCCAGTCCTCTCAAAGTTTCTGGAAGCCTGAAAACCTTTGGTTTTCTCAAGTCACCACCCCAGGGATGTCAAAAAGATTGGTAAGGTCCCCATGCCTGCCATCATAGAATTCACAAGCAGGAGTGGAAGAGTACCAGATTTCACTGGGATGCATCCTTAGAACTTTCTTTTAAAGGTACCGGTAAACTGCAGCTGTACACTATGAAACTTAGTGATGATTAAAAAAAAGAGTACCTTTGAGCATATTCAGAGTCCCCCCCCCCCTGACATATGGGCATTTGGTTTAAGAGTCAAAACATCCAGGGCAGAGATTACAGCTTCTAGGTTGTCTTAAGGGCTAACGACTTTCTAATATTATGGCAACTCTGCTCTTAGTTATGTTTTTTTTTTAAATTCATATTTATTGGGTTTTACACATAAATGATATAAAAAACAGACAATGCATAACACAACAAAAAATACAATACTACAAATACACACACACACACAAAAATCATAAATTCCCTTCTTCTTTCCTTTACATTTTGGTTTGACTTCCTCCTGTCTTTCCCTCTTCGTTTCAATATATATATTTATTCTCTTTAGCAATTTCCTCTCATCGTTTAATACTGTAGTTCTAATATTCTATTCTGTTTTTACTATCTTATTTCTATTTCCTTATCTTAACTCAAAGGCTCTATCAAACCTTATCTCTTATATCACTTAAATTTCTATTCCTCAAGTTCTATCCTAGGCTTATCTATTCATATATCATACTTCCACTTAATCATTCTAAATTCTAATCTGTAAATTACTTTTCTTTCGGCATTATCTTAACTCTAAATTTTACAATAATTTTTAAGATATTCTCTAAATTTCTTCCATTCTTTTTCCACCACTTCTTCCCTCTGGTCGTGGAGTCTCACAGTCAGCTCGGCAAGTTCCATGTAGTCCATCATTTTCATCTGCCATTCTTCTATGGTTGGTAAGTCCTTTGTCTTCCAATATTTTGCAATCAATATTCTTGCTGCTGTTGTGGCATACATGAAAAAAGTGTGATCTTCCTTTGGTATCTCCTGGTTGACCATTCCAAGTAAGAAGGCCTCTGGTTTTTTAACAAAAGTGTTTTTCAACACTCTTTTTATTTCATTATATATCATTTCCCAAAAGGCCTTCATTCTTGGGCAGGTCCACCACATATGATAAAATGTGCCTTCAACATTCTCACACTTCCAACATTTGTTGTCCTGCAAATGATAGATTTTAGCAAGTTTGACTGGGGTCAGGTACCATCTATATATCATTTTCATAATGTTTTCTCTTAACAAATTACATGCAGTAAATTTTATCCCTTTCCTCCACAATCTTTCCCAGTCAGCCATCATGATGTTATGTCCTACATCTTTGGCCCAATCTATCATTGCAGATTTAACGAATTCATCTTGTGTATGCCATTCCAGCAGCAAATTATACATTCTAGACAAATTTTTCGATTTCGGTTCTAGTAGTTCCATTTCCAATTTCGACTTTTCCAACTGAAAGCCTAATTTTTTGTCCATTCTGTAGGTTTCATTACCGTCTGCTCTTAGTTATGTTGTTTGCATTACTAGTTTTATTTTTTATTAATATTTTTATTATGCTCTTAGTTATGTTGTTTGCATTACTAGTTTTATTTTTTATTAATATTTTTATTAATTTTTCAACAAAAATAACAAACAAACAACAACAAAAATGTATACACAAAAGCAATATCAAATCCATAAAATGGGATTCCTCCGAATCACATGACTTCCCTCCCTGCCCCTTCCCCTGGTTCCTTAGTTTTCTTTTTCAACTGCGTATCATTTCTACTCCAAATTATTTTTCTACCTCAAATTTCTTATACTATTTCTAAAATTACAAGTGTACTTAAAATCCTGCCAATGGATAAATGTGTCTGCAATACTTCTGTAAATACATAATAAACATTTCCCATTCCTTTTTAAATTTCTTGTCATCTTCATTTCTGAGCTTTCCAGTTAATTTAGCCATTTCAGCGTAGTCCATTAACTTAGTTTGCCAATCTTCTTCGGTCGGGACTGCTTCTTTTTTCCACCTTTGGGCTAACAGTATCCGGGTGGCCGTTGTAGCATACATAAACAATTTTTTTCTGATCTTTTGGAATCTCCACTCCTAGAATACCTAATAAAAAGGCTTTTGGGGTTTTTTTTTAACACAGGTTACTAGTTTTATTTTTTTCCATTGGACTGGGTTTTGGTGTTATGAGTTTTTATTTAAAATTATCAATACTCTGTTGTTTTATTATGTTCTGGGTTTTGATTTGGTCATTCTGTAATATTTTTACTGATGTTAAAAATTAAAGCCACCTAAAGCTATTGCAAAGGGACGCGGGTGGAGCTGTGGTCTAAACCACTGAGCCTAGGGCTTGCTGATCAGAAGGTCGGCGGTTTGAATCCCCGCGATGGGGTGAGCTCCCATTGCTCAATCCCTGCTCCTGCCAACCAAGCAGTTCAAAAGCACGAAGTGCATATAGATAAATAGGTACCGCTCCGGCGGAAAGGTAAACGGTGTTTCCGTGCGCTGCTCTGATTCACCAGAAGCAGCTTAGTCATGCTGGCCACATGACCCGGAAGCTGTCTGCGGACAAACACCAGCTCCCTCGGCCTATAGAGCAAGATGAGCTCCGCAACCCCAGAGTCATCCGCGACTGGACCTAACAGTCAGGGGTACCTTTACCTTTAAAGCTATTGCAACACCTATTTGAAGCTGTTGGGAGTGGCCATTAAAGGATAGGAAGCATGGTATTAGCAGTACGCAGATGACACCCAGCCCTATTTCTCTGTTACATCTGAGTCAGGTGTGACCATGCATGTTGTGGATTGGTGCCTAGACACAGTGGTAGGCTAGATAAGGGCCAACATGTTGAGACTCAATCCTGACAAGACAGAGGTTTTGTTAGGTGGGCTGTACCTTCTGGCCTGAGAACAGGGAAGATTGTCTGTTCTGGTCAGAATTTCACTCCCCTGAAGGAGCAGGTGTGTAGTGTTAGGATGCTTCATGATCCATTATTGTCATTGGAGAGTCAAATAGCTGCAATGGCTATGAGCACCTTTTTCCAGCTTGGGCTTCTGTGTTCCCTGATAGGGATTGCCTGGCCACAGGGCTCCAACCATTGGTAGCCTTGTGACTGGGTTGTTGTAAAGTTCTCTGTGTGGAGCTGTCTTTAAGCTGTAGTTTGTGCAGAATGCAGTGGTTATGTCACCATGTGGTGCTATCTACTGGCAAATATGTGACACCACTTCTGATAGAACTGCATTGGCTGCCAATTTGCAACCTGGGTAGGTGTTTCTGAAGTATATAGCTAAATGAGGGAGCATCTCTTCTTGTATAGACCTGCCCATTGGTTGAGATGTCTGGATGAGGCCCTCTTGACAGTGCTGCAGCCTGCCAAGATCCTGCTTGTGGCTACCTGGTGGATGGCTTTTTCTGTTGGGTTGCTCAGCTTACTGAATCATCTCCCCACTGACACAAGGCACTTTGAGTTATTTTATTATCATTATGGAATTACAGGTTTCATGGCACTAACCAATGACTTATTTCTCCCGCCAGGCATTGGTCACGTAATACCAAACTTTGGTAGTAATTATCTAGCTTACTGTGAATGCTTGTGCATTTATTACATTGTAATGTTTTGATTTTATTGAGAATGTTGTTGTGAACCATCCTGGTTTTTTTATTTTTATTTTTCATTGAGGAGCAGCAAAAAAAGCATTTTGAATAAAATAAATAAGTAAAATCAGTTTCTTTAATGCGTAAATGGTGTTGGACATTTAACATGTGTAGATCTGCTCTTCATGCTTCCTGGAATCTAGATCAGATTATTATTGCTTTTAAAAAATGTCATATGGGAAATGTTTCTTTAATTTGTTGCATGCATTGTCGAAATTTAAAACCAAATAGTCATGATGCTGCTAAGGAAAATAAATTGAATTAGACTTTAGCTCCATCGTACTTTGTTCTGTCTGGCAGGCTCATTTGTGTTTTTGTTCACCCCTGTAACTAATAGCACCCTTTCAGTCTCAATTTGATATGGTGTCCAGTTCTTTCGGGGGGGGGGGAGGGCCAAGTATGAAGCTTTGGCAATGGCAGAATTTTATCACCAAACTGCTGGGCTGTAGTGTGTGCTTTCCCACAGCACCCTGTTATCCTGGCTGGCAGACGACCATAGGAGCTCCAGTTACGCGCTATGCCCAAACCTGTCCCCTAATTTACTAAAAGTTTTATTTCCCTGCAAAACAGACTTCCATTTTTCCATCTGTGTCTTTTGCAGAGTGCAGTAGAATGTACTTCTATTTTCAGCGGGTGCAAGGTTGCACTTATGGGAGGGGTTTGTCTGTACATTGAGGGCTCCCTCAAAAATTCCTACTCAGATCCTTCAACAGGCAATTGGCAAAGCCCACAGTGCAAAAGGGATGGATGGAGCGTGCTGCAATATAAAAGAGGTGAGGTTTTGGGGAGAAGCAGGAATATATATCCCTGCTCCCTCCCGGTTTGGATTGGTCAGTTGTCCACTCATGCCACCCCAACTCTCCTCCCCAGGGAGAGACCATTAGAGTCATCCCAATATAAGAGTTGGAACGGCATTATCTGTAAGCAGTTTGGCCATCAATTCGGAAAGAAGTTTCTATCTACAAACATCTGATGAAGAGACAACCTATGCAGTTATTTTTTAATAAAAAAAACTTACAGGAATCACAAATATTTAATTGCTTGGCAAAGGTTAAATAATATGATACCTCCTTACAATATTGGGTCATAATAAAGATTGGAATGTCATGACTTTCTCCTTGTTGTTTCGCAGTTTTTCTTTTCAATGCACTGGCTTTTTGTTTAGTGTCAGTTTTCCACCCCCTCCTTTGCCCCCATAATATTAGCAGATCTCTGTGCAAAATCACTTTTCCTGAGGGCATTACTTAGCCACTCTATCCACGTAAACAAGAAGAATACAGAGTCAATGAGAAAAGGGTGTGCATTAAGTTTCTTTTTACTGACAGGTTCAGTGGAGAATAAAAAAAAATCTGTCATATTGTTGATATGTATTTCCTTGTTGTGCCTTTTGGCATCAATGGCTAATTAGATGAGCCCAAAACTGCTTTTTCTGCAAGTCTTTTCAATCCTTTCATTCTGTTTATTTGTCCAGCAGGCTTTGGTCTTATTAAAATTTCCCTATTGGAGAGAAGAAATATATAGGCCAAATTCTGTTTAGAAGTTCAGAAGTGTCATTTTGCCAGAGGAAGGTGGCACCAAAGGATGATGTTTTGCAAGGAGGGACACACACACACATGGACACATTTTGGTCAATTTGAAGCAAGAGAATGCAACTGGATTGCCAATTTATTTATTTCTGAGAAATTATCTATGAGGGTTTGATACAATATTCTATAGGAAGGAAGCACCACGTGTGTATATATCATGTGAGTCTTTTTTAATATCACTGAATTCAAGTTAAACTTTGTTATTTGATTTATAATTAAATTTAGGCAGGTTTTTTAAAAAAATGACTTCCATATGAGCCTTGTCAAATGTTTTTTCAAATAGCATGTTCACTTCATATGGTGGTCTGTTTGCCATACATACCTCAAAATGAAGATGTGAGACGAGGAAGGATGATGATGGTCACAACATTATTAGTTCTACATACTAATGATCTGCAGAAGGTGCAATTAAAACTTGAATTTCTCCTCAAGTGGACTAGACACCCACTGTCTACCCACAAGGGCAGCAATATCCTGGCTCAATACCTGGTACCAGTTGTTTCACTAGTGGAAGCCTTTCATCAGCAAGTCACCATAAAGGTAAGCCACCATCTTGGTCCAAGAACATCTCACCAATTCTTATGAGCTGGACATTAATGGGAGGTAGGTTGGTTAAGTGCCCTCCACCTAAAGGATGACTCCAAGTGTTCACCAGGGAACACTGCCATCATATTCTTTCTGATAGCTGTGACAGAGAAATGCCCAGCAGCCAAATAAATTACCCCACCCAGATCTGATTGAGCAGTATAGAGGAAATGAAAAGGGGTACCAAATTGTATATCGTGGAGAACTAAAAACATCCCAACTAATCCTACTCTACAGTAAGGGTGAGTGGGTTGCCACCCTTTACATCCAAATCAGCTGTATGGAACATTTGGTCCTCCAGATGTTGCTGAACTATAACTCAACACCATCTCTTCCCATTGGTCACGCTTTCTAGGGCAGATGGGAGTTGCAGTTCAACAACATTTGGAGGGCCACATCTGGTTTAAATGCTGCTTGAAAACCACTGAAGAGCTCTGGGTGATTCCACCCTCCCACCGCAAATTAAAGCAGAGAATGATTAGAGTGCACAAAAAAGGACCTCACACTGGTCCTTTGGTTAGGAAAAAGAAAAGAAAAAGGGGGTAGGAATGAGGAGGTTGTGATTGTCTTTTGCATTTTAAGATTGTGTAGTGGTGTCCAGGTGACAATATCTTAAAATGTCATTGTATCAAATTAAAAGAAATGAAAACTGCCCGAAGAGCAGTAATGAAATGAAAGTTTTTTAGAGAGCATGTCTTGAGTTTCTATAAAATATTATTTAATCTTTCTGTGGAGAACCAGGAGGTGAGGGAGGGAGGAATATATTTACACTGTCACAATGTCATTAGGACAGCTTTAAAGAAAGTGGCTTGAATATTGCAGCCAAAATCTTTCTGTGCCAACATAAATACTGTCTTATAGAAAAAATATGAATAGTATAGAACATATGGGAAAACGAAAGGTCATCAACTTGCTTGAAATGTTTAAAAAGTAGTCTCAGAAGAAACAGGAAATTTGGATGGACTTTGTCTGTTTATGACAAGATAGATATAAAATTAACTTCTGAAAAACATTTTTTCCCCGGCTTTGATGCAAACTTGTCAAAATAAGCACAACACCTTGTGTCACAAACTTTTCAAAACAAGTAAAATGGTGTGGTTGGTGCCATCTCATAAAGTTTTGTGCAGCCTTCATACGACATAGTGATAATCAGGAAAACTAATATACAGAGGGAAGCTGAGAAATGAAAGATGCTAAGAGTCCTGAATGGGATTGCCACAAAACCAAGAGAATATTACTGTGTATCTGAGTGTTTGAAATGGCTCCTCGTAATCGGCTGCTTTTCTCATGAGATGCATCGCATGACAAATGACAAGACGTGGCCTTATGAAATTTCAGTTTGAAGCCATTTTCATACCGCAAATGCAAATTAGACATAATATGTGCCTTTTGTCAACCACATTTTTCGGTAATCTAATTGTATCACACTAATGAGACCTGGGTTAGGAAATGCACTCAGATTCCTATGCCCCAGGTCAGAGGAGATCGAGAATGCTGCACAGCAGATGCGCTTAATCTCAAGGGGACGGCCGCTGCATCATCACTTGGGCAAGCCAAGCAGCTCTGGCTGTGGAGGGAGCCACACAGCAAAGTGCCACCCTTCTGGCCAGCAGCACAAAGAGTGGGATACTATAAAGCAAGAAAGAAGTGTTTCTCCTGGGAGGTTTGTGTTTTGTGTTTGTGTCGCCCACTTCTTTTGCCTCCCATTGTGATTCCCCAAATCAAAGGGAGAAGTTCCGGCTTCCTGACCATCAGGATAAGTCTTGCTTATCATTGCTCACATCCAGGGCTGTCTTCTTTCCCCTCAGAGTTGATTTTGGTGGCATGAGGGTGTACTGGATGCAGGATTCAGACGGTCACATGTCCATCTGTGGATGCACATTGCTAGAAGTGAATGGAGATAAAGCACAATATTAGTGACGGGGTTGAGCTATCATTTTAATTCTGCTTACAACTTCAAATGAAGTGATTGGTGCCTTAATATCAACACTTCAAGTTCTAGCATGGAAGCTGCCTCAATCTGCAATACTCTGCACGCTTCCTAAGGAATAATCCCCAGTAGTTTATAGGGCTTACTGAGGAGTGAACCATACATATGGGATCAGCTTTAAGAAATGTAGCCTAAGATGGTAAATTTGAAAAAGTGATAGTTGCAAAGCCATAGCAAGATGAACTTGATGCCTGGCAGATGAGTATTGGGTTGCACACAAACAATCTCACAGAATTGATGAATAGTTGTTTAAGAGGGCTATTCTGTCCCTGCCTGCTAAACCTGTATGGTTCTCTGGCACTTGCAAAAGGGATATGTGTGGAAACATGGGACAGGAGCAAGGGGATTGGGCATTTATTGTGAACATCAATATTCAGGTTTCTGCAGCCAAAGTGGTTCAATAGGATCAGCTGTGTAACACTATCTAAGGCCTTCCCTACAGATGGGGATGGGGATTCCTGTTTGGAATTGTAACATATCTAAAAAACAATTCCATATAGAAAAAAAACACGTTTTCATTTTATTATTTTGCCACTGATGTGTTTGCCACCCTGGACTCCTTTGAAAGGAAGGGAGGGATATAGATTTATACGCAATAACAAGAATTTATATCATGCAGTTTCAAACATATTATTCAACTCCCTCTTCTGGAATTATAAACCTTTCTTTTATTATATTTTATTTATATCAAAGAATTTATAAACCGCTTAAGAAATATAAAACTACACACACACATATCCAGCTAGCAAAATATTTTTTACAAACCGCAAATCTCTATATATTTAATTGGTTGATAGGCTTGAAATCTTATATTTTATGCTCTCTATTAAATGTATGGAGAGGACTGACAGCTTAGAAAGAATGCCCTATGCATATCAGCAGAGAAAGATAAGGGGGCGGGTGAGTCTATTTTGTGACTCTGCCTATTTTATAGCATGTCTTGGAAACGTGGGTCCTTTATTTTCTGGATGGCTTAGCTGAAATCTTTGTCCTATCTTCCTATATTGTTTCTATGAGCAATGCCCCCCCCCCATGGTTTGTTTTCTGGGCAGATTATAAGGACTCTGGTGCTGTAGGTTCATCATGAGTGTGATGAACAATGAGTATCAGCTGCTGTCGAGAAGATTATTTTTGGCTCTGGATTTTGGTATTTCTTTTTTAGAGAATTAATGAGCCCCTTTGTTTCCTTCTTCCTTCTTTATATATATATATACAAGGAATGATTATCTTGCCCATGTTGATTTTTCTCAAGATGTATACTGCAGGCCTTTTAACAAGGTCACTGATTACTAGCTAGCTAAGCACAAGGACAGCTAGCTATTCTGTTCCATTTAAATCTGACTTCCTTTCAATCGGTCTCCCAGTAATGAGCGCCACCTGGTTTTTTATTTTTATTTTTTACTTTTTACTTTTTATACCTTGGGGTTTCATGTAGCCAGTAGCAGTGGTTACATATCCTCATGACCACTGCTCCACAGAAGTATCACCATTTACAGCTATGTATTCTCTTCAAACTAATGTGGTATGTAATTTGATATTAGAATTGACTATTTATGGTTTGCAATGTGTTGTTCATGCAGTTTGTAAGCATATGCGGGTCATCGTTCTCATAATTTTCTTGTAGTTGTGCTGAAGAAGACTCCTGCGAAACAGTTTGATTATCCGGGATCACTGTCTGCACATTATTACTTGGACATCATTCCATGAGTAGATAAAGATTGACTGTGTCATCTCCAGACGAACATTTGTTCATATTGTCTCATCTAGAGACTTGCATTGCTTCCAGAGACTTTTGTTTGTTTAATTTCAGATTTATAAGAATGTACTTTGGTTACTTACGGATTACGCTGTATGCTATGTAATAATTACAGTGCCAGTATCATTTATTGGTCATTGTGTTGCCTTTATTGTCGCTGATTCTGTTCCGTTCAGCTATTCTGACTATAGACTTTGTGTGTGTGTGTGTGTGTGTGTGTGTGTGTGTGTGTGTGAGAGAGAGAGAGAGAGAGAGAGAGAGAGAGAGAGAGAGAGAGAGAAGATGAGGCCTATTGGTCAGGCCAAAACCCATCTATCCCAGCATCCTGTTCTCACAGTAGCCAACCAAATGTGCATGGGAAGCTCACAAGCAAAACCTGCGCACAACAGCACACATCCCACCTGTGATTCCCAACAACTGATATTATCATTGTATTATATGTGGTAGTGTATACTGGTATTATAACTGTTATTATACATTATGGTATACCTTCATTATGCATTCATACATAATGACAGTAAACATATTCATTGTTGTAAAAACAGAGTCATTCCTCCTTTCTTGTAGTATCTCCTGGCCAGTACCTCCTATGGTGCTCACAGAAGTTCTCAGTAAATATCCCCTCAAAAATCTGCAATACACAAGAGACTGTTTGCTCTTCCTGTTCAGTTCCTGACAGCACTAGGGCAGCCCCCCTTATGCTGAAACTATTATTATAACCCTTGTGGCAGTCTGTTTGTGACAGATCATGCATGTACCCCCCACTACAACACCCATTTTGTGACTGACATCCAAAATTCAGTATGTGCCCATTGGTCTCAAAAGGCTGGCATACCCCTAACAGATGACAACGGCTGAAGGTCTTGTGAAAGGGTAATAAGGCTTCCCCTACATCAGTGATGGCTAACCTTGACACTCCAGATGTTTTGGGACTACAACTCCCATCATCCCTGACCACTGATCCTGTTAGCTAGGGATGATGGGAGTTGTAGTTCCAAAACATCTGGGGTGTCAAGGTTAGCCATCACTGCCCTACATGTTCCTCTCTCTGAGTTGGTCATCTGTACTCATCCATACTATCTATATGCAGTGCTTGAAAGAGGATTTTAAGAATAATCTTATTTGCTGAGTGGGTTCTTTGTATTTGATGAGCAGCAGATGGGAAACTAGATTCTTTTGTTAGTACATTACCATGAAACATCACTTTTGCGCACAAAAAGTTGCTTCTTGCTGACATTTGTTTTGCAAAAGACTGAGGTTCAGTGTGTATTTTCTTGAAAGTTTATGCTGAAATTCCCGGGAGCCATTGGGTTATTCTAATGCTGTAAACACTTTAATACTCAACTCATAGGCTTGCTCTTTTAGTTTGCATTGCTATGTTTCACTATCAGACTATGTGTCTTCTTTTTCTTTTTTGCTTTGCTGCAGTCTATGAAAGCAGCCGCAATATCACAGCTTTCTGATTAACTAAACAACTAATAAATGAAAAGACATAGTAACTCGCCATCAGCCTTGTGTAAATATGAAAAGCTTATTTTTCTTCACTAATAGATACACATAACAATGAAATGTTTCCAGTAACTTATAAAGGAATGACCGAGGAATCGGCTTCAGAAATGCTCTTTTACAGTGACCGCACACCGTGTCGACTGCAATATTTGTGACATGTTTGCATTGTTATTTGGCTGCAAACAGAATGAAAAGATCTGTCTTCAGAATTTAAACAGTGAGATTGTTTCAGTTTATATAACCAACCTAAGTCCCAGGACAGTAAAAATCAACAAGCTTGAAGAGACCCCACAGCTAAACAAAGCCGGGGAT
Source organism: Darevskia mixta (assembly GCA_034641385.1). Taxonomy (NCBI): domain Eukaryota; kingdom Metazoa; phylum Chordata; class Lepidosauria; order Squamata; family Lacertidae; genus Darevskia; species Darevskia mixta. Next base: position 18,928,944 of record JAWWNH010000001.1, read on the forward strand.
GATTTTGAGCAGGGGCAGATTAATTGTTGAAAAGCAACCTCTGGCTCCTGTTGGAATTTTTGGAGGATATAATGGAAGTTTGTGTCCGAGTATGTCTGTGTGAAAGAAGCATAAGTAAGAAGATTGGTGCAGGCAATATTTCTGTGCTGTTGAAAGAAACACAAACACACTTTAACAAATACCAGTAACAATAATATTGTTGCATGCCTCCCCAATCTCTGAATGGTCTGAGAGTCTAGGGGTTCCAGGATTTTACCCAGAGTTTATATTTCCTTTTGGGAATGTGGCACAGTGGGGACTGGGGTGTCTTCAGTATATATGTTTTATTTACATATATATACAACCTGAGCCTATGATAGAGGGGTTCCCAGCATCAACACCCCAAAAGGTTCTTGTTTCTCCCAGAGCCACAGCCTTGGATTCAAGCAGAGATCTGGCATGGCTCACTCTCTCCGCTTGCTGTTTCTAGGTCACATCACTGCTCTTACACTTTCTCCCCTAAACCCTGGTTTTATTTGTTGAAGGAGGGGCGCCACCCATTTGCTGTATCCCACCAAGCCCCTTAATCTCCCTTAATGGTTCATTATCCAGGCTATCACCCCAACTGGAAGCTAGCCCACTTTATCTAAGAATTACAGTGGTACCTTGGGTTACAGACGCTTCAGGTTAGAATAGATGGAATATATTTTATTGTCATTGTCCCCTTCGGGGACAACGAAATTACTCGGCTGCTCCATCCACCCAGATAGGGCACTCCACGCAAAAACAAAAAAACTACGAAAACACTGATTAAAACCATACAGTATGATACAGCATAACAGGTAAGATTAGATGACTTTCAAAGTCCAGGCTTCCCATTCAAGGCCGAGATTGCTCTGGAGAAGAAGCTGTTCCAGATGTTCCAGATGCTTACAGATGCTTCAGGTTACATACTCCACTAACCCAGACATAGTACCTCGGGTTAAGAACTTTGCTTCAAGATGAGAACAGAAATCGTACGCCGGTGGCGCGGCAGCAGCGGGAGGTCCCATTAGCTAAAGTGGTACCTCAGGTTAAGAACAGTTTCAGGTTAAGAACGGACCTCCAGAACGAATTAAGTTCTTAACCCGAGGTACCATTGTAGAAGACTTGATTATAAAACTTGCTGGATCTAGAGATTAGATGAGTCTGGCACACATCTTAACACTTTTAACAATATAACAATATGTTTACAAAAAAAGAGACAAGGTTTGTTCCCCAAAATAACTTGATTTGGTCCTTTGTTATGCAAAGTCATTTTACTTAGATTGATTCCAAGCACATAGTTTACACCAGCCTGTCCCAATTTAGTGCCCTCCAGATGTTGTTGGACTTCAGTTCCCCTAACCATTGGCCATAGTTGGTTGGGCTTCATAGAATGATAGAATCATAGAGTTGGAAGGAACTCTGAGTGCCAACAAGACCAAACCCTGAAATGCAGGAATATGCAGCTGTCGCTTACGAGGATCAAACCTGCAACCTTGGTGTTCTCAGCACCATGCTCTAACCAACTGAGCTATCCCTGAAAGGGTGGAAACTGGAGATCAACAACATCTGGGAGTACCTGACTGGGAAAGGCTGGTTTATCTATTTCTCTCTCTCCTCACCCACTGTAATCACAGCCAATCACAACTGAACTGGTCATGGAGATTGGTCTACTCCCCAACTACAGTAGCAGATTATCTCCAAACATGACACAACTTGTTCAAATTAAATTTTAGCATCAGTGTATTTCTTTTAAATTGCCCTTATTATGTTTGCTATATTTGACTCTTATGCAGTTCACAGAAACTTTCCACAGGAATGCTATCTATTTCTGAGTAAGACTTTAAAAACTTTATATAACATGTTATTACGGTAAAAAAAGTAGTTCACCCAAAATTCAGGAGAAGCTCCTGGAACTTCGTTATTTTTATCTCTTTAGGAATAACCTCCCCACTCCATCCTATTATAGATATGGAGTTGTGTGTGCTTGTGGATGGAGAGCTCACAAAGACCGAAGTGATAAGCAACAACCTACATGAATAGATAAACTGGCAAAAGGACTTCCTGTAAAACAAACAAGTCTCTTTTCCCTGTGATTTTCATAATCATGAATTAGCTAGCAAATAGAACATGGAAACAGAACAGCAGTTTCCAAGGAATATACTCATCCGGATCCCCATTGCTGTGATTTTTGTTCAGATGTTTTATGTCAGAGAGCAAGTACAGGGTCTGAAGTTATAAACTTGCAAGTATTTGCCATCTGGTGGTTATCTGTGTTCAGAAAAGAAACAAGCAAACATGGTGCTGGTGGCGATGGTAGGGATTAACACTCTACATTATTTTGTTCCATTCCTGTTTGACTCTATTTTCTAGTGAAGAAAGAGAACCTTCACCATCCATTAGCTCCCCAGAAAAAAACCCCAAACTGGAAGATGTTTATTTTTCAAAATCAAAAGAAAACAGCACTAAAAACATGTATACACTTAAATAATCCTCTCAACACTGTAACATGGAAGGCTGCAGGAAGCTTATTCTTGCAATCAATTTAAGGTTTTAAAAGTTATAATAAATCAATTAAAATAGAAATGCAGTCTCTGCTGTTAATGTAGAAAGAAAAGAAAGATTTTGTACTTTGGGTAGTGGAAACAAAAACTTAGTGCAGGACCCTGATGTGGGTTTGTTTGGGCTTACACTCAGTTCAAGGTTAGCATTGCCTATTGCCCCCCAAATCTTGCAATCCCAGCCTATGAAGTTCTATATAAACAGGCATTCACAAGAAGCCGTAAATGTCCATCACTCTTATGTCCATTCAAAAAAAAGTTACCCAAAACCTTTTCATCACTTGCAAAAGAAGCTGGTTGGCCACTGTAGGAACAGAATGCTGGACTAGATAGATGTTTTTATTATGACATTATTGGTCTACAATATACTGCATGTGCAATGAAGGTAAAGGACCAACTTTTTATATGGCAAATTATATACTTTAGCCATTTGCTATACCTGCGGGGCATAATGAGTACTATACAAGCACCTTGATAAGACTATACACCAGGTGTTGTTGGACTCCAACTCCCCAGCCAGCATGATCATGGATGATGGGAGTTGTAGTGAAGCAGCAACTGGACTGCCAGCCACATGTTCCCCATCCCTACTATAGTCTAGCTGTCTCTCTTTTGTTGAATTGTTTTCTGTATTATCACTGTTAATTAGAGAATTGGAGACCATGTGACTAGGCAGTTTATGGCATGCAAAATACACAACTATGAATCAGGTTTATACAACACAACCCACCCTTCTTTGTAAAAGCATTATTGCTTCTCTTTGGTGTTCCCAAAAATATTTCAGCCTCACCCATATGTATTTTAAAACTAAAAATGTCATGATGGACTGACATTTGTGCAGCCGCAAAATCTGGCCTTCAGACTCAGAAATATTCAGCATTTCTTCAAAGTACTCAGAGATCAGGTGGCAGACCCAGTTGAACAGTTATGACAATTTAGCGATGGACTTCAATGAGAAACTACCAAATTTGCAGTTTTCGAACTAAAAGGTGAACCGAATGCACTTCTCTGAATTTTGCAATGCAGTTTTGCAACAAAACATTATGTACCAAAATGAATATATTAGTGGGGGATATATGTGGGCTTATATATTAGTGAAAATATCATATAAAACTGGATTTAAAAAAATGTGTTTATTAGGGAAAATCAACACTAAAATGTTGAAGAATTTTCACACTACAGAAATGTGGGGAGCTGAGTTTAAGATTGGAAAAATGAGTAAACTGGAGAAATGAAATTGACAGCTTTGTCCATCCCTATGTGACACCAGGAGTTGTACCAGAAGCAAACCCCCATTCCTATTTTAATTGCAAACCATCATTTTGCACAATTGGTTAGTATTGTTTTCTATGACTAGAAAACAAGAAAAATTAATATAAGAATTCATCTTATAATATATATGAAATGCCAATGCAGAAAAGGGAAATTATTATTCTTCGAAAAGGGGAAACAAAACAGTAATCCAGACAGACTGCACTGACAGCTTATACCACAAACATCCACTTGGGAGTAAGTCCCATTGATTCCAATGGAGCTTGCTTCCAAGTGAGTGCGCTCATCAGCCTCGGTGTCTCCTCCAAGATTTCCTAGCATGGTACAACTCCTTTTTAGCAAATTAAAGTCTGTGTCAAGGCTTAAAATTAAATCCAAACCTCTTCTGTTTTCTCAGCAGAAGGAACAAATTGGCACCACATGGCAGTAGTCAAGGAGTGCTGATGGGAAACAGAGTGAGGCAGGAGTCTTCCAACCTGGAAGGCATCACTAGTCAAAATCGAGGGGTAAGAAACAGTCCCTTCCACTTATAGCTCAATGTACAAAGGCTTTGAAATTATTATTATTATTTAAAAGAAGATTAAATATCAGATCACTGTTTTCTGTGCCATGCAGAGCTGTTATAGTGCCAACACTTCAGGGTTATTATTTTTTAAAAGGACATAAGCACAATATGGAACTTTTCCTTCAGTTCAGTTGCATTTGATAAAAGATCCAAAGACTTTGCAGAACCATCAGTTGGGAGTGAGGGAGGATGAAGCTATCCTCCTTTTTTTTACAGAGGTTTTAAAAAGCAAGAATTCTGTTATTTTTCTGCAAAAATGTTTGCCGGCTAAAAATCACACCTGCACTGAATGCTCACTACTTTGTATATTAACTTTACATTTAGCTTGTTTGATGCAGCCAAACAAGTTCGCCACAATACTCACCTTGCTAGAAATGTGTGCTGTGTCAATCTGTTTAATGCTCTTATTTTCCAAGGTGGCTGTTTTTTTTCCCCTGGACCATTGTCTCCTTCTCTCTTTTTTTGCCTTTCCTGTCCTCAGACTCATTTGCCCTCATTCCATTCAATCAGATTGGCTGAGAAGAGCCACATGATTTTGCCGACGGTTTAACGATGCTACGGCTGATGGGATAGTGTTATAGATGCCCATAGACAAAATCAAATGAAAGCAAATGGAGACAAGGGAGAAGGGAAACAGCGCAGAGGAGAGTCATCATCAGCAAAAACAAGGCACTAAAACCATTGAAATGATGCGGCGATGTTCACAACTTCTGTCAAATAAATTGCCAAAGATGGGAGACGCTTTTTGACAGTCATGAAAACAAGCACACAAAAAATAAGTGGGTAGTTTTGGCTCAGGCTTACTAACCATAGCTCATTTTAAGATTCGATTGTGTTTCTAGTTCAGCACGCAGGAAACAAAGCAGTGGAAGTAATCACTGAAGATGCAACATCCTATATTCCAGACTGAAGAGCAATCTTGGAAATGTTTCATACAAACAACCATCTACTTGCTTGCCCATTAGGGCATTTCATGCTGAGGGTCTGTGATTGTCAAGCAAGCACCATAAATCAGTCTCCCACATGTAGGGACTGTGTTTATGCCACAATAAATGCAAATGGTAGCCTAAATCCATACAGTTCTGTGCAGTTAATCCAAATCAGATTAGTGACCCCGGAACAAAACCTACATGTTAACTGGCCCTGCATCCTAGAGGTGCATTCTTCCACCACTTAATAATTCACAACTACAGTCACCAGGAGAAGATGCCATATGGACACAGCTTGAGAATGCCTGACAACCATTCCCTAGGAACTTTATGCCTCCCAATGCTTCTAAAAATGCAGCTAAAAAGCCAATGCAATTCTGGGCTGCATCAATAGGAGTATAGCATCTAGATCAAGGGAAGTAATAGTACCACTGTATTCCGCTCTGGTCAGACCTCACCTGGAATACTGTGTCCAATTCTGGGCACCACAGTTCAAGAAGGATACTGACAAGCTGGAACGTGTCCAGAAGAGGGCAACCAAAATGGTCAAAGGCTTGGAAACGATGCCTTATGAGGAACGGCTTAGGGAGCTGGGTATGTTTAGCCTGGAGAAGAGAAGGTTAAGGGGTGATATGATAGCCATGTTCAAATATATAAAAGGACGTCATATAGAGGAGGGAGAAAGGTTGTTTTCTGCTGCTCCAGAGAAGTGGACACAGAGCAATGGATTCAAACTACAAGAAAGAAGATTCCACCTAAACATTAGGAAGAACTTCCTGACAGAGCTGTTCGACAGTGGAATTTGCTGCCAAGGAGTGTGGTGGAGTCTCCTTCTTTGGAGGTCTTTAAGCAGAGGCTTGACAGCCATCTGTCAAGAATGCTTTGATGGTGTCCCTGCTTGGCAGGGGGTTGGACTGGATGGCCCTTGTGGTCTCTTCCAACTCTATGATTCTATGATTCTATGATTCTCTAGTCCCATTTCAAAATGTACTTTACTTAAAGCAGTCTGGAAACAGGTTGAAGATGCAGGCCTTTATCATGCAGTAGTGCTCAGAAATAAGTATGAGGTTTGCGTGTTGCAGAGTTCTTGGGACCTCATCATGGTCTTCTATTCATTTCCAACCTTACTGACACCGAACAGAAGATCATTCATATCCATTTCCTAGATGATTCCTTGGATGTCTTTCCCAAGCACATGTGGGGGAAAGGTAACATTAGCAGTGACCCGAACTTAAAGTCGGTCAGTTCGCTATATTCATATTATATCCAAAATACCTGATAAATGCTTCAAAACCAGTGGATTGTTAAAAGAGATGGGGGGGGGAATAAAATGTTGAGGTGGTTGTTCCAAGAAAAGGAGATAGGAAGCAGCCCATTCCTGTATATGCCATGGATGAAATGGTAAGCATGGATCCCGTACTAACTACAGGGTGCTTACTTTCCTTCAACGATAATTGTCTTAATGCCTGTTTTAATCAGTATTAACTACTAGCAATAACATGCTTTTAATTATGTTTTAAACGAGTCCTTTATTGGGCTGTTTTGGGAAGCAAATTAGTCAAAAGGAGCTGTTAATCAAAAACGTGTTACTGGCACAAAATAAATGTTCATTTAAGGAGCCATTTGAAATAAACCTGGCTCATTGACTCTGACAACCTACAAGGACACTGGGGCCTCCTGAGGATAGCTCCTTCAGTACTCTCCTAGATACGCCTTGCTGCTCAGAAGTTATAAGTAGAAACATTAAGCAGTTTAGGTCATTCATCAGCTAACTTTTACTACTGTACTCAAGAAAATGAGCCTCCTAGGAACTTCACAGCAGATCTATTCCTTCATTAGCTAAGTAATATTGAGAGAGATGTTCCTGTCATTATGAATGGAGAAATCTATTGCAGTGAATTTTGCTTGTGTCCCCTTTGTCTATGAGCTGTCTCTGTAAATCCAAAGGTATTTAGGCTGAAAAACTAGCCCAATTTTCTTTGACTGTTATTCAAAATCTGCTCATTTCCTTTTACTGAGTGATAGCTGTGCCAGAAAATACAAGAAAATAAGATGATTTTAATATATATATAAAACCTTCATGCAAAACTACAAATTGAGATTCTTTTGCAAGCATAGACCGCAGGATAGTTTCAAAGCCATTTTGACAAGAATCAGCCTGACAAAGGAAAGGTCCTTGAGAATCATTAAGTTTGACCATTTAATTATGCCCCAAATATTGCATGGGTGCTAGAAGGACAGGACAGACATCTTTAAATAAGTGATTTAAAAAATCCTATATAAACATGTGTTGGCTGTAGATGGAGGATGACTCTATCCTCATCATCAAATGGCACCCATATTTGGCACACTCAATTTCATGACATTTCTATTGTCAGTTAAGTGCAATTAGTAATACATCTGTGCCAAACTGTGTCCTACTGGGTTTTACTTCAATGAAAACTTAGGCTGGTAGGCAGGGAGGGAAATTTTCTGTGGTTTGTCTGACTCCTGAGCTGGGATGCTAGAGATAGTCTCAGACCTAGTGTTGCCAGAGTTCAGGTTCTTAGTCTTGGAAAATATCAACATTCAGGCCAATGCCTTTTTTGTCCGGGTTGGCCCAGGTCTTCATGGTCATCATGATGACCATTGGACTGTCCCAAAACACATTTGATCCAATACACGTAGTGAGCCATGGTTATTCATGCCCTGATAACATCTTGGTTATGCATTTGAAGACTGTTCTGAAAGTTCAATTAGTTCAGAATACAACAGCAAGGCTGTTAATTGGTCTGGACAACTGGCAACATATCTCATCAGCACTTAACTTCACTAGCTAACAGTTTGGTTCTGGAAAACAAGTTCTAAATCAGGCTTCCTCAACCTCGGCCCTCCAGATTTGGTTTTGGCCTACAACTCCCATGATCCCTAGCTAGCAGGACCAGTGGTCAGGGATGGTGGGAATTGTAATTTCAAAACATATGGAGGGCCGAGGTTGAGGAAGCCTGTTCTAAATGGTCTTGCTCAAGAATGCTTCTAAATGGTCTGGCTGAATAATTGCTTGCTCCTATACAAATCTGCCTGACAGTTACGAGCTTCATTTAAGGTCTTTTTAAGGGTGCCATAAGAAGAGCCCTGCTGGATCAGACCAAAGGCCCATCTAATCCAGCATCCTGTTCTCACAGTGCCAACCAGATGCCTTGGAAAGCTCAAGAGCAGGACCTAAGGTCCTAAGCAGTCTCTTTACCTGTGATTCCCAGTGGCTGATGTAGAAGGTCATATTGCTTCTGACAATGCAAGTGGAACATAGCAAGTAGCCATTGATAGCCTTATCCTTCACGGATCCTTCTAATTTTATTTCAAAGCCATCCAAGCTGGTGGTCACTATTACTTCTTGAGGAGGCAAATTCAGTGGTTTCTACCACCTTCTGAAGAGAAGCAGGTGCAAAACCAAAGGCAGAACTATATCACATGTGGGTTTTCCTTCTCCTTCTTTGTGGCTTTCAGAAGTCATATGAAGACACCACTATTTTCCCAGGCAGTTTTTGATTTGATCTTTTGCTGCTGTTCTAAGCTGGATTTTCTGATGTTGTCTTAATTTAATTTAACTTTATTTGTTGCATCGCTTATTTTTAATTCATGTTGCATGCTGTCTTGGAAACCATGGTCAAGAGGCAAGATATAGCCACATAAATATAAATTCATAATGATATGAACAAAACCAAGGAAACAATCCTTGAGGGACATCTCCTGTACTAAAGCCATTGAAATACTGTGCCAACATTGTGCTAATTCCAGTGGGTCTCCTGCAGGGGAGGATTTCATTGGGTTTCTCCCATTTTTTAATATGAACCAGCCTGCAATTCTACACAGTGGCATAAAATAAAATAAAATTTAAATACGACCTAAAAAAGAGCAAACAAATAAATGACTAGCAAGTCTTATAGCAACGTCTGCCTCCCATTTAAAAATCTAGAGCTGACAGTTGCCTTTTGCATTTAAGGCTTCATCTCAAATCTTAATTGGCTTGGTGACTTTCAGCAAGACCTAAACTCTCTGTCCAAATCTGTATTTCAATCATTATCACAGCAGGAGCACTTGAAAGATGATTGTGGTATTTTAGTACTACCAGAAGAATGTTTCAGCAACAATTCAAATTATGTGACTCATTAACAAGATAACAAAGTTTTCAATATTTGCTTTGCTAAACATGGGGCAATTTAACTAAGATCCACTAACTTTGGATTGCTGCAGCAATGAGCGGTTACTGGGGAGGTGGGTGGTTAATTAAGCATCAATTCACAGTAAGTACTTAGCAACTAAGCCTGGGGGTAACAATGAATGGGGAAAGCTACTTCTCACTGGATAAAGAAAGGACTGAGAACACATGTCATGTCATCTGTCTACATAAACAACGCATCCACATTTAAAATCTCCTGCCAAAAGCTCCAGTGTGAATTTAGCAGTCATGGGATAAGAGCATGGGCCCTCTTTTGGATGAGTAACTAGGAACAGGAAGCAGAGGGTAGGCATGAATGGACAGCTCTCACAACTGTAAGATGTGGGGTTCCTCAAGGATCACTACAGTCGTACCTTGGTTGTTGAACGCCTTGGTACTCGGACGTTTTGGCTCCCGAACGTCGCAAACCTGGAAGTGAGTGTTCCAGTTTGCAAACTTTTTTTAGAAGCCGAACATCTGACGTGGCTTCCGTGGCTTCTGATTGAGTGCAGGAAGCTCCTGCAGCCAATCAGAAGCTGCGCCTTGGTTTTCGAACCATTTCGGGAGTCGAACGGACTCCCGGAACGGATCAAGTTTGACAACCAAGGTACCACTGTATTGGGACCTGTGCTGTTACTTGCTCATAAATGACCTGAAGTTTGGAGTGTGCAGTGAGGTGGCAATGTTTGCTGACGACACCAAAATTTTCAGCATAGTAAAATAAAAAAAAGGAACTGCAAGGAGCTCCAAAAGATCACTCCAAATGAGATTCAGTAAAAAATGAGATTCAATGTAAGGCAATGCACACTGGAACAACAACAGCAAAAGCATCCTAACTTTGCACATATGCTAATGAAATCTGAACTTGCAACAATGACCAGGAAAACTCTTGGTGTATGTTTATGTGCCTTTGGTAATGCACGCCACCAAATGTATGATCCTAGAGAGCTAGTTTTACCTGTTGAGTACCATGAGGGAAGGGAAGGGTCAAAGGCCTACATTGTCACTGCTTGTGGCCGAATGGAAGCATTTCTTAGAAGGTGGGGTAGGTTGGTGCTTGTGCCACTTCTTTGCTTCTTGGCTTTTATTTTGCTAAGCTTCTAAAGCCCAAGGAACTTTTAAAGGTTGGGGATGGGAGGAACAGCTACAATCTCTTTCTCTCCCACTCCAATCCTGCAGTTATCATATGTTAATTGCACATGGCTTCAGACTATGTGAAAGAAACCAAAGATTAATTCCAGTACCATTTAAAATATACAGTCTGTGCAGAAATAGGTTTCCACGTGAATCCAGTTACTCTAGTAAGTAAGCAGCTACATAAGCATTTCCCCACACATCTGCCAGCTACTACCTCATCAAACTGGTTAGAATTGTTGGAGGATGGCTCTGCTCACCAGTCTGCATTGTTCTTCTGGTTCACTGGAATGGAGTCATATTTAAGTAACCTATATCCTAATCTATATTTTTATCTAAGTTGTCTCAGGCTCATGATTATGCAGCAAAAACAACACTACTCTGGCCTCCTAAAAGAAAAAAGAAAAAACTTAAAAAGGAGGGAGGGAAAACAAAGAAAAGAGGACCCAAGAAAACAGCCTGGTGGACAATGAGCATGCTCAGTGGTTGTGGAATGCTTACAGGAGAATGGGTAGCAGGGAATGCCAGGTGGAATGGGGATGGAATGGACTGGCTAGATCTCCAAACATAAGCACTGCACACTGTAGTATTTGGTTGTGGGAACCCACTTGTAATGGACTAAAATACATTCATGTACAGTGCTACCTTGGTTCTCGAACTTAACCCATTCTGGAAGTCCGTTTCCTCTTTCTTTTCAAATTATCTTTCCAAGTTCTAATGCCAACTCCAACGTTTTGACTTGATTACGAATCCTTGTCCCCTAAAAGGGGGCCTCTTTCTTTTTCATGGAAGACTCCACAACAACCGTGTTATGAAATACTACTTTAGGAAAAGAAAGAGCAAACAGTTTTAAAGACTATATTTAGCACTGCAGTACACATGCACCAAAAGTGCAACCTTGAATCAAAATATAACAGTGCAAATGTACAGGGAACAGTATTTTGCAGAGCTGCCCAAGAAGATGGCCCTGTTCTAGGGATATTCATGTAATCTAAACAAATATAAGATCCTATGGGAACTCTGAAGAGATTAAAGGAAAATAATGAAGGCATAATCGTGGGTTAGTTGGGAATAGTTGTTTCTCCTCCTCGACATATGGAGAAGTGTGTCAGTCAGATGGTGCTCACTGGAAGGTAGAATACCTAAGGGGTTTGAACGGCTGATGCTTCCTTATCTATTCCTTTTGCTTTCAAATCTCCTCTTTCATGTTATTTTTGCACTAGACTAGAACTATAGGTAGTCCGTCTGGCTTTCACATAATATTTTCTTTCCCAGGGTGGGAACTAATGATATACATCTGTTGGAGTTTTAATCCACGCATGCAGTGCAGCAGATTGGTTTTGTTCTTATAGGTGCCTTATTGGCGAGCCATACCTGCAGAGAAAAAATGGCTTGGAAGAACATCCATCATTAGGATGCTATTTTGGGCGACTCATAAGCACAGATGGTCAGAATGAGCACTTAGGATCATGACTTCTACTACATCTTCTCCCATTTTTATCTAAACCACTGCTTCCCAAACTCCACACACCCCAGCTGCCCCAAACCACTTGAGAATTGCTGAATATCTTGGTGGACTACTTAGCGATTTTTCTGCCCATTGTTTAGAAGTGTTTGGATTTGATATCCCGCTTTATCACTACCTTAAGGAGTCTCAAAGTGGCTAACATTCTCCTTTCCCTTCCTCCCCCACAACAAACACTCTGTGAGGTGAGTGAGGCTGAGAGACTTCAGAGAAGTGTGACTAGCCCAAGGTCACCCAGCAGCTGCATGTGGAGAAGCGGAGAAACGAACCTGGTTCACCAGATTATGAGACTACCGCTCTTAACCACTACACTACACTGGCTCAACTGTCATGCACTGTACTAGATGCTAAAGTATTTTTTTAATATGTGGGGTTCAAATTTTAACAATAAAAGGAAATAAGAAATAAAATACTCAATAAAATACAATTAAATATCAATATGAATATTTCAATGTGCCTGCTGGTGGTGGGGAGAAGGCCATAATTCAGTGGCAGAGCACCCACTTATCATGCAGATCGTACCAGAGTAAATCTCTGTCATCTCCAGGCAGGGCTGTTTTTAGCATATGCCGGGGTGCAAAGATCCACCCAGTGCCCCCAAATTTAGTTTAGCTGCCCCCAAATTAACTTTTATTGAGCTTTTTTTGGGAGGGGGGAAGCCAATGTTGTTAACCTTTTTTTAGTGGGGAAATTGCTCACCTGTAACAATGACGCAGTGGAAAAAAACTGCTTTTGTTTCCTGACTTGTCGGAGTGACAGAGCGATGGAGGAGGGAGGCGGGGACTTTTGCTCCATTGCTTTCCATGCCACCGATCGAGAGGGACCAGTATACAGTAGGTAAACATTTGACGCCCCCCAGAATTCGGCACCTGAGTGCCCCGCACCACTTGCACCTTCGGGTAAAGACGGACCTGTCTCCAGGCCACGTATGAAACCCTGGAGAGCTGCTGCCACTCAGTGTAAAGAATATTGAGCTAGATGGACCAATAGTCTGACTCCATATAAGGCAGTTATATATTCCTGTTGTGTTCAATGAAGTCGTTTGATGTTCAATGTAATATCTGTCATCTTGAGTCTTACATCAGATTTCGGATTCATCTTGCTTCTCTATTTGAACATTACTGCTGTCCCCATCACTATTTGCTTGAATGTTCATTCCTTTCTTTTTTTAAATTTCCCATCTTCAACCACAAATCCATTTTTAGACATTGAATACCATCCTTTTTTTCTCAACCAACAACCTCTACTCTGAATCTCTCTTTTAGCTCTCCCCCTCCCCCAGGCTTAAGCACTGTTTACTTCCTCCAAATGTTTTGATGCTCCAATCCTTTCAAGTTGCCATGCAAAACTCCTGTTATTTTCTGGGTGAAGGGGGCTGCAAACAGATTCCCCCCAGAATCATATAACACAGAAATGAGAGCTAAACTTGCACTATATTCCATTACTTTCTATTAGTTCTCCAGAAGTTGCTTTTATGTCATGTGAAACCTCAAATATAATGCACAAAATAACAGTCAGAACAGAAATGGAATGAACTGCAGTGTGAATGCATCCAGGCTAATGGAGAAAGATCTCACTCATTTGCCTGTCTTGAAAGTGTTAAAGACACAGGACTCCTTCCAGAAGAATAGGTGGCAACCCTAGATGCCCTCTAGTGAGTAAAATCTAATGCACTTAAAACTGCTAGGGAATGTGTTAATGAGGTGTTAATAGCTGTGGGAAAATATAAACGGGTGTTAAAGGGGTTGCAAAGGTACTGTAGTGCAAAGGCCAAAAAACTATTTCTTCGTGGTGTAGTGATCAGACCACTTTGGAAATTTGTGGGTTATCATTATGTCAAGGATCCAAATGCTGTTTATACCGCAGGCATCCTCACTAGCTCCTGAATAGCAGCCCTACAGTGAACAACCCAAAGTCAATGTACAACATGCTGCTTCTTAAGCATGAGTGCCCACAGGGGACGGGGTGATCCTATAGGTCACGGCTTCCCAAATTTGGGTCTCCAGCTGTTTTTGGACTGCAACTCCCATCACCCCTAGCTAGCAGGACCAGCATTCAGGGATGATAGGAACTGTAGTCCAAAAACAGATGGAGACCCAAGTTTAAGAAACACTGAATCAAATCATTAAACTATGGTTTAGTGTCCTGGTCTGTAAATAAACTGTTGGGGAAAAAACGCAGCCTCTCCTCTTGAATTGTAACAAGAAACTGCATTGTTCTATCTGCAAGCAGTCCAACTTATGCAAAAAGGAGAATGGGAGGGGCAAAGGAATTGAGCCATTTACATTTAATTTCTGGTAACAGACTTCTGAAGCTAAGCCTTTCTCTTTTCTCCTTCTCCACCTTTCAGAAACTCTGCTATAGGTATTTATTTGTTTATTTACAATCCAGCTAATCAACAAGAGATTTACAGTGATCTTTTAGCCCACTTTTATTGAGAGTTGCTGCCGGACTCAGACACTACACTTTGTTAGAGGAGAGCCTTCCTGGGACAGCTCAGTGTAAATTGCAGGGGCATTGCTGGGAAGAAACAAAATCCCAAGGCAGGGGTCTCCTAAAGAGGGATACACAAATATTGTATCACACTGGAACAGCAGCAGAAAACAGAAGGAACTGAGCCTGGAGCTTGGCAAAACATTAGGGCAAAGCAGTGCAGCCTCCAGCGCCAGATCCACATGTAAACAGGGGGTGCTGGGTGGTGTTGTAGCAGCACATTGAACCAGCCACTAACTGGAGTTCAATTCCTGTATCACACACCCTTTCCCATTGTAGTAAAGCAAAGTGAATGATGTGCCATTATAGGGCTGGTTGTTGCAGACAGTGAAGTGGAGCAAAGATTGGGGCAGGATAACATGGTTTCGTGAATTCATTTTGCAATATCTTGTCAAGGGGGACAGCAGGAGATGGGGTCCTGTGGGCCTCATTGACCAAATCTTCAGCCTCAGAAACACCCACAATGAAGTGTTTCCATTTAATCCTATATCAAAATCTCAGATGCTGCTTAAAGCACAAGTCTGGAAGATCTGAACAAAAGCAGAAAAAAAGAAGAATAGTATTACAAGGAAAATGATTAATTAATAGAGGACTGCATCTCTAGAAATTATTCTTATTCTTAATTCATTCATATGAGAGGAGGGAGGGTTTTCTAAAAGTTGTTTTTAATGAGACTCTTCCCCCATATCATATCAGGCTAGAACTGTGAACTTTTCCCATGGAATTGCTTTACAAACTGATCAGCACCATATCACTGCCTCCAGACACAGTTCTTTTAATGATGTCCAAACTACTTAACTATTAAAATGAAATTGTGAGCCAGCACAGTGGGAAGCAGATTGAGCAAGCTGAAGATCAAAGGAGATAGCCCCACACTAGCCTGTGCGTGCTTACTGTAGGTTGGTTATAAAACTGAAGGGCAAAAGTTGGCCACGAATCGAATTATGCCACACGTGGGCATGTTTGGAATCGAAGCACTAAAAGCACTGTAAAACACTACAGTTAAGGCATGCGCAACGGTAACATGCCTACCAGAAACGCGGCACAATTGTGCGCTTGGGACGTGTTGCCACCCCAAGCTGTGCTAAATCCACAACATGCAATTCCACATAGAGTGAATGAGAACTAGGGTGAGACCTATGAATGTGTGTGCACAGAACAGGGCCTCAATCTGAACTGTATCTTGTGCTGTGCAGAATTGTGTGAGGCTGAGAGAGCATCTTCCTTCACTATGCAGCCTCCAGTCTTTAGTTGGGTGGGGGTGTGAATTTACCCCACCACTTAAGACAAGGAAGGTTTGCTAAGTTTTCCTCCTGAAGGGATGGGATAAAGGATTCCCTGTGTGGCCTCTTGCTGATCTCCTAAAAAAAAAGGAGGCCTTCACACAAGAACTTCCTCTTCATCTGTCAGGAATGCTCTGATGGTGCTTCATTCCTGTCAGGAATCCTTCATTCCTGTCAGGAATGCTCTGATGGTGTTTCCTGCTTGGCAGGGGGTTGGACTGGATGGCCCTTGTGGTCTCTTCCAACTCTATGATTCTATGATCTCTTCCGCCCTCTGAGTGGTGCAGGTCTTTGCCAATTGCCATGTGGAAATTTGGGTGGGGTTGCTGAGTGGCCTTTGGGGATATCACCATCATCATCATTGCCTATTTGACACTGCTGTTTATTCAACTGGGTTGGCCTTAATCTGGCTGTTGCCTGTTAGCAGGAAAGTGGATTTTAACAAGGTGGGCACGCCAAGGCATGGTGGTGCTCACCTTGTTAAAATCCACGTTCCTGCTGACAGGCAACAGCCAGATTACGGCCAACCCAGTTGAATAAACAGCAGGGTGCTCCTCCCAATTGGCTTGGGAGGCCTTGTTACCTGTGGTAGTGGCAGCTTGGCTTTGTGCTCCCGAGATGAGGAATGTGCCACCTGTTGATTGCTGACATAGGTCAGGTCATGACTTCTCTGGGGGAAGGTGCTATTTGCCTAGCATCATCCCTGCTTGGGCAATGGTGTTCATCTGGGGTGACTCTTAGAACCAGGCACAAGATTTCATGCCTGCTTGTACAGATTATACCTGCCCACATTTGTTTGGTTTGATTGGCACAAGTTCTTCTCTGTTATAAATATAACCTTTTTACTAATTGCTTGACTTTTCTTTATTCTGGGTATGGGGTAATTTCTCCTTTATCATCATTCACCATTTCTCCTTTATCACCATTCACCTTTTTCTCCCACAATCTGCAGAAAGCATCCCTTAGGTCACAAGCCTTACCACCTCACTGCCAGACTGCCCACTTTCATTCTCCAGTGATGGACATGGACACAATTGGTTGTCTAGAAATTTACCAGTTATTCAGCTCATCTTTCTGACTCACAGATTGAGTCCACTTCCAAGGTACTATTAAATATCAAACACACACACACTAGTTATAATGGAGAAAAGTCAATTTAATTCCATGCTATTTTCAATCACTTTGAAGCTAACACTGCTCGCTTCTGCAGCAATCTTAATTCAGCTTCTCTGTTGGTTTCGTGAACGAGCCCCACAAAAACACAAATGCATTATTTGCCCAATGTCCATGAACAGAAATAATTCTGAAAATTCAAAAATTATTGAAATCCAAATGTACATAAATGCAAAGTATTAGAAATCTTTACAAGTACATGGTGGGAAAGTTGCATATAATTTATAGGATTCATTTTTAGCTCAGTAGGTGAGGGGATTTATATTCCAAGCAACCCATTATTGTTTTGAGAAACTGCTTGCCTAATTTGCCATATACTGTAAGGAGGATTTACCTCTGTGCATGGCTTTAATATTTTAAACATATAGAGGAAGATATAGGGGGTTTCACTGCAGCAAAATAATTCTTGTGTATCATTTGCAAAAAGAAAAAGTAACAAGCAAAGTTAGGAGATCATTTACTCAAAGAAATCATACTTTACACAGAGTATGCTTGCTGAATAGGAGAGTATTATTGTCTCCCTTCACTTTGCTCAGCCTTCTGATCACTGTATGATACCAGCCTTTTGAGTCTGAAATCCTGGGTGAGAATTTTACTGGCAGCATTGTGTACAAAAACGTGGCTAACTGAACGCTAGTAACATTCTGTTTTTATAGCAGTTAGAAGTAACGTATCATAGATCTATGTGCATTGAAATAAAATGCTCAAGTGTAGTGAAGTCACCGACGTTTGCTGTAACCAGTGCTTTTTTTCTGGGGGAGACTTAGGGGTACGCGTACCCCTAAACATTTTGTGAATCTAATGATGAATCATCAGTTTTGTTGCTACCCCTGATGGCGGCCTCATTTCCTGTCACGGTGTTTCCTGAGTCTCAGACGGAAGCGAGCGTTTAATGTGTGAAGCAGTGTGGAAGTTACTGTGAGCTGTCAGCTGTGTAATATGAGGTAATGCATGTTCTTTGTAATTTTGTCCATTTACTGTATTTATTTTTCCCGATTTGAACTATAAAATGGTGATTTTCTTGAGTCAAAATGAGAGTACCCCTAAACATTTTTTTTAAGAGAGAGAAAAGCACTGGCTGTAACTTAACCTACCATAAGCAGGAGAATAAGCAATCATAGATACCTGGTATGTCTTGGTTGGCTGGTGGTGGTAGGCGGGGCAGTAACAGAAGTGGAAGAAAGGAGGCTTCTCGTGTCTTCCACACTGCTATAAAAGCGTGTCAGGATATTGGGTGCTTTGGGACATGTCTTTTCCAGGAAAGCAGCATTTCTCAAAGTACCCAGGACATTGTTGCAGGCACTAGGGCCACTTGCATGGCCTTTGAGATATGGTGATTAGACCTCTTGTGCTCTCACTGATGCCATTGGGAGTATGGCATGTTTCCATGGATCTTGTTATTAGGCTCAGAATAACAGTTTTTAGTTTGTGTATGGGGGGGGTGCGGCAATAGAGAATTGCTCCATCTGCAGAGCCCATTTCTTCTCAGAGTGGAGGTTCACCCATTACTCGGGTACTATAGCTATTTAAGAGTTCTAATGGGAGAAAAGTAATGGCTGGGAGTTCAATTCAAATGGCAACCTGTCTGTGACATTCGGGATGAGTAAGCAATTTTAGACCGTTGAGTATCTTGCTTAAATTGGGTGTGTGGTTGCAGCAGAGAGCAGCATGGGCTCTGTGACAAAAACTACAAGGTTGCTGAGTGCATTCCCAAGTGAAATATAAAAATGTGTTTCTCTCCTGGCTCTTAAAAGTATGTTGGAGGCTCGCACCAGGTGCAACTTCCAGCAGACTTTCCTCCATACAGAAGATGCTAAGGAGATGCCCTCAGTACACCAAAGCCAAATTGCATACAGTAGAAGCATTGCTCTGGCCCATGTGCTAGGATAATTTTAGAAACTCCCAATAGATTTGTGCAGGGCTAGAGAGTCTTAACTGGATATACCTGGCATCATTTCATTCCTTGCTTGGCAGCAGAAGGAACACGCAAAGCCTTGGGGAAAGGCCAAGGTCTCTTCTTTCACCCTGAAGTAAAAACCACCTCTGTCACTTTATAATACTTTCCCCCCTGGTTTATTATGCCAAATTTGACATTTCCATTATATCACAGATCAGAAAAGGGGTGGGTGAGAGAGTCCTATCCCCCGCTTTTTGGGAAATGTAACTTTAACCCTGCAATACCATTCCATTTCACATAACCACACTCTGGTATTTTGCAGTTCAACAGATATATATATATATATATATATATATATATATATATATATATATATATATATATATATATCTTATGTTAAAAAAAAGAGAGAGAGAGGCATTCTAGTACTAGGATTAAATTATTCATTAAGCCTCATTATTTATTCATTAGCTCCTGGGTTTATCTAAAGGTATCTACTTTCTGTTGTCAATAAAGAAAATGAGTCCTGACTCGGAGAGCTTGCAAACCTGGTGGGCTGCTGATAGCAGCTTGTCCTCCTAATCCCGTTCTCTCATCGCTGTCCAACTCACCACCTTAAAACTGGCTATGCATATTGGCCACATTCACACCATGCATTTTAACAGCCATGGCTTCCCGCAAAGGGTTCTGGGAGCTGCTGAGAGTGGTTAGGAGACCTCTGTTCCCTGTCCAGAGCTACAATTCTCAGAATCAATCTGCTCTTCACGGGGAACTCTGGGAGTTGTGGCTCTGGGAATGGAATACGAGCCTCCTAACAACTCTCAGCACCCTTATGAACTACAAGTCCCAGAATTCTTTGGGGAAGCCATGGCTGCTTAAAGTGGCACCATAAATGCTTTAAATGTAGGGTGTGAGTGTGGCCATCATTGCCCTTGGAGTTACGCTGAGGTAATGGAATGTTGGCAGGCTAGAGTGGACATCAAATAGACCAAACCACCTTAAACCCAACTATTGTGGTTTATAGAGAGTTTGCAGGTTGATCTGTTAGGTGACGGCAACTATATTTCATAATATGTACTTAAAACAGGGATGTAGACTCTCAGGCCTCTCTATCAGACTTTGTCTTTCATCAAAAATATAGAGAGCAGGGATGGGTAACCTATGATGCTTTAGATGTTGTTGGACTCTAGCTCCCATCAGCCCCTGCTAGCATGACTTGCATAAGCTTTCTACAAGCAAATCAGAATGAACGTTCCATCAATAGGTCATCTGGGGCATTCAAAGGAGACTGCCCATTATCAGAAACGCCAATGAAAACATTTCGTGCAATTATGGAAGTCCATCTACCATAGCCAACAGATATCCCTATGCAACAGGACCTTGTTCCTGGACTTATAGAAGCTGGCACTGTATCGGCTTAATTCAATCTCCTTGGTAAACATGCATTAAATTAAATATCACATATCTTTATGTTTTCTAAACACCACTTATGCTTCAATTGCTTCCTGCTGATATGAAACCAGAAACTTTAGCTGCTAGTTAAAATTCCTGATTAATGCAAAAAAATAAAAAAAATAGTGGAAAGTCAAATCCAAACTTCCTAAGACAGTGATTAACTATAAATGCCATAGTAAATTCTCCCAAAATAGCATCCATTTACATACAATTTCACTTATTAGAAAGCTAGCTAGTAAATTAGTAAAAGGCAAATGGATCTTCAGGGTTGCTAAATTGAAGAAGAACCTGGAATCTGGCAAAGCAACTGGCGTCCTGAGAATATGATTTCTTCCTTTAATTTAAGCAGTATATTTTCAGTCTTTAAACTTTTGCAGAAAAGTTAGGAAGCATTTGAGCAGATCAGGGCTTTCATTCCTATCTCTCCCCCCCCCCCAAGGCTGTCATCTGACACAGTAGGACATTTAGCCCAGATGTTCTGCAGCTCTTTTGAAATTCCATCCACTGGTAACCTGGTAACCTGTGCCAGAATAACCGTGGTTGCAATCTAATACCATAGTCATACCCATAACTTGTTGCGAGGTGTATCGGTTGACATCCAGTGTTCTCCGAGATATGATCCTGACACATTTTTAAAATAGCAATGCTATTTAAGGGATGCGGGTGGGTTAAACCACAGAGCCTAGGGCTTGCCGATCAGAAGGTTGGCGGTTCGAATCCCCGCAACAGGGTGAGCAAGAATAACATGAATGAAGGGCAGGGATCAGCACTCACCTGGGCAGGGATCAGCACTGGGCTCAGTAGGGATTCAGAGGAGCCCCCAGTGCACTGAAAAGAGACCACAACATGCTATAGTTTCCTGGAATAATAATGTCCATGGGCACCTCCTGTATTCCCACCCGGCCCAAGTGTCCATTCCATATCAATCTGGCTTCCAACCCAGTCAGATTAAAGACTGGGGCCTCAGTTATCAATAAGTGGTCAATTTTCACCCATGCACTTACCTGTGGCCCAAGAAAGACTCCAACTGAAGGGCAACTAGTTAAGATAAGTATTTTCCTCCCTCCTGCCCCCCTCCCGTTCAGCACATTGTAAAAATGAAGAGGAAATTGTTGTTGTCGTTTAATCGTTTAGTCATGTCCAACTCTTCGTGACCCCATGGCACTCCTGTCTTCCACTGCCTCCCGCAGTTTGGTCAAACTCATGTTAGTAGCTTCGAGAACACTGTCCAACCATCTGGTCCTCTGTCATCCCCTTCTCCTTGTGCCCTCAATCTTTCCCAACATCAGGGTCTTTTCCAGGGAGTCTTCTCATGAGGCCAAAGTATTGGAGCCTCAGCTCCAGGATCTGTCCTTCCAGTGAGCACTCAGGGCTGATTTCCTTCAGAATGAATAGGTTTGATCTTCTTGCAGTCCATGGGACTCTCAAGAGTCTCCTCCAGCACCATAATTCAAAAGCATCAATTCTTCGGCGATCAGCCTTCTTTATGGTCCAGCTCTCACTTCCATACATCACTACTGGGAAAACCATAGCTTTAACTATACGGACTTTTGTCAGCAAGGTGATGTCTCTGCTTTTTAAGATGCTATCTAGGTTTGGCATCACTTTTCTCCCAAGAAGCAGGTATCTTTTAATTTCGTGACTGCTGTCACCATCTGCAGTGATCATGGAGCCCAAGACAGTAAAATCTCTCACTGCCTCCATTTCTTCCAAAGAGGAAATAGCCTTGATATTTCACAAACTGTTAGCAAGGTCAAAGATACACGCTCATGGGGTCATCCCCAAAACTAATAAATATATTTCATATCCAAGTTCTTTTTTCCTTTCTTTCTTTTTAAATGATTCCAGGCTCTGATTCCACCATCTTTCACATAGTCATTATGGGACTTGCTTCAAAAAGGGGGGGCAATGGGCAGAGCTGCAGTCTTGAAAAGAATCAGTCACAGAAAAGGTTGTTGTGAAGCACTCAAAGTTGTCACAAAGTTCTTTAATATTGAAGAGATGCTCACAAGTCATTAGCAACCTCTCTCTCAAACACATTGTTTGAGATCAAATACATTTATTATTTTTATTCCACTTTGATTTGGAATATCTCAAATATATTTTGGCTTGCTGTTTCCACAGCATCTGAGGCAGTGCAGCCTCAACCATCACTTTTCATTAGTAGCTGCCTTCATGGTATGTTTTAATTTTTGCAGGTTCTACGGAAGTTATCAAAAGGGTGAAATACATTTAGCTGTATGAGTTTGTAGAAGGTTAGGTTTACTAAAATGCCACAGACAAAGGAAGGTATTTGGTTCCTCCATCTTTAAATGGTTCAGAAAAATCTTAGCACTTCATCATTCTTGAGCAGTGTTTTTGTGCGGCGGGAAGGAGCTAGGATATGCAAAGGAGGGCTTTCCAAAAGAACTTGCATGAACGCACAGGGGTGGGGAACCTTATGCCCAGGGGCCAAATATGGCCTTCAAGGCCTCACTATTTGACCCTCAGGACTCTCTC
This sequence comes from Darevskia mixta, assembly GCA_034641385.1. Taxonomy (NCBI): domain Eukaryota; kingdom Metazoa; phylum Chordata; class Lepidosauria; order Squamata; family Lacertidae; genus Darevskia; species Darevskia mixta. The sequence goes on from JAWWNH010000001.1 coordinate 18,951,931, forward strand.
AGTGCCACACACCCTCCTCAACCACATCTATTCTTCCTGGGCCACACCATTCACCATTGCTGCTTCATACTTTCCTTGAGTGTTTTGGCCTGACTGGAATGTGTCTTTGAACTCTGTTGATCTATCTTGCTTCCCTAGCTGGAGGAGAGAGAAAAGGGGGCGTGAAAACAGGTATACTGTACAAAATTGTTTACTGCACAATGGTAAATTTTACATTTGTTACTTTTGTTTCTGGCCCTGCCCCCACTACTGGAAGTTTATCAAGATGGGAATATAACCCCCGATTGGGGGGTGGGAGTTCCCCACTCCTGATATAGCAAAACATGGTTCCTAACATAGTCTGATATCAGAAAATTTAGAGCATAAAAGCTCAGAACCAACTTTTTGAATTGTGCCCAGAAACCAGTGGGGAGCCAGTAAAATTGGTGCAAAATGGGACCGCCTCTCCTGGTATGCCCCGCAGAGGACCTTAAGGTCCACAAATAACAACATTTTGGAGGTCCCGAGCCACAAGGTTGTTAGACTGGTCTCAACTAGGACCAGGGCCTTTTCAGTACTGGCCCCAACTTGGTGGAACACTCTGTCACAGGAGACCAGGGCCCTGCGGGATTTGACATCTTTCCGCAGGGCCTGCAAAACAGAGCTGTTCTGCCTGGCCTTTGGGTTGGACTCAGTCTGATGTTTTTTCCTCCCCTTATGGTTTTGATTTTGGGCGATAAATGAAGCTGCATTTAAATTTTAAATTGTATTTTAACCTGTATTTTAATTAACGGTTTTCCTTTCTTTTATATTTTATTGTAATTTTTATTGGTGTTAGCCGCCCTGAGCCCGGTTTCGGCTGGGAAGGGTGGGGTATAAATAAAATTTATTATTATTATTATTATTATTATTATTATTATTATTATTATTATTATTATTTGCTCTGCACACAGCCTGCTTCCATTACAGCTGTGCATTACACCACAGAAGTTTCCATACAGTCTTCAAAGGCAGCACCATACAGAGTGCATTGCAGAAGCCCATCCTTGATGTGACTGATGGCAGCAGCTAGAGCTACTGAAGCCCCATTTCTTTAAAAAAGAAAAAGAAAAGAAAAGTGTTCTTCACAGGAGCAGAGCTCTGATGATTGTTCATAATTATTGCACGATTCTTCATAAGAAGGATAAGCTAATTACAGTACTGTGGCCCTGGATTTCTTGGGGGAAAGGAAGGTGTGGTGAGATATGCATCTGGCTGGTCAGAACCATTTTACAGAAACACAGTTAGTGCTCTGATGGTATAGTTTCAAGATGGCGTTTAATTAGTGCTGTGTGAAAGGCTTATGCGACACACTAGAATAACAAATGGAAAGATGATGGAGAAAGTAGCCCATATTATTTGTAGATACTGGATATATTACTGATGGACAAAGCTGTTAAAAGTGGCATGGATGTTATTACAGAACTCCCAAGGATACAAATGCAAACCTACACAATATTTTATTCTTCTTACAGGATCTGAAAAGGAGTAGATTCCATACTAATTCAGAGTAAACTTCTCTCTCTCTCTCTCTCTCCCTCCCTCCCTCCCCCCCCCCCAGCCTTCACACATCCACCAAATGACAGCATATTTACATTTATCCCACATATAGAAACTTTATAGGGTGGAGCTGTTGGTAGAGGGGGTTTTTTTGTTTTTGTTTTTAAGGAATTCAATGATATTGGAGGAAATGGATTTTTCTTCCTGACCATATCACCATCTAATAATGCCTAAAGAATAAGATAGTGGGTGGGAAATGAACACTGAAGGACCCTGGATTTCATTTACTGTCACAGAAATGTTGCCTGGCTGAGGCCTAAAATTAATCTACTTTGTCCCTGACAAATCCAGTAAAACTACGGTAGGGCAGATGCTTTTGTTTTGTTTTTTAAAAAAATGCATACATATTCAATACCAGATGCAATAAAGTATTAGAAACAATCAGCATGAAGAAGGTTCAACATATACAGATATCTTTGAAACTCAGTTAATCAAGATGTCAAAGTAACTAAAGCAGTTTTACAGATTTTTATTGAAAATAAATCACTTTATCATATATTGCAATGTATATTATTCTTCCTCATACAGTCTGACTATGCAGCCACTTGCACTTTTTTCTCTCCAAAGAGTATCTCCTGCCCTCTTTAGTCCACTTTTTATAACTACATTTACTAAGGAAATTGTCATGAAACTTTCAGTTTGACTTTTACTTTTGTTCGGGGACAGGAGAGAGAGAGAGAAGAGAAAGCCTGTTATTAGCTCTTTCTGATAGGAACAGTGGGCAGGAAATGCTATAATGGTTGCAGAATTGTATGTTTCTCGATGTCCAGCTACTTGTTGGTTACCTTTACAGTGAACCAGGAAATCCTGAGATGACAGTGAAGCGAAAAAGATTTGACTTCTCAACTTTTAGAAAGAAGCTTTCGGATATGAAGATGTCCGGCATTCTAAAACTGCATATGCAAAAGTCAAAATTAGAAAATTAACAGATAATATTCTTTTTGTTTTAATAAAGGCTTATATATCTGATAGAGAAATTGTCCTGAGAAAGCTTTTTAGTTCACCATAGTGACCTGGTTTCCTTGAGATGGTAAACCAAATTATGGTTTACCAGTGCACCTCAAATACTGTATTCAGGTTTCTGGAGCTCACAGCTACTTTGGTCCTGGGTCTTTGTTTCTCCTGTGCCACACTAAGTTAAGCCAAGAACAAACCTTAGCTATAGCTTGTGGTTAGCAAAGAAAAAGTAGAACCACGAGCCCAGGTTCGGATGACATGCTAAGCCAAATCTTGACATGGCTCAGGGTGGTGCAGGTGTGGAAAAGTCCAAGGAAAAGCAAAATGGCTGTCAGCTCGTCTCTGGGAGTCTGCACATTAGCACCTGCATGGTAAGTCATAGTTTGCCTTACCATGTTGTGTGAACCACCTAGTGCTTCCATTTAAAATGGCCCACAAATGCACAGGCAAAAGACTGGCAGGCTGGTTCAAACCAGTATGCTAAATTCAGTACCCGCCCAAAAAACCAGCACTCAGTTCATTAGTATAGCATTTTGTCATTTATTAAAAGTGACGCCAAGTGACTTACAAAATGAAACAAGCATTAAAACCAAGTACAAAAATCTGAATAAAATGAATATCTAACCCCACCCCATTCATAACATAAAGGGACGCAGGTGGCGCTGTGGTCTAAACCAGCGTTCTTCAACCTTGGGTCCCCAGATGTTGGTGGACTACAACTCCCATCATCCCTGACCATTGGCTAAGATGACTGGGGATTATGGGTATTGGAGTCCAACAACATCTGGGGACCCAAGGTTGAAGAGCACTGGTCTAAACCACTGAGCCTCTTGGGCTTGCTGGAAGGTCAGCAGTTCAAATCTGTGCAATAGTAGTGAGCTCCTGTTGCTCTGTCCCAGCTTCTGCCAACCTAGCAGATCGAAAGCACACCAGTGCAAGTAGATAAATAGGTACCACTGCGGTGGAAAGCTACATGGCATTTCCGTGAGCTCTGGCTTCTGTCACAGTGTTCCATTGCGCCAGAAGCAGTTTAGTCATGCTGGCCATGTGACCCAGAAAGCTGTCTGCGGACAGCTAATACATCTCTCACCCCACTAAAACACAAGGAAGAAAGAGGTCACAAGCCTTGGGGGAAAGAATTTTTTTTGCCTGGGGCCTAAAAAAAATGTTAAAGATAGGTCAGGTATGACTGGGTGGAAAGAGCATTCCACAGTTGTGGAGCCACTAAAAAAGGCCTGTTGTGCTGATATGCCACACTGAGAACAGCCTCAGATGGCAAACACAACCTCTGGTTCAGTATGCCGGAAGAAAATGCTGAAAGGCTTCTTTTTATATTATGTATGTCTTCACTCACAATAATCATAATTAATGCCTTTGTTCTGTCTCACCTATTCTTGAACCGAGCTGAACAAATTTACTGTTGATCTGTTCTGTTACAAAGTTGGAGAATCCCCGTCTTTGCATTATTATTTTTTACCTCTAAAATAGCAGCTAAGTTGCTCCTTGCAGGAAGATTCTGAATGAGTCACTCCCTATTTTCCCCTTGGGAGTTTCTATTGCAGCCTTCAGCCCCCACCCCACATATGAGCTGTGGCTTAAAAGCCACACTCAGGCCTTTAATTAATAACTGGAAAGTGCTTTGAAGATGAAAACAACTATACAATATACATGTTAAGTGGCATTACTCTTTTTGCATGGGGACTCAACAGGCTTTAATTAATGAGCTACTTGTATCACATAAGAAACAAAGTTAAACAATTGCAGGTCAGAGCTACGTTGGGCAAACAACCCCGCTCTTCTTTCTAAGGGGTTATAACATCTGCACCCCCTTAAAATAGAGAAAGTAAAGCAACATTGTAGAATGAACTGAGCCGATTTGGAGAGGGAATGTTCAAGGATTTGAACTGTAACTAGTGTGATGCAGCTACTTCATTGGCAGGTAAGTGAAAATCCAGCAAGTTGCATTAGGGATTCAATTGTATGCAAAATATATTGAAATAATGTACAACTCTTCTACAGAACTTAACTGCATCTTGTGCAAAGAACTTGGCCAAAGTCAGTATTTTTAGTTTTTCTCTAATTGGCTGAGCTTTGCCTTCCAGGTGTAATTATACTTTTAACTCTCCTGCACTTTAAGTGAAGGCTTATATTTTTACCCAAACAAGATCCTTGTTATAGCCTAAAAGCAAAGAAATTATCTTTTTTTTCCCCCCCCACAACTGAATGTTTTGTTAAGGGACTGAAATAAAAATAAATGAGGAACTTGGTTATAAAATAAAGCATCAATTGAAATCTACAGTTTGCAGATTCTTGGGACCTCCTATATTCTGCATCTTGGAAATAAGACACGCATGCTGTGCTTCAATATATAGATCAGAGGCATCTCTTTTAAACTTGTGGCCTAGATTGATTTTCTTTTTGTTTAAGAAAGGGTTAAGTTGAAGAAGCAGGGGGAAAGGAAAGAAATTAACTAAAGTAAGGCCCTCGTGATACAATGACACTTGCTCTATGCTCTTACAGAGAAAAACAGGATGATAAAACACCACAAAGAGGAGTGTTATGAATTTTATTAATGACTAGAAGACAGTGTGCAAAACATCAAAGGTCTGTGGAAAAGATTAATGACCCCGTGTGAGACTGTTTAATTACCTCCAGCTAATTAGATTCTTGACCAAATTTTTAATATCTGCATTCCTTCTAAAGCCTTTGAGATTCCACATTATTTATCAATCTTTCAAAAAGCCCTTAGTGTGCTGGTTTTTTCAAGGATCCCCCTCCCCCTCCCTTTTGCACTTTGACTCCATTTATGGTCAATTATTAAATAAATAGCAAAGTAACTGTTTGCCACAAATTGTATATGTGGAACACTTTGTGCCTGTTTATTTTGACTGGGAGACTACCATTGGCAGTGATTCTGCTACATAATGAAGCGCTCTGACTAATAAATTGACTTTGCCCACTGTAAACACGGGTGGTGGTATTTTGGTTATTCTTGCTGTGCTTGAGAACTCTCTCTCTCTCTCTCTCTCTCTGTGTGTGTGTGTGTGTGTGTGTGTGTGTGTGTGTGTGTGTGGTAAAGTAGCATAATCCTTGTTTCCGTTTACCTTGGTCCCATCTCAGAGACAGAAAGGGAATGTTTATCATGCAAACTGGAGAAGTCAGCCCGGGCCACTTCATTACAGTCGCTCTATTTCATTTATGATTGCTTCGGCACTGCTCCCAACAGAATGGTCTTTGTATAACGTAATTAATTTTAGAAGGCAAAGGAACGTAACTATTATTTACAGCCTCAACCAGTGTGATGGACCAAGCCGGTGTTCCTCTGTACCAATAAGTAGGGGGTGGTAAAATCGGAATGTCCTATCCAGTGTCGGGGGGGGGGGGGATCAAGCTTGTAATGAGCATAAATGGTTCCCTGGAGAGAGATGTAGCAGAACTTACCCTATCAGAACATGAAATCTTGTTTTCATAATGGGGCTGAATTTGAAATAGCATACAGCTGGAAAGAACTCCAAGCCATCTCCAGTGAAAGTCATCCTTAAATGAGTAGGACTTGCACTGTAGCAGCATCTAAGGACAGTGTCCATCACTTCTCCTGAATCATATGTCCTACAGGGATTTAAGAAAGCTGCTCAAATGCTATGCCTTGCATAATTTTTAAAAAAAATGCTTTTCAAGAAATGATGCACTTGAAGGACAACCGGAGTATATGAGGTTAAGCTCGCCAGCCAAGAATTTGCATTAAAAAAAAACATTCGGAGGGGGGAAATGCAACAATTAAAATTTAAGTTTTATCTTTAATTCATTTCAATTTATGATTGTCAGGTTTCAAAATGGTTTTACTCTCACTGCTTTTGACAGACAGGAACTTTTATTTATTTTCAACCTTCACACCCAAATGTTCGTGGCAGCTTACAATCAAAATGAAGGAATGCACAGTACACAGATGATATATTGGTGTGTGAGTGTGTGTACGGGGGACACACACAATACAATCAAGAGGATTACAGCTTTTGGGGGATGCCAAAAATATACAGATTGTCATACAACTTAAAGCCTGGTCAGAAGTGGCTTCCCCCAACTCTCTTAACAACATAAGGAACAAAGGGAGATACAGAGCCAGAGCATTGAGTCACATCCTGAGCACTGACCCACATCAAGCTCAATATTGCCTACACAGACTGGCAGTGGCCCACTAACATTGTCAGACTCATGGGTGACCTTGAGGTAGAAGTGAAGGTAAACACCAGCAATTGGGAAACACTTGCCTGTGAGCGCTCCAATTGGAGAACAGCCTTTACCAAAGGTGTCATGGGCTTTGAAGACACTCGAACTCAGGACGCAAGGGAGAAACGTGCTAAGAGTGTGCTTGGCAAATCCACACAGTGATCAACTCCAGCCCGGAAACCAATGTCCCCACTGTGGAAGGGCATGTGGATCCAGAATTGGCATCCACAGTCACTTATGGACTCACTGTTAAAACCGTGTTTATGGAAGACAATCTTACTCGGCTACGAGTGATCGCCAAAGAAGAGGAGAAGAGAAGAAGAAGAAGAAGAAGAAGAAGAAGAAGAAGAAGAAGAAGAAGAAGAAGAAGAAGAAGAAGAGTTGGTGAAGGTGGAGCTGCAGCTGTAAATGACAGTGTCATGGTGAAATTCTCCTCTGAAATTCAAGTTTATACCAAGTTTGGCCATTGGCTCATCTAGCTCAGAACTGACTGCAGTGACAAATACTGACTCTCCAGGATCTGAGGCAGGTATCTCTCTCATCCCTAACTGGAGATGCCGGGGATTGAACCTGGGACCTTCTGCAAGCAAAGCTGATGCCCCACCACTGAGCTACAGTCCTGTGTCACTACTGTCTCTGTATTTGTCAGCCCATTAACAGTGTAGATCAGCTTCCGCCCAACCTGCTGCCCTCTAGGTATTGCTACCTCTCAACACCCTAAACGCCCATTTCTCAGTAAAATGATCATCTAAAGTAGTCCTATGGTGGACGGATTGGTTCTATAGCTTGACCAAATTTCATCCATACTGTATCAGTTTTTAACATAGTATTCGGTATTGGATTTAAGTCAAGTCAAAACTTCTGCGTATCCTGATTATGATGGTTATTATTTCCATCCTCCATCTTTCACTGTTTAGCTCTGATCCAATTTTTCATTCATGTTAGCAGACTACCTTTTAAAACAGAAAACAAACCATTGTTTCAAAAAGTAGGCTGGATTTTTTATATATAAAAAAAACTTTGCGCATCCCACATTATGTGCACATGTGAAGGAGTTACTGTGCACTGCCATTCTGAACTTCCACACAAAGGATCAATGTCAATAGAAACCCAACAGTGGTAAGTCATTATCTCCTGCCGTGAGGTCTTTTAGAAATGTCTCTCTAGCTTTGCTCTGCTCACATCAGTGTCTCCAAAGAGTAATTCTCTCTCCTGACCTGTGGAGGTCTGGGTAATACAATCCCTGATAGAAGCTGCAGCAGTCTTTTATCTTATCTTTCATGACTTTCACATGGATGTTGTTTAAAGGAACACATTAAGGCAAACGCAAGACCAATTAACAGCAGAATTACGCAAGTTAACATCCTAGTCATATAAATCTAAATATCTCCTCTTCTTCTTCAGCATGTCAAGAAAATTCATGATCGTGACTCCCACACGTGAACATGATTTTTTTTCCCTTGCTCTTTTATGTGTTTAAAATGAAACTGCTCATTTTGCAAAACAGGTACATCACAGCAGATGTTCACAATTGTAGAATGACCAACATGTACCTTTTATGTGCCAGTTTTGAACACCGGTGAGGCTTAATATGCTCCATCTCTGAATTTTCACCAAAACGTGAACATCAGCTCTTTTTTGAAGTTGTGCAGTCAGAACAAACAGAAGCTTGGTTATTTTTTAAATTAAGGCTTTTCAGTGGTATTTTTTAATTTATTACGTTATTTATAATACTGTCTTTCCACACCGAGTGTATGGAAGACACAATTCCACAATTAATATGATAAAAAACTAAGCAGTCACAAAAACAAAGGAAACAACAATTTATCAAAATGGTAGCAGCCTAAAGCATCATAAGAGAGGCAAAATCCATGGAGATGAGAATTAAGCGTGAATGACTGGGGTCAAGTGATATTTCTTCAGGCTAGTTTACCAGATGATTCTGGTAAAAGGTATTCCTGGCCAGTGGCCCCACCTGAGCATCTAGAAAAAGAAGCAGTTCCAGGAGTAACTCCAAGTCACATACCTGCAGATTTAGGAGGGTTGCAATCAGACCCAGAGCAAACTTTGCATCCCAAGATTGTCAAGATCAACGAACCAACCATACCTGCAATATCTGGATTAAGTTTAAGTCCACCCCCATCTAGTTCTAATGCTGCCCTCAAACAGTGGTTTATAACTGCTACTGTCTCCTGGAGATCAGAGGACAGAAATGAGAGATACAGCTGGGGTTACTCACAGAAATCTCCAAATGATCCAGTGGTTTCAACATTTAGATGTTGAACAGCATGGGACTGAAACCCTGCAGAACCCCACAAGCCAAAGGTTGTGGGATGGAGCAGTAATTCCCCAGCCCCACATTCTGGGACCTACCCTTGAGGAAGAACAGGTACCATCAAAAAGTGGTGCACTGGTGCATTCCAGCCCCATCCCAGCTGGGTGAACCATAAGGATACTACAGTCAATGATGTTGAAAGGTGTTGGGAGGCCCAAGAGAATTACCAGAATGGCCCTCCCCCTATCTCCTGTGCAGGTTGTCCACCAGGGCAATGAAACCTCTCTTCTCTTACAAACCAGAAGCCATTTTGGAAATGATTTATTATTTACTTATTTAATATACTTATAGTAATGATTTTCGAAAACTCCATCCTTGCATTTGACAGTATAGGAAGACAAGATTGGCTAGCCTTGAAGTCATGCTAAGAAGGAAGGAGGCAACGATGGCAAGGACGTATCTGTCTTGCTCTATCTCAATCTGGTAATCTCCCCCAGCAACTGAGCAGCAGGGGGAAATAGCTGAGCAAGATAACTAAATAGAAAACCCTGCTAGCCAGAGTTGTCTCTTGTCCTATCAACATGACTATCAATATATCTATGTGCAGATACAGGTCGCAGTAGCAATATGGCAAGTTCTTCAACTTTTCATTGAGTGTCAGGAGTCTTTAAGAGTCTCAGTAGCAACATCAGATTCTCAGTGGAATCTCAGATTGTGAGGTGCAGATGAATAAGCATCAGCAGTCTGCTTGATGTGTGACTGTTCCTATTTTAACCTCAGAATTCAGTGTTTATAAATGAAAAATAACCAATAGTGGAATTAGAACTTCTACCATAGCACTCAGGGCTATTTCTCCAGATTCACACAAAAAACACAAAACCGTCTTTTTATCAGCAGGAATAGCCACATCTTTGCATAGCAGTAAGCCGGAGTGTATACCTTTCACACATCCCATGCTGGTCCTGTATAAATCCAAAATTAGATTCCATCTCCTGAAAGCCTTTTAGCATATTTGTTTTTTTCCCTCCCCTGCAAGCCTTCCACAGTCCAGCATCCATTGCAACTAAATTAGGCCTTTTTCCTCTCAGCATGACCTAAATGGATCTACTTTAGGTGAATCCTAGGTAGTTAAACGTTTGCTCGGTTCTAATAAAATAGCAGCATCCATGCCAAATTACTAGTGGTCTGTCCCAAATAAGATTAGCAGTTCATTATCCATGAGGTCACAGCTACAGTCACAGTACTACACAAATGGCATAGAAGCGATACTTTCACCCAGAGCCCTAGAACTAAACAGCATGATACCTTAATTTGTACTATTAGTGGTTATAGTGGCACGTGGATATTACAAGGTGGGGAGCTCACATGGCATCTGTCAGACATATAAATACTAGAATTTAATGCTGGCATGGTCTCCTTTATTTCCTCCTCCCCCTTATCATTAACTCAGTCCCTTACTATTATCTGAAGGTGGAGGTGGCAGCTTTATTTACACAATCTAACGTTTTCCAAGCGGTAAGCATTCGACCAGAAACAGTGCTACAAATCAATACCGATGAAAATAAAGGGTGATCTTGTCAGCAGGCAGGCTTTCTATTGTGAAAATTACAGCTATCTCCAGCTGAGAAGGTACTAAATGCAGCCATCCATACTACCTGCAACAGAAGGGCTGGCTTCTCCACTGGCGATTAATACCATGTTCGGCTCTCACCTGCTCACAGCGCAAGTCCTTGCTTGCTACCCCAAGATTCATGGCCAGACCTCCTCTGACAATGGAGTTTATTCACTCCATTTGGAAGACTCCCTTTACTGCAGGGATGAGGGAGCCTTTGTCACACCCCAAGGGCCACATTTCCTTCTGGGCCACTTTCCAAGGGCCACATTCAAGAGGTGGGCAGGGCCAGAGGCAAAAGTGGGTGGAGCAATGAACATAGATTTTGCCTTTGCACGGTAGGCTAGTCTCTGCACAAACATTTTCCTCTCTATCCTCCATCCAGCCGCAAAAGCCAGTGCTTTTTTTTCAGCCAGAACACACTGTAGCACAGTTCCAGCACTTCTCAGGTGGGTGCCATTGCGGGCTGGTTCTCCCACCACCTACTTCTTGCCTTTACGTACTTCTGAGAAGCCCCAAACCAACATTTCAAGTCAAAATGGAAGCTGGCCAGTGTGTGGAAAATGACACTTTTAAAAAAAAGATCTGCGACTCCACCTAGCTCCTAGCCACTCCTAAACACGATTGGTCAAGCTATGGGGCGGGGCCAATTCAATTTTCCTTTTCTCGAATCCATCTCCCATGTTGTGGCAGCAGGTTTTAAGCTTTTCAGCCAGGCCTGTACACACGTGTTTGTGCAAAGGCCCTTCCGAGCTGCCCTAGCCATCCACCTGAATCTAAGTGAAGAAGAGAAGCGGGGTGCATTTATTTGACCTGCACCAGAACCAGGGGGACCCCCAAACCAGCCAGGGACACAGCTTGCTGTAGTTTTTAGCTCCACAGACAGTGAATGTGACTGTTATCAAGCAGGCATCTGTTCAGGGCTGTTCCAAGTCCCCCAGCAACTTACTGTAACAACTTCATGGTGACTTCCAGCACCTATTTTTCTTGGAAAAAAGCACTGACAAAACCATTCAAGGAGGGTGCAAAGCAGGTTCTTTGACAGGCATTATGAGAGTCCTGAGGGACAAACAGAGATTGTTGAAGGGGCAAATTTGGATCCTGGGCCTGAGGTTCCCCACCCCTGCTTTACTGGCATGGTTTATGCTGCTTTGGGGTCAGTCCCATGCTGGTCCATGCCATTTGGCTTCATGATATATTTATATAATACACAAGCAATGCTATTTGCAAAATGGCTGAGCTTCACTTAACATGTGCTATTCTTTTTACCCAGCACCATGACCCTGATCAAAATTGGAGGAAAAAGTAAGTCAGGAGATCTAATCAACCACAAGATCTCCCAGGTCATGCTGCCTCAATGCCCCCTCCCACTATACAATGCAGCATAATTGTGAGGTTGCTGAGATAATGTATATGAACGCTACAATCCTATACACACCCTGTAGAAATTAATGTGACTTACTCCTGGGTAGACATGATTGTGTTACATTTCAAAACTCTAAAAGCATCTGTACAAATGCTAAACATTGTTATGATTGCATGTTTATTGCTTGAAACACCAAAATATTCAGAGGACCCCCATAGTAATTAAATTGTATGATCCACTTGTTGAACTTCTGTCAGGCTGAATTTGGTGGCAGGTAAGATTTCTGTATTTGGCCCAAGCCCATTGAGAGAAGTGCTTTACCTGTTGCATAGGTGCACTTAGAGGGATTGCTGTGACCGCAAGCCATGTCTCCACCCAGCAAGTCTCTATTCATATTGCAGAACTCCCATTTATGTTATCATCATCACTTACTGTATCTGCTTCGTACATAACACGAAACCATGGTTTATTAAGCTATATTAAACAATGTCTTAGCGTTATGCGTGAACCCAGTCAGACCAGCAGCTTAACTATGGCTTAAGAGATCCTTCTTAACCATTGTTAAGGGGTCATCACCACCCAAAAGCTACGAAGCCAGGACTTCCGGTTGGCGTGCCGGAGATGGCGGTCGGGGGGAAATGTCGCTCCTGACATTCCCCCGCCAGACCGAGCAAAGGGGTGCTCGCGCCAGCGCCGCGACCCCCAAAACCCCCGGGAAGGGCGTCCCGGGGTCCGGAGGACCTGCAAGAGCTTGGATGCCGGTCCCGGTCCCAGGGAGCTCTTAGCGGAGCTCCCGGGCGATCGGGCGGCGGAGCTCCAGGGTCCGCAGACGGCTCCGTCTGGCGAAGCTGCCAGACCGCCACAGCCGAGCGCGCCGATTCTTCCTAAATCTTCAATTTGGAACTGTGAGTAATTTACAAAGAAAAATTTCTATTTGGAACTGATTCGAACTTGGCTTGAGGGTGAAAAAACGGAGGTCTGCCCCTTGCCATTGTGAAACAACGACAGGGCATTGTTGCACAGCTTGAGAAGTAATGCTTGGAATTTGATACTTTGTTTTGGAAACTTAACCCCTGCGTCTCCCCCCGGTCCTAGGGGGCAGATGAAGTCAATTTAATTTGTATAAGCAAGAGGATTATTTTGGAACTTTGGAACTTTTAAAAAGTTTGAAAAAGTTTGGAAAAGTTAGAAAAGAATTGTTTGCTAAAAATGGCGATGAAACAGGAAGTGGATTTGTCAACATTGTTGGAGAAACTGAAAGAATTCAGAATGGATTACAACGCTGGAGTGAAAGAACTGAGAACTGAACTGGCTGCTGTTGGGAACAGCTTAGTGACAGAGATAAAGCAAAGCACAAACAATGATCTGATTGGTCAGGATTTACAACCAAACCCTGTGAACAATGCACTTGTTGAGCATAAACAGAAAAAGTTTACCCAGAAGAGACACAGCTGCACAAGAATCATCTACTACAAGTCAAGAGCTGTCGTCATCATCAGAAAAAAGAGAAATATTAAGAGAACTGTCAATAAACCACAGCTCAAAGACAAGCAGCAGAGGGAAAGTCGAGACAATCTGGACCAAATATGGAAGGAAAGACCGAGGACATCAATTGATATTGTTTTGGAGGCTACTCTGCAGCAAAGACAATGGGTTCCAAAGTTGGATCCTGCAGGAATAGGATGAGCATATATACGAAGTAACTGTTTTGAGGCCTACTGGTTTCTGAACTTGGACATGGCAGGAAATGATTACAGCATGATCTTTGGAAAAAATGATATAAGATGGTTAGCTATTATAAATGATAAGTAATGATAAGTAATTTTGATATTGATATAAATTTTGATAATGATAAGTAATTTTGATATTGAAATAGTCTGCACCGGGGACTGGGGGGGGGGAATAGGGATCTGATTATAGTAAAAGATAAGAATGCGAAAGTTAAAGATGTGAGTGGTTGATAAACGATTTGAAATTAAGAAATAATGGAAATGTTAATGATGTGGAATTAGAAACCTGGTAAGAATGTATATTATGTTAAATGAAAACAATGAGGGGGGGCATGAGGAAGTCATCAGAGATTGTATAATTGTATGTGATCCGGCCTGAATCGGGGCTGGACAAAAATTTGGAAAACCCAATAAAAATTATTTAAAAAAAAAAAAAACAAAAGCTACGAAGCCAAGAGTGGCAAAATATTCAAACCACTCTCAAGGATCAGCTGCTCTCGCTGGTGCTTCTAACTATTCTGTTACATTATTACATGTTCATATGACCACTGCTCCTTGAAAATTTCCATTGTATGTTAAGGTATGCTATTATTTTTCATTATTATATTGGCGCTATATTTTATTGTATTATGTATATTTACATTACATGTATTGTCTTCATGGATTACTGTGATACATGTCCATGCAGGTTTTTAGTTGTTTATCTGTTTATCTATATTTTACAGTTATTATATGCTGAAGAAGACGTATACGAAACCGTGTCAATACCGGATCACTGTCCATTGTCTTTCTGTTATTATACAAGAAAAATATATGCACTACTTTCATTGGCCGTCGTGTTGCTCGTTTTTGTTTCTGTTGAAGATTGCAACGCAGAGGTTTTTTTTGTCTTTCTAACTATTCTGTGACATGATAAACCAAGGTTTAAGTGATCATCTGGCAGACACCTCAGCTTTAACTGTGGTTTATTAACTATAGTTAACATTAATTGTGGTTAATGTTAACCATGGTTTAGTAGCATGTGTGAATCTGGCCAAAGTGTAAGTCCTGGATCTCTTAAAATGACCAGTCTCCATTACATACTTCATCCCTCATGGTTCCTCTGGGCTAAAATGATATATTGAAGCCCATTTCTCCCTCTGTTTGTTGCTGTGGGTGCCTGCGATTCTGCCCTGTAAGATTCTGAGCCCTTCCTTTTTTCTATATCTTGGCTTCTAGCCATTAAAAACAAAACTGGTGGGGGATGAAGTGCTGACGGAGAGGGAGCTGCCATGTTAAATTGCCCATCTCTCTCCTTTCCTCTGGGAAAGTGGAACCTTGACCCATGCCACTTTCAGTCAATCACAGTCCTAGAGAGTCTTGAAAATTGTTTTGCAACAGTGATTGCTTCCACCCAAATATATGCCAAATGCAAAATCCGAGAGGATTGTTGCTTGCTTTTCTTTTCTTTTTTAAGCAGCTGTCTAATAAAGGGCAAATGCGTGTGTAACAGCCTTCCTAGTAACTCAAATGTGACACAAATAATGCAGCAAATAATTACAATGACCTTTAGCTCACCTCAGATTTAAACAAAGGTTAACCTGCCCTTTAGTAAAGCAAATATTTTCTGTAGTCCAATAACAGCATACACCTGTAGGAAGGAACCGTGATCTATTGCCACTAAACTGAAAATGGGTGTGATATGTCTGCTAATTTCCAAAGGCTAAAGAATTCAGGCAACTCAGAGTAGATAGCAGTCAGATCTTCTGGCATCAGTTATGATTAACTTACCTTGCCATGGGCTTGTCCATATTTTTTTCAGAGAACTGTTGCTTGACATCTCTGTCCAGATCCAGCAGCAGAAGACAGGCAAGGCAAACCACAAAAATAAGAAAACTGCATCATCTTGTTCCTTGATAAAGCATGTAAACAATTTATATTTTCATCCTTTGGGTTTGAATGAATGCCTGGTACTTTAAGTAATTAGGCCTCAGATACCGAGTCTTGAAAAATAAACTCGCAGGAGAGTTCAAGACATTGCCCAGGAAATGGCTGATAGGTTTTATTTAGTTTCTCATGCTCCAAGGTTTAGCAGTTGACCAGATAAGGGCCAGGTGTGCTTTGCACATTTAATTTGTTTAGTCTGCAGCTAATTCAAGCAGCACTTTTAACTCTAAAACTGGGGCTGTCTTCTACAATCAAGTGCTTATAACTACCCCCCCCCCCCATTTAGCTGCATAGTTTATCACAGAATGGAACCTATGCTATCTATTTATGTTGGGTTTGTTTGCATACAATTTGAAAATCCTTCTGAGGAATTCTTGCTGTAGATTACATCTCCCTGGTGTGCTTTTAAGTAATGAGCAGATGTTACAGTATTTTAGTGTGATCCCTGGTTTTCTGGACATCAGCTGCTTGCTTCTCTGCTCCTATTTAAAAAAAATGCAAAGAAACAACAACTGCCAGTATTCACCTTTGAAATGCCCACTTTTCAAAGCAGCCTACCACATTTCTCATTAACCTGGAGCTTCCACCTTTGTATGGACGGAGACTTTGGTTGCTTCCAAGCTGTCACTATTTTTGGCTGGGATTTAATCACATACCAGTAAATTCAGGTTCTGCAATTATAGTTGTATATAGGGAGGTATTCTGCAATGAAACTGTTTCCCCCAAAGAGCAAAGCATTTTGCAATGAGGAAGGTAATGGGAAAAGGCACTGGAAAGTGTGGGGTAGCACTGGCTTTGATGCAATGTTATCTTGAAGGTAAAGGTAAAGGGATCCCTGACCATTAGGTCCAGTCGTGACCAACTCTGGGGTTGCGGCGCTCATCTCGCTTTACAGCTTCCAGGTCATGTGGCCAGCATGACTAAGCCGCTTCTGGCGAACCAGAGCAGCACATGGAAACGCCGTTTACCTTCCCGCCGGAGCGGTACCTATTTATCTACTTGCACTTTTGACGTGCTTTCGAACTGCTAGGTTGGCAGGAGCAGGGACCAAGCAACGGGAGCTCACCCCGTCGCAGGGATTCGAACCGCCAACCTTCTGATCGGCAAGCCCTAGGCTCTGTGGTTTAACCCACAGCGCCACCCGCATCCCACTAATGTTATCTTACCTCCCCACAAACAGGTCAGAATGAAACTTTGCTAAATAGCCAGTGACAGCTGATCTCCCTGAAAACAAATCAGGATAAACGCTCAATAAACAGGTCATCTTGAAGCATCCACAGTGCTTCAATATGACCACTTTATTGAGCATCCAATTGAGCATCTCCATCTCTAGGCCAGGGATGAAGAATCTGTGACCCTCCAGATGTTGTTGGACTCCTCCTCCTCTCATCCTTGATCATTGGCTCTGCTGGCTGGGGCTGCTGGGAGTTGAAGCCCAACAACATCTCGAGAGCCATTGGTTATCCTTCAGTAACATTCAGCCTTGATTACTACATAATGTTCTACAGGCTGTTGCCTGTGGAAACATGAGCTGATCCAGAACATGGCAGACTGGTGATAGTTCATGAGTAAGCAAAGATCTTCCCAGGTTTCCATTTTTTTCCTGATTTTAGTCTGTAATGCTGTAAACAGTCTGGGTATGTGAAACATCAAGTTCTCCTATATGAATCTACCGGTTAACTGAGGTCCCTTTCTACTTTTTGCACATCCTTGGCTTCACTAGGTGGCTACTTATGTGAGATCACCCCTCTCCTGAGGCACATTGATCTGACATATTCTTTCTTATATTTCAGGTGCCAGGCAAATCCATCTTGTTACCCAAACTTCTCATGACTGCTTTTATTTGTATTTTTACTGCTATTTTTATATTTCTGGTTAATTTTTGTTCAGTTTATTCCCTCCAGTCACCTGCTGAATAGTTATGGTAAAAAAAATTTTTTAATGTATAAAGATTTAGCAAGCAACTAAATAACAGCTGCTTGGCAGGCAGAAACCAGCAGGTGATTATTTTTTTTCAGCATAGAGATGAGGATAGCTTCACCCACTGATATCTGCCTGCCATTCAAACATTAACTGTATATATTCCAATAAACATTTGAGAGACTCACTGCAGGTAATATTCATAATATTTCTGCAGTCATGGATGATGCATCCTGTAATAGCTCAGCAGACATAATATTAGTCATTATCGCTGTGCTATTGACTAATGCTGCTATCAAATTCCAATCAATAATTCCAATCAAATCAGCAAATGTCATTTCTGTCTTTAACTGTACATTGGTTTTTACATGTAGTAATCATGAGCGCATGTTCCTGTCTATCACGGGTGCTATAAAAAGCTAGTCAATGAATTTACACCCTGTTACTTATTCATGAATGAGTTGTGCCCCTGAATTTTAACAGGCTACGCCTTAAACTATTAGCTGTATATCTGCTTTATGTGATGTTCCTACATAAGCTGGCAGTCCATCAATTCAGTGTCCATACATTTCTCTGAAAGCTATATTATAATTAGAGCTTAGGTTAATACTATTCAGTAACCATAAAACAGACATAAAATAATTATAACTCATTTAGTGAAATTAGAAAAAGAGCAATTATTAGACTCCCATTGTGAGCCTTTGCTGTGAGGGACAGATAATCTATCTGCAAGATGTACTTTAAGAACATCATTTTGGAAGAAATAAAATGTGATGAAATACTGTTTTGTTTGTGTTTTAAAGAAAGCTTAAACTAATAAATACAAGCTGAGCAGTCTCAATGAATGGATGTTCCACTGAAGGAAGAGATTCTGCAGATTTACAACCTGTCTTTATAATACTACCTCAGAAACTGGGATTAGTCCAGAAGATTGCTTTGGAAAACTTTTTGCATGAGTCTTCTTTTCATCGGTTCAGACAACAAACTTCTCCACTTCTATAATAGCTGTCCAGCACAGATATTACTCCATACTGCAGTCAATTCTACCTTTCTTACAAAGACCTTTATCCATCTGATCAAGCTATTTTTAGCTATGTGGTCACAGCCAAGTATTTTGACATATAGATGGAGTCCCATTATGCCACATTATCGGGTGGGACTACCGTACAGCAACAATATAGAGCTTCGGACACAAGAGGAAGTCTGGCTTGTGTCAGTCCTAGGAAATGGAAATCTTCAGGGATGGGAAGGCAACCACAATTTACACACCCACTTAATCTGGAAGACTGCCCAAGACATTTGACTGCCTGAAGCAAAGGACAAAGATGACGGCCTCTCATTTCATGTACACAGGCAGACTAGTTTTGCAGTTGACTCTAACTTCAATACTGGGAACATGATAGAGTCCTTTGGCATACTTGAGGGCAGCAGGCTGGTTTAGGGGGTGCAGCACAGGCTTTGTGGACTCATTTCTTACAAAGACCCTTATCCAGGTGAGCAGCCTGGGAGACATTTTGGACTCACAGCTGTCCATGGAGGAGCTGGTTAATTCTGTGTCCAGGGCGGCTGTCTACCAGCTCCATCTGGTACGCAGGCTGAGACCCTACCTGCCTGCAGACTGTCTCATCAGAGTGGTGCATGCTCTGGTTATCTCCTGCTTGGACTACTGCAATGCGCTCTATGTGGGGCTATTAATCTGCAATTAATCCAGAATACGGCAGCTAGACTGGTGACTGGGAGTGGCCGCCGGGACCACATAACACCTGTCCTGAGAGATCTACATTGACTCCCAGTACGTTTCCGAGCACAATTCAAAGTGTTGGTGCTGACCTTTAAAGCCCTAAATGGCCTCGGTCCTGTATACCTGAAGGAGCGTCTCCACCCCCCATCGTTCAGCCCACACACTGAGGTCCAGCTCCGAGGGCCTTCTGGCGGTTCCCTCATTGCGAGAGGTGAGGTTACAGGGAACCAGACAGAGGGCCTTCTCGGTAGTGGTGCCCACCCTGTGGAACACTCTTCCATCACATGTCAAGGAAATAAGCAGCTATCCTATTTTTAAGAGACATCTGAAGGCAGCCCTGTTTAGGGAAATTTTTAATATCTAATGCTGTATTGTTTTAACATTTGATTGGGAGCCACCCAGAGTGGCTGGGGAAACTCAGCCAGATGGGCGGGGTACAAAAAATTATTATTATTATTATTATTATTATTATTATTATTATTATTATTATTATTATTTACCTCTGTTCTCCAACAAAGAGGGGTGGCCAGAGGAGCTCAGGGAAACAACCAGGGGAATTATGCTGCTGCTGTCCCATCATTCCTAATTTGTGCAGAGTCTTGGGCCCCTTTAGGTACAATAATCTTGAGTTATCCAAATGTGACTTGTACAGGATACTCCACTAGCTATTGCAAATCAAGCCACAACAGGTACAGGAGGTGTGGGATTGTGAAATTAGCACACACACACACACACACACACACACACACACACACACACAGTTTGCTAACTTAAGAGTCTTAAAACAACAGGGCATCTTTGTGAGTAAATGTGTTTATTTTCATGGCATAAAATCTGCTCAGAGAAGTTCCACCTTTCCTACCACCGTGTAAATTATGCTGCTTGTTGAAGAGGTGGAAACCGACTGTGGAAAGGGCATATTTTGATTGGGGGGAGGGATGTCTGGCTTCCTCATTAATCTGGATGTTAAAGTGACTGGTTACATTCACTGTTTCCTCTTAAACACAAACAAAAAGACAAGTTCAGAGAACTATTGCCTCTGACAGTTATGAAAGCCTGAATGAATGACATCCTCCAGAGAGTATTTTTCTGTCACTTAAGCAGTTTACATATTTTTTCTATATTTTTTCAAAAAACATTATTTTGATTTGTGCAATCACCAGGGATCAGAATGTGCATTTAAGGTCACTCAGGCTATGTCCAACTCCAGACAGATTCTGCTAGAGTCAGGTTTTTATGATGACAGCATGAAATTTTTGGAATACACTAGTGACTTCTGTGGACATTGTTAGCTTGTCATTATTATTATTATTTTTTAAGGAGGCAAAAATATCCCTTTATTTTCTTCCAATGTGGAAAATATGTATTGTTGAATATTGTAGATTGGTAGATTTTTCTTTATGAATATTGCAGATTAGTAGGTTTTCTTTATGTTTCAGGAAACGGTATATAGCTATGAATGAAAAATATTTCTGTTTACTTATTCAGGAGCACCTTTTTCAAAAAACAACAACACCAAATCATTGGAAAGTGACAGAAATGACAGGGCAAAACAAACAATAAATCACAAATCTGACTTGCTTTGCCTCTTTACTTTCCAGTGTTTCAGTGTGCTCCTCAAGGCATACTTTGGCATGGAGGGAACGCACCAGTGAGCTACGAGTTCACAGCACTGCAAATAGTCTTTGCTTCTGATTGTCTAGTTAAGCTCTACAAAATATATACAGCAGGAATGTGGAACCTATGGACCTCTAGAACTTGCTGGACTATAGCTCCATCCTTCCTGACCACTGACCCTGCTGCCTGGGTCTGTAGTCTAACAACATCTAGAGGACCACAGGTATGTTTAGCCTGGAGAAGAGAAAGTTAAAGGGTGATATGATAGCCATCTTCAAATATATAAAAGGATGTCATATAGAGGAGGGAGAAAAGTTGTTTTCTGCTGCTCCTGAGAAGAGGACACGGAGCAATGGATTCAAACTACAAGAAAGAAGATTCCACCTAAACATTAGGAAGAACTTCCTGACAGTAAGAGCTGTTCGACAGTGGAATTTGCTGCCAAGGAGTGTGGTGGAATCTCCTTCTTTGGAGGTCTTTAAGCAGAGGCTTGACAGCCACCTGTCAGGAATGCTTTGATGGTGTTTCCTGCTTGGCAGGGGGTTGGACTGGATGCCCCTTGTGGTCTCTTCCAACTCTATGATTCTAGGTTCCTCATCCTGGATGTAGAAACAGGGATGGGGAAGCTGTGGCCCTCTAGATGTTGTTGGGCTATAACTCCCATCACCCCTAAGCATTGGCCAGGCTGATAGAAGGTAGATGGGAGTTAAAGACCACTACAGGTCATAGGTTCTCTGACCTGTCAAAAAGTTCCATCTAACTTTTTCCAAACCCATGGAGTTGCTATGTATTGTAATGTTTTCAGGTCTAAACTAATGCAAAAAGACATTTGTTTTTATATAACTCCCCTGTAATACAATTCTCCCCTGTCCTCCAATCTCTCTCACACATATTCTTTGCTAACAGCATATTCTGAGGGAGGGTGAAATATGGCCCTCTGCACCTATATATATATATATATATATATATATATATATATATAGTAAAGACAGCAAACTATAGGATCTTCAGAGCATGAGGTATCGGAGCATCGGCAGGAAAACCTAGGGATGGGTAGATTATGGGCTTTATGGATTTCCTTGCTTTTGTTGACTTTGGGAGACCTTTTGGTATTATTGTAACATTCTTCCTAGGATTCAATATCCTGTACATTTTAATGGCAGAAGGGAAAGCTAAGATAAACATGTCAAATTTAAACATAATTCTTCCATGGGAAAATCTCACATGTGATCCAGACATCAAGGTTCACCTTTTGTGAGGATAAAGAGATTTTCTTGTTTCCTTCAGCTCTTTGGAGCTTGCTGCTGCTACGAGACTAAACACCAATGGCAATTCACACCCCCTCCAAGCATGTGCAGCATGTCATTGACACAATAGTGCATTAGTGATGGATATATACTGGGCTGTCCACACACCATTCTGCTTTATTAGTTGTGCTGTGATGATTCCCCAACGTTACCAGGTTATTGCCATCTGGAGGAGTGCTGTTGTGCTACAGTGCAAGAGGCACAATGGAACCAGAACATTTGTGGTATGAAAAGTTACAGGATTTCAGCAGAAAGCTACAGGTTATTCATTAGTTCTTATTAACATTATTATTGCTGTTTTAATGTATTACCTGTCCTTCACCCTAAAATCTCAGTAATGGGTATCAACATTTAAAACACAATGTTAAAAACCTACTGCTGGCATTTGGGTCCCAGAAGGTTCTGAGATAGGAATGCAGCTCCCAAGTTTTAAAACTTTCTCTACCCCAGTTTTGTCAATTTTTTGTGTCTGACACACCAAATGTCATGGGCTGGCTCTGCTCTCAATTACATATGGGGATAAGAATGATAAAAGAAAAACCTACTTCATTGTGCATGTGCGTGAATGTTTTATAGACTATGGAAAATCATGCCCATTGGAGCCGTGATACCTGAAGTTATTCACTTAATAGGCAGGTTCCAATTATTTACTGGGGATGGTAGGCCAATCCCACCAAGCCTCCCTCCTGAAAGAGCAATTGCTGCCCCTTACCTGGATGGTACAGCAGTGGGGTAAGGCAGTGGTGAGTTTGGGGCTTCTGGGGCACACTGGGAGAAGCCAGCATGCCGGCACCGACCCAACCTTGTGTCCCGTGTACCATCCAGGAAAACAGGAGCAACACCACTGTCAGGAGAGCATCTCCATGGAATTGCCCTGCTGCCCCAGTTGCTAGTCTAGTAAACGTTTCCTTTTCCTTCAAAAGACCCAAAGCCATGCACCTTATTTAAACTTCAGTGAATCTCCAGACTTCTGCTTTTATTCGACTGGAGGTTGAGAATTTGATTGCAGATGCATTTCTGGGAAGGTGAACTATGTCAAACTGACTATTTCTTCATAATCAGTATCACCTCGTCTAGCTGCTTCCCCACACATAGCAAGGGGGGGGGGAGGGTCTCCTGGCATCACATATAGTTTGGCTCTTAACTAATGTGTATAAGAAATAGGAATAGTTTAAAGTATGATAAAGTCAGAAACTTCTCTTTACAGGTAGGTAGCCGTGTTGGTCTGTCATAGTCAAAACAAAATAAAAAAATTCCTTCCAGTAGCACCTTAGAGACCAACTAAGTTTGTTCTTGGTATGAGCTTTCGTGTGCATGCACACTTCTTCAGATACACGAAAGCTCATACCAAGAACAAACTTAGTTGGTCTCTAAGGTGCTACTGGAGGGAATTTTTTTTATTTTTTATTTTGTAGAAACTTCTCTGTACTTGTTGGTGGGAGGAATGAACTGGTTAGAATCCCAAGCATATATTTTCTATTATAGCACATTGACTTTCCTCCTAATATTGTTCAGGTCTGATTCCTGACCAGCAGTTATTATTTCTAGAAGGCCACATTGAGAAGGGAGTGAGGGCTGTGGTACCTGAAATGCTCTAATGGCAATTTCTGTTGCCACTGCCACCTCTTCCCCAACACCGTTTTTCATGTTGGCATTTGGGGCCCCAGTTATCAATTCTTAAGATGCCAGATTTGATACCTAGTATGGCTGTGCGATTAAACAGAAAGAGCAGCACTTGTTATCAAAATGCAGTTTTAAACTTTCCCTGTTCAGAGGTAAGAACCTTTTTAATACTTTCATGATGAGGACATAATCTTGCATAACGGATCCAATGGAACAAAAAGAACACAGTGATGTCTCGTTTACAATCTATGAATCACACAGTAATTTCTTTATGAAGATTTTATAAGAACTTGACACATTTTAGGTCTCTCTCCACTGAGGTGCATAAAGCAAGCATGTTGTGAATACCACTTTAATACAAAACAATCATCAACCAAGGAGAAAGAGAGAGCATTCCACATTGAATAATTATGTATATTTACAATTCATTTTAATCACCTTGACCATTCAATTACAGTGTATTTATTTGGTCCTCACCACATATTTACAAAGGAGTTACACAGCGAAACTGAAAAACAGGACCACATTAGCCAACTAATGAGTAAAGCTTCAGGGAGGGAAATTGAGAATAAAAATCAAGGTCAATGTGTCCAAACCCAAATATAAAAACTATTGAGCTATTTACTATTGTACAAAACTGAAAGTTAAGCTACAATGAAAGTTGAAGGTGTCTTCTCCCCCCCCCTCTCTCTCTATCTCATGCTCAATAAATCACCCCTAACTTTTCACCAAAATTAATTTATTATGTTTTGCATAAACCAAGGCTCATGTTAATGTCATATGATGAGTCGATCTGCAATGTCAGACACATATTAATCGGCTTATTAGAGACTGTTAGGATTGTCCATTGACTTCAAATTTATTCACACTTTTCCTTCATTTTATTTCGACGACTTGGTCCAATCTATATCATGCCTTACCTTTTGGCTGTTAACATTGATAGCATCTCTTTTATTGGACTCCTGATGATGCCTACTGATGTTTTATGCATAATGATGCTCAAATTTAATTGAGCTGTAAGCTTCAGTTTAATTATGAAGCTTCATGATACCTTCAGCACTTTTTCTTCTCTGATTACTGTAACTGTTTTGCCATAACCCCTTTAAAATCTTTCATCTATTAAAGCATGAGTAGACAAGCCATTTTTAGGAGAAACTCTAATTAGACTATTGCAATTATCTTAATGTATCTTCAGCATTTTAAGAAAAACCTTCATGAAATGCACCTTGTGGAATATGAAAAACATTCACATTTAATTGTCTAAATCGTATGCATGCACCATGCGAGACACTACTAGGGAAGATCTGTATAAAAGCTGCAGATTCCTTGAACTTTTCTGCTAATTAGAGTATTTTTAAAATATTTGCTGTTTTCTTACATGTGTTTTCCTGTATACAATAAAGCAGGGATAGGAACCTCTGGCCCTCCAGATGTTGTTGGACTCCAAGTCCCATCAGCACTAGGCAACATAGCCAGTGGCCAGGGATGATGGGAGTTGTAGTCCAACATCTGGAGGACCACAGAACCCCCATGCATGCAATAAAGGGTGACTTTAGTGGCTCCATTTTCTCCATCCTGGTCTTCGTTACTCTGCCAATTCCCCCCTTTGTACATTTACATTACATTACTTTGCTCCTTCTCAAGTATGAACTTTAGTAATAAGAATAAAGCAACCCTGTTTGCTGGTCTGAATGACAATAATAGGCTATGGTTGAGTCATCATTATATGTGATATTCAAAACACTCCTTACTGTGAAGTCCTAGGACTGGTTATAAAGGTCCAAAAAGTAGAACTGGTGCCCATTTATCAGCTCTAGGAAAGAACTGTTGCCTGACACAGGTGCATACAACATCCCAATCAAACACAGGTGCTTTTGCTTTTCAATGTGAGGTGTATGAATGAACTTATAGCACCCAGAAAATAGAAGGTGCCACCATTTGTTTCACTGCAGCTAAAACTGACTTGATTATTAACTATGCCCCCATGATGGCGGGTGGGGGAAGCATTCAACAAAAACATTTAAAGGGGTTTAGGACATATTCAAACTATTTCGATATACTCAAGGGTCAAATCAGAACCCGGGATTTCGTATGCTAAAAGACTTCCTTCCATCAGATCCACCCCCCATGATTCCATGTCAAAATTCTGTAAATTAGACGTCCACAGAAGTTTTGCCACATTACGAGTCTCTAAATGGGGAGATGACTCTTTTCTCCCCTCAGCTCATACTAGAGTAATACCAAGGTGTGTGGTGATGTTTTCCAAGAGCGCATTTGGAGGGGACCGCCTGCTGCAGGAAAACTATCTTCGGACCAAGCAAAGAGTCATCAGCGGTAAGTGGGTGACATGTGAGCGCAGCGGTCGGCCTTGCCAAAACCGTTTGCAGCTGCCTTCTCCATCCCCACTGAAACGAAAGGTGTTCCCTGGGACCTACTTCAGAGATGGATTGCTATGCAAAGCTCTGCTTTCTTTGTAATATATGCAGATTAGCTCGGTTAGCATCACCCCCACATTCACTCCTGCTAGTTTGTGCCAATCTCATCTGTGAGAGTAAGCAGTTTTGATGCCACAATATGCCAGCTTCTGCAGCTGCTTTCTGTTTTTTGCAAACCCATTCGGCTCTATGGAAAAACTTTTGCTGTTGCCGCCGCCGCCATTGTATGCAGGAAGATAGGATTCCCACATCCCCAGCACTGCATACCAATAGCCTGGTCAAGCTTTGCTTTGAGCCTAGCATCATTCTCTATTAGCATCCTTCTCTATGGTCACAGACAAGCTCGTTCTTCATGCTCGCGTTACAGCTTTACAACTAAGATGTGTTGGGAATCGCATAACGATAACTTTGCACTTCTCACCTGTATCTATTGGATTGACTACAATGCATAATTGTTCATCGAAGCCATTCTCATTTCCGCAGCTCAGGAAAGTAAAAGCTGGGGCACTGGAAAGACTGACAAAGTAAATGTGATCATTGCAGCATATCAAAAGTGATGCTTTGAGAGCAGGTGTTGCAGTACACCGCAGCTGTTCTGAAACCTTTCCCTACTTGCTTGACATTTCCAAATTATGACCTCCAAAGTGGAGTCAAATTGTGAGAACATACCTAAGACATTTGCCCATCTATGGCTAGGTAGTAGAGCATCTTCAGATACTTGTGCAAAACATGGGAACCAGTGTGGTGCAGTGGTTAGGACTAGGACCTGGAAGAACAAGGTTAAAATCCCCACTTAGCCATGAAGATCACTGGGTGGCCACAGGCTTTGAACTCCTTGGAGGGAAATTATTATTATTTATCTGAAAATCACAGGGCAGTTTACAACATAAAAACACACCCAAAGAGGTATAAATGCAATAAATAAAATACAATAAAATGATCCTATGCAAGGATGTCTCGCTTTGTTTTATGAGACCTACTCCAGGAAACCTGTCCATAGGATGGCAACCTTACAGTCTATTCAGAAGGAAGCCCCATTAAATTAAATGGGCCTCCTCCCAAGTTAGTTTTATTAGGATTGCAACCCTAGTCATCTTCATCAATGGGGAAACTGCACCAAGAGTTTATTAAATGAGCTGAGAAAAAATAATACATAAGGCTTGTAGTAGCTCCATGTCTAGGAGGAGGATTATAAGATCTTATTCCTGGTGGTGGTGCAATTATTATAAAGGATTGCTTGGGCATGTGTTATCAAGCAGTTGAATTTTGGCAATGTGCGCTAACGTGATTGTGAGTGTCGTCTGTATATTCTTGTTTTTCCCTGTGATTCTAGGTTGGCTTCCAACTATATGGTCTCTCGGGAATCCCTAAATGAATTGCTTCGCATGACTAGGCAGCTCAGTCACCCTCAAACATCAGCAGCTGGATAGACGAGCTCAATATTTTAGGTGCTTGAGAGAAATAGATGCTTTTTATTAAAACAAACCCTACTTTTTTGTTACAATCCACCCCCATATTAAGCACTTTGTAGTTCCATTGATGTCAGTGAAAGAGTAAAGAATATCCTTAAATCTTTCCTATAGAACACATTTGGGGGAAAGTGCTTAATTATGGTTGGATTTTGCCTTTCACTTTAAAAAAACATTTTGCTTTGAAACTGTCAATATTGCCTCCTTCTACTGTGTTCTCCTCCCTATGTCAACATGTTATCTGTTGATTTAGATTGGAGTAGCCAACATAGTGCCCTGAAGACGTCAGTAGATTCCAGCTCCCATCAGCCCCAGCCAGCATTGCCAAAGGGATGATGGGGGGTTGTAGTCTAACAACATCTGAAAGGTACCAAATTAAATGCTCCTGATTGATATTGATACATCGCGCTTGCACACAAGGGCAGAACAGTGGCCTGTTAGGTAACCAGCCTTTACCTTTTCTGCATGACGAGGGAGAACAGAAGGGTGGGTGCTGACCAAATTTGAACTATAGCCCCTTCTCAGGCTGGCTGTGCAAAGGTATGTGACATGTGGATGCACTCAAACATCTGTATTGCCTGCCTCCCACTTGAGCCAGCTGCAGGCCTGCATTCCACGCCCCTGGATCCTGCATACACCACAACTCATGGAAGTCCATGCTGTCACTATCAGCCAGTCTTTAGATGCAGCTGAATCCCATCATTTCACTGGAATATATCATTTCAGACTGCAAAGGCTAGGATGATTGTAGACTGCTCTGCCACAAAGAACAGCAAACAACACCCAAAACAAAACAAATCTTCCTACAAACGGACAATTAGCATGCCAGCTAGCTTCATTCTAGTCTAACCTTCCTCACATGCTAGCTTTCTGTATGGAGGGACAAACACACATATATGACAAGGTGGGTGGAGGTTACTCAGGCGCAAGATTCCCTTACCTCTGCTTTGAAGCTGCAGAGTCCAAGAACAGTTGCAGCACTCGATGAGTGTCCACATCTGCTCTGAGTTCAAAGGTTTATGAGTGTCGCTGTTTCTAAGTCCAATTTGATACGGCTCTGAAGAAAGCCTTACTCATCTAAGCTTTTGCATCAGTATAGCCTTCTCGTTACTTTAAAATGCCTTGCAACACTGCCAACAGGTTATTGCAAATCACTTTCTGCAATTACGCTGGCACTTCTCTCTTCATTTCTCAGTTGGAGTTACCTGGTGGTAAATTGAGGTAGCAGGGATATCTGGCAGTTGACGCTCTCTTTTTAAAAGCATAAATACCTTGTGCTGAAACACAAATTGGGGTAATCTCACCGGGAAATCGTTAAAGTGTCATTATCATCCCCATGCTCAGCACCATAATCCAGCTGATGTACCGGTTGTTAAAAAGTTTTGACTTTATTTAACTCTTGGCAACAGGAATAAGTGAGATGCTGCAGTATGTTGTGTGGTGTGTTTTTTCTGGGTGTGAAATGCAGTCTGGCAAACCCCTTCAGCCCACCTGTTCCCATACATGTGCTCCAGCTTCCTTTTTCTAAATGGTCTGTTTACGATGAAAAGTGGTGTGCTGTAATCTGTTTGTTTGCAGGATGTAATGGTTCTTGATATGAATAGTCATTACATGGAAGAAAGCAGATTTGCTGGTTTAACAGGATTTTAAGATGCAGCATGATATTAAGCAGATGTGTTAAAGAGACAGAAAAGGCTCCGAGGACAGAGTAAATTAATCCCATCCCAAGGAAGGGATTGTAGGTTTTTCCTCATACCTACACCATCTGCCTGAAAAGCCAACAGGAGGATTTCTTTTTTCTTTTCTTTTTCTTTTTTGAAAGTTGAGGGCTACAGGTTAATTAAAGAAACAGAGCTTATGAAATATACTACTGAACCTAATCCACACAGCAGTCCATAAATGCCCAGGTGTTCTGTGTAACATACATAGTGAGATATTATATACACAAATGTCTATACAAGACATTATTATTATTATTATAGGCATAGCTAAATGACAGGTTTGATTGTGCTATGTTGGACTGGTAGTCTCAAGAACTCAGAGCCAGCAGGATGCGTTGTTGCAGAGGTGAGTTTAGCAACAAAATAGGCTCCTGTGTTGCAAACAGCTGAGGAGAAGAAAGACAGATACATTCAGCCGGCACAGCTATTATTGGAATGGAGCTGTAGTGACAGGAGACATTTTTCATCATTGTGCTGCTCTTGAAAACACAGAACCATTAATCAAGACAGCAAGTAGCAACTCTGTGGTCTGGTTTGCACATCATGCCCCGGTAAACCATAGTTTAACGGGACAGCGCAAACATTCATGCTCCCAGAAAGGCTCTCATTGCCAATTAGCTGCTCCCAGGTCTCTTTTGTTGCTGTGTCATGCTGAGATAAGTCAAGATTTGTCATCTGAATTTGGGCTCATGGTTAAGCTCTCTCCTAACAATGCACTGTTTTTCACAGCAGCTGACCAGATCACTAGTGGCAAACTCACAGGCAGGATATGAGGACAATTGCCCTTTCTTGATGTTCTCTCCCCTCTATTCCAAGGAAATGCTGTCTCTTATCATGGAAACAACACATAGCCATCAAGACCAGTAGCCACTGATAGCTTTATTCTCCATGAAAGCATCTAATCTCCTTTTGAACCTTCTAGGTTGGTGGCCATCATCACTTCATGGGGTAGTAAGTTCCATAGCTTAACTATGCCTTGTGTGAAGAAGTGCTTCCTCTTGTCCATCTTTAATCTTCACCTTTGTTGGGTGGCTCCTGAGTCTACTACTATTTTATTTATTTTATATCCTGCCTTTCTCCCAGGGCAGGACCTAAGGAGGTTCACTGCGTAGATTAGAAGAGATACAACTGAAAACACACACAAAGATAGAAGTATTAAAAAACAATCAGATAAGAGAGTCTATCCATTTTCTTCACATTGTGCATAACTGTACACATCTCTACCATGTCCCCACCTTTACAACCCTACCCTCAACTATTTATTCTGTGAGCAATGTTCATGACTGTCATAAATGCAACATTTTCTTTCTCAAATAGCTCCTTCAACCCCCATTCCCATCCTTTTCCAAGGCTCAACTCCCTATCTGCATACAAAAATTTAAACCTGAATCAGGATCAGTCACCTGGGAGCTCATAGGCAGTATCAGACCAATAACATGATTTCATCTCTTTTTCACCTACCCACCTCCAACCTATTCCAATCATCTGCTGCTTAAGATGAAGGGAAGAGGAAACTAAAGCTATTTCCACTCCTGGGCAGCTAATTGGTGTGATAGCATATTATGTATCAGAGCAAGCATTCTTCCCGGCATCAGAATTTGGTAGATTGGGATGGGCGAGTTGGGACGTCATGCCTTGAGCAGCAATTTGAATGTGGTTCTTTTATCCACCAAGGCAGTCATATGTCGGAACAGTCAGCCTCACTCTTAGCAGGCTTAGTAAAATAGTGAATAAAATAAGCTGGCAAAGCAGTAAGTAGTGCAACATAAGAAGAGCCCTATTACATCAAGCCAAAGACCCATCTAGGCCAACATTCTGTTCTCAAAGTGGCCAACCAAATGCCTTTGATAGCCTTATCCTCCATGATACGTAAAACTGGCATTAAATGTCCCAATCAGCAAAACATGTCAACAGCAAATAGCAACAATGGAGGTAAATATAGACACGTGATCTAGAAGCAACCCAAAATGTGCCCTACGTAACAGGATGTGGTACAAGTCTGCATTAGGTTATCTTGAAGATGTACTCAGACACTAACCATGGCATGATATTCCAGTTTTCCACATGATCTAACACCGTTTATCAATTATCTGGCCTTGTTTAAATTAAAGGCACCACATGAGTCTTCTTTGCGAATTTTAAAGGTGCAAATGTCTAAACTTTTACTCAGCCTTTTACTGATCAAGACAAAATCATTATGAGCTCAGAAAAGAGTACATGAATTTCTCATTAGCTAGCGAGCGTGAGTAAATAAAAGGTTGTTTGTTGTAATGCAGCAGAAGGGAAGACCTCTTCCTGAAAGTTGTCTCCTTCAAGAAGGAAACAAAAAATATATTTCACTGAAAATCTGCTCTTCCCATGATTATAAACTTTCTAAATATTTCCCATTGAAGATTAATAAACTTCTTTCAAAAGTTATATCTAATTTTTGTGGCTTTAAGGGTCATGCTTTAATAACAATGATGAAACACGATTATTACTTCCTAATGCTGAAATTACAATTTTTTACATTGTAATTTTTTCCCCGCTATGCACCCTGTGGCACTAGCATCTTTATCATTCCATGTGTTTCTAGTTTTAAAACCTTTACCCCCTACTGTTTGAAAAATACTTCTCATTTTCATCCCCTATGGAGTACAGAAATCCCTAAAGGCAAACCATTAGTGATCTCTCTGCCTTTCCCCAAACACTTATTATGATCACCAGTGTTGCCTTCCACTGCCTCATTGGCTTTTGGTAAAGTATGCAAATGAGATGTTCAAAATACACACTTTTTGCAACTGTGCAAGTTCATACTGATTTATAAAATGGGCAGGCTATTAAAGTGACTGAAAATGTCAGCAAGATTTATGCATGGGTGACAAATTGTATTGGAAATGTTCCTTTCTAACAGTCTGCTCTGGGTTTTTCTCTCCTCTTTGAAACAATTCAAATATCCTGCACGATGCCCCCCTCTTCCATTTCAAAACATAGTTTTGACAGTGCTTTTCTGGAAAAAATAAAATAAACAAAGCTAGCCCCAAGTCATATCAATGCAATATTAGAATGTAAAACAGACACTGTTTTCCCCTATGTTTAATGTTCTCAAAAGTTCTGTGAAGTTAGTTCACACAAGTTAGCATCTCCCCAAATAATGTGCTGAGGGATTAATTCTGTCTTACAAGCAAAAGTAAAATACCTGAACATCACTTAGGTTAAAAAATGTACAATTCGTTGTCCCCCTGCCTCAAAGTACTAATTGTTAGATAACAGCTGAGGAGAAATTGACTTTAATACCACCATAATACAAACCCCTGGGGTCCAGGGAAGCTAAAAATCAAACGAAATAAATATAGATGGAGAATGCACATATCCACACTATCTGTTTTCAAGGAGAAGCAGCATCTGACTCTGCCCTCTAATAGATTAGTCTCTGCCTTTGATTTTTCACCTTCAATGAGTAAGTCCATTATTTACATAATTTTAGAAGTTTAAAATGGCATGGCTTGTGATCTGGCAAACTAAGGGTGCATAGTTATGTTCCAGTGTTGGCAGGGAAAGGATGCCTACAAGGCAGCTTGAGGGCCAACAATGGCTTTTAGTTGATGGCTCATGGCTAGAATGTGTACACCAGTGAATCCACTTCTTTTCCTTATTGTTGCTTCTGTAGACGAAGACAAAGCTGGTCAAGCTTTCTCGCTGTAAATCAAAAGAGACAAAAAGTTCAATCTACATTAGATCTAGGTGTGTGTCTGCATGCAGAGGGTGATAAACTGAAAGGTGTGTGCATTAAAAGAAAGATGGTCATGTGGGCCTATATATTTTACATGGCGCAGAATGTGGTGCCCAGACTCCTGATGGGGGCACCTGACCAGCAACATTTAACACCACTTGTCAGGGATGGGTCCATCACCAAGACAGGATCAGAAGGCACAGGCAGCTGGAGAGAAAGGAAGGAGTGTCCATCAGATAGCGACTCACAGGAAAGTCAGGGAGAAAGCAGTGAGGAAGAGGAGACCAGAACCCCACTCACACCGGAAGCAGTGCTAAGGCTCTGGGATGCGGAGATAGCCCTTGGTCGGCAGGAAGCAGAGGAGGGGTGTGGGGATGTTGCCCAAGCCTTAGAGCAGCCGGAAGGTGGGGGACAGGAAATGGAGGTGGACCAGGTGGTGCAGGGGACCTGGGATGCTGCAAGAGCCTCAGAGCCGCCCAGTGGTCAGGATGGGAGTATGGGGGAAACGAGTAGCACCACCCTGCTCAGATCCAGGGGGAGGAAGCGGAAGGAAGGTAGGCGCCGCTTTGGTTTTCCGAAGCTCCTATGTTGGGGGCGGAGTCGCCAGTCGGCACTCGAGGTATCTGACTCGGACGAGGAGGGTGATGAAGTCTGAACGCTTACATGTTTGATGCTGTAAATAAAGTTACTAGTTTAGTACAAAGAACGTGCGTGGATGCTTACTCTTGAGAAGACACCACACACCCCTTACACCACTGTTAAGGCATCTTCACTGACTGCCCATGTATTACAGAGCCAGATTCAAGGTCCTTCTATTAAGTTACAAAGACCTGAACAACTTAGGTCCAGATTACCTTAGGGAAGGCCTGAACCCTTACATCCCAGCTCAGTCACTGAGATCATCTGCATCAGTGTCACTGGTCATTTCCTGAGTTGGCACGGCCCATTTGACAGTAACAAGAAAATGAGCCTTTTGTGTCATCTACCCAATCTTGTGGAACACTTTGCCAATAGAGATTCAGCAGGCATCTTCTGTTTCAGCTTTTAAATGCCTGCTGAAAACTTCTTTTATTGCATTAGGCTTATGCAGGCAATTATGAATACATTTTTCTGGAATAGTTATCCAATTTCTGATTTGTTTTTTAAAATGTTTTTATTGCATGGAAGAAATGCTCTGCTATTTTTTATGAATTAGCAGTGCATAAATATTTTTTATAGATAAATACATTTCATGAGGGTTAAATGCCATAGAGTCCAACACCCTTTCCATATATATTAGTATTAACTACAACCACAAATTCTGTGCCCAACGCCAACACCATTGTGATCTAAACAGCATGTATCTTCCTTATATTGGACCAGCACCTGAGTTAGTGGATAGCAACATGATTCTAGCTGATTCATGAGGTTCCAATGTGTATCACTCTAAACCTAAGTAAATATCCAGAGAGCATGTCATTTTATAAAAGTAAATAACCTTGAATGGATAAGCCTGAGAATTTCATTGGAGAGGCAGTGTTGTTCCTACTCCCCAATGGCTTACTAGCAGGTAAGCAGAGGATTCAATTCTGCTGGGTGCTGCTTCCCCAGCACACTGCCTGCTAGTGAAACAGACCCATGCAGCCTTCCTGCCTGATGTCCTGCCCCTGACAGCCCTGGATCTCTCTGGGTGGCTCAACCAGATTGGGGTGATCCAGGGCTGTCTTGATCTAACTCAGTCAAAGCCCAGATCCCCATGAATCATATAATCAAAGAAGAGTCAGAAGGTACTCCCAGGGGTCATCTAGTCCAATGAAAGTTTGGGGTTTGGCTGAATCTGGTACTCAGCCCTTGTAAGCCTCAACCTACAGGCGTTCCTGGAACGTTTGGGAAATTGCAATTGAATTTCATCTCCGCTTGACTCTACTTTTGAAACAACACTGGTGGAGTTTAATCCTCCTCTTGCAATTAGTGGAGATGAAACTTGTGCCCACTAGCCATGCTGCATGCCCTCCACCATGAAAGTACTGACATCCGATTCCATACCCTCCAATATTTCTCTGATGAAAACAGGGCATCCTGATGCTGTGGATCTTCACACATTTGGCTGCTTTCATGAAAAGAACACCATGTACATAAAGTTTCCAAGTGTTGGGGAGCTCATGGGCATTCATCTTCAAGGGTAAGCAAACACACACACACACACCAAACACACACCCCCAGCAAGAAGGCCTAGGGTCATGCATGATCCTGGGATAAGATAAAAGTTTGACTTGTGGCAGTCTCCAAATGCAAAGGATTTCTCATTCTACACACTCTGTGCTTCTTGTGGCAGAGGATCGGGTGCTGTGTTTCTCCTGAGTTACAGAAACATGTACAGATCAGGCTATGCAGGAGGCTTATCGAGTCACATTGCTACTCCTTTGTGGTGTGTAGATACTTAGTAAGCTGTTTCTTTCCATCACAGATTCTCTTCCAATGGCCCAAACACCCAAATTAGGAATGTTGTAAAAGTTATTATATAATCTTCTGGACGGAAAACTTCAGTACTAGAAAGCTAATTCTACTTTTTATATTCAGATCAGTCAGTACCCAGTACTATTACTGCTCTGATTTTGCTAATTAGTTCATTAAGTTGCATAATAATTGGTTTACTGCCACCCACCCCTTTATGAAGCTAGAATTGTGGAAATAAAATTGATTTAGGGCCTTATTCTGATCCATTATGCTTACTCTCTCAAACATCCTGGTGTTTGCTCTATGTTTATTCCCTACTCTGCTTTTGCCTGGTCTGAAATTTGCAGAGTATACTAAGTGTTTCTTCCCCCGCTCCCACCCTTATTTTTTAAACTTAAAATGCATGGACATACTTGGGTTTATATAGGTTGTTTAAAGATGTGGATTTTATACAAAACATAGAAGCACTGTTATGGAGGGAAACATCTGCTTCTCACCTTAGGAGGTAAAGATGAAACTCAAATAGTGTAAGATATGTTAAGTGGGCCTTGTTTTTCAACCCCAGCCTAAATGATGCTGCACACTATTAGTCCAAAGGAAGCAAATATAGACAGTGGTGTGATGTGGCTGGACATGGGTGGCAAATGTTGAGGCCAATGGGCTATTTCACTGATATATCTCCATTGTACTAGGCTGCTTCTGTCATGTTAAAGAAACCACAAGGAAGCAAAAATGGGCAAAGCATTCGCAATGCAGCACTCCACAGTATAGCACTGTGTTAATACTTTTGCAGAAATTACACTGGGGAACAAATATTTTTTCATTTTCTATTGCATGAGATTTTTCAACTGTTCTTATATGTTCTTTCAATGCTGATTTCAAATCTGAAGTTGGTTTTGTTCTGTAAGCCCTAGTTTTTTTTGCAATTCATGTTTTTTACTTTTCACCATAATCTTCATTTTTCACAATGCAATAATTCAATATTTTATTAAACACATAGCCAAAGTAGTACAATATGAGTATAAATGTAAGTGACTTATATAGCATTGTGCATGACATATATAGCATTGAAAATGACATGCATATCTATGTACAGTTGGAGGTATACAAAAAAAATACCGGTATTCCCTTGGGATATACAGTATCTGCAAGCTGTTGTTATTCAGGTAAGAATTTGCGCTTGTAGCTCTTGCGTTTGTGGACTTGCACAGAGGATTCTCATTTGATGGTCCAACAGTAGTCTGACATCATAGTTTTGTCCCATCGCCCTTGATAACGCTCTTCCATTGTCTTCAGGTCTTGATGGAAGCGCTCTCCCTGTTCATCACTGACTGCCCCAAGGTTTTCGGGGAATTGATCTAGGTGACTATTCAGGAAATGGAGCTTCACACTCATATTGCACCCAAGATTGTGGAATGCCAACAACATTTTTTCAACCACAACCTCTTGGTTGTCTGCTTTTTTTGTTGCCAAGGATGTTTTTGATAACTGCCACAAAAGACTGCCACACTTTCTTCTCTTTGCCATTCATCTTCCTGACAAATTCCTCATCTTGAACAAGGCTACGAATTTGAAGTCCATCGAAAACACCTGCTTTGATCTTCTCGAAAGACAAAGCTGGAAAAGCTGCAACTATATGTTGAAAACATTTACCTTCAGTATTTAATGCCTTCACAATGACATCTTTTTACATGTCTCCTATGTCACTTTTCAAACTCCAAATTAATTCTTTTAAATCCATCTCAGAATAAAATCCAGAATTCCTCCTTCCATGTTGATTATGAAGCAATATGAGCGGGCAGCTCAGTTCAGGGGCAGCTCGTGGGCCAGTTAAATGACCCCTGTGGTCCGCTTGTGGCCCATGGGCCTTAGGTTGCCTACCCCTGCTCTAGACCTTTTTCTGCTCTATTGAATGTGGTGGCCATTTTGTGCAATGCCATGCCCCATGTCAGCCATTTTGTGTGATGCCCTGCCTCCACAGCAACCATTTTGTGACCGGCACCAATGCACTTTCTCAAAATTCCAAGGTGACCCCTTCTACAAAGCAACCATAACAAGCCAAGAGGTGAGTCCCGTGAAATGTAATGTCAGCAAAAGTTTCCAGACGAAGTAAACATTTCAAATGAGTCCATGCAATTCCCTAAAGAAGAAATCTATAATACACAAACACCAGCACAATCTCTAATGAAAACCTGATAAAATTATCAGTAAGAAGCCCCATTTGCAAAACACTATGAGGGATAAAAGGTGCTTTGAGTGCTTCGATAGATGTTTATAGAACTACGAATGGGGATGCAACGTGTGATAAAAACAAGCTAAAATAATGTTTTCTGAGGATGGGCTCTTGCAAACTAGCCCCATGTCTTTTATCCCCTCCCTTGCACATGATCGTTGATCCCTCTTCTCCAATTGTCTCTGAGTTCAGAAACTAGTGGAAGAATGTAATTTGTGAACCAGTGGTGAACTGCCGCTAGATGGATACACTATGCTGCAGTTTCTGTGATTGCAGAAGCATTTATTGGAAGTCTAAAAACACATAATTCTGACTGATGAATAAAGGGTTGTTCTAAGAACATAACCATCCCAGCCCCTGGGGGTTTAAGTGGAAACAGCTAAGTAATGAAAGCAGCGGGTAAACTCAGTAACATCTGGCATGAGAGAAAAGACCTTAAGTTTGCTGACTTTTTTTTTTCCTTCCAGAGTCAAGTGGAGTTCCTCCTCTTTTCCTAGGTTAATGCACCCGAACAGTTTGCTGAATGCTTTTCAGTGTTTGGCCATAGTAGGACTTGGGTAAAAAGGGAAGGGGGAAAACAGCACAGAGCCACATATCCTAAGTAAACTGAAGAAGTGCAGGCAAAAGCCTTGAATAATAATAACCAGTATTAAATCTAGAGTGACAGCTTGAATTAGGGTAGTACCCAACGATGTCCCTCACAAGGGATGGGTCTTTGATCGACCGGAAGCTTCCATCTGTGGAACAGAAAGGAAAGTGGTTTCCACCAATTCCCTCTTTCCTGCTACGGCTCCCTGCACACACCCTAAGCCTGCTCAAGAGAATCAGGGGGCCCTTTGAAACAACATAGGAGGTGATGTGAGGGCATTCCTGTTTTCCTGGTGGAAGTCTCTGCTGGATCAAAGAGCTTTCTCTGAACCTGAGGGACATCACTGGGATGTAGGAAGGCATCATTTTCCATTCTGTCCTGCATAAGTAACACGCAACCATGTTTCTGTTTTGCTGCAGTTCAACCTCTTCCCCCGAAACTACTTTATTTGTCTCACTGCCACGGTGTCAACACTATGTAACTTGCTTAATTTATGTAATTAACTGTGTAAGTTGCATTGTCGTTTACGTTATCCCATCCCAGTCATTTCAGTGCAAGGGAAACTCGTTGCAGTTAAGGGGGAAATGTCATCATTTGCAAACTGGAAACAACAACACCTGTGAATATCAGTGGGGATGGCTAGGGGATGGTGGCACGAGGAGGACGCAACAGCCATGCACCCTTAGATTCCAGCATACACACACCACTAAATGGAGTGCTCTTGTGCTCAAATCCTGCCTTCAGGTTTCCCACAGACATCTGGTTGACCACTGTGAGAACAGGGTGCTTGACTAGATAGGCCCCTGGCCTGATCTAGCAGGCTCTTCTTGTGTTCCTATGTTCATAAATATTAACAAAAAAGAAAAAAGGTGTTGTGTCTGTTCATGCCAGATGCTAATGCTGCATCTCTTTTCCACTGTCTTCCAACACCTGCGACTGCTACCTCTTCTAGCAGTTATTTGGGGGACGACAGGTTGTGGCACCACAGAGTTCAGCCTCAAAGTCTGACTCTAACTGAGCCACCACACTGAACTCTTCCTCTTAGCTTTTCCTACTGCTCAATTTGTGTGCGCTTGGTGCTACTAAACTTGTATTCTGCTCCCCCCCCCACTTGCTTAAAGAGATCTTTCGAAAGCTGTCATAAAACCTATATTCATGATAGGTGTGAGATCTTTTGGGTGGCTAAGCTTCATGCATTTCCCACCCCCACTTTGGGCAAAGTGCGCTAATTAAAAAAAAATACACATAAATAAGACTAATTACACTATATTGATATCCCAATGAAATCTTTATTTTTAGAATGATTGAAATATCACACAAATATAGAAGTAATTTTCAAGGGCT
The DNA here is from genome assembly GCA_034641385.1 of Darevskia mixta. Taxonomy (NCBI): domain Eukaryota; kingdom Metazoa; phylum Chordata; class Lepidosauria; order Squamata; family Lacertidae; genus Darevskia; species Darevskia mixta. The sequence goes on from JAWWNH010000001.1 coordinate 18,991,749, forward strand.
GTCATAAAAATATAGATTTGAAAATCCTTGACTTGAATCTGTCTGAACACACACACACACACACACACACATATTCACAAGTGCATCACAAAATAAAAAGTGCATAATTAATATCACTTTGTCTATAGACTGCTATGTTCACACTACCATCTTGTCAATACATGTAACAATGTAGTGCAAATTGATAATGCAAAATTACAGAAGCCAATTCCTTTAAAGCTCTCTAATGCTATTTTTAATGGTTTCTTGTAAGCATCTAAAGTCTTTCTATCCAAATGATGTTTGCCAATGTATCTTTTTGCTAAATTACAGGATGTCAGACATGCTTCATGAGCAGTTTTCAGGGTCAAGTAACATTTATATTCTGGTGAAGCAGATATAAGTGTTACTCTGACATTACTGGATATAACAGGCTCTGTTCTAGCTGAGAGGAATTGGGGGTTGTTTTTATCACTTTTGAATGCTCAAAAGATATTTATGCCAAGCAGACCAGAAGACCAATATGACAGAGTGGGTAGAATGTGGTGCTTGAGTCGGGGTGGACAAAAATGCCTGTCTTGAAAACAAAACATCATATTGTAATGTTGCTGTGTGTATGAAATTTACTTAGTTGCTAATTTGTTTTAAAGGGTTATAAGCAGTCTTTTAGGGTAATTACTCTGAATCGACATCAACTGGTAAGTCTTTACTTCTACCCAGTGCTATTTTCCTAGAAAAGAACTTGCCTGGTTGCAAGCAGGAACTTTCAGTCACAGGAGTATATCCTTCTTTTCTTCCTCTCGTTTACTGCCATTTTCCTTTTATGAAAAGCTTGGAGAGAAAAATGCAACCATGTTTTATAGACAGTATTACATTATCTGTCTCTGTCTTTATCCTCTGAATCTCTGGGGCGCACCCAACGTTTTTGGAGCATCTTGATTCACTTTGGGTCGCTTCAAAGAGATCTTTCTTCACTTTGCCCAAAGCCTGAATTGCTCCAAATTCATTTTGGTTCTGGATTTGGGCATTGCTCCTTGGGCAAGTACCAAGAGGTTCTGAAGTAGTCACTGCAAGGTCTGCAAGGTCTCTTTCCCTTTGTCAATATTTATCCAAGGAGGCAACTTTATCTTGGTCACAGCATGTGATATTGGTTCAGCGCTCTGTCTGTCTGTCTGTCTGTCTATCATATATTTTGGAGTAGAAGCAACACGAAACCAATCTCCAGCAAACATTTAACCATTAGACATGGATACACACACAATTCTTAATTAAATATTTGCCAAGTGGAAATGCAATGCTTAGTGATTTCTTCAGCTACTGAAAAATGACCTTCCCCTTCCCCACTCAACATACTTATCTTAGCACCATTTTAAATATAAAATAGAAGATGGGGTTGGGGGGAGGGGAAGCTGTCTTGATTGCATTAACTGAATCGGTAGTATTGGGAAGAGCTTAAAAATAAATATATACCTCACAGTAACATTATATTTATTGCGCTTAATTTAACAAATTATTGCAGGAACAACATCGACAGCATTTTCCCTGTAAAATTATTATACTTAAATGAACTTTTGACAATGTATTAATTACAAGGACATGACCACATTTATTCTGCTGATCCAGTAATTACATGCATTAAAGAAATATTTATCAACAGGCTATGTTCACACTTTTATCCCAACGCAATGAAAATAAATCATGGCTAAGGCTGCAATTCAAAATACGCTTACCATTGAGTAAGGCTCACTCCTAAACACATTCAGACTTATTTCAGCTATAGGATCAGGCTGCACATTCCATTGAACAGAATGGAATGGGAGTCATCGTGACTAGCTAAGATTTAATAAATTTCAGATTCAGCAAAGCTTAGTCACAGCTAAGCTTGACTGAAATGTGACCTCAGTGTTCTTTCATAATTGGGCTTAACAATTTTGAACTAAACCATACAAGAAGTGTGAGAAGATCACTAGTAATGAAATGCTCTGTCTCATGGTCATGTACCAGTATACGGTGTGCAAATTGCATATACTGCTAGTTATGCAAATTCACCGTACCACTTTTTTATTTGCAGATTTTATTGCTTTAATGTTTTTCAATCGTGCACAACAACCCATCTCAAACCAGCCTTCCATTTCCCCCAAGCGCTAACCAAAATAAATAGTTATAATAGTAAAGAAATGAAAAAGAGCCAGTTAGGGGCAACATAGTACTAATGGAAACAAAAGGACAAACATGCCAAATTAAGGCTCATCCACACTTTTGCTTGTCCCACTGCCTTCTCCCAAGAAAACCCATTCTCTACTGCTCAATTGGAGCAAATGTCCATTGGGTTTACTGTGCTCTGATTCAGCAGTAAAGAGTGTGTTTACCTGGGGTAAAAGGTAAAGGACCCCGGACAGTTAAGTCCAGTCTAATTTGACTATGGGGTGTAGTGCTCATCTCTGCTTTTCAGGCTGAGGGAGCTGGCATTTTTCCACAGACAAATTTTCCAAGTAATGTTTAAAGTACTGGGGCAAATGGAAAACCGCTCGCACCCATGCTTTCTAGGCTTGAGCAAAGTGAAGTGTGGATGAGCCCCAAAAGTGCAAATAATGGAGTTTCTTCTTGATACAGAATCATGTATGCTCATCCTCAACATGCTGCTTTCGATCTAGGTTAATTCTATAGCCAGCCACCGAGAAGGGTGATTACTTGATATGTATTGGAAAGCCCTTCCCTTGATTAGGCTATCCCTGCCTCCTCCACCCTGCACCTGCCCTATATGAATGGAGAAGGAAGTGGTAATTGTGGTCTTTGTATACATCCACCCAGAACATCATTGGGCAGATGGGAGGTGGTGGGAGGGTGGACCTACCATTCTCAGTGCTGCTCTCCCTGATCAGGGGAGGGCGTTAGAATGCCACAAGAGGGTTTTAGAGTTTGAAGGGAACTGAACTCTGTTTCCGTGCTATTGCTCTTGGGTGGAGTTCTAAACCAGTTCACCAGAAAAACACAATGATTTTGGACTGATGAAAAAGCAGCTTCTTTGCCATGCTTTTACATCAAAACAGGAATAATCCATCATGACTGGATGAGCAGGCACTGGTGTGTGTGTGTGTGTGTGTGTGTGTGTGTGAAGGAGAGCTAAAAAAACATTTTAACAGGGCCTATAAAACAATGCCACTATTACTACTGTTCCTTTGTTTGTGATGTTTGCTGCAAAATGAGTTTTTTGGAAATCAAATAGTAAAGGATGCAAGGTAAGATTGAAATCGAATGTTACTGAAAGTTATGCAAATGTGGGAAATTACAATCCTATTTGAATATCATGTCGTGTGTCTACTTAGATGTGCATTTTCTCCTATGTTTAAGTTAAACAAAACATGAAATGACTGTGTAGTATGACATCTCATTAGTATGTTTCCATTCACATCTGTGCCTTTAGTATAAAAAAATAGGCAGCTCCAGTGATAAGAGATTAGGTCCTTTAATTAGAAACAAATGACAAATCACTGTTAACCCCATGCAATGCTTTCTAAAACTTCCATCAAAAATTCCTCTTAAAACATTATTAAACACAAGTTCACCAAATCTACTTCCTAGAAAGTGCCATTTAACAAAACTCAGGCAGGATGTTAATACTGGGGGCGAATTACAGGTTGCCAATGCATTTCCTACAAGGGGATTGACAGGGGATCATTTTGTTATGGGGCCACCTCCAGCGTGTTGTGACAACCAGTCATTACACCTCTGAGCGCAGCACTCAGCTGTAGGTTTCTACAGGATGCAAATAGCTCCAAATGGGTTCAATTTAGAGAAGGCAGATAATGTATCATTCACTTCTTTAAGGTAGAAGCTTTTAATTTTCAAAGGAGGGGGAAAAAGAAGGACTGGAGTACATTTCAGTTTCTGGAGGAGGGAAAAGAGATCAACTTAACAAAGCACGCCACAGAAATGGGCGCACAATTTTTTTAAAGCGCATTTTGGAAATAAAAAGCTTAACTTGCCAGTTAAGCACACATGCATACATTGGTCCTGGTGCAACCAAAGTTAGTCACACTTCATTCCTTGGAGATCAATAGGACTTAAATTATTTCTGACTAACCTGTCCTTACCTCAATAGGATTTAGCTGCATGATTAATTTTCATTGGATTGCACCAATGGAGGAAGCTGGCAAGCATCCACACATACTCAGGCTCGGTGTCTTGAATGGTTCTTATGCATGTATAAACAGGGATAGAACAGCTATCCAGTGCTGCAAGCATCTGATGTATATTGAGAATCTTATGAACTAGCACATAAACTATGCAGCGTCACCCATTTACCCTTTTATTTGGACTCTAAAGCATGTGAAATACCTCTATGACTAGAAGAAAGGTGGCAGGTTTGCCAAAGACCTTATGGCTCCTTGATCTCCACCTGTGGCAAGAGAGGTGATGGAATCCAGACCCTGAAATTGCATGGAATCATCTCTCTTCATTCAACCCCCACCCCAAAGACACTGGGACATGGGTGAGTCGCCTTGCTATTCTAGGCAATGGTCTGTCCGATTCCATGTGTGTGTGTGTGTGTGTGTGTGTGTGTGTTTTAGTTATTCATTTTATTTCATAAAATGTATACACCACTTGACTGTGTGTACCTTATATTAAATATTAAAGCGGGGGGAAAGGTGTTGTGGCAACCAGCATCAGCCGTTGCATGAGGCTGTTCATGTCAGATGCTAATGCTACGTCACTTTTCCACTGTCCTCCATCACCTGCCACTGCTACCTCTTCTAGTAGTCATTTGGGGGACAACAGGTTGTGGCACTACAGACTTGAGCCTATTATTATTATGATTATTATTATTATTATTAGCCAGATGTACATCACTTTACGCTTGCAAACATTGAATTGCATTTGCCATGTTCTTGCTCATTTATCCAGTTTAGACATATCCTTTTGGAGCTCTTTGCAGTCCTGTTTTGTTTTAGTCATTTTAAGTAATTTGTATCTTCAGCAAACTTGGCTACTTCACAGCTCACTGCTAGCTCTAGAAAGGGGGCAGGGAACTAATGGCCCTCCATAAGGAGCTAGACCACAATTCCCATCATTCCTGACCGTTGACCATATTGGTTGGGGCTCATGGGAGTTGGAGTTCAATAATATCTGGAGGCCCACAGGTTCCCACCTCTCCTCTAAGTCATTAAAGAACAAAGTTACGACAATAGGAACCACCAAGTTGACTCTAGTTTCTTGGCCAGGTGTAACATTGTCCATTGGGGCAATGCTTGAAATTTTTTCTTTCTGCTGCATCTTTGAATTATGAAAGGAGCAATGTCTAGAACCTGACAGGCTGCATTACATGGCTGGTGGTGCATATTCATTATGACTTGTTATAATATTGCTGGCATTCAAAGGCGGCCATTGCACGCTCAACTCCAAATGGAGATGATCCATGCAGTTCCGCTGGGGTGTGTGTGAGTCTCATACCACCTCAGGGTCCCACAATCAATTTCATCTGTCATCATTCAAAGGTGGCATATTGCCTCACTAGCTAGATTATCTGTTATCCGAGGAAGTCTTAAATGAACAAGGAATTCAAGGTTTGCAGTTTTCTACCTTAATCAATGAAGAGCTATAGCTTAGCTGCAATGTATGGCACTAGGAGAACCAGACAACTCACAGGAAAGAATGAGAGATCAAAGAGAGGAAAGCTGATTACCTGTTGTGTCCAAGCAGCTAAGATAAAACTCTTTATGCTAACATAAAAGTGGCTTGGTTTTCAGAAAGTGCAGACCACCCTTGTGTGTGAGAAGCCATCAGTGGAAGTGGTAAGCAGCTATTGGAGCAGAAGCCCTTCCTACACCAGACACTAAAGCTCAGAAATAAAACTTAAGATTTCCTCCTCCTCCTTTCCCCCCCCCCCACAAAAAATGTTATTTCCAAGAAGGTCTGCTTCTTTCCAAACAATTTTGCCAAACATCATTTTGACAGAGCTGGCCTCACACCAGCTTAACTAAGTCACATCAGCATTGTAAAATCCTTACTGCAGGAAATAATGAAAACTAATAGATTTCCTGGATTCACTCCCCAGTTCCTGAATGTAGGGATAGGACATTTAAATAGTTTCCATCAAGCGCAAGGACAATGTGATTGTGACACTTCCTGTTAGACGGTGCTACTATGGGGCCCAACCATTAGCATCTTAAAAGCCAATTTATCATTGGGGGGGGGGAAGAGAGTGGTTTACATTTTCACTGAGTAAATGCACGGAAAAAGCAGTGACGATAATGAGGATAGCATGGGCAGTCTAGTACTGCAGCACAGGGAGGCTAATAAGTAAATAAAGCAAAGCTATGGAAGCTGACTCTATGCGCAAGAGTCTGCTTATGTTTATTATGCCTGCCTAGAACTTATGAGAGGTATCCAATGCATTTGTTCCATTGGCAAAGGAATCCCATTCATGCAACTGAACTTCCCCTCTCCTCCTCCCTTCTCCCCATGCCTGCCCCACGTCTCGCCCAAATCTGCTCTGTTAGGCCTTTCACAGCTTTGGCAAGGAGGCGGGAGGGCTCTAGAATCATTCCAGAGCCTCACACCTCCTGCCTAAAACCCAGCACCAATCTTAACCAGCTTTGGGAAGGCAGTATGAGGGCCGAGGGGGGCATCATTTTTTTGGCCTTGCTCCCGCAACCAACCGCACAACAAGGCAGTGTGTCACCTGCATGTTCTGTGTCAAAGTACCCTTGCGGTCCACTCAGTATGAAAAGTTGGACCTTCCTGATCTAGAGCGTGTGCACACATAGATTTCTACGCATGCACCACATGATATCCGTAGACACATACATGTGATTTGTATGATCTTTTCCTCTTGAAGAAGTGCGCAAATTGTATCTAGGTACAAATAAGGATGCATGTGTGCGGCACTCACATAACATATTACAGTGTTCCCAGTGCTTTTTTTCTATTAAAAAAAACTGTTTAGGGGTATTCTCATTTTCCTACTCATATTGAAATACTGCCCCTCAATGAGGCCAAACTTAGATTCACAAAATGTTTAGGGGTATGCATACCCCCTGCGTACCCCCAGAAAAAAGCACTGAGTATTCCAGTGCAGAGGGGAGATCCATGTGTACCTGCTCCCGTACCATACATATACTGGTATTTTGGCTGTGGGGAATGTATGAAACTGGCCCTTTGTTTTACTTCTTCACCAACTGCATAGCGTGCAGACTTCTTCGTCATCTCTGGTGACAAACCGTTAACCTACACTTAAGATTTATGGACAAGTGTCAAATGTGTTGTTATTGTTACCTCGGCAATGAGGTCTCAGCTTGGATCGTTTTCTTATGACCCAAATCTTCCTCTTGCATAAATATGAATAAATTTTAGTTATTTGCCATTTCATCTGTGCCTTTTCACATGAGCCACTGAATGATGCCGTTATCCCATTGCCTCACAGAACAACTCCCAAACAAGCCACGCATTGCCCCTCTGTGTGTTGACAACTGGACTACAAAGATTCATGACTTCAGGGATGTAGGGAAAGAACTCCAGATGTATGATACGAATTGCCAAGAGCTATGTAAGTGTGTTAATAGAGAATGGGCAAATGCATCTGTGCATACCAGAGTGGCAACAGTTGGTAATCTCTCCTATATTTTTCGAGATAACGGCTTGTTCTTTAATTGGGGAGAATGTTGCAATCGAAAAGCCAAACAGCAAGATACATCTGAATCTCCCTACATTCATTCACCCCAAGTTCAAATTGTAATTCAATGAAAAACACAAATGTAGTTATAATTTAAGATATTGTATGGAAGTCTTAGCATTTTTTTTCAAAACATAAATTACATCAGATTATTGATCTTTTTAAAAGCTTACAGCAACAATCAGCTTTCTATCTCATTCTCTCTAGCATGCACTCATTTCCTTATGTAAAAGAATTTAACCAAAGGAAACTAGCATTTTAATTCAATTTTGCCTATAAAATATATAATTTTATTTTGTCATAATGGCTGCTTTTATTTCCAGGGTCAGATTTTATTTAAATTTCAGCCCATTAGGAACAAAAACTTGCCATTTTCTGATAAACAAAATCAGCAGGGAGGCCTCTTCAAAGTAGAAATGTATTTCCATAGACTTTTGTTCTAGCTGATCTAAATGACAGGTATATCCCACTTTTCCGATGTTTAATTTTAAAGATTCTTGGGCGGGGGAATAGAAAGAGCATGACATTTGAAACAACAAAACTAGCAATCACCCAAGCAATCCTGTGACAGGGAGATGGAAGAAATATGTATAAAAAAAGAAGTAATCTATTGCTTTGGACCACCAAAGAGGCCTAATATGAGTAATTAGTAGAAAACCGTTCATTTTCCTTTATTTCCCTCCCCTGTGAGTGTTGTTTATAATAATGCTCAACCCTTTTGGGATGCAGCAATTTAACTGTTTCTTTGAAGGATGAAAAATGGACTCCAAAGTACTCATTTGAAGGGGGGGTGGGCAAAACAACACCACCACCACCACCACAACAACAACATAACATTGCAATCACTTTAGAGTTTGCTAAAACCATTACATGGTGCTAGTTTTTTTATATAAATCATTATCCAGGCTTATTATGAGGACGCTATGGCTGTCGGGAAAAAAGACTGGATGAATTTTAGTCCATTGTCAGGTATTCCTCTCAAATGCAAACTTGGTATTGCCTGATATGACTTAACCTGACCAAAGTGAATTACAGCTGTTTAGGAAAGGAAGGTCAATGCTGAGGAGTATGGCATGTTCAGCCAGTGTAGAACTTTGTGCATTGTTTGGGTGGTGAGTAGTTGTTCTGGCTTCCAAAGAAATAAGCTGTTACTTAGTTGGAAAAGAAACTTGACTCTTCAGCAGTGGGAACTGTGGCTGGCTGGCTGTCAGGCAGGCAGGCAGGAAGGAAGGAAGGAAGGAAGGAAGGAAGGAAGGCAGGCAGGCAGGCAGGAAGGGAGGAAGGCAGGCAGGCAGGCAGGAAGGCAGGAAGGCAGGCAGGAAGGAAGGAACTGACAGCAAACACAGTTCTCCCACAAGTGTGTATATCACCTCTTTGGATCCTGTTATATAAGAGACCGTATAACACCGGTCCTGAGAGACCTGCATTGGCCCCCAGTATGTTTCTGAGCACAATTCAAAGTGTTGGTGCTGACCTTTAAAGCCCTAAACGGCCTCGGTCCTGTATACCTGAAGGAGCGTCTCCACCCCCATCGTTTAGCCTGGACACTGAGATCCAGCGCCGAGGGCCTTCTGGCGGTTCCCTCACTGTGAGAAGTGAGGTTACAGGGAACCAGGCAGAGGGCCCTCTTGATAGTGGCACCTGCCTTGTGGAACACCCTCCCATGAGATGTCAAGGCCAGGTAAAGACGGCCCTGTACTGACTAAACTAGGTATGACACTAACAATGCAATCCTACATGTCTGCTCAAAATAAGCCACATTTTTCTCAGGGGGGGCTTACACCCAGATAAGTGCCTACAGGACTGCAGCTTTAAAAGTATCACTTGCTAGTGTGTCTTTTTGAAAACAACACAACACAGATCAATAATAGGCATGGGGGCTATGTATTACCTCCAGGAGCAGAAGATAGAATCTAACAGGACTAAGGATTTCAGCTATGCATATCTACTCAAATTAAGACCCCAGGCAAGTGCATATGAGATTGGAACCTAAACAGGTATATACATATGGGGTCTTATTGCATCAGGGAACTGGTAGAATACAAAAACCCTATTATAATTACAGAAGACAGTCTTCTGTTTGAAGGGACTGTTGTCCACCCACAGTCAGCACCTGGACAGCAGCCTGAGCAGGTTTCCTGGTCACAGTCTTGTTCCCTGCTAATGGTGAGATGCAGCGCGTTTCTTTGCAAATTAAAGCAATGATTCCTAAATGTGCATGGATAAATCAGTGTGTGCACATTTTATGCAAATGTGTGTCCTCTTTTTACGGGGTGGGGTGGGAAGCTCTTCCCTTTTTGGCAACGTGTCACCAGCCACCCAAATTATAATGCAATGGAAACCCTCGACACACATCAGTGCAAGTACAGGTTTACAGATATCCATCCCCATTACCAAGGACAATGCTGGAAGCTAAAGAGCAAGGTTGCTATTGAGCATTTGAATGAAATTCTTGTTCACTCAATGGCAATTGCGCTTCAGTGTCTTGTACGAGAAGGATTACATTGCATCTGGTGAAGGAAATTAAGGATTAACACGTGCATTATGCCAGAAAAACATTATAGGAAAACTGTCAGTTTTATTTTACAAGGAAATAATCCTTTAAGTCTCTTAGGACTGAACAAAATCTTTAGCTTCTCCCCCCGCCCCCCCTTTCCTTTTTCACTCATGGAATGCCCCAAGAGCCCCTATCTCAGCCATTTACCAACACTGGCCATTTACATAAATGAAAGGCAACAGAACTAGGCCTATCCATTCTAACAAATTATTCAAACCAGGGCTGGATCTAGACACATCAAACAAGCGTTTCAGTTGGAAGCATTGTAGATTTAAACAGGGAAAACAGGTAGAGGAAAAACGGGACTTGTTCACTGAATGGCACTCTGGTGGCACAATGTTATTTTGCACATACAAATTGCTTTTTCTTTACCAGTCTAGCTGAGTTCTAGGAGTTTCATTTTGGGAATTATATACATGCTGGGATTACTCCTACATTATCTTGGCCTAGGAGCCATAGTGAACAAGGAAACTAAGGATAAAACACTTGGAAGTACACCAGAGGCCTCTCACACGCCAGAGGCACACAATTGAAATCTCCCCGGAAAAAGCACTTACTTTTTTTTTTTTATTAACTCAGAATGGCCACAATGCAACATTAACTTCAGACTTTCTTTATTACAACTTCTCTATCTACTTTTTCCACACTGTGGATAATTTTAGACACTTCTATCAAGGCCCCCTTCCCAGTCTACTCAACTTTCCCCCCTAAGCTAAATACAGTGGTACCTCAGGTTAAGTACTTAATTTGTTTCGGAGGTCCGTTCTTAACCTGAAGCATACTTAACCTGAAGCACCACTTTAGCTAATGGGACCTCCTGCTGCCGCTGCACCGCCAGAGCACGATTTCTGTTCTTAGCGGAGTTCTTCACCTGAAGCGTACTTAACCTGAAGCGTACTTAACCCGAGGTACCACTGTAGCTAATAACTTATGTTGTATACTTGAAGGAGCGTCTCCACCCCCATCATCCAGTCCGGACACTGAGGTCCAGTGCTGAGGGGCTTCTGGCGGTTCCCTCGCTGCAAGAAGTGAGGTTACAGGGAACCAGGCAGAGGGCCTTCACAGTAGCGGCGCCTGCCCTGTGGAACACCCTCCCAGCAGATGTCAAGGCAATAAGCAACTATTTTACTTTTAAAAGACAACTGAAGGCGGCCCTGTTTAGGGAAGTTTTTAATGTTTGATGCTGTATTATTTTTAATATTTGGTTGGAAGCCATCCAGAGTGTCTGGGGAAACCCAGCCAGATGGGCGGGGTATAAATAATAAATTATTATTATTATTATTATTATTATTATTATTATTATTATTTTGTTGTTGTTGTTGTCGTCAATTTTCTGAATGTCAGAAAGCAAAAGAGAGAGTGCTTGGGCATGAAGCAGCAGCAGCAGCTGCAATACACGTTTTGGAAAGGGCTGTAGCTTAATGGCAGGGTATCTACTTTGCACACAGAACACAGGTTCAATCCCCAACATGTCCAGGTACAGCTGGAGTGTGGAATTCTATCTGAAATGCTGGAGAGCCACTACCAGCCAGTGTAGGCAATATTGAACTAGATGCAGCAATTTGGTGTAAGCTAGCACCTGATGGTTCTATTGCTGATCTCTTGTTGTATTTTACATAAACAGTCCATCTTCTCTTTTTCTCTCCCCTTAAATAGCTCCTCTCCTGCTACTGTTCAGAAATCAGTTAATCTAACTCAAGTATTGTTCCCTCCCACACAGAGCACAGTGCCCCAAAGAAGGGAAATACATATATACGTCCAACGACTGCCAACTATGTGAAGTGTTAAAATTTCCTTTGGGGGCCCCAAATGATTGACCGGAACAACAGCTCACTTAGACAGAAAAGGGTTGAGAGTGATAACCAAGAATAAGGGGAATAATCTCTCTTCAATGTGACAGTTTTTCCACCTCTGTAGCAGCCCTCACTAAGTCTAGAAAGTTCAAGAAAACATGGCATTAAACCAGTGGCCAAAACATGAGGTAACTGCCAGAAGTGACTCGCCAGGTTGGGGAGAGAAGCTATGTTTAGGGAAGCTTTTAATGTTTGATGAATTATTGTGTTTTAATATTTTGTTGGAAGCCACCCAGAGTGGCTGGGGAAGCCCAGCCAGATGGGCGGGGTATAAATAATAATTTATTATTATTATAATATATTATTATTATGCTGCCTTCCTGACAGGTGGGTCACTGTTGCTTACAGGGTGGGAGGGGAAGAAGGATGAGGTTGGTTGCGGAGGTTGGTGTGGTGCAAACCAATTTGGTGTTCCTGCCAGTGCATTTGCACCAGGTCAACCTGCCAGCAGCCTCACCCCTCCTCATAAGCAAGTGAGGATGTTTGTGCTGCTGGGACAATGGTCCTTACCTTTGCCATCTTTGGGAGTCTGCCAAAATAGCCAATCTTCTCAAGCTGTGAAGTTAGCCTTGAAGTTGCTTACCATAGCATCCCATCAACAATCTCGCAGCTAGGACAATAAAATCATACTATTTCATTAATTTCTTGATTCAACATTTGAGAACTGCGGGGCATTTCTCCAAAGGAAAGAAGATGCTTTGTGCAGAAATCCAGTCCATCTCGCTGTTCAGGGAAGCACTGAAGTCATTTGCATTCTCACTTCATCTTAATAATAATAATAATAAAACGCCAAGATATATGCATTACAAAATACTTGTATTGAGTAATTAAAGTACAAGTGACAAAGCTGGGGCACTACACTGTCCAAAGGCATGAAATTAAACCATGCCACATTTCATGATAAATGCCCTATGCATGTAACTTGGTTGTTCTTAAGTATTCAACAGAACGTTATTCATTTTAGGAAACCCATGACATCTATAACCATGGGGGAAATCTGGTTCAAGTCAGCTTTCACATTTAAATATTACTTGCAAATTCGTGTTCAGTTTCACGTCATCCGTGTATGCCACACTGACAGCATCAAGGTAGACCTGGGAATTTCTCAGCTCCATACTGAAGAGAATTACATGGCAGGAAAATAATTACAGAAGTCCCCTAGTGTTCATTCATATGTAGTTAAGTTTAAAATAGTGGAACTGGCCATATTTCCTACAGGAAGGTATAAAACGGTAGCATTAAAATGGAATATATCAAATGCCACATCTAGGTAACATATGTGTACCATAGTTTCAGGTCACTGTCAGCGTCGTCGTCATCTTTTATTTGTGAAGTGGCTAAAAATTCCAGGGCACCATAAAAGTCATTTTTAAAAGACAAATTGCTCCCTGGTGCTGCTGGCTTATGCTTGCAACCTAAAAAACAATTGAGACAAGAGGAATCATAACACAAACATTAGCAGAGCCAAGTGACCATTTAGGAATGGTTCACACATTGCATTTTTAAGGTGAATAAAGGTAATATATTTTACAGCTAGAGCTTTCACAAGTACAGCAAGCTCCCCGTTCCAAATGTCCAACCCCCAACAAAGGGAGGGTAGAGGTGGGAGAATATGTTGATTTTCAGCTTCTCATTTTCCCCAACCGTAAGTTCAGTTCTCCACATTTCCACATCAGTTGCATTTTTTTAATTTAAAAAATCCCTCACGAAAATTCACCATCATTTTAGTGCAAATTTCTCCTATACATATTTTGTTATTCAAAATATACACATTTTTGCAAAGCAAAATAATACATAATACACTTTTGCATGTTATTTTCACCAATATATGACTTTATTGGCACAGGGTTTTGCACATTCGCACACGTTACATAGCTGGAGAAGTGCATTGCAAAATTCAGAGAACTGCATACTGGTACTGTTTCAGGAAATATGAAATATTAGTTTGCCCTTCAACGTGAAATGATCAGGTTTCTTCCCCATCCCTAGTGGAGGGGTATGTGATGAAGAGAGCAGCACAAGCCTCTGCTCTTCAAACCATGTGGTTGACCTCCAACACCCAAATAGAGCTAATCTAAAAATTGACTGTGGCAAATATTTTTTGGTATTTGCTCATCAAGGAGCTAGGACTCCCTTTTCAGTACAACAACCAGAAAGAATCTCTAAGAAAATAGCCTTGCTTTGCAAATGCCATTGAACCCGAAGCAAGGAAAATATAGGACGTCCAAAAGGGCTTAAATACTAGTGAAAATGATTAAATCCATCCCCTTTCTGCCCTCACCTTCACCCTCTTTCTGCCCTCACCTTCACCCAGCATAAGCAAGAGCTTTACTCTTTCTTTCTTTCTTTCTTTCTTTCTTTCTTTCTTTCTAAAAGAAATTTAGTAGTTAGGAAGTTGGAAACAGTGAGAAGCAAGGCAAATTCAGTTCCACACAGCTCTTCAGTTCTTCATGGGTCTTAGAAAATATATTTGACCCATGCTAACATCAGTGTTTGTGGATGCTGACAGAGGGACATATCCACCCAGTCCTTCCACCCAACTGTATCTAAAAAACCTACTTTCTATTATCTGCATATTACTCCTTAGAAAACATTTCTCTTCTGCTGTAGTTTAAAATTCATAGCTGTTAACTAGTATTTTTCTGTCTCTCGCAATAAGATGAATCTCGAGATTGTACAATGCATCAAAATATGTCACAGCAAACCAAAGTGCAACACAATATTTTCAACTGGAACCATTTTTGTTTTGCTTTCTTTATTAATCAGAGCATATGTTGTTATTACTAATCTTTTATATTTCCCCATACATTTCAATAAACTCTTTTCTCTGTCTTCCTGCTGACTTGAACTGGGTGAATTATTCACACTGAATAAATTATTCAACCAAATGTAGCCCCTTTTCTGTTCACAAATTATCTGTGAATAGTCTTAATTTTTTTTAAAAAAAAAAATCTTCTGTTGGCTATTCCACAAAGAATTAATTTGAATGCATTTTTAGCCTATGGCTAGCTTGTGAACCATTCACCTCAACAAACCAGGAACCCACCATCTCCTTACCTTAAAAAAAAAATCCACATAATTGCTTTTGTTCCAAGACTGAAAAAATCATAGGGCCAAAATATTAGAGGATGAACAGTTCTCCAAAGAAATTTGCAACAGTTATTCTCATTCATAATTATGATTAAGGAAGAGCTGTTCGACAGTGGAATTTGCTGCCAAGGAGTGTGGTGGAGTCTCCTTCTTTGGAGATCTTTAAGCAGAGGCTTGACAGCCATCTGTCAAGAATGCTTTGATGGTGTTCCTGCTTGGCAGGGGGTTGGACTGGATGGCCCTTGTGGTCTCTTCCAACTCTATGATTCTATGATTCTATGATTCTTTCAAGCACACACCCTTATAAAACAGTAAATGCTGTTACTTCAACTCATTCATTCATTCAATTTAAATCCATGAGAAATAAAGGCTGAGCTCAGCGCCTAGTGCAGGCATGGCCAAAC
The DNA here is from genome assembly GCA_034641385.1 of Darevskia mixta. Lineage (NCBI taxonomy): Eukaryota > Metazoa > Chordata > Lepidosauria > Squamata > Lacertidae > Darevskia > Darevskia mixta. The sequence goes on from JAWWNH010000001.1 coordinate 19,007,304, forward strand.
TTGGACCTCCAGCTGTTTTGGGATTACAATTCCCATCATCCTTGACCACTGGTCCTGTTAGCTAGGGGTGATGGGAGTTGTAGTCCCAAAACAGCTGGAGGGCCAAGTTTGGCCATGCCTGGTCTAGTGTTTACATTTCTATTTCTTTATGGATACTGGAGTGGAATCCAAGAAACTATGGCCAAGGCCTTTAATAAATGCTGCAGAGCTTCTGATTCCTCTTCTCACCTTTGTGACCCCATGAAAAGCTTTTTCAAAAACTAAGGAACTCTTTAGCCATGAGATAACAATAAAAGGCAGGGCAGTGGTTTGATAGACTAAGACGGAAGAGACTCATGTTCAAATCTCAACTTAGTCATGATGAATGAAGCTCACTGGGCAGCCAGTCACTCTTTCTCAGCCTAACTTACCACAAAGAATGATTATGAGGATAAAGGGAGCTTGTGCTCATTAACAAGTGGTATGTAAATATAATTTAAAATTAATTAATTAAAATGAGGAAACAAAAATCTAAGCTTCTCTCGTGCATAAGATAAAGTACTTTGGCGAGTGCATTAAGCTCCTTGGATCTCAGCCATTTTTAAAAGGATTTGGCAAGATATATTTGCAGATATTTGGTTGCCATTTGTTTTACATGTTGGTAAATGACGCCCAAGATTAGTCTGCTCCCAGCTCTCAAAGTTGTTCATGGGACAAATTTGTAACCCCGGTGCTGTGGTGGTTAAATATGTATTCTTTTGGAAATATGTGGCGAAAGATGATGCGCTTCAATTGCAGTTTGCATTGATGGTTTTGTTTGTTGTTGCGATTTTGAATTCACTCCATGAAACCGAAATTGAAACACAATTGAAAAGTGTGCACAGGAATGGGGAACCTGTGGTTCGCCATATGTGGTTGGCATCCAAATCCTATTGGCCCCAGCAAGCACAGAAAATAGTCGGGAATTATGGGAGTTGTAGTCAGGCATAGGTTCTCCATCCCTGGTGCACAACAATATAGCAGCTTTTCTGGTTCAATATACTTGTCAAGGATACCACTATTGTTGAAGAGCTCCTGCCCCTGCTATCAAGTTTAAATGATTTATCTGTGTAGGTAGGAGCCAATGGCAGTAACACTCAATACATTCTCATGAGAGAAGCTAGATGGATCCCCTAGTTATCAACGCTCAAGAGTAAGAAGAGAAGAAGCCACCATGAGATGAGAGGGAAACCCTTTGAGAGCCAGTGTGGTGTAGTGGTAAAGAGCAGTAGTCTCGTAATCTGGTGAACCGGGTTCGCGTCTCCGCTCCTCCACATGCAGCTGCTGGGTGACCTTGGGCTAGTCACACTTCTCTGAAGTCTCTCAGCCCCACTCACCTCACAGAGTGTTTGTTGTGGGGGAGAAAGGGAAAGGAGAATGGTAGCCGCTTTGAGACTCCTTCGGGTAGTGATAAAGCGGGATATCAAATCCAAACTCAGCTGGTCTTCCTTCCTCTCTCTGCTACTCACAATTTCCCACTTTCTCTGGCATCTTCTTGCCCCTCTCTATTGCGGAGAGAAAGCATCTGGCCTATAGGAGATCTGCAAACTCCCACAAAGGACATGTCAGGGAAATGCACAAATAATTAAGTTGGGGTGTGGTTTCCTGGCAACCGGGGCAGAGTTGGCTGGCTCTGCCCTGCTTGCCAGGAATACGATTGGGCTGCTGTAGACAGATTAGTTCTAGGATCTCCCACTGGTGAGACTGCTAAAAGGACTAGGCTGCCTGCAGCTTAGGTTAATTGAGCATTATGACCAGCTTTGCATTACAAGAGCACTCCAGTCTGCGGCATCGCACACTGCATGTCGGTAAAACATCCCTATCTTTGCAACAGGGACTTCAACCTTTGACAAACCCACCCACTCAAAAGAGAAAAGTTTCTAGTCTGTCATGTGATCCACACAAACAAGTACCTTCATTTTTTAAATTAGTCCAAGGCCATTTTCCTTTTACTGTTGTATAAACAGAGAATTGAAGGGTAAAATAGTTAAAACTTAATGCTATAGTGCTAATGTGGCTTTTAAATCACGTCAGCAGCAATCACTGCATTATAATTAACAATTTATTGAACCAGCAATAAAATGAACATCACATTACTTCTTAAAGCAGCAGAATAAAATGGCTAATAAATAGCATAAGCCAGACAAATTGCAGAGTAATAGAAATTTTCTTAAGATTTATGGTGTGCAGAAAGATGGATGTGCTATTAGTAGAAGCTCCACTACTTGACAAAATTCTTTTGCACAGACATAGTTACCAGGCGTGTCAGAGTTCACAAGTCTAAGTGGTTTATCCAAATCTCAACTCACTCCCATTACAGTGGGAAATGCTCATTACCAGGCTTTGAAAATGCAAGTGATGTGTATATTTGCCAAGATTCAAACTGCTACTGCCAGAGAGATACTAAAATATTTTACAAACTGTCAAATAACAAGTCTGCTAGCTTAATCTGAGTTTTAATCTAGAAGGTTTTCTTTAAAAAAAAAAAAAAAGAGGGGGAAAAGTATTTCTTCAGATGGCAAATTCTAAAGTCCCAGGCATGAGATATTTCATCCTTGATTTGGTCAAAAAGCAAAAAAAGGAAAATGTGGCTGGTTTTAAGGTTTTTTTAAAAGAAGCATTTTTCAAACGCCTGCAGTGCTGAATCTCATCTACTTGGCAGGACGGATATTGAACAGTTCCAGATACGGCAATCTGAGGACCAGTTCGCATATCAAATTCCTTGAGTGGTTACCATTTGGAGTAGTTGGTTCCATGCTAAAGCAGTATCACCTGTAGACAACAACAGTGTTAGATGGATGGGCAGTTTATGTGGTTATCTTCCATACTTGCATTACTAGTCTAAGGGAAAGGCATTGTTTGAAACAAGATGCTTGATCACAGAGCAAAGAAACTAAAGAATGGTCACCTTGATTGTTTTACCGCAGCAAGATGTCTTCAAAGACTCATGTCTAGATCACAAGATGGTAATTTTAAGGCCAAAAAAATGTCAGGCATAAATTTTCATTATCTTATGGTTCAACAAACATTTCAAAGTTCTCCAAAGGTAAGGCTGTGATCATGGTATATTACCTGCGTTTGGACAATCTGTCACCAAAACGTCTTGTGGTAACACCGACACTTTAGCCACCAGCTCAAATTAGCTACACTCCTTTAATGAGGAAATAAAACATATACTGTTGTAGAAAACAGTAACTAAAACCTTAGTTTCATGTAAAAACCACAGCATGGAAAATAATATTTTAGCATTTTGTAAGCTTTTCACTTTTATTGACTTTTTTTTATTTATCATGGAAAAGATTCAGATTCCATTATTCACTTAAACCTGCAGAACGGGTGTTTGCTACCCCAGTTTCTGTAACTAATTAGCACATGGACTAATCAGCACGAACAAGGTTAAAGTCTTCATATTTAAAATGAAATAGGATCATCAAATATTCATCAAACATTTCCAGGTTCAAATCTACATTTTTAAAGTGAAATACATAGTTAATTCTCGGACTAATTAGTTGCTGAAAATTGCTGTGGCTGGTAATGATAAGAATATATAGCCTTCTTTAATGATGTATTACTTTATAAAGTCAGAAGATAAACTATGATTAACATACCGGATAACATTTTGATGATTACTCAATTAGATGAACACTACGATGTATTTGAAAATAGCAATGATCTGGATTTGATCATTTCAAGCAGAGAATTAGAGCCAGGAGCAATTTCAACCTTATTATGCCTAGGATCAGAAAACAGATCCCACCGTATGAATGCAAATGTTGCTGTGATTTCTGCAGAAGTTCTGCTGCTTGAACACTGAAATCTTATGTGCCCAACACATATAAATGACCAATATAAGATAAGAGAAGATTTATTTATTGTCATTGTACAAGTACAAGTACAACGTTGTACAAGTGCAATGAAATTGGATGCCATCCCATAAAAACAAAAGACAAAAAAACAAACAAACCACATTTTCAGCCACACATGCACATGTGTGCATCCCATCACAACTCTCCAACTCTTCACTATTTAGGATTATATCTGAAACTCATATAAATATGTCCGTGGTTCAGGGAATGACTTCACTTCACTCCTTAAGTTCCTTGGAGGCAGAGACTCTTATCTGCATCCCATCATTAGGGAAAGTGACATGGCACTACCATAGAGAATGCCCTCCCCTTTGTCGTGCCAATGGTGCAAATAATGTTATCATTTCAGTGAAATGTCAAGACTTGTTTATTTGCCTGGGCATTTTAAGGGGTCTACTGCTGTAGTTTTGTTTTTTTAACTGTTTGGTGTGGCTTTTTATTGCATGGTTTGTTTGTTATGTACTGTGCTTCACCCTAGTATAGATGGATATTTTAATTCACCCTCGGAGAGTATGTTCTGAATACAACTTTGTACTTCCTCGGTCTCTAAGCTGCCTGAATCTCTAGTGCTAACCAGTCTTTCACTCTGAAGATAGATGCAAAAGGTAACAATCTGTTTTGAGATATATGAAATCTTAAAACAGTCATTTGCAGAGGTTCTACAGATTTTCTAACCAAATAGACACTAGAGCTTTTGTAACCTAAAACTGTTACATTTCTAATTTAAAATAAAGCAAGTCTACCAGATATTTTTGTGTATGGGGTGTGTGTTATTGTGTGTGCTTGTTACTATGTTATGTTTTTTGTGTTTTTATATTATAAAGTGCCCTGTGATTGGATAAAGGGCAGTATAGAAATAGATGTGGCAGGACACATCTATTTACTTTAGATATTTAAACTTTAGTAGGGCTGGATTTTTCTAAACAACAACAACAACATATTTTCAATTAGGGTCCAGATTTCCACCAAATTTCCACCCCCATCTTGGAACCTATTTTGGATCTAAAGCAAATTCTGTTTTGATCTAAAACCCTGATATAGATTCTAGATCCAAAATAAACAACAGTGGCTTACATTGATGGCATTGATGTGAATAACTATAGCATTTCAGGAAGCCCGTAATCATAATGGATGCCTCAGTATCCCAGCAGGCTCACCTTCCAATGTTCTGTTCTTTCCCTCATCATTCTGTTGGAGCAGAGAGCTATCCCAAAACATTCTTACATCCAGTTTGATCTGACGTACCATTTGGGGGTGGGGTGGGGGAAAGCATTATCAATGGTAGGTGCAAGAGCAGGAAGATTTTAGGGGGTGGTCAGTGGCTGGCTGTATTACCAAATGCACCCTGAAATTTGCTTTTATGTGGATGTCTAGTTGTACTGCAATATTCCAACCAGAATGTGCATCAGAATATAACTTCTCAGCTGGTGCAACTAGTCATTACAAATCCACAGGCCCACTGCTGTAATGTGTGCCAATCTGTGCTGCTACTTTTGTAGGGGGGGGGGAGAGAGAACGAACCCAGCCCATGTAAATGTTTTTGGGGAAAATCAAGCTTATCTGACTGAGACGCTTCATGGACTTTCCATGGATATCCAAAGGTATTAGTAGGAAATGGAAAAGTAGATGCAGAAAGGTTTTACAGTTACTTAAATGAGCATAGGTAAAGGTAAAGGGACCCCTGATGGTTAAGTCCAGTCGCAGACGACTCTGGGGTTCATCTTGCTTTATTAGCCAAGGGAGCTGGGGTACAGCTTCCAGGTCATGTGGCCAGCATGACTAAGCCACTTCTGGTGAACCAGAGCAGTGCACGGAAATGTCGTTTACCTTCCTGCCGGAGCGGTACCTATTTATCTACTTGTACTTTGATGTGCTTTCGGACTGCTAGGTTGGCAGGAGCAGGGACTGAACAATAAGAGCTCACCCCGTCATGGGGATTTGAACCACCCACCTTCTGATCGGCAAGCCCTAGGCTCTGTGGTTTAACGCACAGCGCCACCCACGTCCCTAAATGAGCATAGTGAAACCTATAATGGCCCTGGATCTTCCCAAACCAATAGAAGGCGGCTCCTTATTTGGCGAGTTCTCCAGTCTAGTTCATCATAGTTCTGCTGCAGGGGGAGCTGTAAATATGCTGCCAAATTATACAATTCAATTGTATTTCTATTAAAGTATAAAAGCAAGTGTAATATTGCCCCACCCCAATGACTATGGTAGCTGCATAGAAATTATGTGGAAACTATTTGCATCAAATTTATGTTTCAGTTTATATTATGGAATTTTATTTTCCAAGGAAGTTAGAATGCATTGCAAACCAAAATTCATTTGCTAAACATATGACAAACCAACAGCATATACTATCCGCAGGCTTAAGTGAATATTTTTGTCTTGAAATTATTAGAACAGAGGTGAACTTGTCACATTCTTACCAAGCATGAAAACTGCCTTCGAAGATTATTATTGCAAGTGTAAAATTTTAAGACATTAATGCAGAAGATATCATAGATTCCACGTGCTGGTTGCTCTTGTTCCAAGGGTGGCACAGATTGGTTTGAATTAAACAGGGAAGATCTCATTAGCGATTACTATTCATATTTATATGAAATTGATCCGTTGCACAACACATCAAGCGGTAACATAATAACGTATTTTAAACTGCAGTTTACTTGCCATGGAATTCTGATGAGTTGGTAATTGATAATGACTCACTTGTTCATGAGTGGTTCATTTGGTCAATTTCCTTTGATATCGGTTCAAACACACCACTTCAAAAAGTTATTATGCACAGTCAAATGGTTTTGCAAAAGGAGTCAGAACAAATAGCAAAGAATGGATGAAAAAAATTCCAAATAATTTCTTCTTTCTCAAGCAGAAAAGAATAAAACGGCACTTTCTGCAGCTAAACTTTGTACCACATTGAGGGGGAGAGTCAATTGCACAGGAGGTCAGCAAACTGAACAAAGACTAAAACTATGCTCCCAGGAAGTTGGGTGTGCTTTAAACCACTGAAATCCATTATCAGTGCAAGTCATTGAAACTAATCAATGTAATATTGTGATAAAAGAGTACTTTTGCACACACGGGGTTGTGGGGGTTTTTAAACAATACCTTCAAGACCACACCACTGAACTCTGTTTAATTAATCAAGGAAAATGACCGCCCCAGTTCTATTTTAAAGGTCAATAACATGGATTATAATCTATGCTTCTCCCATAACAAATCCACCCTTCTCCTTGACAAATCAGTCTTTTCCTGGCTGTAAGTACTACAGGTTGAGGCTAAAGGACTGGCAGTAAACCCAACGAAGAGACTTGCAATCCTAAGGATGTTTACTCAGAAGTAAGCAAATGTATTCAGTAGGGCTTACTGCCTAATAAATTTGTATAAACTGTTAACCTAAAGCACATACAATAATCTTGAGTTTGCAGTCAGAGAATTTTTGAATGCCAATCGGAATGTCTTCAATATCAGGTCCCTAGGCCACAGTCCAGAGACCAACAGAGGCCAAAATGTAGCTTATGGATGTACATGCTACTTGCAGATGACAACAGCAAGCTGAGACAAACTATAAGAGGAGAAAACAACAAAATATTGAACCTTGCAAGATCCACCTACTGGTTAAGTCTGACTTGGAAGAGAATTCTCAATTCCTCATTGCTAGACAGTAAACAAGCCAATGTAATACCTGGGGGTGCTATTCAATCCTAACATCTCAGTAGGCTATTGACTTGATTCTAACAGGAGCAGGGGTCATACAACCCCCTATGAAACATAGGGAAATAAAGTGTGAGCAGAGCCATGGAGCTATGTATCCTCCCCTGATGGACCCAGTAGACACACTTCCTGCCATCCATGCATTTGGCCAGTTTGTGAATGAGCACCACATGAGTGGAGCATCTTCAAATGACTGAGGAGTGGGAGCAATGGCCTAATCACATTACCCATTGATGTACATCAGTATGTGCATTGATCTTCCAGATGATGGTGGGAAGCATGCCTAGCTTGCATAGCCTTGTGATCCCCAACACGTGTGCCCTGATTGCCTAGGCTCTGTTAACCCAGGCTAAAACCATGATGGGTGTCTGTTCTCACAAGGCTCCTGAGTAAACAGGACACTTACCAGTAGCAACACCAAGGGGGCAGCAACCAAAGCAGTGTCCAGAGCTAGGCCAAGGTCAAAGTCCAAGCAAGCAGCCTCTAGAGCAAAGGGTCATGAAATAGGCTAAGGCAGAGCAGTCCATGGTCAAGTTTGGCATAGGCAGACAATCCAATAGCAGACAGGGCTGGCACATAGACATTGTTCAGCAGCTCTTCCAACTCTGAATTGGGATTTTGAGCTGGAGCTGCTGTCACCACATCCCAACCTCAGATGACTTTTATTAACTCCCTTCTCTCCAGAGGTCTCCTTGAGAGGAGAGGACATTGCTCCTGAGAAGACATTTACTCCTGAGAAGTTATAGGTGGGCACTTCTCCAGATGGGCTAGGTTTCCATCTGATGTTCAATGGGCTTGGGACCCATTTGGCCTCAACATCACAGGCTGAACTCACCTGGGTGCAGGTGAATTATCCTCGGCCTCATCACAGGATCCCAGATTCTCACTTCTAGATGGAACCTGACCCAGGGCTCAAAGTAAGACTGGCGCCTCCTGGCTGCCAGCAGAAGCATGACATCCTCCTCTGTCAAGGACTCATCTGGCTAAGACATGATAATGGGGAGGGTACATGTAAATGGTTCCTCTATCTATCTATCTATCTATCTATCTATCTATCTATCTATCCAAAGTAATAATAATCAATTAATAAGAATAAAAATGTGCACCCCACCAACGATTCCATTCCATTGTAACTATCCAACCTCCCAAAATTTCAACATCTCTTTCCGTTTTAACTTGGTTGGTTTTTTATCTCTCTGCCTTTTCATCCTCCCCTCTCCTTCTCCACTAAATTAATAAAAGTGTATTTTGTTGCTGACAAAATTAGTATTTACCTAATTAAACACACAGAGAGAAATACTTTAGAAACAGGAAGCCATTAAAGTAAATAAACATTTGATTACAGATTCTAGCAGGCATCAACTTACATCTGATTCTAACCAGGTGTCTGATATTAATGTGATAGATATATTAATTGCCCATTTTTAAGAGCTGCTTGGATTGGTGTGTGTGTGTGTGTGTGACCATGTGACCTTTGTGAATGTCTCCCACATTTTGTCTCTCTCCATAGTAGAGGACATGCTTTGCCTTCAGAAAGTCGCATGTTCATTCCTAGTATCTTCAGTTGAAATATATTTTATGTGAATGTGGCTGAGCCCCTAGAGAGCTGCCACCTGTCAGAATAGAGAATACTGGGCTAGACAAGCAAATAGCCTTACATGGCATAAGGCTGCTCCCTGCCTTTGTAAAACAAAAATGCTCAATGTATAACTTCCCCATGGCCCACCACATTCTAGGGAGGCCAGTTTTAATGCCTCCAAGTTCCATGTTCAGAAGCAGTAAACTCATGCATCCCAGAGGTCCAACGTAACTTTTTCCTATATTCCTAAACACTGAGAAGTTGTCGTTTGAACAGTTTGCCACTGAACAGAATAGGAGATTATTTATTTCCACAGATCTCTGTGTTAATGTTGGCATTGTGCTGTGCTTTGGATCTTGGCCAATGGGGGGAAATCCAGTATTAAAGAGTTCAAGTGGAATCTTTGTTAACAAAAAGAACGACTTAGGGATTGAGGTAAAGCCTGACTACTATATGGGAATCTACAGAATTCTCTGTTGCAGGGGGGGAGGGAGGGAGGGAGGGAGGGAGGGAGGGAGGAAGGAAGGAAGGAAGGAAGGAAGGAAGGAAGGAAGGAGCCCACCTGACTGCGTTGCTCTGGCCATTCTGGTGGTTCCCAACAAAATATTAAAATATTAAAAACATGATACAACATGAACCATTAAAAACTTCCCTGAACATGGCTGACTGGCTATTGGCCATGCTGGCTGGGTCTAACAGGTTGTAAGGAGCCACCGATTCCCTCTATTGGCTGAATTACAAGAAATTGCTTTGGCTCCTTTGAGAACTCCTATGTTCCATGCAGCCGAGTGTTCAACAATTGCTTCTAGAAGCAAACCTCTATCTTGAGAAAGCAACAATAAGCAATTTAATTCTGTTCAGACCAAAATAGTGATAAACAAGGGTAATACTTTTAAAAACAAAACAACCAGAAACCTTTCCCCAAAGAGTGCTAGAAATCCTAATTTAGTGACGGGAAGCTACTTTCTATAAGTAGAAATACAGTAATTTAATAATCTTGGCTTAGCAGTTTTCACTACAGAAAATTAACCAATTCATTATTGCTTATAATTTGCTGAGGCATAGCTGCCATATTTGTAAAATCAGCAGGTTGAGAAAGGGAACTAAAATGCAAGTTTTAAAATGAATGTTCTCATTTCTCCCCCTCCTCCTCCTCCTCCTCCTCCTTGGACACAAATGACACAATTACTTAGCTCCCTCTAGTGTCACTTTCTAAAACAAACTTCCCAGTAATGATTGCATTTCCCTCCTCTAATCTTAGGAGCAAATTAAAAATTCACTTGGCAATAATTAACTAGTGAAGTCTCAAAGGGTTTGGTAAGATTGTCAGGGACTGAAGCTGGATTCAAGTAGTGTCACACTAACAAAAGAGGGTCAAATGTAGGCTTTTTTTTACAACAACAAAAATATGACAGCAGTCTTCTGGAGTCGTATTGTTTGAACAATTGAGGTACATGCCAATAAAGAACAGCAGTCAGGGAGCAGTGATAACAAATGTAACCGATCTATCATAGTCATGACATTTGAAGTACCATTATTACAGCAGTATTCATTTTCCCATTTAAACCCATCAGTTTCAGGACTGGTAATTTGGATTCTGCAAACCCCCCCCCCCCACCTCCCTCCTTAAAGAAGGCACTCTAGGCAGAAACACAGCAACTAGAATTTACTACTCTGGCATCAGAGTAGATGGAGGTCCTGAATGTATGGAGTATTGGCCATGCAAAAATAAACATGTTATCAAAAGTTCCAGGATCACAAACAGCCCCATCTAAGATTTGATGCACCAACAAATATGAAAAAAGACTTTGAATGGTGGCACAGCAGCCACTGCGATGTCAGAAAATGCCATGCTGCTCTAGTGATGTGAAGATTTCTCACAACTTTTCTCATTTGGGATTTAAATTAACCTTCCCTTACAAAGATGTTGACATATGCCTTCTAGAATATTGTCACCTGCATGGTGGTAAACAATATCCACAAATTCCAGTCATTTTTAATTAACTGCTTTATTTGAGAGTTTGAGAAAAATATATATTCCCCAAATTCCACTGAAATCCTTCTATGTGAGGTATTATTTTGCTCTAGCTAATGGAATATGCTGAGATAAAAGCCCCCCCCCCCAATAAAACTGACACAGAGAAAAAGATTTAAGGACCTATGGAGTTTTCTTTCTGAAAACCGAAGAGAACCTACAACAAAATTTATCTCGAAGTATTCCCCATTGATTCCTGTGTTTGCTGTACTTTTTTTACTCCACTCCGTTGAAAGTATTGAGGTGATGACAGACACACACACACACACACACACACACACACACACAAATGCACAAAGGTTGCTGTGGGGAATTCTACTAGTCCAAGCTATATTGGAATTTGGCTTGGGGGAGTAAAATGGCCATAAAAACCTTTATTAGTATTAGTATTAGTATTGGCATGCTTGGATATATATGCAAGGATTTTTTTATATAAAAAAGCAATGCATTTTAAAAGTAGCTGATCTATTCCAACAACATTTGATTTGTTTATATACTTCATAATAATATAGCAACATTGTCATAAAAACAGTCACTTAAAAATATTTTAAAATATTTAAATATATTTAAATATTTAAAAATATTTAAAATAATGTATGCCTACTTAGTTGGCCACCTCATAATAATCACTTCTAGTCTGTAACATGGAGGAGCCGCTTGTCTTCTACTGTTCTCCCTAGCTAGTACTATTCCAGTTATTTAGATTTACAGTGTGAGGAACTCATCATGCATTTGCAGAAGAGTCCCGCTTGCTTTCAGTGGAACATGGTTTCCTAAGGGAGTTCAAAACACACCACTTAAGACTGAGCAGTCTTTTAAAGCAGGCCCAGTCCTCAGATACGCCAATCTCTGTTAAGTTTGGCTCTGAAGCAGTGTCTGCGTCATCTTGATGAGAAAGGCTAGTCATGAAACTAACTTGCACAATAAACTGCATGCAATTAAAAGTAGCACTATAAATCAAACCTACGAAAAGACCTGCCTCGAATAATTCTGCATTGTTTCTTTTAGATGCTCACATTTTCTTAGCCTGTTTTTTTCTGGACCGACTAGTGCAGGTCTCCTTACCCTAGGTCAATAGAAAAGATGGGCAACCTGTGTCACTTCCACCCTCAGATCAGTCCCAGTCAGCCAGCATGGCCAACGGTCATGGATGATGGAAGTTGTAGTCCAGCAATATTAGAAGCACCAGAGGTTCCCCACCCCTGCCCTAGACAGTGCATTGAGAATGAGCCCATTACCTATAAACAACAAATAAGAGAGATAGATGAGATAGTACTAAGAAGTCTTCTGGTTCCTTCAACTGCCTTGACAAGTAAAATAGGCTCGAATATTCATCAAGCAGAGCTCATTGGCAGAGCACTCATTTTGCAGGCAAAAGTCCCAGGTTCAACCCCTGCATCTTCAGTGAAATCTAGAAAAGAAGCACTGAGAAATTGCCAGCAGCCTGTGTAAACAATATTGAGCTAGACAGCTCAATGCTGTGACTTGGTTTAAGATCCACATTGTCCTTCCCTAAGCCAATTGGGTCAATTGTCCTGAATTCTGGTGCTCTTGTAAATCTTTACCAGTATATGGGCTTGTGAACACTTATTGTGCCTATCTGGAGATCTTGAGACTTCTGACATTCAGCACATTAGTACCATCCAGCTCCTCTCATTCTATTCCTACTGTTCTTTCCATAAATTAGGTGCCCTTTCTCACTTTGTCTTTCCCTCTCTCTGTTTCCGTCTCTCCCTCTAAGTAGGCCCAAGTAGATATGGCACAGGCCATGTGGTTTTTCCTGACCTGAGTCTCCCACAATGCATCTTCTTCATTATGTTTAGGAAGAGGAAGACGTGAAATGATCTTTATCTATAGTAAGAGAATTTGTGGATTTGCACCCTTAAATACCCTGATGTTTAATGCAGTTAGAAAAGGGGAGAAATCAGGCATGGTGGAATGGGGTCATGGCTTTGCCAGACTTAGCTTTTGCTAAAAGAAATTAGCAAAACCAATTTGAAAAGTATGCGTGATAAAAGCTTGAATGAAACCAATGGCGCAAATTGTTGTAGGATATCATTGGCATTTTTTACCCTATCTCAATATGTTCCTTTACTTCTTTGGGTTGGAAAAATGCATTTAATTTCCCTCAGTTCATCTTAAATCTTTAAATCGTACTTGTTTCATTTTGTAGCTAACACAGGGTTTGTATTCCTCTAATGAGATACGAGCACACACCATTGCCATGCATACACATGGAAGCATGATGCTAAACAGATCCCGGGACTCAGTGCCAGTTGACCAATTTCATCACATAAATATCTTATGGACACAGCCTACAGTGCTCTTAATCAGTAAGAATCCTGTCCAGCTACCAGGAAAACTGGTTTTATTGATGTATCTCGAAATTCTTGCTATTCTGAACCAATGTTAACCCCCAACTATTTCATTTGGCGGACTAAGGGATCACGGGCCACAAAAGAGTGCATAAAGTGGATGAAAATAATTTCTTAAGCCATGCCCCTCTTCACATTTGCATTTGAGAGCCAGCGTGGTGTAGTGGTTAAGAGCGGTGGACTCGTAATCTGGTGATCCGGGTTCGCTTCCCCCCTCCTCCACATGCAGCTGCTGGGTGACCTTGGGCTAGTCACACTTCTCTGAAGTCTCTCAGCCCCACTCACCTCACAGAGTGTTTGTTGTGGGGGAGGAAGAGAAAGGAGAATGTTAGCCGCTTTGAGACTCCTTAAGGGGAGTGAAAGGCGGGATATCAAGTCCAAACTCTTCTCTTCTTCTTCTGCTTCTTCTGTGTGTTCACTAAATATGTCAAGATGTAGAGGGGATAATACTGTACTCCACGGAACTTATTCCTGTTCTGCCTGTCATGTGCCTGTCATATTGCCTACAGGGCTACAGATGTATGTAAGCAGGCATCTCTTTGTTGAGGACCTCTGGTTGCACAGGAGTCCAGATGATATAAACCACCCACATGCACGTATCTTTTCACATGTCCTGCTCAATGGTGAGGCTAGCACAGCTATCGCGGACGTGGATCCAATATGGCACTGCCCCACCCATCCACACATTTAGTATATGTATACAGGTACTCATAAAGAGGGCTGTAGTATCCTTCTTTCTTGCTTTGGTTGCTCATGGGATTTAGGGATATGGCCTAGGAATGGCCAGAAAGTGTGTTTCACATTTTTCCTCCATCATGACTGTGTGCAAGCATTTATTTTATACAAAGTCTTCAGATTGGCACATATCTTTATTGAACAACCATAGCCTTGTCCTCTTCTGTCTCTTCTACGCTGAGATGCTTGGCTCTCTGTAATAACAGACAACAATAATCCGAAAGCCAACGTGTCCACAGTCACTCTTCCTGTGACCTTCATGAGCCGAGCTGATGAAATATTACGTATAATTTTATTAGAAAGGAAGAAAGGTGTTTGACAGATGAATTCTGCTGCTGTAATTTCCACAATGAATGATACTTTCCCCAGTGCTGCCACAGCACCTGCTGCTAAGTACAAAGATGATTAGCCACAAACTAACCCACTACAGAATTATTATCAGTATATATTTGCGTGATGAAGAACTAATGGGAATTATGCAGATTGCATTTCCTTCCCTGCTGAAGGCAACCAACCTTCACCATCAATAGCAAACTGAAAAGTGAGCTCAGATGTGGAAGAACAACAGAGGAGGAGGGCATCTGTTATTGTTTTGTTATTGTTATTGTTATTAGTAGTAGTGGTAGCAGCAGCAGCATTTCCAAATAGATCCTGTTGATTATTCTGAGGCTTGAAGACACATGTTTCTTTTTCATGTAATTATATGACAAGAAATCCAAGTATCGCTTTTAAAAGCTTAATAATTTCCAGAGCATGCTAATAGAGTTAAATAGAAAGTAGCCCCACTGCTTTAATGTAGCATCTCGAGCCATTGCACATCAAAGAGGCTTTTTATAACTCCACCAGTATGTAGTGCAAACCAGTAGCAATTGGCCTCCATAATCACATTAGGAAAGCTGCTTTGAATGTCCTCTCTGTAGTGGAAGTATTAAAGGCTGATTTTACTCAATGGAAGTTTATTTCTGCTTCTGCGTAGATAGGCCCTCTGGCTATTCCTTTGCATGCCTTAGCAAAATTACACTGTGGAACTGACTGTCCTGTGTGAAACAATCACAGGCCATGATGTGACTATACAACATTGGAAGGGGAAGACCTCATTCTTTAGTCTATGATTATGCCCCAGAGCCATTTACCACAGCCAATTGGGGCAGCTGACACCCTATGAGCACATACAGATGGAAATTTCTCAGCCCATAGCTGCTGCTTTATGTTGATACATCCTGCCGGATTACAGCATTTTGTCCCAGTCTAGTTATTTCTAGGGATGAGTGGCTCACTCTATTTCCCAGTCCATATCATTTTATTTATTGATTTGATTTCTTACCCGCCCTTCCTCACCAGAAGGTCCCAGGGTAGGTTGCAACAATAAAACACACATTTAAAAAAACAAACAGATAAAACCATTATCATGATAATGGTTCCGAAAGCTGTTCCAAATGGAACAGAGCAATGTATATTTTCCAGTGTGTACACTCGTAAATTCATCACATCCTATTTCCATATTAACCTCTGGATTTCTTTTTTTAAAAAAAGTGGACAAAATAACATTTAAATTCATATTTTCAAATGTAAATATTTTCTCTCAAAATATGCATTTTAAAACAGTTTGTGATGCTTTTCTTTCTTTCTTTCTTTCTTTCTTTCTTTCTTTCTTTCTTTCTTTCTTTCTTTCTTTCTTTCTAAAGATGACAACATTGGGAAGTACCAAAGTTGATAAATTTACTGCACAGTAGCCCGAGAAGTGTCAAGTCAGTTCATATTGGACTTTGCAAATACAAAAAGTTCTCAAGCATCCATTGTTGTTGCTTGTGAGTATGAAGTCTCTAATGCACAACCAAAACTCCAGCACCTGCAAAGGTCCATTCATTTCAAAGAAGAAGGCCACTATACATGCAAACAGATGCATGTGCACAGCAGTCTTCTCCGTTGAAATGAATGGGGAAGCTCTCTGCTTGCAAAAGAAACATGTGGTGCTCTTTACTGGAACACATCTATGAAATGATCAAGTTACCTGACTGAAAATAGGAAAACACTGAAAGCCACAACCCTATGCCCAGTTTCCTGGGAGTGAGATCCATTAAACTCAATGGGGCTTACTTTGGAGTAGATACATACAGGATTCCTCCAATTCTGAGGGTTAGCATGGAGCTGTAGTGACACTTTCCTTCCTGCAACCTAAACTGGTTTTTATATGAGATTTCTAGAGATTGCATCCTGGTACACTAATAAAGTTTAAACTATGGCAAATTCAGGAGTATATTTGAAAATGTGATCATAACGCAGGAAAGGTCATCACTAGGGATCCAGAGCCTTCTTTTCCATCTAAATGGTACCAACCAATTCTTCTAGCTTCTAGACCAGGCATAGGCAAACTCCGGCCCTCCATATGTTTTGGGACTACAATTCCCATCATCCCTGTCCACTGGTCCTGTTAGCTAGGGATGATGGGAATTGTACTCCCAAACACCTGGAGGGCCGGAGTTTGCCTATGCCTGTTCTAGACTTTAGTTTCTCATACCTGGCTCCTCCTCCTTTGTCCCACCTCAGCTCCATTACAGCTACAGAAGACCAGGAACCAACCTGCAAGGAAGGTCTATCTTTCTAAAAGAACCAGAGATATCGATAAAATGTTATGAACACTTTTCAGTCAAGTGGAAATTCTATGATTCCATAACTGGGGCTCCAAAAATACAATCACTTTGAATACAGAGCCCCATTCATTCATTCATTCATTCATTCCCCCAGCTCCCCGGGCAATTGCTGTGGGATGAAGGAAACACTGAGTAAAAGCCTATTGCCCCCCACTTCCGTACATCCCTGTTGATGTTCCTGGGGGCTCCTCCCCAATGTACTGGGGACTCAGTGTCTGAAGCCTGGTCCCCTCAAGAAGATTCCCTGTGCAATTTAGAACCCTAGAGCAGACTTCCCATTGGAATGGAAGACATGCTGGTGAAAATGGGGTCGATGGGTAAAGCCTTGCACTATTGTAATCATGTTGTGGAAGAGAATTAACCGAATGGGGCTTTAGAACTACAGTGGAACCTCGACTTACGAATTTAATGCGTTCCGAAAGCACACTCGTAAGTCGAAAATTTCGTAAGTCGAAAAACGGCATTCCCATAGGAATGCATTGGAAACGTAAGTCGAAAACTTCGTAAGAAAACCCTATGTAAACCTTCGTAAGTCGAGTAAACCCCATCTAAAACTTCGTAAGTCGAGTAAACCGCATCTAAAATCCAAGCGGATTTCCTTTCGGAAGTCGAAAAATTCGTAGGCGCACGGCCGGTTTTTCCCTTTCCGAAAAATACGGAAGTCGAGTTATTCGTAAGTCGAGGTTCTACTGTATGATCTTTCAGAGTTCCCAATCACTCACATAACCTACTTGAGTTCTCTACTGTACACATTTAGCCCCAAACCTGTGGTATGCTACAGAATGAAGATGTGGGAAGGGCTGAGTTCAATTGCGTCATCGCTACTCTCCCCGTTGCATGATGCTATTGGTGCGGGAGGAGAGGGGAGGAAAGTGAACAGGGCAAGTTTAATATTTCAAACTGGTGGTGGTGGGAGAACTAGCAACATGCAGGAAAACAAAACAGACACTATGAGGCACAAATGTGGGAATGCCCATTTCAGTTTGGCCATGTAGGTTTGTCTATGGCTGGTTTGGATCAAACTAAATGCTTGAAATTACTTGTTTGATGAAGGCAGCTCTTCACTCAAAACACTAAAAGGAAAAAGCCGCTTCAAATCATCGTAAAGGGAAAATGCATATGATTGAAATAGTGCAGCCTTAATAAAGGCTGGCTTGGGATTCCATTACGTTGGTTCCGTGTAAATAACTGTGTCACAATTAGTTGTCCGCCATCATTTTTGTCCACATAATTAATTTACAACTTAGGGTTGTTGTTTTTTAAAAAATAAAATAAAATAAAATAAATAGTTTATGCAAGCAATTCCAAGATCCACAGTAGCTGCAGTTCTTTTTGCATCTTCTAAATATACAGAATACTTATGGGAAGAAGAATCAACTGCCTGTTTGATTAATTGCCTCAGTCACATATTAAAAACTTTTGCTTCTTATCCCATTAAAAGTAACACTAATGAGCTATGGCTGTGACCTTCAAGCAGAAAGGCACATGCGCCTCAACCCCTTCAATATTTACCACCCAAATTTAATCTTTATAATGGAAGCCTTAAAAGGAATCTGATAGAAAATACTAAGAGCTGCTCCAAAACTAAAACACTTAGGGAAGATTTTGATTAATGCCTCGTGATTAATCAATTGATTAATATAGTTTTCAATACAGATGTTAGGACACTGTCTACTTTAATCAACCATTCTGAAAACAGAAAAGACAAATGATCTATTTTTGTGTCAATTCCCCTCCCCAAAAAAGCCTATTTTAGCAGTTATGTAAATTATGACATCAACCCTACTTAGTATGCCTTAATTTCCCCCATACATTAAAAACCTTTAAGCATCGGAACTATTAATTAAATAATTGTCACCCCTTTTGGCAGGACTTCTTTAAAGCTAATGAGAGAGTGGGAGGGAGGGGGGGGAGAGAGAGACTTAACCAAATGTGTGCTCTATACTTTTAAAAGAAATTGTTTCAGTATTACACTATAATCCATATTTAAAGCCCTCCCAATATTTTTGTTTAACTCTGAGGCAGCTTCTAATTTGTGATTATGCTCTCCACCATACTAAAACTGAAATCTTTATTTCAGTCAAAAATAATCACCCTGTAATTACCATGACAAACTGCCCAGGCTGTATCATTGTGGCCATTTCGACTAATGATATTGTATTATAATGCCTAGCAATAGACTTCAAATGGAAAATATAATTATGTGCATTAGTTTGTCTAAGCATTTATAAGATCACATATCCATCAGTTATCAGGCTTCATAAAAAAAACTATACATCACTGTCACTGCTAGTTTTGTTATTGGAAATGTGGGCCTTTATAAACTGAGCAGAAGATGTGAGTTTTAAATTTCACTTCTGGTGGATCCCAGGCTCTGACCCATGGAAGCCAAACCCATATAAAATGATTCTTTTTTTATTGATGGCATATGCAAACAAACCTCTTGCTTCTACAATGAATATTTAACCTAAGTCTTCATTCTCATTATTTAAACCAACTGTTTCTTATCTTGTTGTCAGTGGGCATAGTGAGCAATTATTTCTGTTCCCTCAACACTTTATTCCTGGATTCAAAGTGCTGAGGTCTAATTTCTAGCTTAAAATGGAGTGGCAGTGAGCAAAAGTACAGAGAACCTGAGTTTTATCAGACTACATCATTGCCTCCCTTTGATCTAAATGGATCTAAATTGACAGGAAGGAGTCACAGGAACATGGCACCTAAGTTGGATATACAGAAGGGTGGTTGACTAACGTCGGGGCAAAAAACAGACTGGGAACATTGGTTCTGGTCCTACCCTCTGAAGCAGGGAAAGACAAGCTTGCTCCATTGTATATAGATTTATTCTTTTAAAAAAACAACAACAGGAAGCTGCATCATACGTAGTCAGATCATTGTTCCATCTACCTGTCAGGGACTGGGCAGAGGAGGAATGGTAGAGACCGCCTCCCCAGCCTGACCCTTCCAGAGAAGAGGAAGACAGTTCAGAATTACAACAGGGTTTTGAGGGAGGTCACAGCTCAGAGGAATATGAGGGGGAAAGTTAGGAAATAATGGGAGAGGAGGAGGAGACAGAGCTGGAGCAGCAGCTGGCTGACACATTGTCAATAGAAAGCATTCCAGACCCTCCATCTCCCAGAACCCGGCAAGCTTTAAAAGTAGGAGAGCAAAGAGCTCAAAGACAGAGGGCACTTAGCAGCACCCGTGGAGGAGGTGATGATGATGGTGAATGAGGAAGTGGGAGATAAGGGGGTGGAAATTCACTCAGGACAACGCCATTATCCAAGAGGCTGTGTCCCAAAGCCTCTCTCTGTAAATATTGAATAAAAAGCAGATGGTAGGAAACTTTTCCTTGTCTTTGTACGTTCCTGGGCAACTGGCTGTGGGAGTTGCTTACAGCCTCCTGACACTACCTCAGTGTTTTGTACTCTGAGTGGCAGAAGATCTCCAGGGTTTCAGATAGGAGACATTCCTAGCCCCTACCTGGATATCCCAGGGATTAAACCTGGAACCTCTTGCATGCAACACAGATGGTATGCAACTGAGCCACAGTTCTTCCCCTTCTCACTTCAAAACCTTGCTTAAAACACTGAAGTGTCTTCCACAAGTGGCTCTAGCAGTGAGACCCAACATTTTCTGGAAATTCAGCAGAAGGCCAGTGATCCAATGCTCTTGGACTTATTATATACAGTCTATGAACGGTTGGGTTATTTAATACCCACAGGGTTTGTGAGCTAGCCAGAATAGGTAGTTCCTAAGTGCCATAGGCCTACCAAAAGGAACCAGCTTACTCCAGAGTAAGTGTTTTCAAGATGAAAGTCAAATGCAGGGACAACATCTTAAAGACTAACATATTTATACTAGTGTGAACTTTCAAGAACTACAGTCCGCATCATCAGATGTATAACTGCAATCCATGGAAGCTTAGGCCATAATAAATCCCTGAGCCTTTAATGTGCTACAGGGATTCTTTGTTGCTTTTACTTCAGAAGACTAACACGGCTACTCTTCTAGAAATAACCAAATACAAATATGTTTGGCATGATTCCTTAAAGAGTTAAAGTGAAACCAGAATGTCGTGGGCCCTATACTTCTTTCTTTTTGTAAACATAACAGAAAAGAGAGAGGAGAAGAGAGGAGGCTTATTTCTTATCACTGCAATGAAACATGGAAATTAAGCCAATCTGTAAATTGCCTCCAGCCTATTCACTTAATGTTAGATGCCATAGTCTTTTATATCATCTGAAAGAAATGTTCTGAGGGATAATTTTTCATGTCTCTTAATCTTCAAATCATGATTGGTTGTCTTGCTGAAAGGTGTGCTATAGTTCAAGTACAGGCCACTCTAAAATTTTACAAAAAATCAAAACAAAACCCACAATTTATTCTTTCATATACCTAGCCCTCTTGTTGTGAAGGCATGGGTGGACAACAATACATGAAATGAAAGCAAGTATTGCATGCATCAAAGAGGTAAGACAGAATAAATTTAAAAATATCATTTCCAAATGTTTCCCAGCTTAGTTCTTGCCAGTGAAAGCCAAACCATTTTCCCCCAATAAAAATATTCTGTAATATTTGAGAAGTAGCGAAAATATCATGTAGTCATTCAACAAAGCTACATGGGAGCACAGAGGACTCAAGCATATAGCCATTTCCACAACAAATATATTGTTGAAGATGTTACTGTGAAGGGGGTATATTCTGCTTCCCTAAATTCTAGCATATTATATATATTACCCTTTATTTGCATACAGAAAGATTGGTTGGATCATCGGCCTAGTCGGCAATTACATTTTGAAGTATATGGAAAAGATTCTGGCAAAGTTTCAGAGTAGAAACCTCTGAAAACAAAAGCACAAGAAATGTATGTATGAAAAACGTATGTACAAATGTATAGGATATCTATATTTGACATCACACTGCACATCAGTGGAATAATACGACGCAACAATTAGGCAGACTACAAGCAAACACATATTCGTCGGTAACATTTGAACAGAGCTGGAGGTATTTCACACAAATTTGGAATGAACAAAATTTCTTAATTCCGGTTCAAATGTCGCTTTTGAAATCAAATCTTGGAAGATGTTTCTTACAAATATTAATAATTTCAAGTCACCTTAGTGTGGTATAGCAAATTGCATTGTTGGACCTGAGTTCAAATGATCAGCCATTTTTTTTATGGGGGGAAAGACAGGGTTCATAAGCAATTAACTCCTTCTGAGATACACCAAGATAATGATGTTAATCACTAGTTGATCAAATTCTATACTTTCCCCTATAGGTCCCTAGATCGAATATTGGACCCATGATTAGCTATGTTGAGGGGAAAGCACAAATTAGAATGAAAATTTGATTTATTTTTTTCCGTATTCAATTTTGAGCTAGGGGGAGTTGTTTGAGAATTTTTCTTCCCAAATTAATTTCATCTCTACTTTTCAATTGCTGGCACCTTACCCATATGTCTATGTTTTCAGCTCTACAGTTGAGCAATATTGCTTATTGTATTTTGGTGCCAGTATAGATTTAAGCAGTCCAAACAAGACTGTGTGTTTGAACTGACAGAGAGTAAATTATTTGTATCTGGCATAACTGATGGTTGTGTCAAAACCTTGGCATAAAATTCACTGGAAAACATATTCTTATGAATGCCTATTCAAACATGCCCAGCATTTATTATCATGGGATATAGCCAGCTCCATGCCAGAATAAGGCTGGATTTATTTATTTTTATATACCAATATTCTTCTCCAATGAAGGCAAAACAATGATGCATGTACTCGATAGATGCCAAATCAGACAATTGTCTCAGACACTGAGCATCAAGACCCATTTTGTAGGGAGAATGTCTTGTAGGACATTTTTTAAAAAATGTTGCAAAACAGTTATAGAACATGGTTCTACTTCATTGAGGAAATTAATAGTATTGGAATTCTTGGTTCATTTATAAGGTAGCAGGATATTTGCAAGTCCCCTGTCTGAGACTGTGAAGAGATGCTGGGAAAACTACTTGGACAAATATTTGGGCCTGCTGGAAAGTGTTTTGTATGTTCCTAGCTTTAGGCAGCTCAGACCTTTGCTTGAACAGGTCACGAGACATTTGCATCTACTCATCTCATCTCATTACCAATGACTTGGGTTGCCAACATGGTGCCTTTGGGCATAATGGTGCATTTGAGGTCTTCTCCTGGTGCTCACAAAACCTCCAAGACCCTACAAGATAGTGAAGGTGGTTACCTTTTCTTTTCTTTTCTTTTTAATTAATTTTGGTTTGCTGAACTAAATTAAATAGTTATCAGGATGGATCCAAGAAAGTGCTTCTTCACACAATGCATAGTTAAACTGTGGGACTCCCTCCGGCAGGAGACCGTGAGGGCTGGATGGCTTTGCGATGATGGATGGCTTTAAAAGGGGTCAGACAAATTCATGGAGGTCTCTGCTCTGCCCTCCACACTCGGAGGCAGCAATGCTTCTGAACAGCAGTCGCCGGAAGCCACAAGAGGGGAGAGGGTCTTGAGTTTGAAACCTTCTAGTGGGCTTCCTACTGACCTGGTTGGCCACTGGGAGAACAGGATGCAGACCTGATGGGCCACTGGCCTCATCCAGCAGATGCTCTTCTCATGCTCTTAGTTGATTAGTTATTTTATTACCTTTACATATAACTAAATGGACATTTGTAGCAGGAAAACTGTGACCGTTTAAATAAATGAATGAAAAGTTACCTTTTTCTCTTTTGAAAAGTACAAATTAATTCTAATGGATTTGACTTTTACCAGAATTTCAGATCTATGCTAATTCCTATGACAATAATTAACCTAAATTCACCCTGCCTATTAACGTCAATGCATAGCTGAGGGACAGTTGGTGGGCAGGGTGTATTTTTCAAGGTACACATTAGTTCTTCCGGATCTGCCTTTTATTTGGATCAGGATAGCAAAGTGTGTGTGCATGCTTTTCCCTCTTTCTCCCTCTTAATCCATGGGAAAAGGGGGGGGGGATGATCAGAGGGAGTAGAGCCTATGGCATTCACTCAAAAATCCAAATGTGCCTACAGGCCTACAAAGATTGGCAACCCCTAACCTAAGTCATTTCAGAGACCCTGTGTGGTAAACACCCACTATCAGGGCAGTCTCTTGGTGTTTAGATGAGATGGGAAATGTTTCACTCTAGCCATCAAGGATATAGCTATTCCTATACTGCGTGCCCAAGAAAAGATGATTAAGTTGCCAAGGCAACTAAGAATGGCTATATAGGAAGCTCCTCCTGAGCTTAATAAGAGCCGACTCTTAGTATTGTGTCTCCTCCTGTTGGGTCAGGAACATTTTCTGTTTTCCCACTAAATGGGACTGAACTGATGCAGGCAAATCACATGCACATAGGGTGCTTCCACATTTTATTGTTGACTTGGTGCTCCTCACACATACCTGTTTTACACAGTGCCCACACAACAATGTTCTCATCAAAAAGTCACCCCATATTCCTCCTCTGCACTTAATCCAGATTGACTGTTGACACAGCTTTTTTATTTTTATTTTGTTTAATGGAATTTCCACCTACATTGTAAATCCATATTAGATGGATGTCGTTCTGATGAAGATGACACAGTGTGTGTCACTGCGCAAAATGTGCACGTGTGAGCAACACCAAACCTACAATAAACTGTCAGTTGGAAGTCCCCATACACAAATGTACACAAGAGAAATATGTTTAACCCAGGGTCTCATAACACTAGAATTCAGGGTGATCCAATGAAGCTGAATGTTAGAAGATTTAGGATGGACAAAAGAAAGTATTTCATCACATAGTGCTTAGTTAAGCTACAGAATTCAAGAAGCTGTGATGGCCACCAAACTGGATGGCTTCAAAAGAGGACTAGGCAAATTCACTGAGAATAGCAAGAGCTATATCAATACTTTTGACTGAGGGTGGGGACTCTGCAGTTACTTCAAGAACTGTGCCACCCACGTCAAAAGCACCCACTGTGATCGGGAAGATTGCTTGGCCAGTACCTTGACCACTGCTTGGTTTTCTGACCAAATTTTAACTCTAGAGTTCTGAAGTTGCACCTAGATGGGAAAAATTCAAGGAAGGTTAGGTCCTGCATGATCTATTCCTCACTCCATTGAGCAGTCCCAGGTCTGGCACACCAGTGACCTTTGAAGTACACTCCAAAGCCATAGCTGCCGGGAGCATCTGAGTACACCAGAAAGTCTGCATAAATGTGGTTTTTCACAATCACACATACACAAGTCCCCAGATGCTTCCTGCATTTGGATGTTTTTATTCTTCTACCTAATATACAAGTGAAACTATACCCAGATATGTAGTGATACTGTCAGTTTAAACCTGCATTGTCCATCTCTATAAATGATGCCTTATTCTGACCAGGGTCGTCTTCTTCATAAACAGACATTTAAAAATGGCAGGGGACATCTAAGAGAATTGTTCTCATATTCCAGAGGCCAACCGTTTCTGTGACAGTACGACACTCAGAATAAATTGTATTTCCAGACAAATGTAATAGAGATGCTGCATAAAATCTCATACAGTTGGAAAGATAAAATTAACATGCTGATGATATTTTAATGTTTCAATATAATCAAAGGAGCATGGATCATGCATCCTCCACTTCCAGTGTCATTGTCTTCTTTAATCTTTTGCATATGCAAAAAACGGGAGGAATAAACTGAAAGAAAAATCGGCTCTGCTTTACGATACATTACGAATACTACTGAAGGGAGGCAAGGAGCATATTAGAAATTTCTACTCACAACCTAAACACAATTACTTGTGTGACAATGCAGGTATAGCCTGACAGATTTACCTAATTACTGGGTACAGTTTCACTTAAATTTTTAGTCATAAAAATAAACTCATCTGAAAATGGGAAACATCTATGGATCTATTTTTGGGCATCGTGGCAAACATATGAAATACATTTTTGCAAAAATGCAACTGAGTGCTGAATGGCTATTGCTGAATGGCTCTATCATGGTAAACCTCTTTGCATATGCTCAGAAGGAATTGTGGAAGCTATTCCATGACCCACTCTAGAGTGGAATGTTTACTCTCTGCTCTTTGCCAAAACTCTGTGAGTGATTTCACCCATCCTTTCTGCCACCAAACTTTGTAAGGCTGCCACAATGACTAATATTGCTTCCAAACAATCTGTCTATTGTGTGCAGCCTCTGATGCTAATTTGGTGAGCTTGTGCATCACTGTAGAATTTTCACTAACATTCCAAATGCTCTGGAAACAGAATCTCACAATAGCTTTTGTGAAGGAAGAAGTCAGTTTTGCTGGGATTAAAATCTTCCAAGGCAGCTGAGAAATTGTTTTGTGGGGCAGCTTAAGGGCTGCAATTAGAAGGATTAAGAAAAAGGGAGCCCTCCCCCTTCAAAAAAAAGTGGCAGAAAGAAGTGTGCAATCCAAACAATGGGTGCATTATACCTGGGGCTGCTTCTGAAGAAAGTTTGGAAATGTCAGCTGGTGCAGAATTGCTCACAGGGGCAAGACAATTTGAGCATATTACACTGATCCGAGCCCAACTGCACTAGCTGTCAAATAGTTTCCAAGTCCAATTTAAAGTGCTGGTTTTGACCTATAAAGCCTTAAATGGCTCATGACCACAATACCTCAACTACAGGTACCTCTTCCCATATGAACCAACCTGGACCCTGCGATCATCATCTGAGGCCCTTCTTCGTGTGCCTCCTCCGTGAGAGGTCTGGAGGGTGACAACCAGAGAACAGGCCTTTTCTTCAGTGGCTCCCCATTTGTGGAATGCTCTCCCCAGGGAAGAAGAAGAAGAATAGTTTGGATTTGATATCTCACTTTATCACTACCCTAAGGAGTCTCAAAGCGGCTAACATTCTCCTTTCCCTTCCTCCCCCACAACAAACACTCTGTGAGGTGAGTGGGGCTGAGAGACTTCAAAGAAGTGTGACTAGCCCAAGGTCACCCAACAGCTGCATGTGGAGGAGCGGAGACGCGAACCCGGTTCACCAGATTACAAGTCTACCTCTCTTAACCACTACACCACACTGGCTCACCTGGAGCCTTTGTTATACATCTTTAGGTGCCAGGCAAAAACATTCCTCTTCAGCCAGACCTTTGACTGGCTAACATTCTATGTCCTTTTAAATGTCTTTGTGGGAGGCAGGGTTATGGGCTTGTTTTGTTCTTGTTGTTGTTCTTATTATGTATTCTGTGGTTTTTATTTTGTATTTTTATGCTGCATACCACCCTGAGATCTTCAGATGAAGGGCATTATACAAAATATATAAATAAAATTTAAAATAAATAAATAAAATAAATAAAGCAAGCAGTGGCCAGGGAAACTACTACTGCTGCCCTACACACCCTATCCACTGGCTGAGGTGGTTCACTCTGCCTCATGTTAGGCCTAGCCCTCATTGCCACTGTGGGTTTGACTGGCTAGTGGGTG
Source organism: Darevskia mixta (assembly GCA_034641385.1). NCBI lineage: Eukaryota > Metazoa > Chordata > Lepidosauria > Squamata > Lacertidae > Darevskia > Darevskia mixta. The sequence goes on from JAWWNH010000001.1 coordinate 19,034,724, forward strand.
GGGGAAGAAATAATTAAGCTGCTATTTGCATAACCTGGAAGCATATCATGCAGACCTCAGTTGAGGTTACTGAGTAGACATGCATGGAATGGTACTAAAAATAAACAAATAAATAGCAATCCATACCATTTCCCAACTGAGCATAACATGTTTCTCCTCAAAACCTCAAATTCAGCATCGTCCAACTTTTCTATTCATGACTTTCCAAGTTGAAAAATGTCAGTGTACAATTTTTCAGATTTGCTGTTTGTACTTACACAAGGCCCGTATGAGTGAGGAATCACAGAAAGCTCAATTATATTTCACATAAGCTATCTTTCAAAGGAAACCTTACAACACTAGGATGTTACAGGAGTGCAGTACATCTCTAGATACTCAAAAAACACTTTGTGCTGCCAGTGTGCTGAGAACAGATTGATGACTTTGAAGACCTCCAGCATAGAGGGCGAAATTAAGGATCTGCTATGATTCGGCTGGAGTTGGGATGAGGGATGCCTCCTTTCCACCCTTGCTTATTGAATCTGAAAACCCTCATAGATTTTTTTTTGCTACGGAAGTATCGACTTTAAAACATACCAAGATAGAAACAAGCTTTTTCTAAGGGAAGTTGCAAAGCTTAAAATAGGATTCAGCTATATCTCCACGATCTCAGGAAAACAGAATGGCCAATAAATTATAGTTGCATGGGAAGGGGAAGATTGTTGCATTAAATTTAGTCCATAGCTTTTTGAAACAAAAGAACAATTGTTCTACACCGAGGGCAACATAGTACAGTATGGGTTTTAATGGGATAGAAACACAATTTGGATGACTGGCGTTTGAAGAGCTTGGGTGGTTAAGGCCACAACCACATTAGAAGCCAGGATTCAGTCCAAAGGGCTGTGTAGTACAACATGAATTTGGAGAAGCTTCTGAGTCCCTTACTCTCCAATTGACATCCATGTTCAGCAAACAAAACTGCTTCAAAATCTCAGGATATAGGCTGCACTCCTGCAACTGCCTGCCTGGAAGTAAACTCATTGAACTCAACCTGATCATCTAGTCCAACCTGAATATGCAGCTCTCCCATAAGGGGATTGAATCTACAGACTTGGCATCATCAGCACCATGCTCTAACCCAGGGGTAGGCAACCTAAGGGCCGTGGGCCGGATGCAGCCCATTCACCTTCTAAATCTGGCCCGCGGACGGTCTGGAAATCAGTGTGTTTTTACATGAGTAGAATGTGTGCTTTTATTTAAAAGGCATCTCTGGGTTATTTGTGGGTCATAGGAATTTGTTCATATATATTTTTTCAAAATAAAGTCCGGCCCACCACATGGTCTGAGGGACGGTGGACCAGCCCACGGCTGAAAAAGGTTGCTGACCCCTGCTCTAACCAACCGATGACAAGTTTTAAAAACTCAATAGCAGCGCGAACAATTAAAAGCTGATTCGAATACAAAGTATTTTAAGGACCTATTGAAAGGCAAACAAAGATGAGACCAAATGCACATCCCGTGGGAGAAAGTTTCACAAAGAATTGTTGTCCAGGGTGAAAAAGAGAAGGAGTCTCTATGGATCAAAGCCCCCATCTCCAAAGGTTTGAATTCTAGTTGTGCCTTTCCCCCCGTTTTCTTTTTGGGCTATGCCTTTCAAGCCACTTCCATATTATACAAATTGTTAAAAGGTACTTATTTACCTATATTACAGGGGGGATTTATCACCTATGTTTGCTAGGAATGTTGAGATCCTTTGTGAACAGGCACAAAAGAAATGAGAAGTACCATTACGAGAACGTCACTTAGGATATCATTAATCCTCATCAATTACCAGAGAAACATGTCTCTGCCAAAGCAGTTTCAAGCATTCTATTATACTGTCTCTATAATTAGTTTAAATATCTATTGTACTACGTACAAGCTGGACTCGGTTTTATGCACTCATCTATACAAAGACTGAAGTAACCATTACACATCTTCTGGTGCCAGTTATACTTTGCATCAATCTTAGCTGCTGTGTGTCTATATTTGATCCCCCAGATTGAATTTGTAGTTCTGCAAGCCCTTTAACACAAGAACATGAGAATTGCCAAGCTGGGTCAGACCAAGCTGAATATTGATCTAGTTCAGCTCTCTTGTCTCCCAGCAATTGCAGACCCTCCAAGTGTCCCTATTTTCCAGGGATGCTCCTGATTTAGAGAAGCTGCCCTGGTATTCTAAAGTATTATAAGAGTATACATATACAGTGGTACCTCAGGTTAATAACTTAATTCGTTCCGGAGTTCCGTTCTTAACCTGAAACTGTTCTTAACCTGAGGTACCACTTCAGCTAAAGGGGCCTCTTGCTGCCGTCGTGCGATTTCTGTTCTCATCCTGAAGCAAAGTTCTTAACTCGAGGTACTATTTCTGGGTTAGCGGAGTCTGTAATCTGAAGTGTCTGTAACGCGAGGTACCACTGTACCTCTTTCTTCAGTGTGGCCACAAGAGGAGAGCAGAAGCTTCTGCTTTCATCTTAGATTAACTACAGTTTAGCATTATGCTGGAGCCCAAAACTGTGGTTAATATTAACTGTGGTTTGTAGAAAGCAAGCCATCTTCTTAAATAATAGTTTTAGTGGCTTGTTTCAACAAACCATAGTGAAGATTAACCGCAGTTTGATTAGGTTTGGGTGACATGGCAAAATCCAGTTACTTTATTTTGCAGCTGAGCCAAAGTAGCAGGGGGCAGAGAGGAGAGTGCACCAGCCCAGAACTCACCTAGGTTCATTCACTGTGATTTGGCATTATGTCTGAATCTGCCCATTGTGGATGAAGAGTTGCTTCATTTGTGATAAACTTGCCAGCTAACCATTTCAGTGTTTTCCCTTCCAAGATTTTATATTGAAATAATGAATGATTTATTCTTTCCGCACACTCATGGCTTTATAAAACTGATCATGGCCTTCTCTCTTTAATATGTAGTCATTTTTCGAAATTGAAACATTACACTAATTTAAAGCTTTCTGCATCATGAATGGGACAAAAGTTAAATAAACTTTTCTACAGTTCACTGTATTTGTCCTGCACTCTTTCCTAAATAAATAAATAAATAAATAATCTGTAATGTTGGACATGTGGCTTCCAGTAATCTGGTTTGGAAATTGGTTTTAATGATGCAGAATATTTTTTTCCTTAATATTTTTAAGCTGTTTTTCATTTGAGTTTCTTAGAGACACTCAATTAATTTCAGTAGCAGTTATATCTCATATATAACTTTGATCTCTTGGAAATGAACTAAGAGTGCTTTGATCTCTTAGAAATGAACACCCAAAGTATGGTCTTCCAAGTATTTATTCTGGATCATTTACATGAATGCCAGTCCAGAATGAATGTTTGGAAGATTGTGTGTGTGTGTGTGTGTGTGTGTGTGTGTGTGTGTGTGTGTGTATAATGAGAAATGTGAAAGAATGGCTAAGAAATTTACACCATATCCCAACACACCAGACAAGATACTAAATAGTTCTTCTTCCACATACATTGAATTGGCAATGTGTGCAACAATATCATGACCTCCAGATGACCTATTTATGAAACATCCATTCCTTAAGCTGAAGAAAGGGTGTGCCCAGTGTTTACAGAACATTCATTCCAATTTGTTTGCGGGAGGTTAAATGACAGTGAGCATTCATCCTGATCTAGTTCTCAATAAGCATTCATTCATCCCACACTTTTTGGTGCATTTCCCCATCACTGTCCTAACTGCAAAAAGTCTGTGTTTAATCTTCTTTAATACAGATAGGAGGTGACAACAGTGCAAACAATGGAGTGTGTTTCCAGGGGTGAAAGCAAACTGCTGCATTAGTGACACCAAAGTAACCTCCTGGGCAGTGTGTATGGAGGTTCTAGGCTGCCCAGATGACAAGACTCCTTTCCCGGCCTCTCTGATACAGTCCAAAGGAAAGCAGAGCAATACATTTGGCACCAGCTTGGCTGCAGGAATTGCAACCATCTTCAGAGTGGAGTGGATTTGTGTAGGGTCTCCTCCTTAGCATTTTCTTCTCCAAAACATATCTTGCAAGGTAGCAGAGGCTTAGAATCAGACTTTTCCTTCTCTGATCCCAGGTTCCCAGGTTCCCAGGTTGATGAGCCCCATCTGATCCTCCCTTTCCTCTACAGTGAATAACTGAAATTGCTTTCTGAAACTGAAGAACAGAAACCGCCTTCTTGACTGTTGGATCCACTATTGGTCTCATTTGCTCAATCCGCTGGAGCCTATCTTCACATGCAGGGGAAGTCCCTAACTCACTGAGGGTTTGAGACCCATTGGCTACACTCACCTGGTTTAGCCAGCCAGTCGAACCAATTTCCCAGGGTATGACCATTGTTGCATGCTGACAGATTCTAGGAGGAACAGATGAAAGCTGAGTGCAAACTACCCAAGAAGGAGTACGACATGTTCCCTACTAGAGGTACTACCCATCCCCTTACATCCCATACACCCAGCAAACAACAAGTAATCTGCTGAAAAAAGAATAGACTATGAGATCATTGGTTTATTTTTGTGCATGACCAAAGTATCAAAGAGTTTTTGCAACCCATAGCCACAAGGAGTTCTCTACCATTTTATTTTTACATTAATCACTTCTTCTATTAATTGTCTGTCATAGTCATCAGTCAAGAAGACACTGTTATTAGCTGCTACACACCAACTTTTGTTTAATTTTGAAGTTAAATGGTGATTTCTTGACTTATGCAAGTAGAATGTGCAAGGTTCAATCACTATGTTAGCCTTTCACCCAACATCTAATCTCTAGTTAGTCTAGAGACTATGATTTCCAAATCCCCATACGCTCCTGAGAATGTAAAAACAAGTAATATTCCATGCCATATGGTGACAAGTATACCAAGTATACCATTAGCACCTGGACTCATGGCAGTAAATTAATCCGTATAATCATTTCTATCATGAGAAACTGTGTCCAGCAAATGTTGGTTGTAAGACTTGAATATAAACACACCCCATATGCCAACCAGATTGATTATTGCACATAGATTAATACCAGTCTATGATTTTGTAGTTGGGGTTTCTCTTCTCCTAGCTGTAGATCAAAAATCTATGAAATGAAACTAAGCTAACTTTTTTTTGTGAACCATGTCCCTTTTTGGGGAATTTTGCCACACTCTTTCTGTAATGGTCTCAGTAACACAGCCAATTCTGACTGTCCACAGAGCATTAAGACATCATATTTTATTAGACGGAATCATCCATTTGACTAATTCAGGCTGGAGAAGCAGCCAGGTGTGATGATGTGCTCTTAACATTGGAACAACCACAGGAGAGAGTTCCCAAAGCACTAGAAGGAATTAAAAGATTTGGAGAAGTGGCAGGTTTTAAAATAAATTCAGATAAAACCAAAATGTTGGTCAAAAACATGGATGAGCAGTGCAGGGGGAAAAGTTTTAGACCAACATTTGGTTGAATGGTTATAGTAAAATATGCAAGAAACTATGAAATGTAATATGAACCATGGAAGGAGAAAACTCAATGAAAACTCAATAAAAATTATATAGAAGAAGAAGAAGAAGAAGAAGAAGAAGAAGAAGAAGAGGAAAAAGAAGAAGAAGAGGAGGAGGAAGAAGCAGCAGCAGCAGCAGCAGCCAGGTGAAAAATGGCATTGAAGTGGTGGCTTCCATGAAAAGTGTCACTTAACCTGGTTGGACAAAGGTTAGATAGTTGCATAATCTAAATGCTTTTCAGGGTGCAGGTGAAATCTATACCACCCAGATTGCTAGGATTATTGATTGCAATATATCTTGAACAGAGTTGATTTTCTTGAATACAGTTTTTTTAAACATTGTTTCTTAAAATATAATCTGTATAATGGGAACAATTGACCTACAAGATCACCTTACCCTGCATATGCCCATTCAACCACTTTGATTGGCAGAATTGGCACAACTACGGGTGCCACGTAATACCCATTCCACATCTGTAAGAACCTGATCGTTCAGTGTGGCAGCTCCTGCACTTTGGACCTACCTGCCTACTGAGATCAAGTAGGTGTCTTCACTGTACTCTTGCTGGTGCCTGATAAAAACATTCTTATTTAGACATCAGTTTCATGTAACAGGAGCAAATCCACATTGGCCTGTGCATTTCTTGCATAAATTGCCATGAGAGTGATCCAGCCAAACATAAACAAATGTAATACCAATTAATTTCCATAGGGGAATTGGGCACACGCTTACAGAATGGTTAACTATGGCTGGCTGGCTTCCTAAAGATAAAAATGGTACAGTGGTGACTAGAGAAAATGGGAGAATGTAGAACAATGATCTAAATAATGCATGTGATCAAGATCGTACTTGGTGATGGGCAAAGTAGATATTTAAATATAGTACTCAACAGCATAAAAGCTACAGCTATAAAGCTGCCTAAGTCATTTGAACCAGTCACTGTCTCTCACTGCAGTTGTAAAGGACAAATTGTGGAGGAAAGAGCCACAAATGCCCCTTTGTGATGGGTCATGTATATAAATTAATAAATAACCCCTTAGCATAGTCTCTTCTATCTTTGTTCTGAACCTTGAATTAAAAGTATGTGTTGGGGAGGAATGCTTTGATTCTTTAAAGTCAGGGGTGTGGCACTTATGACCACCCAGGCTTTGTTTGGCTACAACTCCCATCATCCATGAATGTTGGCCATGCTGTCTGGAGCTGGTATGAGTTGTATTCAGGCAACATCCGGAGGGCCTCTGGTTCCCCCTCCCTGGTTTCAACGTCTTCTTAAATCGGACTCCTCAACACATACAATTTCCAATTGCATAGAGCCTTACCTATGTGCAGGTGCTTGTGTGCTCAGATCTTCACTGTGCACGTGGGCATTTCAATACATCGGCAGCAGGATGGGGGTTCCTATTGTCCACTGCCTGTGTGTTCATTGCACCTCACCTTGTGGAAAGGGGTTTGGTATCCATGATACCACTTTAAACAGCCGTGGCTTCCCCCAAATCACTTCCACTTCTGAGTGGGGGCGGGTTGTGGTCTCGCCGCCAGGCCCACCGCCACCTCAGCATTGGGGTGGGACTGTGTCCCATGTCAAGCTGAGGGGGCTCGGCCACACCAGGCAGTGAGTGGCAAATGGGGTGGCTCGGGGGGGCCCTTTCAGCCTCGCATCACGGATCTCCCGCTCTCCCACCCTTTTTTAGGTTGCGTCATTGGCCTTGCTATGGACTTCAGTTGGTCGCCATTGAGGGGCCTGGTAGGACTTTTTCCACTTGGCAAATTGGCACTAGCCCCTTGGTTTTTGGCTACCTCGTAGCAATTGTCACAACTTTGTAAGGTTTGGCAGTTAGGCATTGGAATAGCGGGGGGGGGGGGGAGGGGAGGTGCGGCCATCACCTGCCCCTCCATGCTCAATTAAAGGAATTCCATTCCATTAAAGGAATCCGGGTGTGTGGATCTTGTCTGAAGTCCACGGAGGCACTAGGCCCATGCCACGACCCCATCGGGAACCCAGGGGATGCTAGTGTCAATCCATATCGGCAGGGCTCCCCCTACTGGTGGTTTTACCCTTACAGACTTCCTGCAAGGCAGGCAGGAAGTCAGATATAGTCTCTTGGTGCCAATGCGTAAGCCAATACCGCTCACATTCTGTAACTAATAAAGTTGTGGCCTAAATTTTGCCCATTAACATTAACCTAAAAGTCTGTGTCCTAGTGTCTTTATTCTCCTGGGGGTGGCTTGGGGGCTTTGACATGCAAATAATTTTTCGGAACGGGAGCTAGTTGAGGGTGCTGAGAGTCATTAGGAGACACCCTATTCCCTTCAAAGAGCTACAATTCCCAGAGTTCCCTGTGGAGTGGGACTGATTGTTGAACCATTCTGACAATGGTAGTTCTGTGAGGGGATCAGAATTCTTTGGGGGAAGCCATGACTGCTTCAAGTTGCATCACTGTGGCATGAATGTGGCTTAGATGAGCCTTTGGCCTGATCCAGTAGGACTTTTCTTAAGTTCTTACATTCTTATGTGTGTCTTTCTCCATGTCTGCACAGAAGTAGTTGGGCAAAGCCATCGCCTCTCTCTATGCTGTGGGAAAACAGCATAACACCAAAGCAGCTGATTTGTCTGATTCCCTTTTTGTTTTCTGAGACAAGAGGGTGTGGAGAGAACCAAAGAGTGCCTTTGTTCTTTTTCCACCGGGGGCTCAAGAAGGAAGGAACTGGAGCCATATTCCATCAGAACATTTTCTCAACATGAATAGAATACATAAGCCTGAGCTAAAGAAGTATATAAAACCTCGCTGAAATGGGCTGCATAATTCATTTGTCTCACAATCCATAAATAATGATAATACTGTATCATAGTCCGGCTCTGCAGTAATCTTTATCTCCCACTGTCTAAATAAAATTTGATGTTTATAAACTATATACATTCACATATCCCCATGTACATAGCAAAAATCAGCCAAGAGATAAATTAGAGAGGAAAACTATGAAAAATGGCAAAATTACTGATGCAAACTCTACATAAACAAATATGAGGGTTTAACATTTTCATAAATGTTTCACAACTTGAGCTGTTTAGTGTCCCACTAGGTCAATCGCTCTAGGATGAGGGCATTTTGCATTTTGGATGTTTTTTTGGGGAGGGGGAACAAACAAGTCACAGCACTGGGCGGATCAGCTCATTAAATCAGAAAGGGGCAACTTGCCTACAACACCACAACCCAAGCCTACTTCAGCCCATGAAAAGGGTTCTTTCTGAAATTCTAACACTGCCAATTGTCAAGCCTAAACACAGGCTGGCTCACCTGGTATGGTAGGCCAAACTATGGCTTACCATGACTTCACGAAGGTGCAGGATCCCAGAGAGACGCACAACCACTTTGCTCCTCCTTGGGGTCTGTGTGTGTGTGTGTGTGTGTGTGTGTGTGTTTAATTCCTCCATGTAATTTTTATTGACTTTTAAGCAAAATAAAAAAATTATGGAAGTAGAAGCCAGAAAGAAAAATGAGATAGAAGATACCAGAAAAACAACATAACATGATGCAGCATCAGTGCAGACACGGAACATGAGTGCAGAAGAATATTGTTGAGGTTTAAGAAATATTTGGAAGATATTTGGAAAAGAAAGTACTGCAGTAATTGCCAGTATGTTGAACTGAAGGTGGATCGGACAAAATTTTAATCTTAATTCCCTTGCTTTCTTATCATGTGCGCAGCATACAAATAGAAATGTAATAAAAGTAAAATAAAATGGCTTGGATGTGTTGTATCTTGTGGCTTGTATTTTCATGTAACTCATACTTTGGCACAAGCTGGAAGAACCTGGTCTTTTTTTCACTCCCACCCAACATTTGACTATATTCCAGACCCAGGCTTGTGATTGAGATCTCTCACGGCTAACCATGAGCTGTCATCCAGGTTTGTTCTGTTCCCAACATATCTGCATCTTTGGGAATCTACTCACTTCATACTTTAAAAAAAAATGTGCATAGGTTAGCTACTGCTCCCCTCTCCTTTGAATGTCTGAAGGGGACTCTATAATGTCTGCCAGTTGCATTATATGATATGAGGAAGCTATGAATGGTCTATGTGTCACACTCTATCTGCTAGTTTTAATGTTTAACATATGTAGCTGTCCTATGCTGAGCCAGACCACTGGCCCATCTAGCTCAGGGGTCAGCAACCTTTTTCAGCTGGGGGCCGGTCCACTGTCCCTCAGACCATGTGGTGGGCCGGACTATATTTTGAGGAGGGAAATGAACAAATTCCTATGCCCCACAAATAACCCAGAGATGCATTTTAAATAAAAGCACACATTCTACTCATGTAAAAACACCAGGCAGGCCCCACAATCAACCCAGAGATGCATTTTAAATAAAAGGACACATTCTACTCATGTAAAAACACGCTGATTCCCAGACCGTCCATGGACCGGATTGAGAAGGCAACTGGGCCGCATCCGGCCCACGGGCCTTAGGTTCCCTACCCCTGATCTAGTTCAATAATGAGTCAGACCAGAATTGAATCATATCGCATTGGTCCAGCTCCCAACGAATTGTCCACCTGACTGGGAGCAGCTCTCCAGGGGTTGCTGCCTAACCGTTTAGCACGATATGTGGGGAAATGAACATGGGAACACAGGAAGTTATTAAGCTTCCTCAAATCGAGTCAGACCATTGATCCATCTAGTTCAGAGTGGTCTGCAACCTTTGGAAAACCAAAAGTTCTCCAAATGGAACTACAATTTGCAGCAGCCTTGGTCACTGGCCATGTGTGCTGGGACTGCCTCTTTGCTCTGAGTCATTGTACAGATTGAACAGGTGCCACTCTAGACTTCAGTGGGAATGCTGGGCCCAAGCTCAAGCTGACCTGAGACTGGGTTGACATTTGAGCATAGGTGTCTGAAATGCAAAGGTTATTAGGGATGCTGTCAACATCATTTCCTTAGTAGAAAGGATGGGCGGTGGAATTTGGTGTGATCCAGATTTTAATATGACTTTCTAATTCACACTTTTTTGAAACAATATGCAAACTGAAACATAGCTATCCTTCTAAATTTGCACTTCCCTCAATTTTGTCATGCAGTTCTCCTATCAAATAATGTGTACAAAATAATGAGTACCATATTATTATTTTTCTTTTTCTTTTTAATTAAATTTCTATATCATCCTTTATCTGAGCATCACGGGGCAGTTTACAATATAAAAATACAAAAATACAAATCATAGCAACAAACAATAACAATACCTCACAAACAGTTTAAAAGACCAAATATAGTTTAATTAACCAAAGGCCTGGAAGAAAGTGTGCATATTAGGGGAAAGTGCATAAAAATGCCTGCATAAGTGGAAATAACATATAAAATGTTATAAATTTATTGAATTTATATCCCACACCTTCCTCCAAAGGAACCCAGGGTGGGAAAATGCACTTTATTTAATGTGCAAAAACATGCCTATTAGAAGAATTTTGTACTAAAATGCTGACAAATATACAAACTGATACAGAACTAGAGAGACTGGGGAAAATATGAGAAACTGAAATTGGCAGATCCATCCATCCCTCGTAAAAAGTACTTTTGAATACAAAGTAAGATAACATACTGCCTTGCATTCATTTATTAACATTATTTCATAGGTCTCGGTAAATTAACTCATGGGATGATTTTTTTGCTATATATGTGTGTGTATGTGTAAAATTCAGCTGAACCTGATTTCAATCTCAGTGATACTTGAAATCTTGCTAGAGCACATTAGAACACATGACACATAAAGCTACAACTTAACCTAATTTTATATGAACCAAACCCTTAATTCTTTTTTCCCTTTTTTTTTTTTTTTTTTTTTGCAACTCACTCATCTCATTCCTATGATCATAAGAAAATGTCTAATATTAAATTATAACAACAGCAATCAAAGTCATGGGGAGCAAGAGGATTCTCAATTGCAGTCCATGCCCTGCTCTCGATATCACCAGAGGAAGAGATTGAGAAGCCCATCAATTCACATAACTTCCTACCAGTGCCCCATTGTCTTTTCAGGACTTAATGATGCTGAAGTGTCTCCATGATTAAAATTTAAAGGCTTCCAAGTAACCAAGTAATTTGCCCAAAACTCCTTATCCACCACTCACCACAAAGACTCTGATTTTAATATACTATTAATCAAGCTCCAGCCTAGTTTACCAGCGATACTTAAAATTACGGAAGAACTAACTTCATTGTTCTCATAGTATCAGAAGAAAAATCTTTTTCCTTCATCAGTGATGTGTGCGTGCACGCACATCCCAAAACGGAGAAGTTAAAAAATGATATTTGATGGTGAAAACACAAGAGAGAGGGGGGGGGAGAGAGAGAGAGCTGTTCCTCATGTGATAAATTTGATCTATAGGTTTTGCTGCAGTTTTCATAAACAAAAAGTTGGTTTTAATCATCACACAGGTGTACATGTTTCTGAGTATATAAAAGAAATCAAGAAAATTGATAGAGATCTGTTGAAATACAAAGGTTGCTGTTGGACCTACAAAATAAGGAGGTATGGCATTAACCTGCTTTTACTATGCTGTACGACCACTGAAGGGGTGAACAGTCACTACTGAAGTAAGCATATCATGGCCAATAAGTTTAAATAGTGACAGAGTGGATGGTGCCCACAAGCATAGGAAAGCTTTGCTGTTCATTGTTCCACTGGCATAAATCACAACAAACGCAACCTGCTGAATATCATAAATGTGGTATCTTATTTTATATCATCCCCACAACCTGGGTGAACAACACAGTCAACAGTCAACCTGTTGACTTTATTCTGGAAAACCTTGTTCTGCTTACATCATCTCATGGACTTCTTATATTATGGCATGGGATCCATAAATTTTGGGTTCCTTTTTGTACATTTGTAATCTATATATGTTGTCAGAGTTGTCTAGTGTTACTGTGTTGTTCACCCCGGTTGTGGGGATGATATAAAATAAGAAACTACATTTATGATATTCAGCAGGTTGCGTTTGTTGTGATTTATGCCAGTGCTGTACGTAACCAAGGTTTGTTGTTTGTTGTTGGATTGTTCATTGTTCCACCTCTTAAGCTACTCCTAATCACATCTTCCTTTTGCCCCACCATTTTGGAGCGCCTCCTGTTTATTTGACTCACTATTTGACACATGCTAGCCAGGCAAAAGCAGTCAAGGAGGGTTCAGGGCAGGGCCATGAGGCGTGTGGCCCTGTCTGTTCCCCCAAAGGATGGTGCATTGGGAACCCTTTCGGGTAAAATTGTGGCTAAAAAGGAAGCTACTAAAACAGTATTATCTTTGTCCCAATCTGCCAGGAGAAACCTCATTTGACTTCTTCTCAGAGTTATAGGCCAGAGGTCCAACATTTTGCTCCTCTGCAGCTTACTCTACAACCCGCCTCTATTCCACAATCACCTGTGCCTTCTACCATGATCGCTTTGCTTCCCCTGTTTGTCCAAGGCTTGAAGGGAAGCCTTGCCAGATATGAGCACCTTCAAGAGAGTAGAGGGCACGACCACCTTGACCCTGTTGGCGCCTTTTTGTCCAGCAACCTGACTTCCCACAATATCACCTGGCATGAGCATACCAGAGGTGGGCAATATCAGTGCTTGCAGCGACATTCTCCTTAGCATAGGCTAGAAGAAAGAAAGAAAGAAAGAAAGAAAGAAAGAAAGAAAGAAAGAAAGAAAGAAAGAAAGTCATTTCATTGAGATCAAGAGGTAGCATCTCTGTGGTCTAGGAATGCGGAACATTTTGATGTTCTCATGCCCAGAGGGAGTGGATATTGAAAGTTTTCCCCCTTTGGCACCCATCTGCATTCACAGAAATGACCTATGTAGGCTCTCAATGATGGCACTGATTCACCTCAGGTTTAGCTTTCTCTAAATGCAAGTTAACTGTTTTGTATAGTACATATTTTTGCTCTTATTTTGTGGTGTATCTGAAGAAGTGTGCATGCACGCGAAAGCTCATACCAAGACAAACTTAGTTGGTCTCTAAGGTGCTACTGGAAGGATTTTTTTTTATTTATTTTGTAGAATATCATTATATTTACTACTCTCTAAAATTGATAGGTGTTTGAAAGCTGCCGGGCCTTGAGTGTGTGTGTGTGTGTGTGTGTGTGTTACATAGTATTCAAAGAGAAATATTAAATACAGCCTTTAAGACAGAGTTAAAATCTAATTTCACAGTCATACATACATGTTACCTTGTTACCAGACTTGCAACGTTAACCAATTCTTTTCTGTCAACTGGCAATTTTTTGGCAGATCCCTTTTGCATGATTCATGAAGGACCAGTAAAAGGCTAATTGTTCAAATTAATTTGCGTAAATGACTAAGCAAGAGATAACAAAATTACATCTGCACTTGTTTGGCAAAGATTCAATAGTAGCGGCCCTGTACTGCCAGCTGCTTCCAGACAACACTCTTGCAGAAATTAAAAGCTACAAATATTAATTAATACACTTTTTTGGTACGTTAATTTGCACTGAAAGGTTCCGGGAGTGCAAAACTGCTGAGAAGATGAACCATGATAATTAGAATTAATGGGATGGATGCATGTTTTTTGCAGCTGAAGTTTTAAAAAACCTATGAATGAGACTGGGAACTTGGAGCTGACATTCTCATAAATCTCTATGATAATGCAGCTATTAGTATTAGAAGGATTAAGTAGTGTGGCTCCAACGTTATCCATCACATGACACATTGTATCCCATCTGTCACTGAAGCAACTAAGACATGATAGCTGTCCTTGAGGAAGCCATCTGAAAAGCTTTGGGAATTTAAGGAATTGCCAGGCTGAGTGTCGAAGTACAAAATGAATAGCTCAAACCTCTGACTCTCAAATAGAAATAATGGCCAACACTCTGTACTTGTCAGCTTAGTGCTTTAACAAATACTTTCACTTGCACTATCTATATTTAAGTTTAGGTAAGCAGTCTAAATTGTAAATATATCAGAGAGAGAGGAAGAAAAATTATCAAATGCCACTGATTTTATCTTTTAAGTCATTTGTGATGCTGTACATTTGATTTCCCCACCCCTCAAGTTTATGTACTAACAACTATGTTATTCGTTTCCTTCATTTTCCAGGGCTTTAATACTGAAAGAGTAACACAAATAAATATTTACTTCCTAAAACATCGATGAATTGTAAAGAATATGTGCAGGTATTAGTGGGTAATTGTTATACAAAACATGTGGGCACAATCTGTTTCTGATACTGGCAATGGTGTGAGCTGTTAAAACTTACCAATATTAAAATCAATGCATGCTGTTGTTGTTTTTGTTCGTTTGTTTGAAGAGGGAGACTGCCTGTGCTCTTAGTTCTGGGAAGAACACAAATTCAAATTGCTTTTAGATCAGATAATCGTTAATAAATTTGGTTATCTGAAAACTGGACAGGCAAATAGATGAGGAGTACAAAAGGAAGTTTCCATCAGTAACATTTGATAGTTTCAATGTTGGGGAGATGTTTGCATATTCCGAAGGGATTCTGTTAGTTCTGTTTGAAGTATTGTAAGCAAACAGAAAATCAGTAAGGAGAGACAACAGTGGAAGCAACATAAATAGGCCTGGTCATATTCAGCACAAATCCAAATTCTGAGAATTTGAAAAGCCACCCATCTATTGCCAATCTTGCAAGCAGACAGACTGGAATAAATGGTTAGGATTGGTATCTAGCAGAAGATGGTATTTAAAAACAAAACAGAAGCGTAATGCTTTGCTGATATTCAAGATTATGCTGGAACATAAAAAAGGCTAATTTTATTACAAATGTAATGCAAGAGTTGCCAGGAAAAAAAGCCTGGCATAAAATGAGGGCCATCCATCTACACAGCTCAAGAGGAACCCAAAGCACATCACAGGTTATTACTATGATGGTATCTTTCAGAAGTCACTTACTTTTATTTAATTTTATTTTTAAAAAATCCTGGTTGAACGTAAGAATAATGCAAGACTCAGAACAAAAATACACTTTTATGAACAACAACAACAAAAGTACAACATCAGAAGCACTTTAGAGAGTAATAAATCATTAAACCTTTCCAATATTTTGTGATCTTCTACATGTTCAGCCTCATTTGTCCAGCTCCTACATCTTTTTATTTAAACTGTTAAAAAGGATACAACAAGTAAGCTGTTTAATATTGGTCAATTTGTATTTATTAGGTGACTTCTTACGTGAAACAGAAGCTATTTCAGAGGGCTGCCTTACATGTTACTTATTAGTTTGCAGCTCCTCCGTGTGGCACACCCATATGCAATGACTCGCCGCACAAATTTCCCCATCAAATGAATGTATACATTCATTCAGGTAGTTCCAGCCATAATTCAGAGCATTGAAGGGTACAGATATAATTGCCAAGGTAAGATCATGCTACTTCATCCTTCATGGCTATAACTGCCCCATTTAAACAGTAAAAGCAAAAAATCGTCTTGTGACGCCTTAAAGACAAACAGATTTATTGTAGTATAAGCATTCATAGACCAGAGCCCACTTCATCAAATGCATCACTTGTATCCAGTGAAGTTGATTCTAGACCACAAAACCTTATGCCACAATAAATCTGCTGCAAGATTCATTGTAGCGCTTGCTGCAACAGATTATCAGGGCTACCCCTACGGGTGCCACTTGTCTATTTAAAGATTTCACAAGCCAACTTTTAAGGGAAATCCTTCCAAGGCAATTTCCAACACACTTAACAACAATATACCGGTATATGAATCACAATAAACTTAAAGCCCAAATAAACATACTAATCAATAAACAGCAGTAACCAGCAATGGCATTAAAACAACACGTAGCCCAGTAAAACCGTAAGATAATGATAAATCAGCACCAAAAATGATGTCCAGTTCAAATCTTTAATCATAAGATAGCTGCAGCGAACTACGGAGCTTTCAGGACCTGCTTGGAGGCAGTCAAGGAAGGAGCCCAGCCTATCATTCACAACAGGAATGGAGTTTGACTTATGTGGGGTCACCACCCAAAAGGCCATCTCCCTTGAGTCTGCCATCCTTTTCCTTCACAGGCAGTCGCACAAGTAGGGCCTCTGAAGTGGATTTCAAAGTGTAGGCAAGATGATAAACAGTGTGGACCATCTTTTGTAGATTTAGGACAACACAGCGACACAGTACTGGATTCCTGTACATAGTTCTGATCAAGCTGGGCTCTTCCTATCTAGTCCTGCTTTCACAGTGGCTTCTTAAATCATCTAAGCTGGTAGCCATCAGTGTATTGAGAGAGCAAATGCCATACTTTAACTATGGAAATATACTGATTCTAACATGCCCAAGCACAAGTAGCAAAACAGACTAGACGCTCGGATTATTTTCAGAGATGGAGTCTTGACTTGCTTTGCTATAAAAAATAATAATAATAAGCAAATCACGTTCATCCTGCCCATTCCTCAAGGAGCTCAGATTGCTTCTCGGAGAGATCCTTCATCTGTGTGCTAGTCAGGCCAATAAATAATTACAATCGCACCTTGGTTTTCGAACAGCTTAGTTCTCAAACATTTTGGCTCCCAAACACCGCAAACCCAGAAGTAAGTGTTCCAATTTGTAAACTATTTTTGGAAGCCGAAGGTCCGACGGGGCTTCCACAGCTTCCGATTGGCTGCAGGAGCTTCTTGCAGCCAATCAGAAGCCATACTTTGGTTTTCAAACATTTTGGAAGTCAAACAGACTTCCGGACGGATACCATTCAACTTCCAAGGTATGACTGTACACCAACAGGCCCCTTCAGATCAAACTCTGGCTTTTTCAAATAGAGGGGATTCACACCAAAATAAATTATCTAAGTACTTATTGGCGCTGTGGGTTAAACCACAGAGCCTAGGGATTGCCGATCAGAAGGTTGGCAGTTCGAATCCCTGCAATGGGGTGAGGTGAGCTCCCGTTGTTTGGTCCCAGCTCCTGCCAACCTAGCAGTTCGAAAGCACGTTAAAGTGCAGATAAATAGGTACCGCTCTGGCGGGAAGGTAAACGGCGTTTCTGTGCGCTGCTCTGGTTTGCCTGAAGCAGCTTAGTCATGCTGGCCACATGACCCAGAAGCTGTACGCCGGCTCCCTCGGCCAATAAAGCGAGATGAGCGCCGCAACCTCAGAGTCATCCGCGACTGGACCTAATGATCAGGGGTCCCTTTACCTTTACCTTTAAAGAGAAGGATGAACCAAAGGGCTGATTAACCCCTAGTGCAACACAGGCCCGTGTAAAGGTGGGTCAGCTGGGCATACTTGCCCCAGGCCTCGGAGGGCTAAGCCAGCCAGGGGGACCAACCAGGGGTCTGCCAGATTTATGCTATCATACCTAACTCCACCTATACCGCCAAATTGCAGCACAACTTCATTGGCCCACAACACACAACTTTGTCGCAGCACCAATAGGGGCTCCTCTTGCTCCCCAGCATGTGGATGCTGCTTCGAGATGATAAGTGGGTCAGGTGGCAACACCTATCATTTTCTGCAATTTTGGCTCGGCATAGACTGGGCATTAATGCTGTCCAATCACAAACTGTCGTGAAGTGCTGCTGGGAAACCCATGACAAACTGCTACCGAAGCTGTAATGGATGTAATGGGTAAAATAGAAATAATGCCTGATGGACAAGTCTTGGAAAATAATGTCATGGTATCCACCTTACGGATACAGCAATCGCTTTCAGCGTCTGAGCTTCCGCAGAAAGTAAACATGTTTTAATTCAGTTCCTCTGGGGACAATATCAATGGAAACATGGGGGAGAAGGGTGCAGGGAGGGCATAAGCTGGTGTCCTGGGCTTTATATTTGTGCATCAGACATTCTAATTCCCTCATGGCTGGTTTCTACTGAAGGGGCGACCAAGAGCTTTTGAAATGTGTTGCTAATTACACGTCTCATCAAAAGCTCAACACTTAGGCTTGTGATGAGCACAAAGCACTTGTCTACCAGACACCTATCCCCTTCACGGGCTCTACTCTCTCGCTCTCTCTTTTTTAATAGTCTCTTATGCAAAGATAGCTGGGTGCTTAAATATTTCTAAGTCTAGCAGTTTAAAAGATTTAAAAGTATTTTTCTTTTAAAAAATGCAGAATAGATTCTGCCTCTTTTTCTCCTTTTTTGTCTCTCTGTATGTGCTCTTATCACTCAAGAAAACCTTCACTGATTTCTCCTCCTCCTCCTCTCTCTCTCTTTTTAATTAAAAAAATCCTTTGGGGCTGTGAATGCCAATTTTTAGCCCAGAGGGAATTTTTTTTTTATTAGAGTTCTAAACCCCTGAAAATCAGAGTCTATGTAGTGTAGGGCCTGATAAACCCTTAACTGTAACACGGCTTGCAAGGGCAGCTATAATATCTGATGACAAACTGACAGATTATTTCTGATGAGGATGGGGGGAGCCCTTTTTCCTTTTTTTTTTTTAACCTGACCCTGAGGACATGTCATAACATTTGTATTATCGGCAATAAAATGTCAACTACGCTGCCGTAAGATTGCTAAGGCTTGGAGTTAAAGCATTCCATTTAGTACTTCTACAGTTTTCAATTTAAAAAATAAAAAAGACTGTAATTTCTTATTGGACAGTCCCTGACTCAGTACTGTTCGCTGATTTATCATGGCAGTTGCTGGGAGATCGTCCCTGGCCGTAGCAAAAGAAATCTGGAGAGATAAAGAGAATAACTAACTAAACTACAGGGCCAAAGATACCTCTGTAATTCTTTAAGTAAACGTTGAGTCAAAATAAGTTTTCAAGAGAGAGAAAGAGAGAAACATAGTTGGGGGAAAATTGGGGGCCTGGTTTGATTTGAATTTGTGCAATCTTACCATTGGATCTCTCAGCTAAATGGAGATCATTAGGTATTTTAAGTCCAGTATACACAATAGAATTTTTTTAAAACCCAAAAAACCTATTATCTGTCAGTTTCTAGAGCTGGGTGGTATATTTCAAGAAGAGCAAACCTGTGTGTATTTATGTGGAAATAAGTCTCACTGTAAGCTGACACTATACAAAAAGTAAGCATAGGAATGCAGCCTAAAACCTACTTGTGAGTCAGTTAGCCACACCGAACTAAAAATGACTTTCTTCTGTATAGGATTGCACTGGTTGTAAACTCAGGTGACACTCGGAATGGGGTGTAAATTTGGTTTAGTTTGCATTTAAAGACAAACCTAGCTAATTCATATTCTCTGAAACAATACACAAACTGGGGCACAGCTATCCTTCAAAACTCACACATCCATAGATTTTGATATGCAGTTCTCTGGCCAAGTAATGTGTATTAAAACTGCATATTCTAGGGTACAATAAGCTCATGTCAGTGAAAATAAGATACAAAAATGTATTAAGTTGTTTGCCAAAATATGTATAAAAATTGTTTGCCAAAATATGTATATATGAAGAAATTTGCACTAAAATGCCATGGAATTTTCGAAGTTGGTTTTTTTTAAATAAAAAAAAATGGAAACTGATGTGGAAATGTAGAAAACTAATTATAGGACTGGAAAAACCAATAATTGACAGAGTCACCAAACTCTATTTGTCAGTCAAGCAATTCAGTTAGAAAAAAACTTAAATAGCTGCACATGTTGTTGGCTAGTATGACCAAAACAAAAAACAAAAAAACTCACACCCTATAAAGTTATTTTTCAAATAATGTCATTTCTTTGCTGCAGTGCCATAGAATTTTTCAGGGCAACATGAAGAGAGGATTTGGGGAACTGATGCAATGGCCTCCTGGTTGTTTGTAGGTTTCATCACCTTGTGCCTCAAAGAGGAGAATCTTCGTCAACATTATGTTGTCACATGGCTGAGTCGTGAATTGTAACCTGAACCACGCAAAGTATCTTCAGAGGGGTGGGTGGGTGGGGGGGGTGGGTGTGTGTGCATGTTATTTCAGCAGGGAAAGTCAACTTTGTACTGATCAGCATACAGAATTCTTTGGATGGTGGTTTTGGGTGGGGAAGAATGTTGAAGCAATTAACAAAGGCCTATTTCTTTTTCATCCAAGCAAACCTATGATATGGTAACCAAAAAAAGAAAGAACGAAAGAAACAACAACACTCTAAGCTATATTACTTCCCCAGAGATAAAATCCTTCATTTACTTGAGCAACTTTATAATTTTTTCTTTCTTTTTTTTTACATTTCAAGACTTCAGTAGTTGCCTTCTTGTAATATTTCAGCTTTTAAGCTGTTTTCTTGCCTCAATGAGCTCACATAAGATACATCTGAAAGCTTTAGTACAAATTTACTTGGAATAAAGTCTTCAATTCATTTTCATGGCACCAAAAAGACAGCTTTAATAACTGCAATGACAAATAAACTGGAAATCATTCCAGGCCTTTTCACTTAACTGACAAGTAGAACACTCTCATAATGAGCCGCAGGTTTTACGTTTTCTCTTTGACCATAATAGCTTCATTTAAGAGCGTCAGACCCTGACACTTCATCATTTATCTACATTATTTCTCATCTTCTTTCAAATAAATTATGGAATACTAGACTGAGCACATAAAAACAAAGTGACTTGTTATCTGTAAACAGCAAGATAAATTGTCCAGAAGTTCCTCATTTAGTTCCTTTTAAATTTAAAGGCAAGTTATTGGTTGTACCTTTTTTTATTTTTCCCCTTCTTCCCAATTTTTCGTTGCATTTTTTTTTTTACAACCATCTTATTTTTCTTGGCAGTGGCCTTTGTGCACTCATCCACAGCCTGATGATAGTGCAAAAGGCATAAAATAATTCCATTATCTAAGGTTGGCCAGTATAGCGGGAATGAGGAAGGGCGGGGGAGAAGGAACAAATAAAACAATTTTACATACATATTCCCTTCCATCTGTAAAATTCCTTCTCTGTAATGCATTTTGTCACCCTATCAAATGTGACACATTCCAAGTAATGAGCAGTGGATCTGAAACTGTTTGAGCCTATCACAAGTTAACAGTGAATATTTACTCTGACCCAACAACCCCACCTTATCTTAAATGGCACTCATTCTTGTCTGAACACAGGGCTAATGTTCCACCAAGTTCACATTTAGTTGAAAAACAGTACTGTTTAAAACCTAATTAGCAGTACTTGCAGCATTTGCGTGTTAATTATTAGTGACGGGCGAAACTCAAGAAAGTTGGGCGGTTTGATTTAATAATACTTTGTAATTCGGAAGCCACCCATATGAGAATTCTAAAAACACTCTGCACATGCATCCTGGTGGGCATATGTGATTGCATTTGATAAATATATATACATGCACACACATTTCTACAAAGCCTCAAAACCCTACCTGCTCCCTGCAGTTATTGGTCTACTACAGGCACGTCCAACAGGTAGATCATGATCTACCAGTAGGTCGCCTGTGGTAGATCACTGGCTCCCCCCAAAGAAGCTCAACAACTTTGGCTCCCCTATGAAAAGATCAACATTTTTTCCTGCACCCCCCAAAAAGGGCCCTTCCTTCCTAATAAAAAGCTCAACAACTTAGAGCTGAACACCAAAAAAGAGCGTAGATCACTGTCAGTTTCTAACTCTGTGAGTAGATCACAGTCTCTTGGGAGTTGGCCACCCCTGGTCCACTACAATCAAATTTCCCTAATGATTCCAGAACTGCATAGGAAGGTTGAAAACTCAAGCGATGAAATGTACAGCAAATGAGCTTCAGAGCATAGAAGAAAAGAAGCAGGAGTGTCCACAAGCCTCACCACTCTCAAATCTTGGAGCTGCGTTGACAGAAGTGTTTCTGATTATTGAAGGCTGAAATCCTCAACACACAGCTAAGGACACCTCAGTCCCCTTGACGTCAATGGAGTGTAACTATCTGCAGGCATCTAAGCCGATGTTTTCAGCCTAAGTTCACCAAAAGAGCATTCATCATCAATATCAGATTAGCGTGAGATGATGAAGTTTTTGAACACTAAATGCAAGGCTTTTTTTTTCATCCAGAACTCATTGAAACTCAGTTTCTGCACCTCTCAGGTGGGCGCCATTGGCGTTCTAAGAAAACGAGGGAGGTATTCATAGTGAGTCCTGGCACCTATTTTTTCAGAAAAATAGTACTAAAAGTACTGTGGTTTCTCAGCTGTTTCCGGAGGGGTTCCGATCTCATTTCTCAAGGGTAAAAGCTCATTGTCCAGCAAGGGTTACAGAAGAAACCACCTGCCCTGAAAGAAGGGGAGAATGAGGAGAAACAGCGTCCTTGAGATGAATGCTCGTTTATCTTCTTTGTTTTATTGATACTTACTATTTTTATCATTTTTTGGTGCTTTGTGAGCCCCAAGTGAAAAGTGATATATAAATACCACTCTGAGCTCCCTTGTGTTCAGGATATAGTTTGTCCAGTGGCATGGCGGCTCAAGGAGGAAGGTTTTCCAGCCTTTGGGCAGATTCTTGTGAGATCTTGGGATCTTGAAAGAACCTTAAGTGGGTGGGGAAGCTGAGGACTTAAAAGCTTCAGCTGTCCAAAGGTCGGGATGAGGCCATTTTGCTGCATGAGCTTCCCACTTGCTTGCTCTCTGTGCTAACGCTTCACAGGGAACTTGGGTTGCTGGCTGACAAGGCCAGAAAGGAATTTTACTCAAAATCTCCATTTGCTCTGGGTTGCGAGTTTTTTGGCTTCCCCTGGTGATTTATGTTGTTCTTTTGTTAGGTGTCCATAAATTTTCTTTCACAACTTTGGGCAGAGTGGCATAGGGCAGGACTGAACATAATGGGCCCCCATAAGGGGTCCGGGGGGGATGCACAAACCACACCTCTAGTACAGGAGGGTGTTTGTAGTGCTCAGTCCCACCATTCACAAGCTACAACCTGAGGCACAAATAAATGCTTACAATTCAACAACTTGTTGTTGGTAAAATGTGATTTCCTTCACCCCAAGCTATAGCTTCCCTTGCTAGAGATTTCTGGTCAAATAACAGTTGCTGGTGCCTATTGGATAGTAGCTGTGACATCATAGGTATTAAGTGTGCCACTCTTTCTCTTGTGGGACCATCACAAAAACAGGGCAGATAAGCATTGGCACTACAAATGAAGTCTGAAGGCAAGTATTGAATAAAGTTAAAGTGGAGCAACAAAGTTAACCTAGCAAGACAGTCTTGAAACAACCGGAAGATTAATCCTTCCTCAGCAAAGGTGGTTATCCTACGTTAGGGCTGGGGAACCTGTGGTGCTCCAGATGTTGCTGGACTCCTTGGGCTACTGGAGTCCTTCAAACACCTGGATGGCCACCGCCCTAGTCTCTTCTGCCTTAAATGATCACTAGCCCACTTGCCAAATCTAAAATACAATAGTCTAATTAACAGTGTTGCTTTTAACAAAGGCAGCAGGAACGGCTGCAAAGTTTCAACACATGACAATACCAGCACCTCCACTTGGCTCTTTCCTTATTTAGCACTCTGTGTTTCCTGTTCCTCTGAGAGCTGCAAACAACCCAGACAATTTTATAAATAGAGTGTGATCAGTGTGGGCTCCTGATATGCTAGGAAACGGTTGCAGGGATAACTCCCTTATTAAGAGAGAGAGAGAGAGAGAGAGAGAGAGAGAGAAGAAGAAGAAGAAGAAGAAGAAGAAGAAGAAGAAGAAGAAGAAGAAGAAGAAGAAGAAACAATAAACAGTGGCTTTTGTTTTGAGCTAGTCTCCATAACTGAAAGCAGCATTCCAAAATAAAAAAATTTGACAAGGCGAAGTTGCATAGGCTTAGTTCCTGCATAATGCTAAGCCAGGCATAGGCAAACTTGGCCCTCCAGATGTTTTGGGACTACAATTCCCATCATCCCTGACCACTGGTCCTGTTAGCTAGGGATCATGGAGTTGTAGTCCCAAAACATCTGGAGGACCGAGTTTGCCTATGCCTGTGCTAAGCCCAACCATTATTGACATGAACAAGCAAACATGAAGTGCTGAGCTTAACCATGGTTGGCTTAGTGTATGATCCAAATCCAGGCTTGTGGTTTACATCTCCCAGACAAACTACAAACCAAGATCAAATCTTGGTTACAGCTTGTGGTTTGTCTGGAGCAAGACGACCCACCAGCCCAGACTCAGAAGAGATGCTAAGACAAAAGATGCCTAAGCTCACAGTGCAGCAGCAGCAGGACCTATGGAGAAAAGTAACCCATATCTCCTCTGCAGGAGCCCACATATTCCTGCTAAGCCATAATTTGGGTAAGCATTACAAGTGAACTAGATCATAGAGAGCAATCCATTACATGTCTACTTAGAAGTATGTCCCATTTGGATCGCTGGAACTTACTCCCAGATAAACCAGCATAGAACTGCTGTCTAGCCACTGAAGTGCTCTCCTTCTTCAGGTGTCTAGTCCCAAACAGAGCACTTTTAACTGGTGTAAATTATGCTAGCATCAAGTTACCCTTATTCCAAGCTCTGTTCATGAGGAATTTGACTTACACCCCTCTGTTTGACGGCTGAGTTCCACCAGGTTGCTAGGTCTTGTAACTGAGCTGAAGGTATAAATCTCTGCTTATCCTATTTCCCCCTGCAACACTTTTTTGTGGGAGTATGGCGCTGGTAAATTCCACTAGCTTAAGTTCCACTGGTTAAGTCAGGGTGAAGAACTCGTTTTTTTTACTCGACCAGGATGAGGGGCGCATGCCAGCATAGCACTGCATGAGCTCTGGCTTTGCCAAAAAGTCCAAGCTCTGCCAAATCCAAACACTCTCATCCCAGTGGATCTTGGGTTTGGATGGCACTGTGTGTGTGTGAAATGGGGGGCTGGTAAAAGAACCCTTCAACACTTCAAATGCTCTCTAGCTTTGAAAGACGTTCTTTTGGCCCTCCTATGTTATGATTTTGCTCTTGTACTTTGTGCTGTTGATGGATTTACGGCATCTGATTGTGCTCGGCTGTATATGCTGTTGTTCTTAATATGCTATTGATGACCTTTGGGCTGAAAAGCAGTATGTAGATAAATTAAAATAATAATAATAATAAATAATGAGATCTAACTGTGAAATCCTACACCCCAAGTAAGTCTCTCTGTTCAGTGGGTCTTATTTCCTAGCAAGTGTGTTTACGGTTGCAGCCTAAAAGTCTTCTAGATCTGTCACCAGGCTCCTAAAGCAAGAAAGAAGGAAGGATCTGTATGTTTCTCATCAGCAGACGATGCTACAGTTCCTCTCCAGTATCACCGGGATGCCATTCAATCTAGCTCTAAACTTAAAATCTGCACAATAACCATAGTAGCGACAATAAAGCACTTAAACTTAAATGGAAATAATCTACTCACAAATAAGTCCTAATGGTAAGTGGTTTGTGTAGCTACACAAGACACATAAATAAAATTGTATTGATTTAATGGGCATCATATTTAATTTTCCTTACTTGACTGCTTCATATACCATTTCATAAAGGCATGGCAAGAGAGCTAAGTAATATTGCTGGTATCGCTTTCAAAATCGTATCCACAAAAGGCCAGGAAGAAAAGTCAGCCAGAGTATGGACAAGGTTTCTATTAGCAATTTAGCTGTGGGTACACCCAGGGTACATTACAGCCATGTCATTTTAGAAAGCTATATTACATATATTAATGACATTCTTTTGCTTATGCCTCAGTCCTGTATCCTATAGGAATTGCTTCCCATGCATACATTGGCCACCAATGGCTTGTATACAAGGCAGGCTCTTAATGTAGCTTCTAGTTTTCTGTTGGTTGACATGCATGTAATTTTATGAGTGAGCATACGAGTTTAGGTTCCCTATCTGCATTCTGGTCATGAGAGACATGAGTCACAGACACAGAGCCACCGTTGGCTCTGACTGTGTCATGGGTGTGACATAGCGATGGGGGAGAAATTTGTTTGGTCCGTGTTTTTTTTAAAGCAAACTCTTCTAATTTGCTCCTCCCATACTCATAAATGGATTGCAACAAGTAACCTTTGGGATTTGCTTTTTCTCCAAATTCTGCTATATGGTGCACAGAGAAATAGATACTTGTGGGTAATGTGTATTATAAATGCATACATCAAAATAAAATATGCTTTTTAAATATGAAACAAGGCATACTGCTACCCCCTTTACTACTGCCTGGAAAAAGTATGACTAACACCGTTGTAACACAGTGCCTCTGTCATGGAGTGGCGGGGGCAGCAGCGCTGGCAGGATGAGAATGAGCGCCAGCGGATACCGCCAGTCCTTGGGACCAGGGGCAGAGCAAGGTGAGACAATGGGGGTGGTTCACCCTGGGTGTCATCACCAAGGGGGGTGACATTTGGCGTGCCACCCACCTGCAACTCCTGCATACCCTGAACCATCAGGGGAAGGGGGAGTTGTGCCGGCGGCTTTCCCCACTTGCCCCTTCATTTTGATAGCCCCACGCTCCCGGTCTGCTGGAGGAGGCAGGCGATGTCAGGGTTGAGCCGGATGAGGAGGAGTGGTGGCAAGCACCCCCTGGCGAGGCTGCACCCACGGAAGAATCTGGGGAATTGGAGGAATTCATACCTGGAGAAGACTGGTGGCGGCACTCCTCATTAGAGGAAGAATCAGATGAGGAAGTGGAAAGACCTGGACAGGAGGAGGAAGAAGTCGAGCCAGAATCAGGCCCTTGTGAGGACAGGAACATAGAGCTGAGAGCCGGAGGGAACAATTAGAGGCAGCTGCAGCTTGTAAGAGGTGTGGTCATGAGCCCGGCTACTTAAGAAAGGCCGGCTGCTCCATTCACCAGCACCTGCAATTGCTGTGCTAGCGCACATGGTTGTTCTTGCTTGTCCTGCTCCTGATTCCTGTGTTTGTGACTTCGGCTTCCTGACTCCTGACTTGTTCCTGACTCGGACTGTTCCTGACTTCGGCTTCTCCAGACCCTGGTGGTACTGATACCTGACCTCGGCTTGTTCCTGACCCGGTCTGTTGGACCTTGACTTTCTCCGCAGCTGACTGCTGCCCTTCAGCGCGCCAACCTGTTGGCACCCTAACAGGCAGGCAGGGAGATGATGGGAAGGAGGCTGTCAAGCAAACAAGTGGAGGGTGGAGAGAAGGAGAGAAGCAGGACCCGAAGCCTGTAACCCCAAAATAAGCTCAAGAACTTTGGGCAACCCTCCCCTAAAAAATCTCAACAACTCCTGGCAATGACAATGGGTAGATCACAGCCAGTATTTTTATACTGTGAGTAGATCACAGTCTCTTGGGATTTCAATGTTTGGGGGGAGGGGTGTCAAGAAGTTTTCCACAACGGGTACCACCTGACCTTGCTACGCCACTGCTTGGGACCCAGGTCAGGAGGCCTCAGCACCCCTGTAGAACACGAAGAGGCACCAAAAGGGCTGAGTGGCTGGTGGGAGAGCAGAATGACAGCATGGAATACCAAGAACACAGGGAAGAAGAAGAGATCACACAGCCCTTCAACAAAGAGGGTGTTAAAACTCTGGAGGTACATGAATTTCCCAACATGTAATACACATTTCCCAACATTCCTGTAAGAAAGCCTTGGTCATATTGCAGACTGCATTTGAAAGTACTCTCCCAGTATCATCATTGTTACCACACACCCTTCGCCAGCAGATGCCAGGGCAGGTTACAATTTAAAATCCAGTATTAAAAACAGTCAAGACAAATGACGATCTCAAGAACAGGGTGGGTCCCGAAAGTACACCACCCCAAGCTTCTGAGGGTGGCAGAACTTCCAAGAAACCCCCCTCTGCTGTTCTCTATACTCAAGAGGGGCTTTAGGAAAGGAGGCTGGTTTTTTTGGATATTTGGGGCCTAGGTCATTTAGGGCGTTAAACTCTTACATGGTCCCCTTGAATTGGGCTCAGAAACAAGGCCCGATATGGAGGAAGCAATAACTCTTTAAATCCCAGACCAGAAGAACCAGCCACTTTGTCCTCCACCCAATATTGCTCTTAACTGGAAATGTGCCACATGCCACAACTTAGTAAACATCCTAAGCCTTCTCTCTGTCAGTGAGGGTGGCGGGGAATGTGGGTTCTGTGGGTGCAAATCTCATCTTTCTTGCCGCTTCATATTTGCCATTCATAGGGACTACATCACCATCATCATCATCATCATTTTATTATTTATACCCTGCCCATCTGGCTGGGTTTCCCCAACTACTCTGGACAGCTTCCAGCAAAATATAATAATAACAACAACAACAACAACAACAACAATAATAAACCGTCAAAAACTTCCTATACAGGGCTGTTGTCAGGGATCTGACCTCACGCAAGGCTCTTGAGACGGGGAAGGAGGGATGGAGAGAAGTGCAGCCTCTCCTGGGAAGCAGTTCTGAGTCCAGCGGGGATAGTAAGGAAAGCCCCAGTGGTGAGGAGCAGGAACTGCCAGGCAGTGCGGTGGAGCTGAGGGCCAGAGATGCTGACAGAGCCCTAGCTCCACCTGAGTGGGTTGCGGAGCAAAGCGGTCAGATACTTCCGTCGCTCCAGCTGCGTAGGGGGGGAAAGCGTAAGGAAAGGAGGCGACGCTTTGGAATTCCCAAGCTCTTATGTTGGGGGAGGAACCGGCGAAAGCCACTCCCGGATTCTGGAACCGACTCAAGTGGACATGAATCTTAAACGCTCCGATGTACATAGTCTGTAAAGAAAGTATTAGCTTTAGAAGAGCGGATGTTTCTGGCTCTTTACTCTTGAGGAGACAACCCCGAGCCCTTACAGCTGTCTTCAGGTGTCTTCTAAAAGTTGTGTATTTCTTTATCTCCTTGGAGGGTACCACTGCCGAGAAGGCCCTGCAGTAGTCCATAGTACTACTACTAATGCTGTGCTCATTTTATCATTTGCATCCACAGGTGGTTTTCTGACTGCATATCATGTATGGATACTGGCTTGTGAGCAACATGTTTTCCAAGGCTTGCTCAGGGAACTAGTAGCAGGATGACAGTGACTCAGTGCAATGTGTGTGCATCTGAATTCTTTAAATGAACAGACTAACAATTGTCAGCGCTCCAAAAGCAGACCAAAATCAAGGGCAAAAATTAGTCTGCAAAGGCAGTGGTTGAGCACGCATGGTTTCACTTACGAATTTGTCTGTACACCCTCAATCTCATTAACCGATGCTTCACTGCAGAGTGAGATTTTACACTTCTTCTGAGCTGAAGCCAGAAGCAACCATTATTCCATCTTCATGCATTCTCTGATAATTGCTAAACTGATGGAGAGTTGTGAGATTCAGATAATATACTCTTTAAAATTATAACTTGCAGATGTGTATTGGGTTGCACTGCTAATCCCCCAATCCTCAAACTATTTATCTGGCCATTGCAGCATGACATTTAGCCAACAGAATTTCCTTGGCAATCGCTAATGTCCTTCCTGTAAATAAATGCACTGCTTTATTGCAGGTCTTGCTTTTTAGAATTAAAATGTCAATTATTCCTTTCAGGTTTAAATTCCAACGCATGACCATGACACCCATCACAGCTTATTAAAGCTTATGTTTCATACAAAAGTACAACATGTAAATGGAGAAGCAGGGCAAAAATCTAGGATTAGAGTAGTGGGACGGGGGCAGGGGAGGGAAGTCATGCAGTAAAGCCAATATTCATTTCTGTGAATTAAAAAAAAGATATTCAGGGCATGAACTCAAGTTTGTAGCATGTGATACACTGAAGGCCATTGAACACAGCATAATCACCAAGTACTTCGTAACTGCATAAACATCTGTTCAAAACGTATTGAAGAATCGTGAAATTGCACAGTGTATAATGGCCCTCAAAGTTTATATTTATTATCTATAACATAATGAGTATTATTATTTGAAGAAAAAATAGTTCTCTTTAAAGGGGGGACACACACACACACTCTTGATTGACAGCTCCAGAATTCAATGCTTCGATTTATTATCCAGAGCCCAAGCATCCTGGTGGTTAACAGCACTCGAAGTATTTCCATCGCCCTGTTTGCAGCTGTCAACCCTGTTATTGAACAAACACCTTGAGGGGTTTATTTTCGGTGTTCACATTAGTGCCAGCTCATGAAACACCTCGTGCCTCCCAATGATTGGATCAATGTAATCCTCCAGTACATAGGAACATAGAAAACTGCCTTACATGGAAACAGACTGTTGGTCCATCTAGGTCATTATTTGCTACATGGGCTGGCAAAGGCTCTCCAGGGTTTCAGACCTGGAAATGCCAGAAATTGAACCTGGAACCTTCCCCATGCAAGGCAGATGCTCTGCCACTTAGCAAAATCCATTCCCCAACTATAGGAACACAGGAAGTGGCTTATATAACCGCTCAGATGGTTGATCCATCTAGTTCAGAATTGTCTGCGCTAAAGGCAGCAGCTCTCCAGGATTTCAGACAGGAGACATCACTAACCCTACCTGGAGATGGTGGAGATTAAACTTGGGACCTTCTACACACTGGCAGAGGAAGAGGCGTGCGGGGGGAGCGCACTGCCCCCAACAGCGCGATCCCAGTGGGGTGCCATCGCGGCTGCCCCCCCCCCCCCGCAGGCTGCCTGCTCTCCACCCCTCTGTGCTGGAGCATGAAGCTCCGCCACTGCTTCTACATGCAAGGCAGATCCCCTACCTCTGACCTCAAGCTTACTGTTATTGTTATTATTGCTTTCTTGACAAACTGGAGTGTGAGATCATTTACAATTTAGGGGGGGACTGCTGCTCGTGGTACTAATACATTCTTTTTCTTTCTCTGTTTCTGTTTCAGTAAGACAGTCTTATTTTCAGAAAACTACAAAACATTTCTGAAGTGTAGGTGGGTTCCCACAAGGCAAGACACAGTGATAACAGCAAGAACCTTTATTGAACTAACAGAACTGGACAGCAGTAGCAAACCAACTGCTTATATATATTTCTGCAGGCCTGGGCCATTTCCACTCCCAACGTGATTGGCTGTCTAAACTTCCAAGCTGTGAATCGTGACTCAGAGTTTAAGGGCCAATGGCAGAGGCCCAAATCCTGAAAAGTTATGTGATTGGATATCATGTATCGAATCAGAACACAGGGGCTCAGAATCCTTAGTCCAGACTCAAGCTCAGGCAAACACAGACCACTGAATACATAACAATTTCTATCCTGTGTGTCAAAACAACTTTCGAGGCGGTTGTACAAAGAAAGTGGATGGGCAGCTGTTCATGCAATGGGCCTTCTCTT
Source organism: Darevskia mixta (assembly GCA_034641385.1). Lineage (NCBI taxonomy): Eukaryota > Metazoa > Chordata > Lepidosauria > Squamata > Lacertidae > Darevskia > Darevskia mixta. The sequence continues at coordinate 19,066,244 of JAWWNH010000001.1, forward strand.
TCCTCTCCCACTTGCTGCAGCCCCCTCCACCAACCCTGATTCAATTTGGGACCTGAATTAGCATCCTGGCCTTGGCTTCAGTTTGGCCCAAATCAATTGGATCCAGAAATCTGAATCTTCAGTATTTCCATTCACTTGCATTCCATTCACTTGTTTTGCAGCCTTACTAGCAGGGCTCATGATCTGTGGCTCTTACTGAGGTTTCCTATAATGCAGAGCTTTCCAAACTGCGTGTCACGGCACACGGCAGCTACAGTGTGTAGGTGTGTCACATGAATGCTCCCCACACCCCTCCCAGGGCTGGAAAAGGCTTAGTTTGGTAGTAAACTGAATTAATGTGTCGCGAAATGATGCATGTCTAAAAAGTCTGCTGCCAATGTGAAAAGTTTGGAAATCTCTGCTATAGCGTGTGAGGCTGGGGCAACCTAGCAGGATTGGTGCTGCTGGGGTGGAGGGGGGGGAGATGGAGAAAAGAAGGAAGAGGTGGGGTGGGGAAAAGGAGGACAAGGCCAAATAGCAGGGTATTGGTCACCTGGTTTGCTGGGAAGGGGCAATGGCAAAAATGGCCCACAACACTCCTTCGGAGTATCCAGTCTTGTGAGCTTCCCCATCTTCAATAGCAAGTACAGTGGTACCTCGGGTTAATAACTTAATTCGTTCTGGAGGTCCGTTCTTAACCTGAAACTGTTCTTAATCTGAGGTACCACTTTAGCTAATGGGGCCTCCCGCTGCCACCGCACGATTTCTGTTCTCATCCTGAAGTTCTTAACCCGAGGTACTATTTCTGGGTTAGCAGAGTCTGTAACCGGAAGCGTCTGTAACCTGAAGCGTCTGTAACCCAAGGTTACAGACCCACTGGTTTCTCTCTTCATCTGTTGTTGGTGAGAACTGGACCTTTGTTTTTGCAGGCATGGTTCTAGTTACCTTACATATCAAAAAAAAGAGGCAACGAGAAAAAGAAAATAGTCAAACCATAATAAGAATAAGGGGCTTTGCATATATTAATTTCTTTTTTTCTCTCTTTTAAAAGTGACACTCCTGTCATCCTCTTCCCCCTCCCCCGATAGTTTTTAAATTGTAAAGTGTTTCTGTGTTTTTCCAAGGACAATGGCTGGTCCGTAGAAAGTCTGTCTCCTGAAGTGATGAGTTGGAGAATGCAGCCGGAGCACTTGCCAAATCATACCACCATTATTAATTCAAGCATGATGAAATTGTTCATTTTAACTATAATCATGTAATTCATCAAAATACTACTGGAGCATATCATTCTGTGCTATTACACTGATATAGCACCTTCTTCCACCTCTGCCAAAAGCAGGAAATGTGGGTGGGGATGTTCTTTTTTAAAAATAGTGCTTATTTTCACAAAAAGCAATTGAATTTGGGACTTTTGGAAAGCTTCTTATTATGAAAAGCAAAAATTTCAAATATATTGTTTTATGAACTTGTGTGTGGCCATTGATCTCGTTTGGGTAATTAACCCCAATAATGAATTGACCGAGCACTGGAGATAGAAATGATGAATTTATTATTTTTAGGAAAGTGTGGCTGCAGCATGGTCCTGTTAAGGCAACTACTTTTCTCCTCCCTGGTCCTTTTTTACTCCTGTGCTATGCCAAGCTAAGCCAAGGTTTGCTTTAAGCTATTGTATCAACCCCCAGCCTGTGGTCAAGCTCTTTCCTCAATAACCATGAGTTTCAGCCAAAGTTCACTATGCTCATTGGTGCTGCAAATGTGGGTACTGCTGAGTGACACAACAAGGCAATATTCAAACAACACCCAGTGTCCCAGCTTGCATGCATGAACCCTGGCTGTATGCATGGAGGCCTCCTTCATACTGATGTCAAAAAAATGGAGGCGGTGGCTCTTGGCTCTCCCGGTGGGGCATGAAATGGCAGGAGATATTGCCTTTTGTCTACCAAAAATTATAGCATGGCAGCAAGGCTTTTGGCTCAAGTGGCGGTTTAGGCATTGGCTAACTTTAGTCTTGGTTGAAGGGGGGAGTTGTACCCTCGCTTTCCCCTCCAGAAATAGGGTATCCCGTTAAAGGGATCCGTGAAGGAGTTGCTTCTGTCCACTTGCCCAGGTGGCAGGGTTGGGCCTCAACATTCCTAGAGGTTGTGATCTCTGTGGGGATCCTCCTATTTGACGTAAGATGCTGATGTCATTTCCGGCAGAAAATTTATTTCCGGTCAGAAATAAATGCTTACCCAATATCTATGCCAAACCACTTCATCTGTAGTCAATAAAGTTGTGGCCTGATTCGATCCCATTCAAGTGTGTGGTCTCATTTTATTTCGTAGTTCATCTGAGCGGAGGGGGGGGAGTGTGTGACCTTGGCCTACAACCACATACCTGTGTGGTGCTCACAAACAGGACCTGAGCACACACACTCCCTTTCTGCACTTTCCAGAAACTAGTATTTAGAAGCACAGTGCCTCCAACGGAGCAATCACTGTTATAATTTTAGCATGTACACTGTGACCCTGTGTCGAAACTTTCAGATGCAGTTCTCAAAAGCTCTCTTTCTCTCCCTCCTCCCCTGTCAACAATTCCATCTCCCTGTTCTCATTTATCTCCCCATCATTTCCTGTCATCTCCTTCCCTCCCTATTCGTACCTTCCTCTCAACTTCTCACTCTTCCCAGACATTTCCCCACATTTCCTCTCCCCTTCCTATTCACTCTTGCCTTATCAGATAATTGAGCTGGTCTTGCTGACTCACCCAGTGTCCTCTCTGCTTTCAGAGACAGAAAGAGATGGACCTGCAACATCTCATGGTGGCAAAACACTGAAGGAGAGGCGCATTCACTGCACTCCAAAGAACTTGGAAAGGGGTATTTGTTTTCCCAACGAAGCATAGCATATTGGTTAAGTAGTAAAAGGCCCATATAATATTTACTTACAGGGGAAAATTCTAAGGCTGAAATACTATGCTCATTTACCTGGAAGAAAGCCCAAGTGAACTTAGTGGGACTTACTTCTTAGTAGACTTGCACTGGAAAATTCTTGCAATCATACAACTTGAATTTGCTATGTTTCTTGCATTTCAAGCAGAATACTAAAATAAATAGTTTCAAGTAAAACCAACAACACCATAATTCTAACCATAAATACCCAAACATTTTGCGTGAAATTGACAGATAATTGTATACAAAATGTGAATACTGGGAATTTTCAGTGCTGCCTAGCTGTGATCAGTATATTAGAATCTTCTTGAACTTCAAGTACCCCAACTCATTTCATCTGTTGACCTCTTATTGCTATAAGCAAGAAGAAGAAGACGAGTGCTGATCGCTGTGTCCCCAATCTAGATAACATTGGCAACTGAAAGCAAAATAAAATTAGCTAGTGAAAATATTGGAAATTATCCAGGCAATAATTGAAGTATAAATAATAATGAGCCCTAATAAATAATATAATATAATATAATATAATATAATATAATATAATAAATATAATATAATATAATAGTATTGATTCTGTTGACAATCAACAGTATTGATTGGGGGGGTGGGGACATCATATGTGTAACATCGCAACATCCCGATGTCCCAACGTCGCATGGGTGGGCATTGCTCCTACCTCCCTAAGCTGGGTAGAAGCTTCCCAGGCTTTGGGAAGGAGGCGCCATGGCAACATTTACGGGACTACTGACCACATGCCAGCTGCAACAAAACATGTCTCTTCCGTATCAGTCTCTACAGCCACAGCAGACGCTGCAACCTTCCAACAGTTTGACTTCAGCCCCAAAGGTGCATCCCACCATTGCCTCCTGAGACTGAAGGATGTCAACACCATAAGGGAGGCATCTAATCTCAGCGGCGGGTCACATGTCTTGCATGCAGAAGATTCCATGTTCAATTCTTGGAAGGCAGGGCTAGGAATGTCACCTGTATGAAATTGTGTGTAGACAACACTGAGTTGGTCTGCCTTAGTATACTTAGGCAACTTCCTACTGTATATTCCTAAGCGGCCATGACTGCCTATCTGGCCTTTTAAACCAACCCCTACGATGCAGCAGCAGGTATGCCATGGTTGCAAACAGCTTTAAGCAAATCCTGAAATGTAGGGAGAATGAGTCACATTATTGGCTGCAGAAGAATTATGGAGTTGGTTGCTAGAATTTGTCTGTGTGAGAGCTCTAAGTCCCAGGGTGAGCAGCAGACTAATGATATCCTTTGCACCGAAAACCAGCAAAGGGCCGGTTGGTTAGTATTTGCAATAAGGTGTGCCTTTAAGAAGCTTCGTGGAGGTGGGGGGGGGGCGCAATAAGATTTTGAACACAGAGGACTAAAGGGGGAAAGAAGTTAAGATGACAAAGACCATGCAAGCTGATGAATGATCACTGGCACAAAAATTGCTTCTGCAATACATACCCCTGCAAAAAGAAAAAGAAAAGAAAAAAGCCAGTAACAGCAGTACAGTATACAGAGGCAGCCACTATTCAAAGCCTGCTTGATGTGAAAGCAATTTCAGTAGTAGGAAAACAGCTATAACTCTTTTGTGAGATTACTGGAAAGAGTAATGAGAAAAGGGTTGTAGGTGGAAACTCCATTATCCCAACCTCAATTATCCAACTCTTCTGATTATCAAAATTCCATTTTTGTATCCCACACTGCTCAGATCAACAGTGACACTGTGGAGAATTTTTATATTGCCGTTTTACCTAGTTGCCTCAACAAGAGTAGGGTCTGCTGTGTTTCATATGGTCCAGGTTCAAAGTAAAACATAAACTCATCGGATGGATTTATTTTATTTCTTTTAACCTGGAAGCCCCACAATCATTTTTATGCACATCCTTCCTCACCTGACAGGGACTTTACCAAGCTATCAGCAATCAAGAGGAAATGTATAAGGGACACAAAAGGATATGGGCAAAAGAGGGGAATGCAGGTATCCAAGTTGTTTGATTGTTCTTCAAAAAATGGATAACAACAGGTAATTAAAACTGCAACCTGACACTAGAGATCTACTGAATGAAACATTATAGGATTCGACAGAAGGCCCCTCACCCACCCAATGCCAGCAGAATATGTAGATTTGTGTGTATGTGTAAAAGCCATGAAAAATATGTCAACAGAACACCTCAGGTACAACAGTGAGGGACTGTGTGGAGACTTCCGCTCTGGCGCGGCACTGAGCGGCTGGGTTTCTTCTCCGCTCTGCGGAGGGACCGGCTGTAACTCGCTCTATGCAGGGCTGCCCTTGAGGCTGACCCAGAAACTCCAGCGGGTGCAGAATGCCGCGGCGAGGCTCCTTACGGGGGCCTTGCCGCGAGATCACATTCATCCAGTGCTTTATCAGCTGCACTGGCTCCCGGTGGAGTACAGGATCAGGTTTAAGGTGCTGGTTTTAACCTTTAAAGCCCTACGCGGCCTAGGACCCTCGTACTTAAGGGACCGCCTCTCCTGGTATGCCCCGGGTAGGACCTTGAGGTCATCAAATAATAACCTTCTGGAGATCCCAGGTTATAAGGAGGTCAGGTTGGCAGCCACCAGGGCCAGGGCTTTTTCGGTTCTGGCCCCGATATGGTGGAATGATCTGCCACAAGAAACAAGGGCCCTGCAAGAGTTAGCACCCTTTCGCAGGGCTTGTAAAACGGAGCTGTTCCGTTTGGCTTTTGGGGTAATTTGAGTGTAACTTTTAAAATTCAAAATTTTTAAGTTTTAAAGTATATTTTATATCTGTATTTTTAATCTGTGTTTTTATATTTGTATTTGATTGTTAGCCGCCCTGAGCCCGGTTTTGGCGGGGAAGGGCGGGATATAAATAAAAGTTTATTATTATTATTATTAGAAGTACTTCTTGCAGCATTGGAAGAATTTAAAAAGGATGTGAGACAACAAATATCAGAAGTAAGCAAAAAGGTTGACCAAAACACAGAGGCACTTCAAAATATTGGACTTTTGAAAGCAGAAATCGAACATACCAAACAGCAGGTGTCCAAGGTGGAAACAAGAGTGCAAAATTTGGAAGAAAGCAGAGCAGCTGACCAGGCCGGCCAGAGAGATGCACAGATATCTATCGCTTTTCTGCAGATGAAGCAGAGAGAGATGAACATTAAAATCAGAGACCTTCCAGAACTAGAACAAGGAGACCTGAGAAACTACCTGGCTGAAGAATTTGCAAGACATTGGAATTTGGAGACAGAAGAAGTTAAAACTCTGATAGTCAAGGCCTTCCGTTTTGGACCAAGAGATAAAAAGAATACCAAGTCAACAAGTGACTGTTTGATTGAATTTCATAACAAAGAGGAGAGAGATTATATTTTGGGCCTTCACTACGAAAATAACTTGGTGGTACAAAACCAACAAGTGGTACTATTCAAAGACATTCCAAAGTACTTCTTGGACCTGCGATCCAACTACACCGACTTAACAAGAGCACTGAGGATTAAAAAAGTGAACTTCAGGTGGGAGTTTCCACAGGGTCTCTCCTTTACCTATAAGGACAAGAAGGTCAGAATTAAATCTCTCCAAGACAAAAGGAAATTTCTTGAGAAGCACGACGCGGACTTTGGCCTGATACCAACACCGGATTTGCCATCAGGCGGAGGACCAGGCTTCAACCATCCCCTAGGAGCAGGAGGAGGAGCAGCAGCAGAGTAAAACAAGATGGCCCTTAAACTATTGACGCTCAACGTAAGAGGCTTGAACATCAAACCTAAGAGAAATCGTGTGTTCCACAACTTGATTAAGCAAAATTTGGATTTGATATGTCTACAAGAAACACACGTCACAAGATTACATCGAAGAGTTCTACAAAATAAAAAGTTGGGCCAGGAATTTATCTCATCAGCTAAAGTTAAGAAAAGAGGAGTTGTAATCTATGCCAAGGAGAAATATGACCCAAAACTACTTTTTAAGGACCAGGAGGGAAGGTTTGTTGCTATTCAAATAACTGTGCAAGGCGAAAAAAATTTGATCTTGGGAATTTATGCACCGAATGACAGTAAATCAGATTTCTACAAGGAGCTCCATGACAAATTGCTGGACTATATGGATTACAAAATGGTGGCTTTGGGTGACTTTAATGCCATAGCCTCAACGCTGATGGACAGATCACAAAGAGTAAAATTTACCAACGATGGGAGGCTACCAAAGACTTTTTTTGAAATGTCAGAAAATTTGGATTGGATAGATGGATGGAGAACAAAACATCCAACAGATACAGAAGCCACATTCCAATCAGAGGCAATGGGCGCTTGGAGCAGAATCGATATGATATGGGTATCAAGGGAGTTGTCCCCTAGGATACTCAAAGCTGAAATACACCCAAGAACCTGCTCTGACCACAATGCAGTACAGCTGGACTTAAGATTGACAACACAGGGTTCTCCGCGGTGGAGAATGGATGATTCGCTGCTCAGGAACGGGAAGATATGTGAGAAGGCCCAAAAGACCCTGAAAGACTTTTTTGAGTTAAATTTGAACACGACAGTGGAGAAAAGGGTCGTATGGGACGCAAGTAAGGCCGTGATGAGAGGTTTCCTGATTCAGCAAAAGGCAATAAGAAAGAAGATACAAAATGAGAAAAAGGAAGCAATACTACAGCAACTTAAGGAAAAGGAAAGGAAGCTGAGGATAACGCCTAAGAACATACAACTGCAGAAAGAAATTAAATATCTACAGGCGGAATTTTCTCAGCTTACCAACCAGGAGATTGAGTGGAAAGTTAAAATGATGAATCAAAGATCCTTTGAGTCTGCAAATAAATGTGGCAAGTTGCTGGCGTGGCAATTGAAGAAGAGACAGAAACAAAACACGATAACGAGCTTGATAATTGACGGAAGAACCGTGGAGAACCCTGTGGAGATCAGGAAAAATTTCCAGAAATTTTACAAAAAGCTGTACAAAGAAAACAATCACAATCAAAATTTGATTGAGCAGTTTGTAAAAGAGAACGGTTTGCATAAAATCCCAGAAGAAAAAAAGGCCCTACTCAACCACCCTGTAACAAGATCTGAAATAGAAGCAGCGATCGGACAGATGAAATTAGAAAAGGCACCTGGACCGGATGGACTTACTGCAAAATATTATAAGGAATTAAAGGATTGGCTAATACAGCCGTTGATGGAAGTTTGCAATGAAATTTTGACGGGAAGCAAGGCACCCGAATCATGGAAAGATGCATATATAACTTTAATACCTAAACAAGATACTGATGCTACCCAGATGAAAAACTACAGACCAATCTCCCTCCTAAACGTGGATTATAAAATCTTTGCAAATATAATGGCCAGTAGATTGAAGAAAGTATTAATGGAGATTATCCACAAGGACCAAGCTGGCTTTTTGCCAGAAAGACATCTAAATGGCAATATAAGGAACATTGTGGATATTCTAGAAAAGTTAGAACCAGAAAGAAATTCGAAAGTAATTTTGATGTTCATTGATGCCGAAAAGGCCTTCGACAATGTTTCTTGGAGCTTCATGAAGAAAAACTTTGGAGAAATGGAGGTGGGAGGGGGTTTCTTGAATGGTTTGGAAGCAATATATACTGAACAAAGAGCCAAAATAATAGTGAATAATGTAGTATCAGAAGAAATCTGGATCGAAAAAGGAACAAGACAAGGGTGCCCACTGTCCCCACTACTGTTTATAACGGTCCTCGAAGTCCTTTTGAACATGCTTAGAAAGGATGAAAAAGTCAAGGGTGTGAGAGTAGGAGCCAAGGAATACAAACTTAAAGCCTTTGCAGATGATTTGGTGTTGACCCTGGAAGAACCCGAACCCAGTGCAATTAGGGCGCTGGACATTATACAAGACTTTGGACAGGTAGCTGGTTTTAAATTGAATAAAGCCAAGACTAAAGTATTAGGGAAAAACCTGACGCAAGAAGAAAAAGAGAGTATACAGGAAAAAACAGGACTTACATTTGCTAAGAAAGTTAAGTATCTAGGTGTGAATATGACCATCAAAAATTCGAATTTATACAAAAACAATTATGAAAAAGTATGGTCTGAAATTAAGAGAGACCTGGAAATATGGACTAGATTGAAATTGTCCCTGTTGGGCCGGATTGCGGTGATTAAGATGAATGTATTGCCTAAATTACTTTTCTTGTTCCAGGCATTGCCAATAGTGGATAGAATGGAGCCCTTCCAAAGCTGGCAGAAGGTAATCTCTAAATTTGTATGGCAAGGGAAAAAACCCAGAATTAAATTTAAGATCTTGACAGATGATAAGAAAAGAGGGGGCTTTTCCCTGCCGGAATTGAGAATATATTTTGAAGCTGCAGCCTTCTGCTGGCTGAAGGATTGGTTCCTTCTAGAAAATACCGATGTGTTAGATCTGGAAGGATGTGATAATGTGTTTGGATGGCATGCATATCTATGGTACGAAAAAGTTAAGGTCCACAGGGGCTTTAAACAACATCTGGTCAGGAAAGCACTGTTTAGAGTGTGGATGAAATACAAAGATTTGTTAGAAAAGAAAACACCTAGATGGATATCCCCACTAGAAGCAAAGGCCGATAAAAGACCTTTTTCGAAAGGAAACTGGCCTAGATACATGGACATCCTTGTGCAAGAAGGAGAAAGCATCAGGTTGAAACCCTACGAACAAATGAGAGATAAAGTCACGAATTGGCTGCAGTACCATCAGATTAATGAACTTTTTAAAATGGATAAAAAACTTGGCTTCCAGTTGGAAAAGTCGAAATTGGAAACGGAGTTACTAGAGCCAAAAACCCAAAATTTATCCAGAATGTACCAATTGCTGCTCGAATGGCATACACAAGACGAGTTGGTTAAATCGGCAATGATAGAGTGGGCTAGAGATGTGGGACATAATATTATGATGGCTGACTGGGAGAGACTATGGAGAAAAGGTATTAACTTTACAGCATGCACTTTGCTGAAAGAGAACATAATGAAAATGATATATAGATGGTACCTAACCCCAGTCAAGCTAGCAAAAATCTATCATCTGCATGACAACAAATGTTGGAAGTGTGGAAAGGCAGATGGAACATTTTATCATATGTGGTGGACCTGCCCGAGCACGAGTGCCTTCTGGGAGACAATCTATAATGAAATTAAAAAGGTGTTGAAAAACACATTCATCAAGAAACCAGAGGCATTTCTGCTTGGAATGGTCAACCACGAAATACCTAGAGCAGACCACACTTTCTTCATGTATGCCACTACAGCAGCTAGAATTCTGATTGCTAAATACTGGAAAATGAAGGACTTACCAAAACTAGAGGAATGGCAGATGAAAATGATGGACTACATGGAACTTGCCGAGCTGACCTCGAGACTCCGAGACCAGAGGGAAGAGGCGACCGAACAGGAATGGAAGAAATTCAAGATTTACATTAATAAGTGTTGCAAAATTAAAAATTAGATAAAGTTGAAGTTAGTTGTTATTGTTATAGCTGAGCATAAGATAAGAGTTGTTGGGAATTATATTGTTAAACATAGTTTAAGATAGAACATAAGTTTAAGATAAAGAGCAAACTAATCAAGGATAAGATTTAAAGTATTAGAGATAATCATTGATAAAAAGAAGATAATGATAAGTATCTGTGAACATATATTAGGAATAAGAAACGCAGTGGAGGGAGGCGGAGGAAGTCCACCCAACAAGATAAGAAATAAGATAGAGACAGAAGTTATTTTTATTGTTGTGTATTTTTATATGTTTGGTTTTTTTTGTATGTTTTGTTGTTGTTTATATGTGGTTTTATGTCGTAAAACTTAATAAAAATTATTTAAAAAAAAAAAAAACAGTGAGGGACTGTGTGTCTACCTCCTAGCAACTGAGTTGTGGGGTACTATAAGGCATAGTTTTATTCATAGTGCTCTTAAATATCCATATGAAGTAATCGGGAGAAGTCACCAGTATGCTGATGAGACCCAGCTATACGTCTCCAGTAAGTCCAGAAAGTGCACACCCACTTTCCCTTCTCACATGATGGGAAATGCCTGAATAGGACATACCTGTATGTATGTGACTAATCCATGGAACTTCCTCCCAAGCAACGTGCTTCCATCACATCAGGCCTTAAAAAGGTCTCTGAGAATCTATTTCATTCAAGCGGCTTTTAGCTGAAATCATTTTTATTAAGTAGGCTGCTGGATTTTTGATTATTGGCTTCTGAATTATTGATGGTCATATTTAATGCTGGTTTGAACTGTTGGTTAAATGGTTTGTTAATAGTAGGTATTGCTTAGCTGGATTTTCTTTTACACACAGAGAGAGGGGGGAGGGAGAGAGAGAGAGGGAGAGAGAGATGGGTTTGCAAGGGGCAAGGAGATTGTGGGTGGCATTTAAATACATACATAAATACATACATACAGAGAGAGAGAGAGAGAAAGAGAGAGAGAGAGAAGTTGAAAGGGACACCAAGTGTCACCTAGTCCAACCCCTTGCAGTGCAGGAATCAAAACCCACAACCTTGGTGTTATCAGCACCAATATAGCAATCTGTTTAAAATTGTGTTGCATTATTAGAACTGTGTTTTTTATGGAAGGAAGTATCCCCTTAAACATAAAATGCGGATTAAAAAATCAAAGAAAAATACAACTCCACATATGCCACATCAATGAGCTATGAAACAAAATAAGTGAAAAAGACTCCGCACCCAGACTTCCCCGCCCTCCACAATAACCTCTCCCAAATATATCCTTAGCAATCTTGTACATAGAAACCTCACTTTCAAGCATTCCCATCAACCATACAGATAACACAGCTAATCCCCCAGCCAACCATTTGTTGCAAAGCAAACATCTGGTCGACAAAAAAAATAAGCGTCAAGTTACAAAGAGCTCATTCCCCCACTTTCATCTAGGGCAACGCAGTATCATACAAACAGCAACATTACCACTCCTTCCTCGTCTCCCAGCAAAATAGCATCTTACTCTATACCAGTTCAGTCTCTTATACTGAGTGGTATTAGGCGACTTGGAAGCACACAAAAATATCACAAATGTGCGGCAAAAGCACAGTTCTAGTTACTACCTAACAATAAACTGCACACTTTATCCTACTTAATGAATTCAACAATGCAAAATTAACAGGGGCAACACCTTTTCCTTGTGACAACTCCGAAGGCCACACCAAGAGGGGAAAATCCCTCTGGATTAGACCCTTTGGCAGCCCTCTAGCCTAGTCTGTGGGTAAGGATTTCAGCTCTAATCACCATCATTGTAGTAGCAATTGGGAGTGGTTGTTTTTACAAAACCTAGATCACTTCAACCTCCCCAAATATTGCAAATGATTTTTTTTTCTGAAGGAGAGCGCAGGGGTCAGGTGGAGTGGCAGCCATAGTTCTGAGCTGCAGTGTCGCTGGATGAGAAAGGGGAGGAGTGGGGCAGTGGCAAGGTTACGGTGCCCCAGTGGAACCAATCCATCCCTCTTTCCAGGGAGCCAGCGCAGCCCCAACCTCACCATCACCTCATCTCTCCCATAATGCCGCTGCCAGAAGGCTATTGCTGCAGTCCCCGCCCCCCACGAGGATGAATTAGTTATGTTAAATATATATCTAAAAAACAAACACCAAGCTACACAAAAGCAACACCATGCCAACACTGTGAGAACAATGGCATTTGTTAAAAACCTTTCTAAGCAAGCCTGGTTTCCCAGCACACGTACATACTCAAGTTGTAAATTATCCTAGCAAGTGATGTTTTATGTTGAATATTAAAGTAGCCTAATAACATTTACTATTCTATTCAGTAATTATTTGAGAATAATTAGGAGCAAATCACTATAAGCTGTCGGCTATTGAGTATCTATAACAGCACAACTTAGATTTTATAATAGCCTTTTGTTTCTCTTCGTTGCATTGTTCTTTCATGCTGGCACTCATGCTATCCACTCAGACATCTCTCAAAATTATCCACAGATACAGAAACTGGTTACTAGATAACCTGTTCCCCCAGCCCCAGTTTGCTCAACTTTTAAACCAGTGGAACAAAAACCATTCTAGACTTCATTTATGGTTCAAAAACATTACTTAAGTGGGACTTAAGAACTGGGCTGAGGCGTTTCATACCAGGGGCTGAACCTGCAACTTTTTCATTAGAAAACTGAAAACTACAAGTGTATACTAACCCAGATGTAGCTTTCCTGTTGAATAAGAATATTTATTTATTTTAATACCATTGATACTTTATAGGAAATCTGCTGCCAATATGTAATCCAATAAGAGGATCATGGCCAACCCCTTTCTCATTGAGTTGGTTGGTCTATGTCTGAGTTGTATCAGTTAAAGCAGGGGTGAGGAACTACTCTTGGCTCAAGGGCGAAATTTAAACATGGCTGGCCTTCTGAGGGCCACATTCCAATGGTGGGCAGGGCTAAAGGCAGAAGTGGTTTTGGCTACTAACAAACTGAGTGTGGTCAAAGATGGAGCGGGGGGAAAGAGAAGTTGAAAGTAATGAAGCCATTTCGAGCAGGGCACAGAAAGCAGTTCTCAAGCCACCATGTCAAAGCACCATGGTACATATCACACATCAAGCAATGCGGAGCAATAACTCTTCGAAACCCCTCATGGGCAAGCCACAAGAAAAAAAAGTATCACAGGCAAAGAATAGGAAGTTTAATAAACTATCATCTCCATTATCAAGCCACCAATTAGAAGCAACAAATAAGCTCATTATGAGCAGAGCACAGGAAAATATCTCCCAAAGCACAAGCCCATATCACCCACAGTCCCCCATCACACACATGCAAGCATGACATGATTTGGATGTGGCCCGGTAGAACATAGATATGACAGCCATCAGGTTGAAAATGGTTCCCTACCACTGCTGCTCTCTGTGGTTTTGAACAGAAGAATTTCCTAGTTTTTTGAAGATGTCAGAGATAAAACTGGAGACCTTTTGCATGCAAATCATGAGCTGTACTAACTGAACTACTGCTCTTCCATTACCTCAGACTGTAAGTGAGAGCTCATACTATATTCCCTGTGTATAGAAAACACAGTTCTGTGAGAGGATTTTAGCTTTGTCTTCTTCCTGACTGATGTGCAGGTTTTCTATGTGCAGGAAAATATTTTGTATTTTGTATGGGGCAACATTCAGTCCTGTACCCCCATGGGAGCAATCTAAAATAATAAAATCCAGAAACAGGTTGAACACCTCAATGAAAACTAGATCTTGAAGAAGCTGAAAACATTAATTTCTTCATATAGTCTTTCTTTCCCCCCGAATCTTTCCTCTGTGCGCAGTAGATGAATTTCCAAATAGACTTTCTCAAAGGAAAGAAATTCTGTATCTAACAAAACATAATGTAAATCCCATTTATTTAATAAAATCCCCGCATTTCGAAATCAAAACTGATTCATCATCCATTTTGGACTCTAACTACCTTCTTTTGGCTCACATAGTTGATAACACATCGCAAATGCAATTTGTCTTCATAAATGTATTATTATTTAATCATATGAAAGTTTGGTTTTATCTTGAGCAAATATTTATAGTAGTTTTTAATACACAGGAGCCATTCCTGACAGATATGATGAAACAGATTTATCACTCTTGACAAATTATATTGCAAAATGTCCTCTCATGACTGCCCACAGAAGAAAAAGCATCAAGGAATTCCACAGGAATGTCACCTGTGATTCTTTTGTTTTTTAACCTCTTACCGTGGCAATCAAAAGTCTCTTTTTGTAGGAACTCTACAGTACTTAGTATGGGAATTGGTTATAAGGGTAATTGTGTGAATGAATGAAACCTGTAGCCCTTTAAATCAAACTAAGTAGTGTTTTATTAAAGTGCCCAGCAAATCAATCTAAATCCAAGGATAATAAAGCCCTAATCAGGTGGTAGAAAAAAATAATAGGTTGTCATGCATGAGGAAAAATAGGCAATCATGGAATGTTTTCTTTAATTAGGTCATGTAAAGTGGAGGGATTGAGTAGGAACTGGCAAGACATTCATCATGAGCAAGGTGGGAAATTATTTAGATTAGAGACGAAGGAAAATTGAATGTGATACTCTAAGATTTGACTGGACAGAAAATTAAAGAATTTTTTTATTATTTTTTGCTATTCATGTCACTCGCTTTTGGTAATTTATTGACAGGTGGCGCTTTCGGAAGCAAAACGTATCCAATCCATTCTTTGGTTGAGCGGCACTATTTACTTACTGCACATCCTGTTCTTTGGCTTTTTGTCATTTTAAGAAGAGCCCTGTTATATCAGACTGGAAGTCTCTCGAGTCCAGCATCCTGTGTCCTACAGGGGTCAGCTAGCTGCTTCTGGGAAGTCATCCAGCAGAGCTTGAAGGCAACACATGACCCATGCTGTTTCACTCCAGCATCCTGTTTTCATGGCCTACTGGATCAAGACACATTCGGAATTTGCAGGTGGGTTTCAAGCGCATAGCAAGAGAGTTAGGTTTGTGCACTTAGAGTGGATTAAAGCACTCTGTTGTTTCAGCGCAACAAATCCACTTTTCAAAGAGAGAATTGCTTGTTGTCGTTAGGAGACAGGCACTGAAGAACTGTATGCAAAGACATACAGATACCCCACAAACAAATCAGAATACATGTTTAATAAAGATCAAATATAATCTAACCTCTGACTTCACTATAAGCAAGAAAATCAGGATAAATATTCAATAAGTAGGTTACCTGGAGGAGCCCTTAGTCTGACCACAGTTCAGTTTAGCCATCAAGGCTTATTGACCTATTCTTTTCTTGATTTTGCCCAATCTTCTTTTCAAGTCACTTCAGCTGGTGGCCAGCACCACATTGTGGCAGGGAGTTCCATAAGTTAACAGACTGTGTGAAACAGGGTTTCCTTTCAGCTTTTCTGAACCTAATGCTAACCTGAGTTCAAGTGCTCAAAGAGGGAAGAATAACCCCGTTTTGCCTGCTCGAGCCACACCATTTGTAGTTTTCTGAACCTCTACCAGGGCTTTCCTTTCCCCCGTCTTTATTTATTCGTTTTATTTTTAAACCACACCTTCATTAACACATAGATTCCATGGTGTTGTACATTAAAAATAGAAATAGCCGCACAATATTACAACAGACAATAAAAATCAAAACAATATAATGAAATCTGAAGTAATGAGCCAGAAACCATCTAACCAGCTAAAACAACAGTTGATTAAAAAAGCCTAAAATAACCCTTAGTTATCTCATCTCCAAATTAAAAGCCTCAGATGCTTTATTCTTTCCTCAAATACAAAACATTGCCTTGATAACTTTGATGTCTCTTTAATATTTATTTTCGGATGCTATGTGTTTTTCTTTAGTACTCCTGTCACACCTTACTCATTTAAAGGTCCCTTTGCTGGTTATTTTTTTCTGTTATATTTAAATGCACCCTTATTAATTTTTTGCAGGCCTTCATCAATTATCTCCCCAGCTTCCTCTTTGCTTGCCTTATCTTCAATGTATATTTGTTTTTGCAAACATTGTATCCTTTCTATATTTTCCTCATCTGAGCAAGACTTTCAAGAAGCCCATCTTGCCCTTATACAGCTATCTCGACGCTGCTCTTTAATCGTGCCAGCATCCTCTTCGACTTTTATCGCAGCATTTCTAATCCATAGTATTATTCATTTTTTAAAAAGTTAGTGTTAACAGCATTTCCAGTGTTCCTGGAGGTGTTTGCGTCTCCCGTCTCTTCCCGTTGACTTCCCCTTTAGCTACAGTAACTTCCCTTTTAACTAAGCAATTTATCGTCTCAACACTTCCTCTTTTGAAACTGCAGGTGACAGTATTCAACTTCTGAGACATTCTCCCACTTCCCTGGAAATGGCTGGATTTGACAGTGATTTGGCTACCTTTCCCAGGCAGTCTCCCCATACATATATCTAACTAGCTCCTGAACATGATAATGCCACCTATTATTACCTCACCTACTAGGTTGATGTGCTTAAGCGATCAACATACAGCACAATGGTGCATTCTACAGAGGGACACAATTAGCACATCTACTGCTTTTCTTAGGGACGTGGGTGGCGCTGTGGGTTAAACCACAGAGCCTAGGGCTTGCCGATCAGAAGGTCGGCGGTTCGAATCCCTGCGACGGGGTGAGCTCCCGTTGCTCGGTCCCTGCTCCTGCCAACCTAGCAGTTCGAAAGCATGTCAAAGTGCAAGTAGATAAACGTTTCCATGCACTGCTCTGGTTCGCCAGAAGCGGCTTAGTCATGCTGGCCACATGACCTGGAAGTTGTACGCCAGCTCCCTCGGCCAGTAACGCAAGATGAGCGCCACAACCCCAGAGTCGGTCACGACTGGACCTAATGGTCAGGGGTCCCTTTACCTTTACTGCTTTTCTTATTAGTCTTATGATGTGTTGGGGGGTTGTGTTGAGGGAGAACACTTCAGCCCTGTGTTTGGGTGTTTTTTGGTGTTTTTTTAAAAGACAACTAATCTTAGAATACCAAAGTGCTGCATTTGAGATTTTCATAGAATAATAATAATAAAACCTCGCACCTGTTGAACTGTTTTCAGGCTGATTCCCAACACAAACTGAAAGAACAATTCTCTATAAAATGTATGTGTTCCCTGCTGGCAGAGAAGTTTCAGAACTATAGTACTCTAATGCATACAAAAGAATAATCTAACATTTACATTCAAAACATGAACGACAGTTATGCACCTCTGTTAGTAGCTTCTGTCACTCCCCACAATTCATCTGACATTCATATTTCATTTTGATGTCTGGCTGGTTGGTAGAACAACAATGTATATAGAGGTCTCTTTGATTTAGTGGTTCACAGATCTTAAAAAAAAAAAGTTACTTCTACCTCTAACTCCACCACTCATGAAGAACCAACCTACAAATCACTTGTCAACAACTTTGGTCTACCTAGTTTCAGGTGGTTTCCCCTCTGTCTATTATTTCTGCCAAGAGACCCGTGAAAATTAAATACAGACCTCGTCAATGCTTGAGTGACCTGGTGCTCCATCATAACAGCAGTGTAATAGCAATAAATCATTTCAACTTTAATCTATTGTTATTGATGAATGTACAATTATTTGTCATCTAATATGCTGAAAATGATGACCAAAGAAATAGATCAACTTTTTTTTCAGCTTCCAAGTACGGCATTGATGGATTGTATCCCTAAGCTGTTATTACACTTATAATGTACTCTTCTGTTATGACAGCACAGCTAGTTTTTTAATCATTCCATAGTAATCAACTTAAGACAACATAGCAAGACTCATAACTCATGTTCTTTTCATTTTTGGCAGTGATGGGAAATGAAAATGTTTTTATTCTTTTGAAATAATTCTTACCTGACTTAGCTGAAGATTGCGTTAAAATTCTAAATAAATGGTTGTTTATTGAGCTGGAACGGAAAAGTGACATATTAAAATGTCTTTCTAAAGAAATAATAATGATTTAGGCACTGATTGAAGTTAAGAGTTGGTAGAAAATATATATATAAAACTTCCCTCCCTCCCTTTTTAAGCAATTAACTGTGAACTGGAGGTACATATTAGATATGTCGTTTTGTACTGGACCAATGGCAATTAGAATAGAGCTATGTGCATTCTGTGATCAAATTGCAGAAACACAGAAATGTGTTCCAGGTGCATAATTATGTATCTGCAGAAAGTTAGAGGGTGGAGGGGGGTGTATAACTATACATCAAAAGGACTCGGATTACTGAAGATTGTGATGTACATATGTCATGGATTTTCTGATGACGCAGTCATGTACTCAAAAGCAAGCAGATACTTGCAGCACAATCTTATATATATATCTACTTTTAAGTAAGTACCATTGAATAAGAGTTCATTGGCTTGATGATGGCTGAAAATATCTTGAAGGTAACATCCTCCAGTCTTTTGACACTTCCATAAATAAAGATAATAGAAGCATGAGCAAATATGTCAATCTAAGTTGGGACAAACTAAAGGCCTGGGAAAAAATGGCAGGTGGGCAAGTATGAAATGTTCTGCTTCTTCCTTCCCACCTTCCCATCCATGACTGGAGTACATAACTATTCAGGAGTGAGTCTTAACAAGTGTTTGTATGTTTGCATATAACCGCTTGTGTAGGAGCGTTGATAGGAACACATTCCACCATTGCTCCACATCTCTACCTTGCTCTGTTGCAAGTTTTCTAGGTACAAATCAAGAAAGCTGGATATTTATTCCTACTTTTAGTCCTGCATTATCACATAGATCACCTCCTCCTAGAGATTTCATTGTCATAATATCTTGCACAGATGGGGCTTATTGTCGTAACAGCATCTTCTGGTCGCACAACTGGAACACAGCCAGGTGCTACTTCGCATCTTTCCACAGCAAGTTCAAGACTGCCTGAAACTGGCAATCTGTGGCCGCAGCTATACAAATAGGTGGTAATTAGCTGGGTGCTCACTATTAAAGAATTTGTGTTTATTAGCCATCTGCCTCTTGCTTGGGAAAGTAAATAATAAATCTATTAAACGGAAATGCATGAGTGTATTACCAAATCCTTGATACAACTGCATTGCAACATCATGCTAGATCCCCTGCAACTTGGAGGACTGCTTTATATATACAGTATATAGATCTCCAAGATTTTGCAAAGTTGGGGAGATCTCTGCCCCCACCCCAGTACTCCCTACAAGTGGAGGGATGCTGGAGGAAGGCTGGTCTGGAAGGCTTGCTGTAGTGGCAAAGGTTTGATCTCTAAGGCATGTGTGCTTGCGCCTGATATTCAGCATTGACACCAGGGAACCTGGCACAGTAAATACCAAGTGCCTTCTGGTTCCACACATTCAGGAAGATATAGGCATTCGGAAATCCATTTCCCAGGCTCTCCTGTGTGAATGGACACTGTCAGGGCCAGATTTAGGTTTGATGAGGCCCTGAGCTACTGAAGGTAATGGGGCCCTTTATATGTCCAGCTGTCCTTTGTCAACAACAAAATGTCACTGTTTTTTGTGTTGAATATATGCTATATGGTAACTTATGGACCTAATAGGTATCTAAAGCCATTTGTACATGTTGCCATGCAGAATGTAGACACCCTATATACAGAAATGAGCAAACCAGTGATATTTTAGGGAGCAGGCTAGCAGGCGGGGCCCATTACTTACATCATAGGAGCCTACACAACACAAAACACTGTTGCTGTATGTAGGTTTTATTTTATTTGTTTTTTTTATTTTGGAAATGTACGTCCAGGTTTTTTTCCCCCTTTACATCTTTTTGGGCCCCCCAAGAGAGTGGGACCCTAAGCTATAGCTTGTGCCGCACTGTAGATGAGAATCTAGGCCTTGTATGTGAGGCATCCACTGATGTTGAAAGGGTACAGAAATTTAATAAATAATTATAATTATAGACTATTTCCCCTGGCAAGCACACCTTCTGTGCTAAGGTGGCAAGAAAGTCTGTTAAGAAGCAAAACTGGTGCTAGGGTGAGCTTAGTATGAGCTGAGTTCAAACTTCAGGGAGGCTTTGAGCGCCATTCATAATGGCTCTAGTGTTTCCTAATCTGACAGTGTTTTCCCGCTCTCCAGTTTCAAATCTCAGTGTTTTAAGTGTGGGTGTGCAGGGGGTTATAAGATTTGCCTTGTATCTGGATATTTTTAAAAATTCATTTTCTGTTTCTGAGCTGCCCTGCGCTCTCTCCACTCCAAGCTGTTTTTTTGGGTTCCAAGCCACTGTATAAAATGAAGCTCTGTGTTCCCTAGTCACTACAACAGAGAATCTAAAAATGGCTATATGAGCAACCTTTTGGGGGGGACGGGACTGTTTCTAGCCCTCCTAAAAAGAAAGTTATGAAGCAAAATGTGCAGGTAAACTTTTAAGCAATTTCCGTGAAATGTGCCAGCCTGGCTGCTCCTGGATTTCAAGGTTTTTAACCAGTGTAGGTATAATTGACAAATGAGTTGTTTGGACACCAGGCAATCTGAATCCCTACATGATGTTAATAAAACTAGCTATCACGTCAAAAATGTATTTATTATTATTTATTAAATTTGTATACTGCGCTATACCCGTAGATCTCAGGGCAGTTCACAACATAAAATCACAATATAAGATTTAAGAATGAAATGCTTTTTGATTACATATGGAAATTACATTTATTTCTGAAATTTACACTAATGAAGTCTTCACACACACATTTTCCCAATGATCCATACAACAACCTTGTACTGTAGGCCAACATTATTTCCCCATTGTAGTTGGGTGCCTAAAGCCCACTAAAAGGTCAGTGGCTAAGATCTGAATTGGGAACTTTGTGGTGTTGACTCTTCGCCACTACAGTATACTAGATCTCTGATATAACCAATTCAAAATAATATTTTAGAATAAGACAACAATAGCAACAACTTTATATATTCCTCAAACACTCATTCACTTTTTTAGGCAATTTGTACTGGGGAATTATGTATGTTGCTAAAGGCATGCTTGGAGCTCCTAGCCTATAACCATCATTATCAGTTATCCTTAAGGGCAAATTTTTCGCTCTCTCCTCTCCTTAAAATCATGACCCATTTGATATCCCAAAAACAGCAGCATTAATTTTAATTTGTCACATTGTAGGGTATAAATTGAGTAAATGTTAATAGCATTCTTCTTGAGTAATCAGTTCTACATGATTAACCTAAAAATTGCCAAAATGTTGTTTACCATTCATTTGTATCTGGGAAAAAAGGCACGAAGATTCAGACAGAGCTGGATTAATTTACTTTCTGATCTGTATTAAAACTTGCCACAATGATTCATAATCATTTCACTCCATATTTATCCTGACAAACCATTTTGGCTGCTGCGTAAGAGTGAAAAGAATGCTTTGCTGACAGCACCGCTGATTCTATTTGTTTTCAAATTTTGCATGAATGTAAATTCAGTCTTATATTGCCGTAGCCTTCTTTTTAAATTTTTAAATTTATTTATTAAAGGTAGATTTCTCTGTCTTCTTTGGAAATATTTATTTAGCATCAGAATCTAGACTGTGGTCTTTACTACCATCTAGTGGAACAAATCCACCATAGCACAGGAAAATACTATAGAAATTAAGAAAAATTGCAAAAAGCCAGGAAGGGTTGTGTTTGCCAACTTAATAAAGCAGCTCAGGGATGAATAAATATGTAATCATGTAATTCCATATATTATACATTTCATGTTAGGACCAATGGGGAAAAACAGCTCTCCCAATTCACCTCATACAATGTGGCTATAATAATGCAGAGATCTATCATCCAGGGGAGAAGGCACTTCGCTTAGTGGTGATGGTAGCTTCTCCCCCACCCCATTTGCTAGAAAGTTTAAGAATTGGTGCCTACTCCAAGGACAGTTTCAGGGTGTTTTGTTTGGTGGGAGCCATAACAGAGCTCCACCTGCTTTATTTTCCCCTAGATTCCTTTTCAGAATCATGCTGGTGTCCTCACAACAGCGAAGTTCTTTCTTTCCACTGTGAAAAGATAGAGTGAGCTGCAACTGCTGTGGCATACAGTCATGGCTCGGAAGTCAAACGGAATCCATTCCAGAAATCCATTTGACTTCCAAAACATTCGGAAACCAAGGCGCGGCTTCCAATTGGCTGAAGGAAGCTCCTGCAGCCAATCGGAAGCCGCGGAAACTGTGCCAGACGTTCGGGTTCCAAAGAAAAATTCACAAACCGGAACCCTCACTTCCGGGTTTGCGGCGTTCGGGAGCCAAAACGTTCGACTCCCAAAGCGTTCGGCTTCCAGGATATGACTGTATTTGCAGTGCAGTCAAACCAACAATTCATGTTTTGCTAGATAGGCACATGAAAGGAGCTGAAGCTCACAGAGTTTTCCTGTCAGTTTGCTAGAGAGAAATCTGTGAGAGACACTCCCACTGTGCCCTGACAGGGGGAGGCTGTAGCTATATATATTCCCATACCTACCTGGGCACATCCTCTTTTCTTCTCTTCCATTTCACCTCATCACGAAGCCAGAAATGTGAAGAATAATCCGCATGTCTGAGCTCCAATGCTCAGAAACAATTTTAAACTAAGCTATGTCTTCGTAACAGAATTAACATTTTAAGCCTGCCTGAGCAAAGCTGCTGTAGCTGTTAATTTTCAACAAGTATTTTGAGTAAATGTTATTTTTAACTTTTACAAGACTGTCTGTGTGGTTGTGGCTTTAAAGGGGAGAAAATGGGGAAATACCAGGAGAATCCAGTCTGCCTGATTACTTAAACTAAAATGCTAAAGCTAGCCTATCTAAGCTTCCCTGTTAAGCTGCAAAGAGATGCACTCTGCTGAACTCACAAATGTGAGGAAGGAAGGATAATATCTAATAAATATATCCTCTCTTATTCTCCTTTACATATCCCTACAATTGCATTTGGGTGCCACTTCTTAAATCAGGGCCACATTTTCCTATAGACAACCTTTGGGGGGCCACATGCCAGAGGTAGTCATGGCCAGAAAGCAAAAGTGGGGAAGCAATGAAAGTGAATATTATCTTTGTACAGTAGGGTAGTTTCTGTACACACTCACACATCTCTCTCTATCTTCCATCCATGCAAAGAAATAGTATTATCAGAGTTCAAGAGCCTGTTCCAGCCAAGCAAAAACATGCAAGGAAACACTCAATTCCAAAAATCAATCAGCCACTCAGTTTGTGAACAACTAACTGCTCCCACAAGTTGTCCACTTCTGTGGGCCTTAAATATTGAAGCAACTCATTTCAGATCCCCTTTTTCTGTCTGCGGAGCAAAATAATAATAATAATAATAATAATAATAATAATAATAATAATAATAATAATAATGCACATTTTCTAGCGGATAGGAGGAAGGGAAGGGGAGAAGTCCCACAGAGCTCAGTGACAATTAAAGGAGATCAGTCCTATGTATGGGGAGCCAGGGTTATTTACACCACCTTAAATTAAAATGGCATACATTACCCCTATTCCCCATAAAGAAGGCTGATCGCCGAAGAATTGATGCTTTTGAATTATGGTGCTGGAGTAGACTCTTGAGAGTCCCATGGACAGCAAGAAGATCAAATCTATCCATTCTGAAGGAAATCAGCTCTGAGTGCTCACTGGAAGGACAGATCCTGAAGCTGAGGCTCCAATACTTTGGCCACCTCATGAGAGAAGAGAAGACTCCCTGGAAAAGACCCTGATACTGGGAAAGATGGAGGGCAGAAGGAGAAGGGGATGACAGAGGACGAGATGGTTGGACAGTGTTCTCAAAGCTACCAACATGAGTCTGACCAAACTGCGGGAGGCAATGGAAGACAGGAGTGCCTGGTGTGCTCTGGTCCATGGGGTCACGAAGAGTCAGACACGACTAAACAACACCCCTATTACAAACTCCATTCAGAAGCAAGGCTACTGCCAACTGAGCTGACCTAAGCCTGGCAGAGGGGAAACAAACCTTTAAAATAGAGTTCGACTTATGCCACCCTTTTTGTTAGCACTAGTTCCGCCAGGTTGCCATTTCATGTGACCAAGCTGAACAGAGTTCGGATGCAGCATAAGCCTTCCCAGCCTAGTCTTACCCCTGCTATTCCCCTGGAACAC
Source organism: Darevskia mixta (assembly GCA_034641385.1). Lineage (NCBI taxonomy): Eukaryota > Metazoa > Chordata > Lepidosauria > Squamata > Lacertidae > Darevskia > Darevskia mixta. The sequence continues at coordinate 19,090,673 of JAWWNH010000001.1, forward strand.
TAATTTTTCAGGGTTTAAGATGACAGAAGCATAGCTGTCCACTTTCGGATTTGAAAATAAGGGATTTTCCCCAAACTTTCGGATTTGAAAATAAGGGATGCCGCGAGGGCGGTGCAATGGCACCAAGTAGCCTCGCCACCCTGAGCTCCAGAGGCTGCGCGCGAACGGGTGAGCAAAAGAGCGAGCGCATAGACGGCAGGCAGGCTGGCTGTCTGGTTGGGCGTGAGTGTCTGGCTGCACAAGGCATGCAAGCTCCGCCCCCAGTCAGTCTCAGACTCCTTATTGGCACCCGAGCAACGCAGCTGAGGAGCCTCCCTGGCCGACAGGGAGGGAGAGGAGCTGCTTCCTTTGAAATCCGGGGAATTTAAGGGATATCAACAATCCGGGATAGCAGTGGGAAACGGCATTGGAATAAGGGGGTTTCCCGCCAAAAAAAGGGAGGGTTGACAGCTATGGGCAGAAGTCTTGGTGGTCTTGGCCCCACCAGCTAAAATAGAATGAGGGAATTATGCCAGCATATCTCTGACTGAACTAGCATTAGGGATTTACACCAGAGTAGCCTGGCTGAGGTGCTAAGCTGGATATCTGCCACACCCGAATTTGCTCATCCTGGCAGATCTATAGCTAGGATTGGACCCTGTGTGTTTGCATAAATATCCCAAAGACCTAAAATAAGCTGTCAATGCCCTACTAAAATTATTTTCAATATGGTCTGGTACACAGCCTTGATCTATTTAAAATTCCTTCTGTACCAAATTGTGCAAATTTTAGATTAATGATACTTTTGATTACAAGTCTCTAATCAACAGAACAATATAATTATCTCTCACAGCTTGTACAGTATGAAATTTAAAATACATTTACAGCCCGTTCCTCAAAGTACTTCCTCCAGCACAACTCCCATCTACTTAATGAACCTGGCACAGGCTGAGAGGTGGGCTGTTAGAAATTAAGTGGATACTAAATTGTCTCAATAGAGGAGTTATCCAATATAAATAACAAATTATACAAACAGATGTAACACAGAGTTATACATTTCACATGAATATGCATCTAGCAACATCTGACTACAAATGATAAGGCTCAACCCAGAATTCCTGGGATGTCTCTGTTAAGACAAGAGAGTTCTAGAGAAGTTAAAAGGCATTTAAAAAAATAATTGATGGTATTGACTCAAATTATATATTAATAAAGGGGAGGAGAGGAAGAGAAAGTCTAGTGAAGATCGGCTGCGTGCTGTTGCATGTTGACAGAATTTCTACAAAGTAGACAGTCGTTCTGTCCTCGCATTTTCTTGATGGGACTCCATATTCCAATAGGTACAAAATCAATAAGTCCCAGTACTTTTAAAAGTCACATCACTGCAATAATCTTCAAGATTGCTGTCAACCTTGCCATTATTATAACATACCAGCTTTTCCTGCAACATTTCCCCAGTTGTGCATCAATTAGCATATGTTTGCCAACTATTCGACTATTTATAAAAACCCTTTGCCCTCAATCTTATTAATTATTCCCCTTATTTCCCCCCCTCAAAATTCTGAATCAAACCCATCTCCAGACAGTCTTTCCTGTAACCAAACCTTTTCCAAAGTTGACTCTTCAGAAGAAAGGGATCAAGCAGCAAGGAAACCTGTTGTGTATGGCTTCAACAGTCACAGAGGCTTCGTTTTTCAATTTTATACCTATTGCTATTGCCCTGTGCCGTATTTAGTTGTTGATCAGGGTGGAACACAAGAGGAAAATCTGTCCTTGGCTTGATGTACCCAAACATTTTCAGAGAACTCCTGTAAAAAATCTGAGCTTTTATTAATTTGAGGGAGCCCAAACAAGGTGAGTTCACCCACAACACAACTGGTTAATTCTCGTGGATTATTTCATTACATACATATGACTCCTTTCTTTCAGTGAGTCCAAGTCAGTTTGTGCACCATTGGTTCCCATAAAGTCTCCCATCCAGGCGGCTAATACCTACCAAAGTTGTTTCTTTTATTGCCTTGTTTATTACCTTATTTAAAAGCTGAGGGGAAAACCCCTCTGCCACATCATTTTAAAGGAAAATAAGCCAAATTCTTTCCCCGCCCACCATCCACAAAGGTTTGCTGGATTTCTCCCACCCAACTGAAAGGAACAGAACTCTCCCTTTTTATGGGAAACAAATGGTCCCCTGAGAAATGTGAAAGAAAATTCTATTCAGCACTAAATGCACAACTAGCATGTTCTCACAAATATCTCTCAACTTTCGGAAAGATGCTCAACCAGGTGATGTCACCTGAATTCTAGGACATGAGAGACCCACAGATATCTTTCAAAATCTCTGCTTTTTATCCTCAATTTCTCATCAGATTTTGATACCGCTGGGCATAGTATCGTTCTGACCCAGCTCTGTGGATACTGCTCCTATCTGCCAGGGCAATTCCAGAAATCGGGTTCTTCTCCTAGAGAGCACGTGTTGCGGTGAGGTCACTACAACTGACTCTCTCTTGCTGGGGGGGGGGGTAAGTTTGGATTGCCACAGCTACCCGATTGGTCCCTCGGAAGCATGGGATTTGTTCCGGCCAATGGGGTTGCAGAAATTGCTTCCGAGGGACATATATATACTGCTGGACATTGTGTTGAGATTCCTCTGTTTCGCTTCATCCACCGGATCACTCTCCCTATATTTAGGGTCTGTGTTGACCTTGCTATACTGTCGTGGGTCGTCTGCTTTTGGGGCAGGGGCCCAGTAGGAATTTTCCCACTTGGCTGATTGGCTGGTGCCTTTTGGGTTTTGCCTACCATGTAGCAAATCGTCACAACTTTGTAAGGTTTGTAGTTAGGCATTGGTTAATGTGTGTGGAGGGGAAGAGGCGTGGCTGTGATCTGCCCCTCCAATGGTTGCTGTGTAGGTATTCCATTAAAGGAATCTAGGGGCTCGCCATGCATTTGTCCAACCCCTGAAAGGGGGATAGGGCCACGCAAGAGCCCCTGGGAGCACTCTGGGTGTGATCTTAGGGTTCTGCACCCATCCCAATCGATCTCCCAGGGTGCTTACCTTGACTTACCTCTGCAACTGGCAGTTGTCGGTTCTGTTCCTGTCCTGGACAGTCTGGGACAGGTTCAGATGATCCGAAGCAATGCCTAAGCAAACCAATCACAGCCTGTAATCAATAAAGTCGTGGCCAAAATTTGGGAGCCGCACAGAGTGGCTGGGGAAACTCAGCCAGATAGGTGGGGTATAAATAAATAAATTATTATTATTATTATTATTATTATTATTATTATTATTATTATGCCAAACCTCAAACTGAAATTTGAGTCATGTGTGAATTTATTTCTAGGCAGTTTTATGGATCTTAACATGCAAGTAGTATTGGGGTTCTGCTGAACCCCAGGGCACTTGTGCAATGGCTTCCCACATAGTTCCAAATTATTCCTTATATTCTTTAACATTTATCTGAAGTCACTAGGGGAGGTCGTCCAGGCATTTGGAGTGAGGTATGATCAGTATGCTGACAACACTCAGAAGTGGAGCATGCAAACTTTTTAAATTTAATGTGTCTTAAGCCATCATAATTGTTGTTCTCAGAATGCCTGCTGTCTCTGCCGCCACAAGCCACCAGCCCCAGCTATTCCTGTGTCAGAAATGCATCCTCCTACTTCTGCATCCATGTGGCTTTATTTTCAATAATCACCTATCCATTTGTTGTTTGTTTAGGGAATTTATACATCACCCTTCATTGCTATGTGGCTTACACAAAAACAAAACAAAGAAGCATAACATAACTTAAATGCGCATATTTTCATGTCACAGATTTCTGGACAATGTTTTTTTCTTTGCCATTTATCACTTTATGTAAAAGTTTGGCCTTTATTGAAAGAAAGAGGCTGTGGAGCCTGGAGCTGCTTCTCCCGTTGCTATCCACTACTGCGTACTGTGTCCTTCCTGGAGGGGGCTTCAATTTTGCACCTGATTAAATGGTAACTAAGAGTTAGAGTCATGCTCTTGGGTGATTCACTGGTTTGGTTGACTGACTGAAAATCTCCACAGGGTAGAGTGCAATTTACTTGTGTGCCCTAATTAGCACTGCTAATTGGGGCACAAAATCTGCGTAAAATTGGGCCCTATTTTTAATCAACTATGATTCAGGGAATGGCAGCCAGCCAGCGATAGAGAGGAGCTGCTCCATAAAGGGCTTCCAACTTTAAAAGTTTTCTATTTAAAAATAATAGAGCTATGAAGTACAAAAGTATAAAGTTCTGTTTCTGAGAGCAGCTAAGCAAGTTGTATATGTTGCACATAGTTGGTAGTTATACTGGTGTTCTCCTCACTGGTTGCACTGGTATGGGCTGTAAGGAAATCCTGAGAGCTGATTTGTTTCCTGCCAGGGAGAAGTCATTGCTCACAGGTCCAGGCACTAGGTAAAGCTGCCACCATCCTCTTTCTTCTCCATCTCACCTTGGGGTAGGAGCATGAGGCTACAGGGTTTTATTAGCTGCAGAGATGATGGAGCATCCAGTTCTTCCTCTCTTCCTCTCTAGGAAGCAGGGGGGCTTGCTTTCCTTAGTTTCTCCTTGAGCATAAATACGTATGTGGCATGAGCCATCCCTGCTTAAAGTTATATGGAAAGGGTTTCAAAATTGTGGCCATCATGTGATGGTCATTCTTGTATGATTCAGTTCCATGAAACAAGCTGTTTTGGAATGTTGTGAAATTTCCTTCCTTAGCTATTCTTTTTTCTCAAGAAAAGACCGAAGGCTCAGATGTTTGCAAAGTACCCCTAGACTGTAAACAGGGAGCTATGACACACCTGAGAATGTCGGACAACCTAGAACCCCAACAATTGTGACTAATTCCTAAGACTGCTACCCTCTCTGCCCAGCAAGGACAGCACAAATTCATTCATGAAAGCTTGTTCAAATCCCATATATATATGTGACCTGACAAGGAAAAAACGAAATCAATGCTTCATCTATTGGCAGGACTGAAATTAGTCTGACTGGCTGAGTGGAGGACTTCTCCTGTTGGGCTCATTCGACAAATTGCTGAATGCAAAAATGATCCTACTTTCTGGAGCATTTGCAAAAGGATTAAAAAGTTCTGTTCAGGACTGCATTAAGTATTTGCTTTCTGACCTCATGGTAGTGTCTTCTGCAGTAAATGATAGAGAAAAATGGGACCCAGTAGCTGCAAACTGCATAACTAGAGTTGCCATCAGGACTTTTATGAAGACCCTTCCAACCACACTTCAAGCTGGAAAAGCTTACCTGAGATCTTTTGACTCCACCCTAGTGATGAAGATGATAGTAGTGATGATGATTTAACCGCTCTTCACTTTAGCCGCTAAGGGAAAGTCGAGCCATAAATAAATATATAACAACAAGATATAATTTAAAGTTCCAGGGCACATTACAACATTAAAACACAATCTTAAAATCAGTTTAAAACAACTATGTCACTTTTGTTTGATGGGATCATGGACAGGAAATAGGCAAATTCATGCAATTTTGGTATTGTTTTCCCCAATACTCCTTCTTTTATCTCCTTCCTGGATTAGACACACTGAATTATTTCGCCCAGTAAGCGACCATATGGTGAATATGATGGATGAGATGATGACATCATTGAGAAGCGGCAAAAGCAACTGAAAGTGGATGCAATTTAAAGGACTGTGCGCACATTTTCACAAGGAGAGTCGAAAACTCACTGACAGGAAGAAGGGGGTTTGTGGCACTGCTGGAAATGATGGTAGAAAGTGGGATGTGCTTTCATCTCAGCTATGAGTACAGTGGTACCTCGGGTTAAGTACTTAATTCATTCCGGAGGTCTGTTCTTAACCTGAAACTGTTCTTAACCTGAAGCACCACTTTAGCTAATGGGGCCTCCCCCTGCAGCTGCGCCGCCAGAGCACAATTTCTGTTCTTATCCTGAATCAAAGTTCTTAACCTGAAGCATTATTTCTGGGTTAGCGGCGTTCTTAACCTGAAGTGTATGTAACCTGAGGTACCACTGTATATCAAAACTAACGTACTCCTTTGAGGACACATGCAGTACAAACCTCCTCAAATCTCTACACCTTAGAAGGATGAAAAGGATTTGCTGGTAAGAAAGCAGCCTGGTGTCATAATCTCCCTACATGTGGAAAGGCAGCTCCTAGTCCTTATTGAGATTTTTTTTTTATTCCTTTCCCCTTTCAAGGCTGCTTTCTTCAACATAGTAGGAGAAGCAGTTCACTGGTTCTACGCAGAATAGAAGTTCAGATTCCTTACTGCTATCACTGTGTGCTCATGTTTTTCTTTGGCAAAGAAAGTGTGTCTTATTACAATGGTGAGTTGGGGCAAAATACTAAGGAGCCCTTGCAAACAGTAGCAAACAGTATTCGAGTATAGGGACCTTGGTGTGAATATGTTATTAAATTTCATGTTTTAATGCAAATGAACAAATAGAAATGTATTAAACAGCCTTCAGAATTAAAGTCTTTCGGATTTTTATGATGGTATTCAGTAATAATATTAAAACGTTTTTATATACTAACCGTGTTTATTTTTAAAAAAATCTAATCAGTTTTAGGAGCCCAAGTTAGTAATTAAAAATGTTTAACTTATTGTTTCAGTAAAACAATTATGTCTTTTTATTAGCATACATCCTAAATCACTTTTTAAGAATCATGCCATGGATGAAATGTACAATTTTTACCAATACAATTACTGGAGACAATTAAAAACCAAAAAAAAACCTCCTGAATTTTCAAATCCAGAAAACACCCCCTTTATTCCAGTTGTATCTGTCAAATGCGATTGCATCTCATTTATTTATTCAGTCATTAAAGGTATTTTATCCCGCCTTGCCATTAATAATAAATGTCCAAGGCAGCTTACAATCAGATTGACATATTAAAAAGAATAATAAAATTGAATATAATCAACAATGAGAGGGTGGGGGGGGGGGAGGTGGGAGATAAACTTCAGTTAACAAATCAGGCAGAATGAGATAAGCAGCCCAGGAGGGCAAATGCTTTCTTTGGACAAAATGTATTTGTACAGTGCTGTGAAGCCATCAGAGAGGCTGTGAGGCAGCCTTCCCTTAGCGGGGAAGTTCCAAGGTCTAGAGAAGACCCTCTTTCACATCCCAAACATAGGAAACCAAGATTTTTGTGGGACACTGAGAATAGCTACGTTCTCTTCCATAGTCACGTTCTTGTAATAGCTGTTTTATCTGAGGTTTATCTCTTTCTACATCCTTTGCCCTGGCTTGTGTTCTAGCACTCCATTATCAGGGAAAGCCAACCTTTTTGGACAATTGGCACATTTCTAATTTTGTGAGTGTGCTGGGAAAGCCAGATACAAAATGGCGGCAATGGAAAGGGTGTGCCAAAGCACAAAATTAGAGAAATAACCATCCCAGGCAAGCTTGCAGAAGTACTAAAAAAATCTTAAAGGGGACAGTCTAAAAAAAAAAGTACTGCCTAATGAGGACTGAGTATACCCAGTGCTGTGGAAAACTAACTGAGGTGGGGAAAACTATAAACCGAGTGAAAGTTGGGATGGAATGGAGTGGTTAGGAAATGAGGAGGATGAAAAAGACACTCGCTCTTGGCAGCCTTCTGTCTGAAAAGGAAAAGCTTTCTGGCAGTGAAAGCTTTAATGTTCATTAAACATTAAACACAGTGGTGCTGTTACAGAATATCCAGGAATGTTCAACGGTCCCATCTGCAGTATACATTTAAAACAGTATCACTCCCTTTATGGCTTCCCTTAAAGATTCCTAGGAACTCTGGGATGAATGCAACATCACACTAGGGCAATGATTCCATCAGGGCAGACATGTTGCATACCAGACGGAACGATCCGCCCTCACAGCCGATTTTAGGCATGTGGGAGTCACAAGGGGGGTGGGGAGCCCTGTACACAGGCAGATGCTCTTACACAGGGCTTCCATTGATGGGACCCATTAGTTGAATCCTGCCTTATAGTTGGTTAGCAGTGCTTAGAGTTGTTATGACCCCCCATTTTCCCCTCATAGCACTACAGTTTCTGGAGTGCTGTGAGGGAAATTAGGGACCTCCTAACAACTCTCAGGGGATGCGGGAGGCGCTGTGGTCTAAACCACTTAGCCTTGGGCTTCCCGATCAAAAGGTTGGTGGTTTGAATCCCCGCGATGGGGTGAGCTCCCGTTGCTCGGTCCCAGCTCCTGCCAACCTAGCAGTTCGAAAGCACGTCAAAGTGCAAGTAGATAAATAGGTATCACTCTGGCAGGGGTCCCTTTACCTTTACCTAACAACTCTCAGCACTTTTAATAAAATACAGTTCCTAGGGTTCTTGGGGATGAGCGAAAGATTGTACAGATTTGCATAAAATTTGCATGTTTGGATGTGTGCACTGAAGCTGTGGAACAGCCACTTCCATCAAGTTCTTTGCAACTGTGCTTTGGTTTCGTTCTAGGCCTGCTACTTTCTTTCTTTTTATTGACCCACTTAGATATTAAGAGAAAACAGCTGATTAGAAGCACCGGGTGTTTTCTTTTCATGGCAAGTGGCATCAACATGAAAAGGACAGAGGAAAGACAGTGTACGGGTAAAGCTACATCAGGAGGAGTTTCATTAACCTTGCTGGCCCACCATAATTCCAAACGTCAGCAGGTAATCAAGAACTTACTGACATCATCAATGAATGGAGAGAAGAGCTCTCCTAAGGGACCAATCTTTTCTCTCAGGATGATATATATGCTTACCCCACCACAAGGAGTTTACTATGCTCAGTGCTCTGGAAGCAAGCAGTAATGTCAGCCGTTGCCTTCTACCATTGAAATGCATGTTTTCAACTGCCGGGGTGAATGATTTATATTAGCAGTAAAAACATTTATATAAATGAGAGGAAGTTTGACTGCATTATTAGTCAAAAGGACAGTCAGTCATTAGCAGTCTCCTCATGTACAACAGTTGGGCTTATCCAACTTCACTACTTTTTTTTTTTATCAGCCATTCAGTGGTGGTGAAGGAGAATACAGGAATAGAAACTTCTTGCTGTTAAGCTTTTTTTCTTTCTTCTGTGCTGTGTACATAGTCTGGCTGCTTAACCCTATATGTATTTACCTGGCAGCAAGCTCCTGTTGAACTCGGTTCAATTTACAGGGCATAGACTTGCACTGCAAATCAGCTTAAGTTTGATGGAAAGTAAGATTGTAGGCTTTCACCTTGCTCCAGTTAAAAGCAGACTTCTGTACACACATCCTAGTTGGACCCAGGATCCAGGTGCCTGGATTGTAGATTTATAGTCCCATTCTGAAAATCAGCATTTGCAACAAGCTGTGGCATATCTCAGTGGCAGAGTCCAGAGGAACCCAATAGAAGCTTTCCTCGTAGCAATAAAGCAGATCAGGGGTTAGGATTGTTCTGTGATTTTATTTAAAATGAAAGCTTGTGCAGTTTTAATGTGGGAGTACCCAGGTGGCACTGTGGGTTAAACCACAGAGCCTAGGGCTTGCTGATCAGAAGGTCGGTGGTTCGAATCCCTGCGACGGGGTGAGCTCCTGTTGCTCAGTCCCAGCTCCTGCCAACCTAGCAGTTCGAAAGCACGTCAAAGGGCAAGTAGATAAATAGGTACCGCTCTGGTGGGAAGGTAAACGGCGTTTCCATACGCTGCTCTGGTTCGCCAGAAGCGGCTTTGTCATGCTGGCCACATGACCCAGAAGCTGTACGCCGGCTCTCGGCCAATAAAGCGAGATGAGCGCCGCAACCCCAGAGTTGGACACGACTGGACCTAATGGTCAGGGTTCCCTTTACCTTTACCTGAATTTAATTAAACAGCAAAAATAATTACCGGTAACTAATTCATACTCAAAGCAGACCCATTGATTCCAGTGGGTCTACTCTGAGCGTGACTCGGTCAGCTACAATCCTTTACCTTCATATAGTCTAAAGTACACAAAAATGCTTTTAATATCAGCAGTTAACTTGCAAGTCCTCCTTGAAATATATATCACATTTATTAATTTAACAAGAATGCTGCTAATTTAAAAATCAAAATAGCCTCCCCCAACTGTGCTAATAATGTACATCACCTCTTGTGATAATGTTCCCACTTATTACAGTGTCCTCGAAAGTAATTTTGGGCATTTGAACCCATGCGCAAAGCAATCACTTAACAAAAGTAAAATAAAATTTTAAAAACCCTTGCACAGTATGTTATCATTATCCTAAGTGCTGGTTTATTTTAATCTCCAGTTCCTAGTGAATTCAGTGGGAGTTGATAGTTTTCAACAGAAGAAAGAAATGCCTATTTAGGTGGGGATTATTATTTTAATTTTTTTAGTCATCCTTGGGCCACATTCACAACATATATTTAAAGCACTATGATACATTTTGAAGCAGTCATGACTCTTCCCACCCCTGAATTCTGGGCATGAATGTGGCTTTGGTGTATCTAAACCATGTTAGTCTCATAAGTAAGTTTAAAGGGGCTCTATGTTTTGGTAGGAATGACATTCGTGCAAGTGGCCACTTCTGTTTTAATGAAAAGGTAGGCCATATGTGGAAGGGCCCAACTGAAACTTCTCCTGTTATTTTGTTCACTGTGGCACTTCTGGTGTGCTCTCTTCTCCTGATGCAAAGTATTGGTGGCCTTCTGCTGTAAGATGGCTAACCAAACTTAAAATTATGTCTTCTGTTTAGACGTGTTGCTCTGCATATATGTAATGCCTGCCCCAGATGGCTATCATGAATTTCCACTGTTGAGTTGCAGCAGGAGTCAAGAAGTGAAGAAGCCATTTCAAAGTGAGTAGCAGATCTCTCTGCATTCTTCATGAGCAAATTCTGGCTGGGCCTAAGGAACAATTTAGGAGGAGATGACAACCTCTTAACAGACCAATGTAGTCATAATCAGGAAACTAGCAATATCCTGGTTCCCAGCTTTTCTGTCTTAATTTCTTTAAAGCCCAGCTGAATGGGCGCTGATGGTTATACAAACAAGGAAGGAACCCAATTTCCAAACACTCCAGATGATGGCTGTTTTAGGGAGCCATGACTGAAGGGATGCAACTCTACACAAACAAATAAAGAAGAAAAAGGACCCGTATAAACCATTTCCCATGAAGCAAGGACCATCCAAGGATGGATGACAGTGACGTCCCTGGAGCATATTCTTCTGGATATAATCTTTGTTGTCCTAGACTACATAATAAGCAGAGCTTCATTTGCCATATGCTTTCCTTATTCCCAAAATGCCAGCAGCAATTTAACTTTGCAATGAACTCAAGTGCTAAGACACCAAAATGTGGGTTTTATTGAAGAGACTTCGGTAAGCTAGTAGTTGATATCCTTCCATTACAATTCTGACACTAATTTTCACTTATAATCGTTTCCGCCTGAAACAGGCCCACAAACAGACTTGTGCGTTCCTCCCTGACACATGACTTACTGTGGCATTAAATGTGTTTAAATTGTTTTCCTCTGCTGCTGTAGTGCTGACCCCTTTATTCTGTAAACAATTTGTTCTCTATATATTTAGGTTTCGTCTTCTAAATTGTGAGAAAATGAGCCTGGGATCTTTATATTTTAATTGTATCATCAAAGCCCATTGAGGATACGATAAAGTAACCAGAAGTTAAATTATCAATAAGAGTCATTTATTTTGCATTTTTTATTTTTAAAGAATACTTATGAGAATTGTGATAAATTAGCAGTGACAAACTACGTCTTGCAGGCCAATTTTGTGTGGAGAGTTTAATTAAACATTGCAGCTGTTTATCTCTATGGTGATTACATTTTCATATGTAAATTACATGTATTAAGATCAAGATACTTATGTAAATGTCACTTGCCTTAATGTTTTGTGTTCCTGTTATTAACATCTAACCATCAGCTTGTAATCTGCTAGTATTGCATTTCACCAGCATGCACGACATGACTAAAATAAGTAGATTTAGATCTTAATAACAAACAAGTTTTTAAAGAGAGCTACGGCTTACTATGTAATTGAGATGTAGAGAGATAAAAAAATAATAAAAAATAAAAATAGCCAAATAGGAACTGCTGTTTATTTCTGAATATCATTGGTTAGAACTCTTCCATTCATTAAACACCACCCATCTGCCTGCTAACAAATGCTTAAGACAAGTAAATCATGTGTGGCTCCGGATTTCGAAGAGCAAATACTAATCTAAGAGGCGGGCAGGCACTGATGCCAAGGCCCACTAAGAGCTCAGGAAATGCCACTTTGTTTTCAAAGCTGTGTAACAAGTTATAAAGTTACATTGATGGAGAGCTATGGAATTTTGAGGCTCCCGTTGTCCCTTATAAAGCTTATCGTAAGGCTGGCTCTAATCACAAAGGAGTTAAGCACTTCTAAGTCTTAGTGGTTTCAACGGGAGAGTTGAGTGCGTAGTTAAAACTAAAATCATTGGAACTTAAACGTGCTTAAGTTTGGTTGCCTTATGCCCAGTGCCAGATTTACGTATAAGCTAAACAAGCTATAGCTTAGGGCCCCACTTTCTTGGGGGTCCCAAAAATTTAAAGGAAAAAAAGAAACTGGATGTACATTTCCAAAATATAAGATAAAAAAAAAAGGCTTTAGATACCTGTTAGGTCCATAAATTACCATATAGCATATATTCAACAAAAAAAACAGCAACGATTTGTTGTTGACAAATGACAGCTGGACATATAAAGGGCCACATTACCTTCAATAGTTTGTTGTTGTTGTTCAGTCGTTCAATCGTGTCCGACTCTTCGTGACCCCATGGACCAGAGCACGCCAGGCACACCTATCCTTCACTGCCTCTCGCAGTTTGGCCAAACTCATGTTAGTAGCTTCGAGAACACTATCCAACCATCTCATCCTCTGTCGTCCCCTTCTCCTTGTGCCCTCAACCTTTCCCAACATCAGGGTCTTTTCTAGGGAGTCTTCTCTTCTCATGAGGTGGCCAAAGTACTGGAGCCTCAACTACTAATCAGTAGTTTAGGGCCTCATCAAACCTAAATCTGGTCCTGCTTATGCCCCTTGTCACTGATGATGTACTCTGGTTTCCTGGCCAGGCCCACTTCCTGCCCTAGTGCTTCAGGAATGGTGAAAGGTGGTAGGTCTTCTACAGCATCTCCTCCCCATGATCATATGAATCATATGTTCATAATGCTATCTTTATTAAATCACATAGATGATAGTAGATTAGATAGATAGATGATAGATAGATAGATAGATAGATAGATGATAGATAGATAGATGATGATAGATAGATAGATAGATAGATAGATAGATAGATAGATAGATAGATGATAGATAGATGATAGATAGGTAGGTAGGTAGGTAGGTAGATAGATATAGATATAGATAGATAGATATTTCCTTTTTTAATCAAGTGGTCTATAAATTTTGTTTAAGAACATGAGAAGAGTCCTGGGAATTTCCCTCTGAATTATTCCCAAGTGTCAAAAAAGACTATTTATGTATGCTGTGATTGCGGCCCATGTTTTGTTAGTCCCAAAATGGAAAACAAGTGAGGTCCCAACCAAAGAAGAATGGCAACTTAAACTGATGGAATAAGCACAGCTTGCAGATTTAACATATAGAATAAGAGAACAAGGGGGGTGTACGTTTAAAGAAGACTGGAAGATGGTTACTGAATATATGGGTGAAAATTGTGTTCATTGGAAAACGCTGGTAGCATTAAGATAAATTCAACAGTGAAAATAAGTTTTGATGGATGTAACAATGGATTACTGAATGGTTTAGTTTATGTGAAATATGCAGGGATGTATGGTATACAAAATGAACTACAGAAAGAGAAGAAGGGAAGTCATTGATTTAAGGTTGTTTAAATGAATATTTTGAAATGTAAATCAGAAAATTTAATAAAGTGTGTGTGTGTGTGTGTGTGTGTGTGTGTGAACATGAGAAGAGTCCTGCTGAATCAGACCAAAAGCCCATCACAGTGCCCAACCAGATGCCTATGGGATGCCTGAAAGCAGGACCTGATTCTCCTCACCAATTGATATTTAGAGTCATACTGCTTCTAACAGTGGAGGTAGAGATAAAAATAAGAATAATAGTAACGAGTATGGAATCTCTTACAGCCTCCAAGAGGATGTGATTAAGTGGGGCCTGGCCATGGCATCTCAGCTGGCTACCCAGAAATAATTTTAATCCCTTAAAATTATGACACTCAAAATGGCAATGGAATGTTTCAATATCACCTTCTTTCAGACCAGTGCAGGACAGATAGCACAGTTGCATTTTCAAGAATTACAGACGTCATCATGTTTTCCCAGCTTGAAAACTCCTTGAAGAATTAACTTTAATTATCCACGGGGGGCAAAGACAATTATTTTTCTTTAAATTATTTAAAATAATTATTAATTTTTAATAGACAATGATCCCACTTAAGCTATTCGAATCATTTCAATAATTATCCATTGCAACTCACAGTCTCAAGTTTGTCTCTGGCACCCGAGCCCCCAGATCGCTTTTATACTCAAAACAAGTCATCCGATCGCATCTGGGCAGGCAGGGAGGTGGCAATGAATTGGGACTCTCCCCAAAAGATGTCAGTACTGTCAGCTTTGACTGCAGATCACTTGTTTGTTATGAAAGAGGAAGTGTGTCATTAATCAGCCTCCCCCTTCCCCAGGTGGGTAATTGGCATTGCTACAGGTGACACTAGGACTCTGATAACAATCTGCTTAATAAGTGTGCATGTGGTTAACAATATGCATTCCTCTGCAGGCACTGGATATGGGGTTGTCACAAACATATACATCATGCATTGGATGGCATCCAGTAAGGCAAGCCTGTTTCTGTGCATGGACCCCCTTTGCTGCCCTTGGTCAACAGCGTCTCTGTGCTCTCAATGTGGGGAGGGGAGGGGAATCAATATTTTTTTCCAGTTCATGTTGAATGTGTTCAATCATAAATCCATTCTATCTTATTTCTGCATTAATCTGGATTTTTTTTTCTTTACATGAAAAATCTGATTGAAATACATTTGAAATAGTAGCTTAAATGTAGTTGCTTTAAAAAAAAATGTGCATTTCTAAACTTATTTTGATACTTTTATTTTATTTTATTTTGTCAAGGAACCTTCCGGATGTTTGAAATCGGACATCCGGCCGCCCAGAGTGGCTGGGGAGTGGCTCTGGCCACCCAGAGTGGCTGGGGAGACCCAGCCAGATGGGCAGGGTACAATAAAAAAATATTATTATTATTATAAATCCAGCTAAGGTCCAATTCATACATTTATTTGGAAGAGCATCCAGTCCACTCTGATTCCCTCCAGATGTTTTGGACTACAACCTACATCAACCTCAGCCAGCATGGTCAGTAGTTGAGGGATCAGGAGTACCAGCTCCTAGGGGCCTAGCCTTTTGACACCCCCCCCAAAAAAAATAACATTGGGCAGGCCCAATGTTCAAAAAAAATCAGGGGGCGGAGAAGGCCAAGCCTGGAGCCAAGTGTGGCACAGCGTCAGTGGCTGGCTCCTCCTCTTCCTGCCACAGACAGGAAGGAGGTTGGAAGCAGGCCCCACCAGTGGCAGTGGCAGGAGCAAGAGGAGGAGGAGGCCAAGCACCAGAGAGGAGGAGGAGCTGCCAGCCATTGAAGCCGCACTGCCATGGCATTCATAGCTCCTCCCAAAGTCCTGACACTACATCACGCATTGCTGTGCGATGTCACAAGCGTGATATCACACACCCCAATCTCCTTCGCATATTGGCACCTCTGTCAGGGATGATGAGAGTCATGGTCCAAAACATCTACCGGTACATACATGACTCTGGGTTGGGAAAGGCTGTTCTGGGATGTGTGGATCAGGCCCATTCTTGAAAAGTTTGCAAAGATAGAATTCCTCAGGCATCTCTTCCTAGCAAGGATATCAGAATTTGGAGCTACATTGTTAATTAGATTAATCCCCACCAATAAAACAAAGTAGAAAATCGGAGCTAGACAGTAGCACCATAAAGACTAAGAAGTGGGGCGGTGGAAGAGAAAATGGATATATACTCTACATACATGGCCGTAATCAATAATGGGAGAAAACACTGAATGTTTTATGAGGTATTTGCAAATTGTTACATTGCTGTAAAGATGGTGTGATTGTCTCAGTAGCTCTTAAATACAGATATATAATGATGAAGTTTACCAAGCAACAATTTTGCTTAAAAAGAAAGCATTTAATAAGAAAGGGCTTTCAGGGTAGTTTTGCCGTAAAATGTATTTTATTCCTTTTTGTTCCGTCGACTGAAAATAATGACCTGGAATAACAACGACCATTAGATTACTTTAGGTGAGTAGCCACTATAATTACCAAAAGTTAATTAGAATTATTAAGATAACAAAGAATCCCATTCATGTTATCCTGACATTTAATAGAGGAGCCCAACGCTCTGTCTTATTCATGAGTACTGCTAGGCTGTTTTAATGGCTTGCCTCCCTTACCAAATTAAATGTTGATGGATTGTCCTCTCAGAGTGTGCGGGCTCTCTGAGCAATATTTATTATTGACCCTAAAAACTAAACTACAAGGAAGGCCCATAAACAATTGCTTGTCTCAAGTGTGCAGTAAACAACTTTTGAGTTCATTGCATGCTCATTTTCTTCCTCGGGAAATGGTTGTAGCATCAGTTTTGTGATGCTGCTCTTGCTTTGGGCAATAAAAGTCGAAGAGAGAAGGGGGACATCACTTCCTCTTTTAAGCAGGAACAATATGGTAGACCAGACATAATACCATGCTGATGCTACCATTGTACCTTTTGGTAGGTGTGAAGTAGGGATGGATGAAAAACGTGATTCTAATTTATACTTATGTATGGAAGTGAGAGCTGAACCATAAAGAAGGCTCATCGCCGAAGAATTGATGCTTTTGAATTATAGTGCTGGAAGAGACTCTTGAGAGTCCCATGGACTGCAAGAAGATCAAACCTATTCATTCTGAAGGAAATCAGCCCTGAGTGCTCACTGGAAGGACGGATCCTGAAGCTGAGGCTCCAATACTTTGGCTACCTCATGAGAAAAGAAGACTCCCTGGAAAAGTCCCTGATGTTGGGAAAGATTGAGGGCACAAGGAGAAGGGGCCAACAGAGGACAAGATGGTTGGACAGTGTTCTTGAAGCTACCAACATGAGTCTGACCAAACTGCGGGAGGCAGTAGAAGACAGGAGTGCCTGGCGTGCTCTGGTCCATGGGGTCACGAAGAGTTGGACATGACTAAACAACAACAACAATTTATACTTCTTGAACAATGCTGGGACTAAAACAAAATTAACCATAGATCTCCATGCTTCTCTGAATTTTGTGTTGCAGTTCTCCAACTAACCAATGTGAACAACAACAAAAACATGTTAGATGAAAGTGTGCATAAAATGCACATATTAGTGTGCATTGTATTAGGGGGAAACTATACCAAAAAAATGTGATATGAGAAATTTGCAGTAGAATGCTGACCAATTTCCATGAGGATTTTTTCCATGGCTGCTCACCCAGTTCCAGGGTGGGCGGTGATTTCAGTTCCCCTGTCTTGGGAGGGTGTCGAAAAGCTTGTCGCCTCGTTGCCAGCCATTGGGATCATTCCTGATCTGCTGCAAGGGATCACAGGATACCCTGCCAAACTCCAATTTTGAATCTGGCCAACATGGGCCCTCTCAGGAGGCAGAGCTTTGACGGCGGACCAGAGTGGTTTTCACTCTGGGAATAAAAGCAGGCTGCACTTTGGATCGGCAGTGCAGTCATCAGAAGTGCAAAACATATGCTGTTCTTTATGCACCAAGCATGATAACCTTGTTTTGCTTCCTTTTGCACCTTGTATGATGACCTTGCTATGGTTGCTGTGTTCGGAGCTGGGAAGGAATTTGCCTGCAGACTAAACCCATCGGGAGGTTTTGCCTTCCTCATAGCAAACATCAGAACTTCAGGCGGGTAAGGCATTGAGTGGAATCTTTAGTCCAATTCCAGATTCAGAGTGAATTGGTGCATCACCCCAACTTCAAACAGGTGGGATCTCAGAATACCCTGGTAAAGGGGTCTAAGTGGAAGTCTCTGTTCAGAAGCCAAGTGGAGGTGCAGACAGAACTTCCAGCAGCAGTCGGGGTGGGGGGCAACTTAGTTGACTTGAGGTAGCCCCCATAACCAGGCATGACCCTGTTCAACCTTCAGCCATTAGGCAATAGCATGATGCAGGATACACACCCAGTGCCTAAGACAGGCATCCCCAAACTTCGGCCCTCCAGATGTTTTGGACTACAATTCCCATTATCCCTGACCTCTGGCCCTGTTAGCTAGGGATCATGGGAGTTGTAGGCCAAAACATCTGGAGGGGGATGCCTGGCCTAAGACAAAGCCTACCTACACCTACAATCAATAAAGCTGTGGCCAATTTTGAATCCCAGAAAGTTGGTCAAATTTGTTCCACCTACCATTGCTTAATGTTTTCGCTCGTGGGGATGGGGCGCTGAGAATGGGTTCAGAATGAGAAAAATTTAGTGAAATTTTCATGGGTGAGGTGAAAGTGTTTGCAACACTTCCCTTATTTTTGAAGTAGACATAGGGTAAGTGGGTTCCCCCCCCCACAAACCATTTCTAGGGTGGCTGCAGCCTTCTTGGGTATTCCTTAAAGCTGAGGGGAAGACATCATTGGGCAACTCCTTCCATGGGGTTTTTTTCAGATCAGGAAGCATGGGAATGAGGGAAGCTGAAGAGTGTGGAGGAAGTGTTTTCTAGAAAGAAAAAAACACATACCACTCTCGACCACCCACAACTCAAAATCCCACACTGACCAAAATTCTAAATTAAAATTAAGTGTCTTGAGAATGAGGTAGAGCAGGCTTCCTCAACCTCAGCCCTCCAGATGTTTTGAGACTACAATTCCCATCATCCCTGACCACTGGTCCTGTTAGCTAGGGATCATGGGAGTTGTAACATCTGGAGGGCTGAGGCTGAGGAAGGCTGAGGTAGAGAAATGAAAATGGAGGACAGATCTAAGCACAGCGCTAGGTCCTTCTGATGATTAGAATGACCTTTAATAGTTGGGTAAAAAAAAGGGATTTTCGCAGCTCTGTCTTTTTTCTTCCCTATACTTGAAAATATTTCCATCTTTATAACAACTATTAAAGGTTTTGTCTTGTCACCATGATTCTCTCTCACTGAAATGCATTCATTTTGTGAATCATTTCAACAGGTAATACCCATGAATGTCTCCCAATAAATAGTGATTGCTGATATTTAATGGAGATACAAATGACGCAGACAAAACCCATCATAATCACATATTCTAAATTGGAAATATATATATATATAGGTTGCTTACAAAAGTGTCATCATTACTAAAATGCCTTAAAAAGAGACAGCTGCAATAAAAACCTAATTAAAAGCCATTTTACTCTGTGATTAATGATTCCATTTATCATACTGATTATATGATTAATCATTTACAACCCTTTTTTGATTAGAGAAACCAATCACATTTGGAGCTGATTTTTGTAATTTTTCCAAGATGTTTTTGATGTGAATGGTCAAAAATATTACATGCATCGATCTTCAGAGTAGCTGATTGGAGAGGGTTGAGGTTTTCGTTGTCATTTTCTGAGCATGCAATCCAAATTTGGATTTAGCTTTTGCCCTCTGAAATGATGTCATCCTCAGGCAATTTAGATTTTAATATAACTAAATACAGTAATAGTGTACCCATTCCTGCTTTGCAGGCGGTTGGACTACATGACCCCCATGGTCCCTTCCACCTCTACAATTCTATGAAACTGCCTCTGGGCAGTATCCAGCTTAACAGAAGGGCATCAGAAATCAGGCATGCACCTACAATCCAGATATTTCATTGTGGGTGGAAAATGGATTCATTTTGCCAATAATTTGTAAATTTGTCTTTAAGTGCTTTGGATGCTTTGTATACCGGTATGTTTTTATTTTATTATTAATTGCATTCTTTTACTGCTTCATCGTTTGCTGCACTGAGCTCCTTTGGGAGAAAGGGCTAATAATAATAATAATAATAGCTGTTGTCCTCCCGCATCATCCTAGGACCTTAGGACAGAGATGGCACTGTGCCTGAACTAAAGTCTAGACCTGAAAATGGAGCATTTATCTCTCAGGACAAGAGCTCCTTTCTCAGAGCCCTATTCAGAAGGAGAGGCAGAAGGCAAGAACCAATCAATGTATGCTTCGTGCCAGGGCTCTACCCATGGTCTCAGATAGGTTGGGATCATAGGACCAGCAATAAAACTGTTGCTGTCTCATGCATTCCTGGAGCACTGTCCCCTCCTTCATCCGGTTTTAGATGTTAGATTAAGATACATTTGTTTTCTCAGGCCTGTGAAAACTGAATGCTGGATTGCATGGACATTGTGGGTGGTTGTTGTTGTTGTTGTTGTTGTTTCCTTATTTCAATATTTTGCTTTCTTGATATATATATTGGCTTTATGGCTTCAGTATTGATCTTTGTATTTTAATATATTGCTATACCAGGCACGTCCAACTCCCAAGAGACTGTGATCTACTCCCACTATAAAAAAACTGGCAGTGATCTACCCAAGATGGCGGCTAAAATTTCTTGGAGGGGAATGATCACTTTCTGTCATCCTGCGATCTACCTGCGACACCCTGGTGATCTACTTGGGACAGCTCGGTGATCTACCAGTAGATCACAATCTACCCATTGGACATCCTAGAAACCTTGTTATTGTTGTTGTCGTCATCATTTTATTTTCAGTTGTAGTTCTACAATCATGTAACTTCCTCTCTGGAGAGGTTGGACTGGCACTTGCATTCCAGGACAATGCATTTTTGGTTCATTGCGGCCTTTCAGATACTTTGGCTTCGTTTTAGCATCTCTGCCTTGTGCTGTGTTAAGGTAATTTTAGTAGAATCATAGAAATATAGAGCTGGAAGGGACCACGAGAGCCATCTCATCCAATCCCCTGCAATGCAGGAATTTCATCATGCAATTCTCCACCCAATCTAAAACCCTGCCGGACCCTACTTAGCTTTGCAATTGTGCTAGCGGTTTTATTGCTGCACCTCTAGTAGATGTCGCTTGTGTAGGTATTGGGTCAGCTATGATATCAAATGATATAATAATAATAAATTTTATTTATACCCCGCCCTTCCCAGCCGAAACCAGGCTCAGGGTGGCTAACACCAATACAAATTACAATAAAATATAAAAGAAAGAAAAACCGTTAATTAAAATACTGGTTAAAATTTAAAATTTAAATGCAGCTTCATTTATCGCCCATAATCAAAACCATAAGGGGAGGAAACATCAGACTGAGTCCAACCTGAAGGCCAGGCAGAACAGGTCTGTCTTGCAGGCCCTGCTGAAAGATGTCAAATCCCGCAGGGCCCTGGTCTCTTGTGACAAGAGTGTTCCACCAAGTTGGGGCCAGTACTGAAAAGGCCCTGGCCCTAGTTGAAACCAGTCTAACAACCTTGTGGCTCGGAACCTCCAAAATGTTGTTATTTGTGGACCTTAAGGTCATCTGCGCGGCATACCAGGAGAGGCGGTCCCGTAGGTACGAGGGTCCTAGGCCGCATAGGGTGGTTTGCAACTGTTATTAATAAATGCATTGCATAAAACTATATAACAACAACAACAACAACAACAACAAAACAACAACAACAACAATTTATTATTTATATCCCGCCCATCTGGCTGGGCCTCCCCAGCCACTCTGGCCGGCCTCCAACAGAACATTAAAATGCAATAGTCTATTAAACATTAAAAGCTTCCCTAAACAGGGCTGCCTTCAGATGTCTTCTAAAAGTCTGGTAGTTGTTTTTCTCTTTGACATCAGTTGCTGCCTCTCTGTTGGCCCAGTCATGACTTCTGCACAGCTCCTTTCGTTTGTGTCTGGCTCTGGACAGCTTCCCTGTTGATACAGCATCCTTTGACTTGGACCTCCATTTTCTGTTCTTGCCTTGTTGGACAGCTCCCCAAGCATGCTGGTACAAGAGGGAATCTACGCAAACCGCTCAGGGTTGGTGGAGGTGGTCCATTGCTTCAGATTCATCAGATCCAGACATTACATAAAATGATTTCTTAAAATGCACATTAGGCAAAGAATTACTAGAATAAAATCCTTTCCCTGACAGACTAATTTAAAGTGTACATGGGATTTTGTTTTTAGGGAGGAGAAGGCTGTTTGATATATGATTCCCCTGCCTGCAGCCTGAAATAGTACACCCCTAGGAATGTTGTACCACCTGATTTGTGTGTCTGTGTGTCTATCAGCCCTTAAAAGCATTTGCTCATGCAAACATGCACAGTATGAATTCGGGCTTCTAATGTTACTGCACATTACATGCAAGTATGCGAAAGACCTATTCTCATGGCACAATGAGAGAAGAAGTGGGGGAGGGGGACTCCAGCTAACAATATTAAGCTGAAGTCAATGCCTTCATTAGTGCTTTGCAGAGAAAGTATAGAAAGGAATATGGAGATGTTTGTGATATTGCCAGTTCACCGTAATATGATTATTTGATGGAACTAATAAAACAGGATCTTTGCATACCGGTACAGCATATGCAGAGTGGAAGGTCTTGTTTTCAGTGTTGTGTTCCTGAAAAGCATGCTTGGGTCATCTAGTAAACACCCTGAAATTGCAAGGACATTTGAGACGGGGTATGTCAGTCTATGGTGGACTAGAAAGAGGAAAAGGGGAACATCATAGGCATATGATCACATCATAGGCATAACGGGCTGTGTGCCTATGTGGATCGGAATGTGACATGAGCATAGTGGATCAGAATGTGCTGAGTAGGTGTATCTTTTGAGAGATGCTTCTTATAGCATCATTGCTATACTGGATTCCTTATTGCGAGTAAATACTGTGCTTGAAAATATAATACCGAATTATTATTATTATTATAATGATGATGATGATGATACACATCTTCAGAAATGCTCCTCGCATGTCCTTGGTTCTGCATAGAGCATCTTCAAGCTGTCAAGTCAAATATAATTTTTCATTCAATGGCAAAAGAATTCTATTAACAGTTAAGACTTTTTTTTTTTTTAAACCAAACTATCGAAGCCAAACTCACAAAACATTCATCAATTGCATGCTATATTACAGGACTGCAAACCTTAAAATAAAATAATTTGTGTACTTTTTTATCTTTTATTCCATAGAAATATGATTCCGTGGCTTTTAGTTAAGTCGGCTAAATTAGGCTGGTGCTTTCAGCGTGTTCAAGCAAATAGCCCTTGTGCACTGATGGGATTGTTCTGTGCCGTGGTCACACACAGCAGCTATGCCCTCTCCAGACACACATTCAGCAGCTGTGCCAAGTGATCATGTCTATGTACAAACAGATGTATGGCTGGTACATGCTTAGGCATGGTAGTGCATGTTTCATTATGGAAGAGGGGTGGCCAGTAGGCCCAGCCCTGTTATCCTCTTTAAGCATTTGTGAACATTTATTGGGGGGGTGGGGTGGCGAGGCCCATGTGAACTCTCCTAAAAACATTATGTGGGTCACTCAGTGAATTTAATGGATACCATATTCAAGATATGCTGAGGATGATACTTCTACACATACACCATGTCATTAGTGTATCAAATTCTCTGCCACCAAATGTTGGCTCAGAGGGCTTCAAAAGAACATCAAATAAATTATTGGAGGTTACAACTGATGGCCATTAGAACTAAATGGAACATCCAGGCTCAGAGACAAATATCCCTGTTCACTGCTTATTTTCACACAAACAACAAATGAGAGTGTGGCCATGCTTGCTGGACCTATCCCACTATTATGTCCTCCCTGAATGCTATACCTCCCACTGTCCATGTTCTGATATACCGTGTTTCCCCGAAAATAAGACATACCCATAAAATAAGCCGTAGCAGGATTTATATGCATTTGCAGAATATAAGCCATACCCCGAAAATAAGACATAGTGACGCAGTGCCTCCCTTAAGACGGCCTGGATAGGCGTGGCTATGCAGCGTGCCGACACGGAATGGTTAAAATAAGACATCCCCCGAAAATAAGCCATAGTGTGTTTTCTTGAGGGAAAAAAAATATAAGACGGTGTCTTATTTTGGGGGAAACATGGTAGATGTAATGTAGGGGTGGAGAATATTTGGTCCCACAGTTGATGCCGCACTATATCCTTCATCACCCATGGCCATTGGCCACGCTGCCTGGGGCTGATGTGATTTGTCTTCTAGCAGCATCTGATGGGCCAGAGGTTCCCATCTCTAATCTAATGGATGGAGATGCTATCTTATATCCTTCTTTGATATTATATGTACTTCTTACAGAGGCGTGTGCAGAAGAACTGGAAACTGAAAAGAACCTTCTTCCGGTGGATCCATTCCTGTGTATGCAAGGTAGCCTACCAGAGGAAGTGCCACAGAAATATTCAACCCATAAGTAGACAGCTGCAACCTGGCAGATTTCTTCCCATCCATGACATCTTAGGCCCTTCATGGATACCCAGCAATGGTGACTATATGCTCCGCCTCCATGGTTGAAGGCACTATGTTTCTGAGTACTAGTTCCTGGGAGCCATGGAAGGAGAGTGTTACTTTGTCCTCAGGTCCTGCTTGCAGGTTTCCCACAGGTATCTGGTTAGCCACTGTGGGAACAGGATACTGGACTAGATTTTATTATTAATATTTTTATTAATTTCTATACCGCTTTATATTTTTAATAAAAACCTCAAAGCGGTGCATAGCATTAAATCAATAAATCAATAAAACTATAGCCAGGTGATGTTCCTCCAGCCTCATGAGGAGCCTCTTCAGTAGGGCTGGTGAGTGTGGGCCTCGCCACCTAGGCCAGGTGGAAAGGGCCTTGCGGAGAGCGGCCTTCATGCCTCATAGCCATTCACATAGATGGGCCATTGGCCTGATCATTCAGGTTCTACATATGTTCTTCTGGCTAGGAAGGGGTCCATTGCAGTGACATGAGGGACTCAGTCAACCAAGGAGTAGGCACCAGTCTTTGCACAGCAAGAGCGAAAGCCTTGGTCAACCAGACGTATTTCTGGTTGGTACCACTATTGCATATTTTCATCCATAAATCCAATTCCACCTTATTTCTGCATTAATTTGCACTGTTTTCAGAAACAAAATCTGCATGGAAATTCACCTTTAAATGGCTATTTCTGTGTGTATTCTAAGCTCTCAAAATACACGTTTCTAAATGTATTTCCTCTCAAAAAGCGTGTGTGTGTGTGTGTGTGTGTGTGTGTGTGTGTGTGTGTTTCAAATGTACTTTGCTACATTTTTTAGCTAAGAACTACACTGGAACTTTGAGGAAGTGCAAAAGTCAGTGAATAACTGATTATCAATCTACAATCCCTTGAGCATCCCTATGGAGAGAGGTTTGTCCACAGCAACAGGGAGGGCACATAGGCTGCAAGATGCTAACCTGAAAATGATGCTAATGGGTATTGTCTTCCTGTTACTGGTTGCAAAGGTGGTGTTGCTGGTGGTGGTGGTGGTGATCTAGAGCAGGGGTCAGCAACCTTTTTCAGCCGTGGGGCACTCCACCATCTCTCAGACCATGTGGTGGGCTGGACTATATTTGGGGGGGGAGGGGAATGAAAGAATTCCTATGCCCCACAAATAACCCAGAGATGCATTTTAAATAAAAGAACACATTCTACTCATGTAAAAACACGCTGATTCCCAGACCGTCCGCGGGCCGGATTTAGAAGGCAATTGGGCCGCATCCGGCCCACGGGCCTTAGGTTGCCTACCCCTGGTCTAGAGAATTGGCAGGGCTAATAGCAGCAGGAAGCATGGGTGAGCTTCATTGCTAGTTGCCCCCAGAACATGCCACAACCCTCTTTTATAGTATGTTCAGCTTGTTATGCAATTTAGGGTAGCCATATTTTGAACATCAAAAAAGAGGACACATTTGCCAACTTCTATTTTTAACTATGGATCACTATGACAACTCTAGCCATGAAAAAGAGGACGTGTCCTGGAAAAAGATGACATATGGCAACCCTACAACCACCACCACTTATTCTGCCATGGAAAATATCTTGGTAGACATCAGCATTCTATATTGTCCTTAACCATCTATGATTTTAGTAGATAGATGTCCTTAAGTTCCCTGAGCCATATATTAATTAATAGGATGCTCTATAGGCGAAAGTGGTTTTAGGAATGTAAGCCATATTAATCAAATCTCGAGAGGCGTTTACAAAGCTTTGCATTGTTTACCCTTGATGTTCCCTAGACCTTTTCTATAATAGGTTCCATGTTTTATTGATGTCTTTGTTGCCCGGATAAATTATTCCCGTGTTTCATGGAAACCACTAACCTAATGATGATTTGGAGCATTCATTCTGCCACCAGTGAGTCTGGCCAGAGCTTAATTTAGTGAACTTCTTCATTGAAAGAGAGAGAGAGAAAGAGAGTGTATGTTTATGTGAACTTTATGGAATCCTCCCCCTCCTCTTCCATCTCAGGAGTAAAAAGGTTAGGCAGTGTGGCATGGATCCAAAAATGCACTGTTGAGCTATAAGAGCATAATGATTCTTGGCCAGCAGTTTGCCTTCCGCCTCTGAAAAACCAGAAGTGATTGTATTTTGGTAATTGCACAAAATTAATTGAAATTGAGATAACATAGTCAATATAATAGTTTCGCCTTGCTTTTTGCATATGTATAGAAAACAGCAGATAAAGAGTCCTGCGTTGCTACCACATGAGGGAGCTATCTCCCCAAAAATCCACTGGCTCTGAAAAGAGGGTTGAGTTTAAACCAAGAATTAGAGACAGAGAAATGTTTTTAAGAGCAATGAAAGAAGCTTTAGTTGGGCATTGCTCCCTGTGGCGTAATGCATAATTTGGTCAAACAGATATAAGACATGAATGCCGTATAATTGAAGAAGTTGCAAGGCATAGAGACCCATACCCTTCAACATTTTTCCAATGAAAATAGGGACATCCTATTCCATTATTGTTATTAAAATTCCTTCCAGTAGCACCTTAGAGACCAACTAAGTTTGTTCTTGGTATGAGCTTTCGTGTGCATGCACATGAAAGCTCATACCAAGAACAAACTTAGTTGGTCTCTAAGGTGCTACTGGAAGGAATTTTTTTATTTTGTTTTGTTTTGACCATGACAGACCAACACAGCTATCTACCTTTAACTGGCATTATTGTTATTGTTATTGTTATTGTTATTGCACCATCCATGTGACTGGGTTGCCCCAGCCACTCTGGGCAATTTCCAACATATAAATATATATATATATAATAAAACATTAAACATTATTTAAAAAAAACTTCCCTATACAGAGCTGCCTCCAGATGTCGTCTATTTCTCCAGTGACAATAGGGATGTCCTAAGGAAAAGTGGGACATTCCAGGATCAAATTAGAAACTGGGACAGCTTCTGTAAATCCAGGACTGTCCCCAGAAAATAGGGACACTTGGAGGGTCTGGAGACCACGTTCTGAAATTCTGAATGTGAAAGAGAGCCCAGTTGGTGACAATTGTTGAATGAAAGAACAGAGAGAGATGCAGATGAATTGCCAGAGGCTAGAGCAGGAATGGGGAACCTGTGGTTCTCCAGAAGTTGCCTCAAGCAGCATGGCCAGTGGTCAGGCATGATGAGATCTAAAGCCCAACACCATCTGATAGAGCCGTAGGTTCCCCACCCCTGGACCACAGCTTTACCAGGCTTGCTAGCTGCTCATTTTGTGAATTGCTGACAAACTCTTTGCCAAGGAGAAAGTTGATGCTATGGCTATCATGTAGGTACAGCTGTACTAGAGTTGTGGTGGAGACAATATCTAATTCTATGCATGTTTACTCAGAAGCAAGGCCCACTGAATTCAGTGGGGCTCACACCTAGGATAGCATTGTAATCTGAAGCAGAAAGGTGAGATTACACCAAGGCTGAAAGAATAGCTGCATGTCTTCTTCAAGTGGTTAGCATAATGGAATTGAATTATTTAATGCAATCTTTCCTTCTCTTGGAGAGATATCACTTTCACTTTAAAAAAAAGGCAAGGATACCATTTCAAATGCCAAGGGTGATCAGTAAGAGATTTCTTTGTGGAAGCAAGATTTAGCAAGGTCCAAATGACTGTTCTTGGATAGTTACAAAGTTAAATTGCAAAAGAGAGAGAGAGAAAACAAAAATGAAGGGCATTTCTTTATATATTTCTTAATTTGCCCGCCCTCATCCTATATAATAAAGTTGCTGTGTCCCTGCGTCCAGTCCGTGTGTCACGGAATTGCGCTACTGCGCATGTCCGTGTCCCACACGGACGCAGGGATTGGAGCGGGCGGAGAGGGGGGCGTGTCCGCGAGGCAGAGGCAGAGCCCAATCCCCACGGCTCGCCACCGCTACCACCGCCGCTGCAGCCGCCCCCGGGGAAAAAGAAGAAGGGGGAGGGAGCCCCTCTCCACCCCCCAGCGGCCGCTGTTCTGCCTCCGCCTGCCTCCTCCTCCTCTAGCGCCCGTTATGTAACGGGCTAACTTCAACTAGTAAGCTATAAAATGTATTTGCCATTTACAGATGTCATTTAGTGGTTCTTGCTTGTGAGCTGTCCCTAAAATAAAGAAAGGTGGGATGTAAATATTTTAGATCTGTGATTGATTTGAACCCTGGGCCACATTACCTCCTGGGCAACCTTCCATGGGCTGCAAACCACTGGTGGGTGGGTCCAAAAACAAAACATTGGGGAGGGCAAAGGCCAAAGTGGGCAGTGCAATGGGTATGACCCTCACTTGTGTAAGTAGGTTACATTCCAGTCATGCAAAAGTCAGTTTTTGACCCACACACAGCTCCACCCAAGCAAGAAACCTTATCACAGTTCAGGGACATATTAAAACCAGGAAAGGCATTTGGCCAGGGGGTGCAGCCTGAGACAATGGCCTGAGGAGAGTCCCAAGGTCTGAACACAGTGATCTGGCGGTCCACATTCAGCCCACAGGCCTCATTCCTATTTTAAGTAAATAAACTCTACCAATGTTTTCTGCAGGGAATGACTAGACTACCACCTCACATGTATTTGAAGACAGGCATGTGGGTGGCGCTGTGGGTTAAACCACAGAGCCTAGGACTTGTCGATCAGAAGGTCGGCGGTTCGAATCCCCGCAACGGGGTGAGCTCCCATTGCTTGGTCCCAGCTCCTGCCAACCTAGCAGTTCGAAAGCACGTCAAAGTGCAAGTAGATAAATAGGTACCGCTCCGGCGGGAAGGTAAATGGCGTTTCTGTGCACTGCTCTGGTTCGCCAGAAGCGGCTTTGTCATGCTGGCCACATGACCCGGAAGCTGTATGCCGGCTCCCACAGCCAGCAAAGCGAGATGAGCGCCGCAACCCCAGAGTGGTCCGCGACAGGACCTAACGGTCAGGGGGCCCTTTACCTTTACTGCATTGAATTAGTTTGTACAGAAAGTCATTCAGTAGACTGAGTCAGTTAGTTGTCTAGTGATTTATATACAGTAGGTGCTCCAATATGATGGTGACACAAGCACAGAGGGACAGGAGGAGTGTTTCTGCCACCCTCAGCCTGCCTGAAGGGCTCAGGGGAGAAGTGGACCAGGCATCTACCGCTTAATTAGTTGGTCCTGTGCCCCCCTGGGATGCTCATCAACCCCCTCCTTTTGATAGGCAGCTTCCTGAGAGTTGTCTGCAAATGAAGGGTGAGGGCATCACATGGAAATGACATTGCAGAATGTACTTTGCAAGCAGCTTTGATTAGTAAGCCATTGAAGACAGGACAATTCCGCTTGCAAGTCTGTGCCTGGCAGTTGGTGTGATAGCAACCACACACCCCCACATTAACAACAATGCTAATGCTAATAGCAACAGTGATCAGAACCAGGAACAACAAGCATGGCTAAGAGACAATATTGAACAACTCATGGAAATTACTTGGTTGGTTTCTTCGATAATATTTGCTGACCAAAGACCGGTGGCAGGTCTCACCAAGTTCAGATAATCTACAGTAGAAGCATTAACATATTACAACATTAAAAATCGATCAATTCAATTCCTGGTTTAAAAACTGGCACAATCGAGCATTTAAAACCCAGCAAAAATAATCTGCTTGAAGGCCAAGAAACGTCACCTGGGAGAATGAAAAGTTCTTCACCTGGTGCCAAGAGGATATTAAGGTTGGTGCCAGGAGAGCCTCATTGGGGAGAGCATTCCACAATTGGAGCACCACCATCACCAAACAGCTCCTCATCCGTCTCACCTCTTTAAACAGGGGAACTTGAACAATGAAAACTCCAATGAGGATCTCAAGATCTAGGAAGGTATATGCAAGAGGAGGACATCTATTCGGTAATCTGCCCACATGCCAATTAGTGATTTAAACGTTAATTCAAGCCCTTTGAACTAGGCCCAGAAGCAGATTGGAAGCCAGTTCAGATGATGTAGCCCACATGGGCAACCTCATTGACCTCAGGTCATCTGGAGTTTCCGGACCATTTTCAAAGGCAGCCCCACATATAATCCATCATAGGAATCCAACCAGGAGGTTACCAGAGCATGGATAACTGCCAAAAGGTTATCTCTATCCAGACAAGATCAGTGTTGGTATATCTGTCAAAACAGATAAAAGGCCATTTGTGCCACCAAGGCCACCTATGCTTCGGGTGACAATGCTTAATCCAACAACACCCTAAAACTACAAACCTGTTTCTTTAGGAGGCGTGAAACCCATCAAAAACATTTAACCACTTAACCAGACAGAGGAACCACTCTTAGAACTTGTCATTTGGGCTTAGTATCTGTGGTGCAATAACGAACATGGCAAAGCTGGGTTCTAGGCTTAAATTCTGCCAAGCGGCAACCAGTTCCACAGGTTAGAAATCACTGTTACATGAGCAGTACTCCCAGTGGTGTAAACCGACTTGTTGAGATATCCAGACTACTTTAGTTGCACATTGTTAATGCTTATACACCTCAATCATCAGGTTCTTATCTTCCTCTCTGACTATAAATCCATACACAAAGTGCTGAAAGTGGAAATTTTCTCAAACACTTGCAACACCTACATTTAATTCAAATTGCTCACTTATTATCTCAAACTGTATATGTAAGTGAGTAAGGGGGTGGAAGGATGTTGCCTTCCTACCTAATACTTAGCATTAAATAGGGAAACATTCTGCAATCTGCCGTACTTAAGAAGGCAAACTACACTTCCTGGCTTTGAGTTTGTCTGCACTTTTGCTACTAACATGTTTTTCAAATTGCTGCAAAGAAAAAAGATAATGAATTCACTTCTCAAAGAAATCATTATCTCAGGTGTTATCTGTTAAATATTAATCAGTAAAGTCTGAATTATTCCATCACCATAGTCTCTAGTGAAAATTTTCATACATCTGTTTTATGTTTCAGTTTGATCTTTAGGTTGCAATGTTCTTTAGATCAGTTGTAACCATTGTGGTGTGACCTTCAGATAATGTTGGCTACAGGAGTATTTGTATGTCCTGTTGAATGAGTGTACAGTCCAAGTCCCTGTGTACCCAGATAGATCAGCTCTACATCTGGAGAGTTATTCATATGTAACGTTCAACAAATATGCATAATCTGATCCCGTATACACAAATAGTTGAGATGTGCACTTGTACCGTTATTCACATACAATGTTCAACAAGTATACAATCCATGTATCTCTCTGTACAATAACCAAGCTGTACAAATCAACAATTGTTATTGTTATTAAGATTATGATTACTTAAACCTAGTAGTCACTTTTGAATTATGGTGCTGGAGGAGACTCTTGAGAGTCCCATGGACTGCAAGAAGATCAAACCTATCCATTCTTAAGGAAATCAGCCCGGAGTGCTCACTGGAAGGACAGATCCTGAAGCTGAGGCTCCAGTACTTTGGCCACCTCATGAGAAGAGAAGACTCCCTGAAAAAGACCCTGATGTTGGGAAAGATGGAGGGCACAAGGAGAAGGGGACGACAGAGGACGAGATGACTGGACAGTGTTCTCAAAGCTACCAACATGAGTCTGACCAAACTGCAGGAGGCAGTGGAAGACAGGCGTGCCTGGCGTGCTCTGGTCCATGGGGTCACGAAGAGTCGGACACGACTAAAAGACTAAACAACACAACAACAAGTAGTCACTTGTCACCACAGATCTCCAAGTGACCTATGTTGAAGAATATATACATAAATACATTATAAAATAGAAAAGGGAATGCGGGGATCATACAAACATTTACATTCCATAAAGCATATATAAATAATACACACTCATACACACACCTTAACAGCAAAAACAATATTCACAGGACAGTAACAAAACAAAAAAAACCTCTACTCCCACCCTAACAAGTAGAGAAAAATAAAAAATTAACACCCCGCTTCTTAGCTCAGAAACCCCTAACCCGGAAGAGTCAGCCACATCAACGCTTTTCAATATTACAATAGTACAAACAATCTATCAATTGTACAGCTGCTAACACTGACCTATGTAATTATAAGAAGTATTGCATGACTATTGCTTCTCCCCATTGTTTTGTGCCCATTCAACAAAGTGTGTGTGTGTGTGTGTGTGTGTGTGTGAGAGAGAGAGAGAGAGAGAGAGTAAGGGAGAGTGAGGGAGAGATTGTGTTCGTTTTCATGCAAGTAAAATGGGGTAAATCATGCATGCGGCCAGAAATGCAATGAAAAGTAAAATAGTCAAAATGGCACTCTGCCTGAGACACAGTCTAGGTCTAGGGCTGGTCCTGCATGTAGTATCAGTAGTTATTGTGTGGCCAAGGGACTCAGCTATACAGCTGCAAATAAAACGTTTTAAATGTGTTGTAAAGTGCAATATACAAATGAGACACTGTCCAAGACAGACGATGACCCCAGAAACGTATGAGCAGGAGGTTCAGGATATTTTGCGGAAGGCGGAAGTATTCTTCAGATGAGTCAACGTAATTGTGATATATGGTCGCTAGGGGTGAGTGACCTGAGGCTAATTGCTTGTATGCAATAAATCTTCTGTTAATTACCTCTTGTGTGCTGTTTCACTCAAGCCGGAAGCCAGCCAGCTCCTGACACCTACCCTCCACTGTCTCCCATTGCACCTCACCCAACCCCTTCAATCCCTGCATCCCACCCTAACCTCCATCCCCTCACAGCTCCTTTAACCCTTCCTCCTTGTCTACCTCCTCCCCTCCACACTGCTGCCAAATCCCATCCTCTCATGGCTCTCTCCAGTCCCAAGATCCCACTGCTACTGTCCCTCACAGAAGAGAGGGAAATGAAGAGGGGGAAAGCCCTTCTCCCCTTCACCTTGTGCCATCACTAACAGTAGGGAGTATGCATTTTGAAATGCATTTTGAAATGATGACAGCAGACGAAGGGGAGAATGATTCCTCTCCACTCTCTGGTGGTAGTAGCAGCAATAATAATTATGAGGAGCATGGGTCACTGACCTGACTGCCTGCTCACTTGCTCGGTGAAACCCCAACCTGTTTACTTGCTCAGCTGAGACACCTGGATCTTCCCTCACCCTGCTGTGCATACATGTGAGGGAGCAATCAAGTGGGCAGGTAGTGGCAAAACCAGGGAAACATGGGAAGACCCGTGTCCTGTTTGCTGGTTTTGCTGGCCTGCTCATTTGCACCACCAGCTTGCCTTCTTCATTAACTTACTCACTCCACCCAAAGTTATCACACTGATTTTCACACCAACTGCAGCACGATGACTTTTTTCTTACAAAAATATTATATAGTAAGATATAGCATTTTTTAAAATATGGGCTGCTTTAGTCTATTGAGTCTTTCCGTTCTTTTTCCACCCGCCTTTAAAGCAAGGTAGGCCTGCATCAACTCTGCTCATATTATGTCCTGTGCTGCTAATGAAAAACATCTAGTTATCTCATTATCTGCATATAGAGGCACAACTGCCAGTATGACCACAAGGTTATTCTATTTACTACTTTGCCTTCCTGTAGTCCTGAAATCAATCCTTGCATAGAGTATGATTAAGCCAAGATAATGACTCTAATTTGTGCAGTTATGCAATACAAAAATGGCTTGGTGGATGCCTCAATTCATCTAGATTTGCCTGGCAATAAATTTCGCTGCCCCCAAATTTCTGGCAACAATTATCAATGCACAACCCCAATTAGGGCTTCACCCACACACACTTCACCCAGCTCTGCACATTGCCAAGAGAGTCATACATAAATGGATTCTGTGCATACATATGAATGAATGGCTTTTAAAGCATATGGTGGATTATCATTGAATCAAATGGTAGATTAAGAATGGTGCGGGGATGGGGGCGAATCTGAAACAGTAAGGCTGCTCTACAGGTAAACACTCCATGCATGATTTAAAACCTTGATCCTGAAGGGATCTATATCATGCAGAGAGTCTACATGCACAGAACAAGCTGTCTGCTTCAGACCTTCCCTCCAACATGTGGAAAGCAGCAAAGCAAAACATTTAAAAAATCAAAATGGTGCTCCTTTTGAAGGCAGCAATGATGACTATTCAAATATTCAAAGTGGAAAGGGGCAATGTAAACAAAAATACTCAAAACGGTACTGCTTTCCAACATTTGGGAAGTAGCAATGAAGATAAACTATTCAGTGGTGATACAGCCATGACAACAAAGGGACCAATGACTTTTGCCCATCTCTTCCCACTCACAGATTTGGAATCACATGAGGAAGAACACCAAAACAAGGCTTCAATGATGTCAACATCCTTTTGCATGGGATGTGGAAATCCTCACTGGGTAGCAGCAAATAAGGACCCAAAGATTCTTTGGGCTGACACTTTTAATGAAAGCCAAAGAAGGGAGGGTGGAAGATGACTGAAGTGAGAGCAGAGGGAGGCTCTGTAACAAGTGTGGAAGAGCTAGCACATGAACTATTCATTAGAAGAAAAGTAAATAATGAATATAATTATTCAGCACTGATGACCTGCAGCACCTAGGCATTGCATTGACTATAAATCCATAAAATAGACAGGGGGGGGGGGAGAGATTACACTTAGAATTGCTTTTGAATGGAAGCATTTCCTTGGAGGAGGAAACTAATGTGTGCCTTAAAATTCAGGCCTCCATTCTTCATGTCACCCTTCCATAGGAAAAAATATATATTGTTGCACACCACCCCAATTTCTGAACAGTGCAAGATTCCAGGCGCTTACCAAAGGTTCGTGTTTCCTTTTAGAAATGAGGCACAGCAGAGGCTATAGTGTCTTTATGATATATGGTTTATTTAAATATATCTAGAACCTGAGCCTGCAATGGAGGATTTCATAGCAGCAACACCCCAAAACAATCTTGTTTCTCCCATAGCCAAAGCCTTGGATTCTAGCATAAATCAGCCACAGCTCTCAGCTTTTGCTTCTAGTTCACAACACAGACCTAACCTCTCTACTCTGAACACTGGCTTTATCTGTTGAGGGAGGGGTGGGGCCTCCATTTGCCATATTGCATGAGGCACTTAATGGCTCCTCACCCAGGCTATCAACTCATGGGAAGCTAGCATGGCTTGTTTAGATTTTAGCACTTGCTGGATCCAGGGATTAAAGTAGTCTGGCACCCAGTTTGACACTTCAAGCCTTGATTGAATTCTAGCACTTGCTGGATCCATGGATTAGATGTGTCCAGCACCCACGAACTCAGAACGTTATAGTTCTTTTGAGGGCTGTTGGAGGTGATTTGAGAGAGGGGGAGAGAGAGGTGGGGAGAGAGAAATCACAAAAAAGAAACCAGAATTTATCTGGGCAAGAATTCTCTAAATGAAGAAGCATCTCCTGGAGTTTCAGCAAGGAAGGGCAGCTGGTGTCACCCAAATACAAAATACAGTATCAGTGACTCCTAATAAACTGTTTTAATGGCATCTGTATCATTTTAATAAGCACAAACTCGTCATTCTAAATCTCTCTGAAATACTGGCTCACTCTAATGTTATCAAGTTCTCAAAACAGTACTACTTCAGGTAGTTTATACGTCTTCTCAGATAGTATTCTTCATTACACCCAAGGCTAGATTGCTTTTTGCAATTCATTGTGTAGCCCCCTCATGACATTCTTCTCCAAACAATTGCTGTTGTGTGGAGGAAGAGAGCAGGAACTCCTCATGCCGTTAAATCCCTGCCAGCCCCGTAGTCCTGCTGTCCATACATCCGGGGTATGATATGAAGAGGAAAGTCTGCTGTGTGTTTACATAAGTTTCCCTTACGATTTAGAACCAGGGCAATCAGGGAACCAGGGAGAGTCTACCTGCATGGAACAAGCTTCTGCTAAACAGAAATTATATGGACCCAATATCAACCAAGAATCATTTGCTTGATATGAATCAGGAACTGTGATTATTTCTTGAATCTTACCTCTCTTTATGCAAGTGGGATAAAGTAAACTTGGGATTGTGGAGCAGTGGGCAACTACTTCTAGTTTCTTCTCTACGTCCCTAGGCAATATGAGGTATATAGTTAGATATTACTGGAAGAGCACACAAGGTTTTTAGAAAATCTGCCTGAAAGAAATGTCATTGAACCAGTACTTGTCATGTGACAAAAACAATCCTTAAATCACCCTAAATAATCATTTCCTACACATTGTCATTGGCAGTTAATAAAGACATTTTGCTGAATACCGTGTGTTAATTCTCATTTAGACTATGTAAGATAAAATACCAAAAAACCAAAAAAGAAAATTCAAAAAGAAAAGCAGATGCCATGATTCACACATTCCTAGCTCATTTCATTTAGAATGTTGAAAATTGATCTTTTCCTTAAAATTTCAATATTTTGAATGCCACCCAAAGGGCAAGTGACAGATTGCTCTGTTCCATGCAGAACAGTCATTCTCCCTCTGCAAGCATTCGCCAACGATGAAAAATCTTTTTAAAATGTACCGAATGATATTTAATTTTGAATAATCTAGACAACGTCTGACATCATGTGCCAGACAAAGGAATAAACTATAACAATAACAACAACACTGCAATGTATTATGGGTAAAAAGTGTACCTATGTTCCAACTTCAGTCATGTGGAAATAGTTGTATGTTAACAGTTGGGAACTCTGGGTAGATGTTAATGAATCACCCAGCCAACTGCAGTGGTCATGGGAATGTACATGCACACAGGCATGTATCTGCATTGCTATATGATAATCTAGGTCAATGGAAGAGAAGGAAGGAGAATAAGTTTGGAAGCTGGGCTGTATTTAAGGGGACTGTGCACAGTTCACAACCTATGCAGTGTTGGGACCTAAAATGGTGAATTGTAGCAGGAATTTCAGTGCTAGTTCAACAGGACTTCAGTGGCAGTATGGGGAAGGCTTCCTTTTAACTCTCCAAGCAAAATGAAAGGAGACCAGCTCTAACCTTAATGTAAGACAGTAATCCCTTCCTCACACATTCAAAATTGTAGTATCAGCCTGTAATCCTATACACAGTTACTTGGGAGTAAATTCTATTGAAGCCACTAGAGTGTCCCCAAGTCTCCTCTGTGGTAACAACTTTGGGGCTACATTAAATGCACATAGATTTCATAAAGTTTTGAGTTTCTTTGGTTTGATTCTAAAAGACACACCATGCGGTAGGTATCATAAGTTCTTATGTGAACTTTCCTTTTCTACTTACAAACATACAGCTCCAACAGTATGAGACTTGTTAAATTTCAGCAAAAGCGTGGGTGAAAAGCTATCTGAATAGACATGCTTTTCAGTTGTCAGACAGCAATTGACTGAAATCATGGCAAGGTTATTATTCTGTCAAGTCTTTTCATAAGTGATTGATTAAAAAACATTCTCTATTCAAAGAATCTCTGACCTACAATGATATTCACTGAAGGAATATGACTGTTCTTTACTGGAATGACATTTTCTGCCAATTATTGATATAAAATGTTAATTAGCATTGAAACGACTTTGGATTTAAAATTCACCTTGGTAGATACAAGAGGTCGGTTCTACAGAACTGAATTTTGGGGTTGTAAGATACCAGCTCCGGAGGTAGCATTTGATAACCATAAAGGGCATCATCCGCAATTCCAATGTCAACCACCTGGAGTTGAATGGAAACAATGCTTGGAACATTTTTCCGACCATTACTTGATTTTTTTAAACATGAAGCATACTATTTCAGTGCTAAAGTGGAAGCTGGGCATATCAAACCATTCATGTCAGAGTCAGAATGATTAGAGGCAATGAAATTTGACCTGGGACCTTCTGCATGCCGCTCCCCCACTGAGCTACAGTTCTTGTCTAGCTCTGTTTCTATATAACATCTGAACCAGCAGAGATCTGAGCTGCTGTTTGAACACAGTGGTGGACTAGATGAGGCTCAATAAACTGAGTTTGAATCCTGAAAAGATGGGTGCACTGGGGTGGGGGTGGGGAGTAGTTCTTCATGTTCAAGAAATTGGCCAGTTGCCTGTTGAAATTAAATTAAATCAAATTAAATAGATTTCTAGTTGTGGAAGGACCAATGTTATAGCATTGATTTCTAACAGAGCAAGTGTGTGCCATTTTTAGATCCAGTTTCAGACTTGCCAGTTGTTGTTGTTTTGTTGTTGTCTTTTGTACAGAGACATCACGTACGTTTCAATGGAATGGAGGAAGAGAGCCCTCTCCTCCTGAAGCATCTTCAGCTATTTAGTTTCTGCATTGATAGGTCTTGGCCTTTTCTTTAGTAATACAAAGCCACCTTCTCCCAAGAAAAGAGATCTTTATGGACTAGGTTTGGGCCCTCCATCTAGCTTTATCTAGCCATCTAGCCACATCTAGCCAGTGTGGTGTAGTGGTTAAGAGCGGTAGACTCGTAATCTGGTGAACCGGGTTCGCGTCTCCGCTCCTCCACATGCAGCTGCTGGGTGACCTTGGGCTAGTCACACTTCTTTGAAGTCTCTCAGCCCCACTCACCTCACAGAGTGTTTGTTGTGGGGGAGGAAGGGAAAGGAGAATGTTAGCCGCTTTGAGACTCCTTCGGGTAGTGATAAAGCGGGATAACAAATCCAAACTCTTCTTCTTCTTTATTGTCCATTTGCAAAAGTAGCATCCAAGCTGACAATCATCAGTTAACCCAAGACATGCCCATCCAAGCTTCCATACTTACTGACCTTAGATCTTTTACACACAAAGTCACTGAGATGAGGGGGTCCTTGAGAGATTATTGAAACTTACCCCCTCCCCCCCAAAAAAACCCCATAACAATACTTTAAGAAGTGAAACTTTTGTTTACAAACATGGAAAAATAAGGAAGAAAGGAAAACAGTACAAAAAAGAGCTAAATGTTTTCCATGTGGCAGAGCTGCCCTATCAAATATTTTGCAGCCCTTTTCTACACATACAAAAAAACCCTGCAGTTCTTAACAGCAACACAAGAGACTTGTCTGTGTTAAACAAACCTTAAGGGGAAAGTATAAATTAGAAGTGTTGTGTATGCAGTGCCATCAGATCAGCTTAAAACATGCTTTGTGTCACTCCATAAAAAGTGACTTTCTTTTTCTTAGTGTTCTTCTCTTCCATAAACATTAGTTGGTGTGCACAAAAAAGGAAACGTGCATCTAGAAAACTCATGTAAAATTCTCCATCATTATTAGAAATATAGAGGTGAAGGATAATTAACATTTCCCATTTGTAAAGTAGCCGAGTATTAGATGGTTTGGCTCTATATTACAGGTATGGGAACTGAATTAGATTTACAGAATGTAATGAAGTATTGGCCTGGTTCAGGTGCCATATTTCCTGCCCAACAAGTTATAGTTTGTTGGATCAGGAATGTGGTGTGTGTGTGTGTGTGTGTGTGTGTGAGAGAGAGAGAGAGAGAGAGAGAGAGAGAGAGAGAGAGAGAGAGAGAGCTTTCATCCTCTTATGTGCTCATCTGAATAGAAGATTCCTGGTTTGGCAAACCCAAAGTTTGCTGTGATGTCTAAGCTAGGAATCCGCGGTTTGAATCATCCCTGGAAACAAAAGTTTTATCTTGGTTTGAAATCCTTGTTTATAGGGAGTGGGGATGAAATATCTGAATCAGATCTCTAGGTTATATTCATTATATTCATAGAATCATATAATTGTAGAGTTTGAAGGGGCCACAAGGGTCATCTAGTCCAACCCCCTACAATACCAACCCTTTCAGCCAACATGGGACTTGAACCCATGTCTGGAGGCGGTTGGAGGATGGATGGCAGCTAACAGATTGAGGTTGAATCCTGACAAGACAGAAGTAATGTTTTGGGGGACAGGGGATGGGCAGGTGTGGGGGACTCCCTGGTATTGAATGGGGTAACTGTGCCCCTGAAGGACCAGGTGCACAGCCTGGGAGTCATTTTCTACTCGCAGCTGTCCATGGAGGCGCAGGTCAATTCTGTGGACTCCAGGGCAGCTGTCTACCAGCTCCACTCCGTACGCCGGCTGAGACCCTACCTGCCCGCAGACTGTCTCGTCAGAGTGGTTCATGCTCTGGTTATCTCTTGCTTGGACTACTGCAATGCGCTCTATGTGGAGCTACCTTTGAAGGTGACCCAGAAACTACAACTAATCCAGAACCGCTTCATCATAGGCTCAGGTTGTATATATGTGTAAATAAACCATATAGCATAAAGATGCCACAGTCTCCTCTGTCCCTCATTCTGAGGAAACTGGACCCTGGGTAAGGGCCTGGAACCCCAGGAATCTTGCACTGCTCAGAGATTGGGGTGTTGTGCAAATGTATCTTTATCTTTAAACTGGATTTGGACTGGGTAATCCTTCAAACAGAGAATTGTCCTCTGTGTGGTAGGGCATCTTTCATTATATCCAAATTTTATAGTGATTCTACAGCTGGTTATAATGAGGCCATAATTAAGCTTATGTAGTATTCTTGGATAAAACAACACCAGCGGTCAACTCAACAGGG
Organism: Darevskia mixta; assembly: GCA_034641385.1. Classification (NCBI taxonomy): domain Eukaryota; kingdom Metazoa; phylum Chordata; class Lepidosauria; order Squamata; family Lacertidae; genus Darevskia; species Darevskia mixta. The sequence goes on from JAWWNH010000001.1 coordinate 19,131,437, forward strand.
CTGGGGAAACTGCTTACTGGGAGTTTTTAGTATAGGAGAGGACAGAAAACAAGAAGAATAGGAATTAGATAGGAAGGAGGACTGTCTGATCCTAGAAAAGGTGAATAACATGTGGTTGAATTAGAGGAATCTTCTTTGATGTATAAAATCTCTTAGTATTTTATGTACACATCTTTCCACACAAACCAGCACTGATTTCAGCCACATACCTTATTTTATCAACGGAAATTATTTGGGGATAGGGACCCTTTGGTGATGTCTGATTTGGGTAAGCCCCTTTAATGTATCACATTTCTAAACAAACTGACACTCATTTGAAATCATGTGCATTATACAGTAATAGGGAGCTGGGTTTCAGGGTGCCCTGTAGCCCAAGAACCCTTAAGTTGCTTCAGGGTAACTTGAACCTGCCTTTGAAGAAATCTTGTCACTTAAAAATGAGGACGACAAACGCACCACCATGAGCAGAACTTAACCAGAACATAAATAAACAAATACATTGCATCATCATCTCAAACTTGCTGTAGCCATCATGAGTGCTTATTGTTTTGCACAGTATGATTCAGCATGGCAGGAGAAGCAGAGTTATGAAAACATTGCACTACTTTTCACGCAAACTTTCTGCACACAGTCCCAAATGTTTTAGGTGGATGATCTATGAGGATGACAAATATGCAAAATCCCTGCCAATAGGTCAGTACCAAAAAAAACCATCATCATCGTGCTGACTAAGCCAGGGAAAATACTTTGGCGAGGCATGGGTCTAGTGCTTATGGTCTGGCATGAGTTCAAAGATCAGACAGTCACATCTTGTGGGAAACATGCCACATGAATCAGCACAAGTCAGATTTGAACTGCTGTTAATCTATGCATTCTTTTGTAGGATCTTAACATATGAAACTGCCAGATACCAACAAAGGCAGGTCCGTGCCAAATGCACACCCAGTGCACATTTAAAGCACAGGACGTCCCTCAAAGAAACCTGGCATCTTTGGTTTGTGATGGGCGCTGAGAATTGTATAAGAGGAAAACCACAGTTCCCATGATTCTTTGGAGGAAATCACATGCTTTAAATGCTCATTGAATGTGCTTTAAAAATATGTTGTGGATCTATCTTAAGTAAAGTCTACCTAGTCCGGCAGGGTCTATTCTGGCTGTCAGTCATTCTCTTGGGTGTCCAGTAGAGCAGCCATATGATGCTGCCAATTCAAGTCTGAGTCAAGCTTGCCATCAGTTTATCAGGGAGGGTGCAAGACAGATCACAATGGAAAGAACAGCTTGAATAAATATTGTTGGTTATGTATTTATGAGTTCCTTTCGAAACAGACAAAAATATGTCAAAGTGGCTTAAAAGATTTACAAAATGTTTTGGAAAATGTAATACAATTGTGGCCCTAGTGCCTTGCCTCCTGATTCTGGTTATGAATGCAAAACGCTCCCCCCCCAAAAAAAATATAGTTATCATGGGAAATCATTGAGCCTAGTCTGCATCCTAACATACTAGGGTGGTTTGTTTGCTCATTTTTATGTGTAGAATTTTTCCTCCTCCCATGGGGAGTGTGTGAGCTCCTACCTATAATCCAGATCAGTGCAGTGCAGACACAGCTTTACCATGTGAGAACTAAGTCTGAGACTGTCAAGATAGACATTTCAAATACCATTAGTCTGGGTCCAGTTTAATCTGTTTCGGGTTTCCTCCAAAAGTGTGAAACTCCACTTGATTGTACTCTGAAATGGACAAATTCTTAAAGGGGAAACCAATGGATATTGGATATCATGTTAAGAGATGCTATCCTAAGTAACATGCATCATTTGAACAGGAGTTTTGTACATTTTTCTGACTCTATGCCATGCTATTTCATAGGGCATTCATGGAGACACACCAAAATGAGCAAGCAATTCTGTGGCGAGAAAAGTGGGGGACACAGCTGCAATATAAATCAATGCCCTCAGACTTCTGCAGTGTACTTAGCAGGGATGGGGAACTTGTTGTTCTCTGGATGTTACTGGAATACAACACCTACCATACATGATCATTGGCTATGCAGACTGGGAATTGGACTCCAATGTCATCTGAAAGGTCATTGGTTCTTCACTGTTGATATATAGCGGTGTTTTGGACTATGTTGTTGCGTGTTCAACACTTCCCCAAGCAGCAGGAAGTCCCAGAGCAGCTCTAGATTATCAGTTTCCTTGTGAGTTGACAGCACAGGAAAGTTGTGGTGTTTTAGTAGTAGTGGTACTACTTTACCTGCTTGATGTCCCTAGACTCGCTCCTTCCCAAACAAAAAACAGGAAAATGTGTTTCCCATGCTCTTCCTGCCCTGCAGTTAGCCATGTTGGATGGTTATCTGTCATGGATGCTTTAGCTGAGATTCCTGGATTGCAGGGGGTTGGAGGAGAGGACCCTTGGTGGTGTCCCTTCCAACTCTACTATTCTATGATTCTGTGTGCAGACTATTCGAGTGACCAAGGTGATCTTCCTTCATTCCCATTCTTTGCATTCATCCATTATGAATGGCCAACTTGTGCCAATGCAATTACAGTATTTTGAATGAAAGAGGGGGGCTGGCCCCATAGTAACACCTGTGTATTGACACAGTGGTATAAAGGCTCAATATTCCAAGGCTACTTCCCCTGAACACAGATGAAATACTAAAGCAATTCATTATGAGTGGGAGCCTACATAGGATGAAAAAGTGGAAGTTATTTAAGGAGCATTGAAAGTTTTCCTTTTAGAAGATGAAACTGGGACATTGCATTTTATTTATTATTATCTCGCTTTTATTGTTCTGAGAGCTGAAGGGCATTCGAGTGACTTTGTGTTAGGAGACATCAGGGGAGTACTTTGTGTCATTTTTCATCTCAAAGAGACATATTGTTGGAAGCTGGTTCAGCTGTCCCTGATGAATAAATGTAAGTAGATTTCTCTGTACATGTTTGACAAGATTGTGCCATTTAAAGCAGTTAGCATATTGACTCTAAATACCATGAAGGAAACCCACAGGGTAGAACCATCTATTACTCAAGAGTTGCTGTTCTTTTTTGGAATCTAGATTCCCCCTCCCCTTTTATCATTGGAAATGATTATGTATTCAAGGTGATGGTGAATTAATGCAAAGCTATGTTGTGTCTGTGAACTCCAGTGAACTGTTGGTGTTTCAAATTACAATGGTGAATTGTATAATAAGACTTTTGCAGCTATTTTCCAACTACTTGTTGTAAGTATGATGAATAAAAGGTTCAGGTACAAATCTCTCCATTGATTGTTGATCTTTGCCAGGTAAGTTGTTCTTACTGCATAGCATGCCTCCATCATTAGTATAGTTCACTTAATTTGTAGGGGAAATCATGGTGCCCATTTTCTAAATAGCTCATGAAATATGTCAGAAAGAAGAGAGAGCAGTATTTTGCAGCCCATGTTAATGAGGTCTGAGATACCATCTTCCTGTGGGATACCATAAGGCGATAGGACAATGATGGTGAACTCCTGGCCCATGGGCATGATATAACCTGCAACTAGATTTCATCCAGTCCTTTACGCCCTTTCCTATCCATCAGCGAGTCAGTGGGGGAGAGCTGAAATAGGAGAGGGCTTTGACGCGATGCAAAGTATGCAATTTGCAGCTCCTTTAGTAGTGAGATGCACTACTAAAAGATCATGGGAGGGGAAATGGCTCAGCAGAGATGTAGACTTGTGTACCTATCAAATGTGCAAAAAGTAGCCATGCATCTTGCAAATGCATGCATGTAATTTTCAGAATGCAATTCAGTTTGGCATTTCAGGCTTTGAATAGCTGTAAGGCGGAGCGGTAGAAGCTGAAGCAGAGGAGGGAGGCCAAGAGGCAGAGATGAGTGTGGCTGGGGAATACGCACAGGTGTCTCCTGCTGCTGCAGCACCCTCTCCCCCCATCCCAGGAGAGGCACGAAGAGGGCAGAGGAGAAATTACTGTCATGCAGGTGAAGTCTTGGATTGCTTGGGGGAAACCCTAGTGAAGAGTGGACATTGGGAGCTGTGGGAAGGTAGGGACCTTCAGTCTCTGCAACTGCTTCATAGGTGCAAGACCTATTGAAGAAGAGTTGCTGTTCAGTGGAACCTTGTGTTACGGACAGGATCTGTTCCGGAGGCCCGTCCATAACACAGAACTGCTCACGCTCGCAGCACAAGTTAGCGCTTCTGCGCATGTGGTGAAAGCCGGAAGTAACCCGTTCTGCTACTTCCAGGTTGGCCTGGGACACAACACAAAAACACGTAACCTGAAGCGGATACAACATGAGGTATGACTGTACTAATTAGGCCTGACACCCCTGTGCAGATCCCTTTTTTTCTAATAAAGAGTTTGTGGGTGGGGAGTTATTGTTATTGTTATGTACTTTGTATTCTTGTTTTATATTTTTCTGTTGTGAACTTCCCTAAGATCTTCGGATGAAAGGTGGAAGAAGAAGAAGAAGAAGAAGAAGAAGAAGAAGAAGAAGAAGAAGAAGAAGAAGATAGTTGACATCATCTAGTCTTCCTAAAAAGTTTGTTAGAAACAAATCACGTCATCAGAAAGCAACCTTGCTGGTCAATAGTAATGAGAATTGGAATGTTAAAACTTATTTCCATCTGTGAAATGTGGAGGAGGGTGGTGTATAGAAAATGTAGATAGTCGTTTTAAACACACCTGCATTTCTGCTGTGTTATGTAAGATAATTATTGTTTACATAAGATATTGTTAACTGCATTCTTCACCAGTTCAGCAATATCGTTAAAAGTATTGGCTACTTAGTATTTAAAAAATAAATAAAATAAAGACATTTTCTCCTCAAATGCAAACTTACATAAAAACTTTGAAAGGCTTCTGGAATTTTTTCCTGTGTGGGAGGCAGTTCACTGTAAAGCTGTCATTTGAAACTTTATTAATCAGAAAGCCCTGTAGAACTTTTAATAATTTTATTTTTTCCCCAAAGTGAAGAGGGTGGCGACTTCTCTTACATAGAAATGTTTAACTAGAATATCCAGAGACGATTCACCCCAAATTAGTATCTGGTTGGCTTTTGAAGAGCTTGCCAGACCCAATGAAGCCATTTCAAAGTGCAGATCACTTTGATCAAAATTTATTTCGAAGCTTGAAGCTTCTGATGAAAACATTTGCCTCCTTGGTCTCCCCCCCCTTTTCCAAAAAGGGTTTTTCATTTCCGCTTAGATCTGCATGTGATGTGGTGCCAAAAGTAATAAGAAAGGTCCTACTTCTGTAGCGGACAATGCAAGAATATTATTCCCCTCATTGGAGCCTGCAGCAGCAATTACAGAAATGTATATATTCCTAATCCTAGCATATCTAGGCAAATGTGCATCAGATTGCAGTCTTAGCTTCTGAAAATATCATCCACTTTCTTATACTGTTAACCAATAACACCACTACCCAAGAGAGAGACAGAGAGGGAGGATGGTAAATTATGTGTTAACATTTGTGAGATACTGTATTTTTCCGTGTATAACACTCCCTCGTGTATAAGACGATGCCCTTTTTTTGGGACTCCAAATTAAGGAAATGGGGGGGAGATTGCCCAGAGTTGTTCAGCTTTGGGGGGGGGGATTGCCGCCAAATGCTCACCCGCCTGACCGCTGCTGCCAATCTCATGCCTCGACGAAGCCACCAATAGTCTGGCCACTTGCCGGCAGCCGCTGCCAATTGCACGCCCAATTGCCACAGCAGCCAATCGCCAGCAGGCCTTGCCGCAGCCACCAATCACACGCCCAATCACCACTAACAATCTCCTGCTCGCAGCTGCCACCAATCGCCTGTCTCCCCTCTGCACTATCTGTGTATAGGATGACCCCCAATTTTAAACATTTTTTTAAAAAAAAACAAACCTCATCTTATACATGGAAAAATATGGTATCTCTGAGTAAAATATTAGAAAAGTGGGGAATCAGTAGTGCCTGGTACCCATTGGGAATGGTGGGGAGGAAGTCAGGAAGACCAACAGCAGGTGGAGCTAGAGCCAACGGGTTTGAACACCATATTGGGCAGACGATTCCTGCATTGCAGGGGTTTGGACTAGATGACCCTCATGGTTCCTTCCAACCCTACAATTCTGTGATTCAATGGCCTTACCTTTTAGACAATTTTGTATGACTGGGTAAGCTCCTGCAACCCCTGGAATCTCACACCACTCGGAGATTGGGTTTTTGTGCAACAATGTTTTTATTTGGCAAAAAGATGCTAAGATAACTGAGCACAGTAATGTTCACCCTTTTAATTAGGTGAGGGTGTGACTGAAGACCCAAGCTAGAAAAGAGAACGACAGACTTACTCTCTGTGCCCTAGATTCTGCTTCACACTTCCTGCAACTTGTTTTTGTTTTATTTTGATGAAATAGCAAGCGATTGCAAAGTGGCTATTCCTCTAGAGGTAGCAGTCATGTGAATGACACAAAATACGTTGTGAGGGGAAAAAGATCCCCATTTATTTATGTATTTGTTTGTCGTGTTTCTATCCCACGTTTCAATCAAATCTTCCTTAAGCTTTTCACACACGCACACACACACAAAAATGGGGGGGGGATTTTATTGTGTCTGTTTACTAATTGAACAAATATTTATTTGTTTTTGGTAAAATGTTTAATGAGAGTTTGATTGAAAAGTGGGATATAAACACTGTGAATAAGTAAATGGGTCTCTTTTTAACAAACACATTTATGTCACTAATACGACTGCCACCACTGGTCCATTTGCAATCTCTTGCTATCAACAGCAAATAAAATAGGAGAACACCGTTCAGCGCCAGCATACAAAAAAAGTTTCAACAATAGTTAAGAAACCCACAGGAATACAAAAGGGCCTTCACACTGCATCTTAAACACATGGGAGTTGGTGCCTCCTTGCAGAGGACATTCCAAAGGTGGGATGAAGCAACCAGCAGCTCACCTGACCTTTGAAAGTAGGAACACCTGACAAAGTACCTCTAACTATGACTTTAGCATACAGACTGCTTTCAGATCTCTGGGTCCCAAACTATATAGACAGCCAGTGGATGCTGTTCTAAAGTGGTCAGCGAGATTCTCCTTGACCAGTTTTGGTTAGTGGCAGTGCTTTCTTTTCAGCCGGAGTGCACCAGAGCGCAGTTCCGGCACCTCTCAGGTGGGTGCCATTGTGAGCTGGCGCTCCCCCCACCTGCTTCTTGCCTTTATGTGCTTCTGTGAAGCCCAAAATGAACATTGCAAGCCAAAACAGAAGCTGGCCAATGTGTGCAAGTCTACACTTTTTTAAAGATCTATGACTCCACCTAGCTCTTAGCCTCTCCCCAGCCACGAATGGTCAAGCAACAGGGCGGGGTAATTCGTATTTCCTTTTCTTCAGCCTGCCTCCAGCTTGCCATAGTTTTATTTGCAGGCAGTGAATACAGCTGTTGACGAACTGCAATCTGTTCAGGGCTACCCTGAGTTGCCTGGTGAGTTATTTCATGGTGAGTTCCAGCACCTCTTTTTCTTGGGGAAAAGCACTGGTTAGTGGTGTTATGAACCACTAACACCAAATGCATCCTGACACAGTGAATGGCAGGAGTCTAGTCTCAAGGTTACCAAAGCAAGGATAGGCTGCTTTGAGACAATCGCACACTCCCGCCAATGTACTTGCACCACACTGACGTCTTCAACGCCTCCTCCATCCTTCCTGGTAAGTAGCAGTGAGTGACTCAGGTGATCACCACCATCCCACCACACTGGACTTTATTAATAGGCACTGCAGCAGACGGGATGCGGGTGGTGCTGTGGTCTAAACCACAGAACCTAGGGCTTGCCGATCAGAAGGTTGGTGGTTCGAATCCCCACAACGGGGGTGAGCTCCCATTGCTCGGTCCCTGCTCCTGCCAACCTAGCAGTTCAAAAGCACATCAAAGTGCAAGTAGATAAATAGGTACCACTCCAGCGGGAAGGTAAATGGCATTTCCATGCGCTGCTCTGGTTCGCCAGAAGCGGCTTAGTCATGCTGGCCACATGACCTGGAAGCTGTACGCCAGCTCCCTTGGCCAGTAAAGTGAGATGAGCGCCGCAACCCCAGAGTCGTCCGTGACTGGACCTAATGGTCAGGGGTCCCTTTACCTTTACCTTTTACTACAGCAGACACAACAGATTTGCTTAGGTTCAACAAATCGGGATCAATTAGTGATGCCAGGCTGCCGGTCTGATTCCTCAGGGGGACTGCAAGAGGGGGCAGGCAGTTTGCCAAGTAGACAAACTGTAGTTGATCCCACACATTGGGATGCAGAATGTGATTCATCCCACTGAAAGTAAAGTATGAGCAGGAACAACATCTGTATCTGAATAAACCCTGTGTTCAGGTTTAGGTGTGGATGTTCTCCTTCTCCATGGCATTGCTTTCAATATGATGTTTGCTTGTTTGCATCAGCCCTGTTGCCCCAGCAACAAGGACATTTTCCATCTTCTCCCTCTGCCTGCCCCACTTGCAATCAGGGCTTCACCACTTCACCAAGAGGCGCCACAAACTGTCTGAAGCAAAAGCTGATTTTATGGGGAGCAACCATGTTTGCCAAATGCTCCCCCCCCCTGCTGTTTCAGCTCAGACTTTCCTGCCTCTTCTTATCAAAGTATTCTGTCCCTTTTAGTCTTTTGCCTAATTTTTATATTCAGTTTATATGTTCTTGAAAATGTCATTGATAGATGTGTTTGTTCTGTATTTGAAACAAAAGGCCATTGATCTTGATAGGGGCATGTAGGGACCTCAGCAACATCAATAATAAAGACCAAAGGAAGAAGGGAAAAGGCAGAGATCTAAAGTAATAATAAATGGGGGAAAGGCATAGACATTTAGAAATGAGCCCGTCTCTACCTTTTCAGTTTCACTGTAGGTGCTTCTAGTCTGTGTTGACTAGAAGCACTTCTGCATGGGGGCTCAGGGTTGCGGTTCAGGCATACAAGTTCCATGTCCGCCCCCCAGCATCCCAGTGCTTACACAATGTCAATGTCATCACAATGCTGGCTCTTGCTTTCTTGATATTTAATCCAGATTTTCCCTTGCTACAGAAAACCTAATAAGTAAAAAGTAACCTGTTATACACCTGCAGTCATCTCTTCCGGTGGTCTTCATTACTGCACCGTTACTTCTATTTCTTCATCAGCCTTGGGCACAATATTTTGCCTCTGGTTGCCTCAAAAAATGAGTGAAAGAAACCTATTTCCACTTTTCACTGCATGCTGAGGGCATGCCCAGATTTTGCGTGTGTGCATGCATGAGAGAGAGAATAAGTTAATCATTGTCACAATATGCCAGATTTTCTCAAACCAGATTTTCAGCAGACCATATTTTCTATTATAGAAGGAGAATTGTGAGATCTTGTTTTTCTAATACATTTTGGCTGCGCTCAGCCTACTTAACAAGTGTGATGGGGAAGCACCACACAAGTTTTTCCAGAGTTGCTGCTAGATCCTAAGTGAGCCCCACGTTGGGCTAGAGAGCTGGGAGGGAAGAAGAAGAAGAAGAAGAAGAAGAAGAAGAAGAAGAAGAAGAAGAAGAAGAAGAAGAAGGAGAAGAAGAAGAAGAGTTTGTATTTGATATCCCGCTTTATCACTACCCGAAGGAGTCTCAAATCGGCTAACATTCTCCTTTCCCTTCCTCCCCCACAACAAACACTCTGTGAGATGAGTGGGGCTGAGAGACTTCAAAGAAGTGTGACTAGCCCAAGGTCACCCAGCAGCTACATGTGGAGGAGCGGAGACACAAACCCGGTTCCCCAGATTACAAGTCCACCGCTCTTAACCACTACACCACACTGACTCTCAGAAGAAGAGGAGGAAGCTGCTCTCAAGAGCACTGTGCTGTGGGGGCCATCCTAGATCCAACTACTCTAAGACCCAGGAAGCCCAATAACTTTGCTTTCCATGTTTTTTCTCTCTGAGCTCCCCAGCTCTGGCAGGAAAGTAGTTGGCAGAGGTTGTAACATCACCCATCACTCAGGGAGGCCCACAGAAGGACTCCCATTGTCTCCGCAGCTGGCTCTGATTGGACTGACATCAGGCATGGGGAACCTTTGGCCATTCAGATGTTGCTGAACTACAACCCTCATGAGCTGCAACAAGCCTGACCTTTATTCTCCATTAGCGAACATACTGGATAGCACCCTAACTCATTTATTAGTGCATGAGCTTGTGCGGGCAGGAAAACTGTTGTTGTTTTTTTCTTGCTGTTTCATTCCAAACATGAATTTCATCTTACGTTCCCATGACAAGAGAATATGCTCCGTCCTTATACGTATAAGCTCATAGGATATTTTTAGATATATCGTACACTATAATTGTCTTAATGTGCTGTTTGATGTATTGTGCTGTTGCCTTTAGCTGCATTGAGGAAAGGCAGGATATAGATAATTTAAATAAACAAACAGGGACAAATAAAAAACTAAACTAGCTCAGTGCTACAGAACCTGCCTTGCATGCAGAATGCCCCAGGGTCAACCCCTAGCATCTCCAGATAGGGCTCAAAATGGCCGCTGTCTGAAACCCTGGAAAACTGCTGCTAGTCAGTATTAACAATACTGAGATAGATCAACCAGTGGTCTGACGCAGTACAAGGCAACTTTGTTGTTACTTCCTAACTACAGTGGTACCTCTGGTTAAGTACTTAATTCGTTCCGGAGGTCCGTTCTTAACCTGAAACTGTTCTTAACCTGAAGCACCAGTTTAGCTAACGGGGCCTCCCGCTGCCGCTGCGCCGCCAGAGCACAATTTCTGTTCTTATCCTGGAGCAAAGTTCTTAACCTGAAGCATTATTTCTGGGTTAGCAGAGTTCTTAACCTGAAGCGTATGTAACCTGAAGCGTATGTAACCTGAGATACCACTGTAGTTGCCTTTCTGTAGCCGTGTTCTAATAACATAAGCTAGCCAGTTGACAATTCCATGCTTTCACAGTGTTGACTGAAACTCCCCCTGCCATCTTACATTGCTTTCTGATGAGGACAGGAGTTATTCCCGCACTGTGGAGTATCCCACCAGTTCTGCCTAGCAGTTCCTACTGATGAAACATTTGGCAAGCTCCTGCTGACCAGCTGGCTCCTTCCAACCTACGAGAGAGCATCATCCTGCCCACATCCTCAAGCTGCAGAAACCAAAAGTGATTCCACAGGCTGCAACTGAGTGATGCTTGAGGTGCCTCTGATGGGCCTCATCTGATTGCGGCAACATGTTTGGCAAAGAGTTTGCCCTCAGAGAGCTTCACAACCTCTCACAGCAGGCAGTACAATACCCTCTGCTCTCTGTGCTTTGGTACAAATTGTTATGGCCCATAGGCACTGGAGGCTGATACATTAGAGCAAATTGGGCCCCACCAACCATAACTGGCCTTCAGTCAGCCTCAACTGCCTGTCTTCTTACTAGCAGCCAGTCCAATGGGTGGCGGTGCCTGCCAGCTCCCTCTTCCGTAGCCTTCATGCTGACCTTGTAGAACTCAGTAGGGAGGAAGAGAGTGGTGAGAAAAGTTGGAGATAATTGGCTGTGCCCATCGTTGGCTCTTGTTTCACCTCTGCTGTTGCTCTCCCTGTCTTCCGCCCTGCCAGTCCCAATAAGCACTACTCACCACTGCCCTTAGGATGTAGGAGGCAGAAGCAACTTTCTCCCCTGCACAGTAGGTATCTATGACCAACATAAGGTCATCATTGATAAAGAACCCAACTTAAGGCTCTGTTTAAAAAAATAATAATTCAGAGCTCCCAGCAAATTTGCAGGGACCTTTTGCTGAACATTTGACATTTAAACTATTCTGTGCATTGGCAGCTTCTGATCCTTTGCCACATTTTGATGAGTACAAATCATGAAATGCATATTTTCGAGCGACTGACTTGAAAGATGATATATGTTGGGGGAGCACATGTTTGATGGATTTGCTCTAGGCTGAAAATCATTTTCTGTAAGCTTTGTTTGAACTATCCATTTTCAAATTGGAAGGAAAGAGGTTGGGAATTGCTGTGATGTGTACAATATATTTAAAAGCATGCTTGTTAGGAAAGACTTGGAACAAGCCTTTTTTAGGATAAGAAGGGGGAGGAACCCATCCAGAAACTCTGTTGACATCTGGTAAAGCCTTGTTAAAACCCCTAAAATAAAGTTACGGATACTCTCCCCCCCCCCCCCCGATTTTATACCTATCGCTTCCAGATATACAGACATGGGAACATAGGAAACTGCCCCATACTGACTCAGAGCAAGCTGATCCTTCTAGCTCAGTATTGTCTACACTGACTTGCAGAGGCTTTCCAGATTTCAAATGGAGATGCCACCAGTTGAACCTTGGACCTTCTGCGTCCGGCTGGGAAGGAAGCAGAGAGCGAGGGTTCGCAACTGATGCCCACTGTGAGCATCCATTCTCCATCCTCACAAAGTTAATTACATGGAGAAAGGAAGACTTGAAGGGGGTATCTCTCTCTCTCTCTCTCTCTCTCTCTCTCTCTCTCCTTCCCTCCCTCCTCACAAACTTTGTCCACATGAACAATCAATGCAAGCATGTGATAAGACACAGCAGAAACAGATCTATGCATGCTGTGTGATTGGAATTGACAACATGCAGTGCTTTTTTTCTTTAAAAATGTTTAGGGGTACTCTCATTTTGACTCAAGACCCGATAGTTCAAATCGGGGGGAAATAAATACGGTAAATGGATAAAAGTACAAAGAACATGCATTACCTCATATTACACAGCTGACAGCTCACAGTAACTTCCACACATTAAACGCTCTCTTCTGTCTGATAATCAGGAAACACCGTGACAGGAAATGCCATCGGTGTAGCAATGGAACTGGTGATTCACCGTGCCAGAGAAGAAACCAATTTCTTATTTAAAAAATAGTTTCTTCTCCCTTTAGATTCACAAAATGTTTAGGGGTACACGTACCCCTACGTCTCCCCAGAAAAAAAGCACTGTACACATGCATGGCATTTTGGGACTTATCCATACTAACCTTTCCTCCACACAGTCCTTGTTTTAGAGCTCTGTGCCTAAGTACCCTTCCCCATCGCCCTTCGCAGCTTTCCCTGTGGAAACTCGCTCTTTAAAGATGAATCGGAGCAAACAGCAAAATGCAGAAACCCGAGCGCTCAGATATGGAACTTTAAAGTGTGGACCTGCACCTGGAAAGAGCAGTGCAAAAGGTGTGGATATGCCAGTGTTATTGGGCCCCCTGAGATAATGGATCTCTGCGTTCCAGCCCACACACGATGCAGCCTTGCCTCCAAACAATCTGTGGTGCAAAAGGCTGTTGCTGGAACCCTGCAGGCTGGTAGAATCATAGAATCAAAGAATTGTAGAGTTGGAAGGGACCCTGAGGATCATCTAGTCCAACTCCCTGCAATTCAGGAATATGCAACTGTCCTATACAGGGATTGAACCTTCAATTTTGGCGTTATCAGCTCCATGCTCTAACCAACTGAGCTATCCAAGCTTTAAATTAGGAAAGGGTGGTGCACAAACTGCCTTGATGGGACTTGGTGAAAAGCGAAGTTAAGTAGCATTAACTTCAGGAGGAGATATATATATATATATATATATATATATATATATATATATATATATATCGTGGGATTGAAGGAAATGGCAGATGGTAAATTGGTATAGATTAAATAGGAAGGAAAAGGAAAGTGTAAGGAAAGGATGAAAAACATGACATAAAAATAATTTACATTTCTTTAATAATAATTTAAAAAAACCAACAGCAGAAGGTGGACATATTAGAGAAACAGCAGGGAAAAGAGAGAGACAGAAGGTACTGTGAAGCCCAGAACAGGAAATATTAAAAAGATAAAATAGTTGGCTCGGGAGCAGCATGGGAGTGGGGGGAGAGAAAATACAAAGAGTGTTTTGATACTTTTTTTTTTTAACATGGAGGATAATATGAAAAGAGCACAAGAGACAAACAATGCTTTAGATATTTCTACCTGTGCGGTGTTAGGTTTCCTTTCTTCAGTTTTTTTCAACCCAGTTTGTGTGGGTGGGTGAATCCATTGTGCAAATATTGAACCTGATCCAACCACAGTTTAAAAGGCCATTGATTTCAACTGGAGGCAGCTATGCTCATGTACATATATCCCATTGAAATGAATGGGCTTGACAGTGTTTAATCCGATGACGTAACTAGGGACATCTTGAATTCTTTGTCATTCAAGCCCAGCTCATCAATATGACTTGACTGACCCTGCATGCACTGTGAATCTTACCTATCACATGATCAATTATCTCCAAATGTGGCGGCCTTGAATTTACGAGTCCGGAGTCAGTGCCATCCAGCAGAAGGGAGCGTTTTGGAGACTCTCTGCAGCTGCCACCTGGGCTCGCTTATCAACAGTTTTGATAATCAATATGTTTCTCTTCCTTAATTTATAACTAGTATCTTGTAAACTTTGGCTTGACCTTGCATTTGGCATTGTCCAGCCCAGCTTCATACAGCCTCACAATTTAGGTGAGTTAGAACAATAAAACAATGAGATAAAACAATAAATTAAAACAACAAAATGAAGCACTAAAAGGAATTAAGAAGTAAAATGGAAGAGAGGATAAAAACAAATGCTAAGGATTGGTTATAGAGCAGAAACCTGCCTTAGAGTTGGCCTTAGAGCTCAAAACCCTGCTTCAAGCATTCGGCAGCCATCTTCCCCCATGCTCCCTGTCACACGATGAACTATCATTTTCATAACAATTTCATCCAGCATCTCTATTATGATCTGTATAATGCAGACCTTTCCTTTACTGGTACCCCAGTAGCAGCCCTACTGTCAAGGGCCTACATGGCTAAAATTAACTGGCCCCTGAACAGTTCCCATCCTCCGTTGCTTTTGCAAACTTTACAGAGAAGAGAAGAGAGGAAGAAGCTTGCAGTAGTTCTTAAAGCTACAAGTCCTGGCAATCCTCTTGACCTCCCCCATTCTCTCACTACAGATTTTGGGTTTTCAAAACAAAACACACACAGTTTGTTTCCATTTATTAACTGCATCCCATAAAGTAGCTCAAAGATATTTCGCACCAAAACATGAATAAGAGAAACAATTAAAAACAATCCCCTATATGCAAACAACACCACATATGCATACAATTTAAAAACAGTTTCATATGTAAAGGCAATTTAATATCGTTTTCAAATGACAACAGGAAGGGACAAGAAGGAGGCAGGCTTTGTGACATTCGATGTTTGAGGTTTGTTTTAAAAAGGTTTCCTTTTACTGGCTTCTTATATAATTGCAGTCAATTTATTCCATCATAGGAAGACTGATCCTACAGGTGTGCGCAAATGTATTCAGCTGCCTCAACATTATACAAGGTAGACTGCATTATATTTCTCATAGGATTCCTGTGGCCGGTTTGGTCAATGGTCTTTGGCCAGCCCCAGCTCACCTATTTCCCTCAGGTGGATCAGCAAGGATGGCAGATTTGCATGGCCTCCCCCAAGCCAGCTTTTCACTCACCCTCTGCCATTGAGCCATTTAGAAGCACTGCCACTGCTTTGCTGCTTCAGGAAAGTGATCAGCGGTCTGATATCACTGGGTTGCCCAAGCCTTGCCACAGAGACCTCTTGCCCTGCTGCCACTTCACCATGCTCAATGTTGTTTTAAGCTTCACTTTGAAAGGGCAAAATCAAAAGGAGCCAGAGGTCAGTGCATGGGGCTTGGTGTAGGGTAGCAAGAGTTCTGTCTCGGGGTGGGGATATCTTGTGCTTGCCCTGCATTTGGTAGTCATGCTTTTTTGGAAACAACAGTACTGTGGAGGACGCACCATGAGCCTTGGGACTGAAACAGCATTTAACAGTACTGTTGTCTTACCCATAGAAACTAGTGGCGCGGGGCAAAGGGGCGCCAAGTTCTGGAGGGCGCATGGGAAGAGGCGGAAGCTGGACGCGGCGCCTCCAGGCATCACCTCGTCGCCCTCGCCCACCTCCGCCATGCCGCACTGAAGCAGCGCCACGGCGGAGCCTCCATCTGCCATGGCCGCTGTGGCATGAAGCGGCCAGCTGAGCCGGGAGGCACCATGTCCAGCCTCCACCTCTTCCCCGCCAGAGGAGCCGCCCTCCAGCCGCTGCCCGCCTCCTCCAGCCCTGCTGGCAGCGCCGTTCTCCCTATAAAAACTCTGGGAAATGGGGGGGGGGCGCCGGAGGGAGCTTTGCATCACGGTGCTGGATATGCTTAAGACAGCCCTGGCATTTAACATTGCTCTTGGTGGGAATGTTGCAAATCTTTGTGCTGTGCATCTTCACCACGAAGCCAGACAGAACATACTACAACTCAGGCATTTTGCTACACCATGCTATACAACACTGCACTTTCTTGCATATTCATCTTGTGCCTGAACAGGCCAAAGGATCAAACAGTGTGATACTAAAAGGCATTGCCTAAAGACAATTAAAAGACAAAACAAATATGTGGCATAAATCAACTTTTCCTCAGTCGCTGGCAATTTCTCTGATTCTCAAAATGAGGTTTATTTGCAACTTGTAAATTTTTGCCACTTTTAAAATGCTATTTTGTTTTTATTGCTTATATCTTCGGCTTTGGCAGAATCCCAGAAACCTTTCCATTTTGAAAAGTTTAGCATGTTATTAATAGCCAAGTAATAACGAATTGGAAGATTATAATTCATGGATTGTTCAGAGCCCTGTCAATGTTTTACTCTTTTAAAAACAACAACAAAGAAGCCCTATAGTGCTTTCTACCTGTGGGCAATTATGACACCTAAAGCTATGTCTATATAATTTATTACTCTTTGGGAGATTAAATCTTTATTACAATAATGGGCTTTTAAGGACATGCCTGTAAATGTTCTAGGATTCCACAGGTGCTCTTCATGAATGCAAACAAAGGTGTCTATTAAGAAACAACACACACTTGAAAACAGGATTAGAGCATAACAAAGCAAGCTATAGTGTCACTTTAAAGCAAATCCTTGACTGGACGTGTTAGGTCTGTTTGTTTTAATGAATGTTTCTAGATCTAAGAAGAAGAAAATCCAATAATATTTTTGCAAGCCTGCTACATTTACAATTATTTCTGATGCCTTGAATATGTGGCTATGTCCACCACAAATCATCATGGGAATTTAACATACCTGAATAAAGTCATGTAACATTCATGACCCCATAGACACATTTAAGGTTTTCCATTTTTTAATCTTCATTTTCTTATATCTTAAGATAACTCAGAAGTAATTTCCAGCTCAATTATCCTTCATGAGTAAAGACCAAGTCCTTCTTGTCTTTCAACTATTTTATTGTGCAAAATATGTACAGTGCAGAGCTAACCCTAAACATGACCGTCTAGTCGCTAGCGGAATCCGGAAGTGCCCCCCTCCTGTTGTGGCGCCAACACCAGAGTCTCGGCACTCTAAAGTGCCGCCTTCTACTTCTGCATAAAGCCGGCGCCGGAAACGGCATCTCCCCCTCCGAGTGGGTCTGCTGAGTGGTGCTAGGTCTCTCTGCATCTTCCTGAAGACCTCTCCTCACCTGGCTCCCTCCCGGTAACTGCTCCTCCCCCGAGGAGGAGCTGGCAGACTCACTGGGAGACGAGTCCATCTACAACAAAGGCTGAGGCTGCCGGTAGCCACTCAGTGCCGGACTGGCAGGGGTGGGCACATCCCTGACAGATAATGTACTAGTTGATAATCTTCTGGCACTGAACTTAGGATACTTATGTCTCTGAAGCTTGTTCCTACTTTGGCACCTTCACTGTACTTTTTTCTGAACACGCTAAAAACATTTATTGTTTAGGTAACCCTATCCAGACATGTAGAAGCTGTTGCATGCTTCAATCTGGTTTTAGCATTTTGGTGATTTTGAATGCCTCCAGTGCTACTAATGTCTCTTTCTCCTTCTCTTCTGCCAACCCCTCGGTACATCTGGCAAATAGAGGAAGAGGAGGAGACTACTGGGGCTAGGGATTTCTGGT
Source organism: Darevskia mixta (assembly GCA_034641385.1). NCBI lineage: Eukaryota > Metazoa > Chordata > Lepidosauria > Squamata > Lacertidae > Darevskia > Darevskia mixta. The sequence continues at coordinate 19,149,350 of JAWWNH010000001.1, forward strand.
GCTGAAGCAATCTAATTACGATAATTAATTATTTCTCCAAATGGCACAGCTTTTCTGAACTGGGAGGACTTGTTTCCAAGCCATCCAATTCCAATATTTGGTGCCATCCCTAGATTAATTAGAACCAGTGCCACTCTTGTTTCTATTATTGAAGCGCAGCTGGAGACCATGTGAAGCAAGTTATTAATGCATTTCCACAGATGCCCTCAGTAATTGGCAACTTGCCTTTGCAAGATATTACTGTTCTACAGGGATCATCAGGATTATTCCTTCCAGTTATAAATATTGTGTTTTACACCTGAAGAACACATACACACAAAAATCTTCCAGGGGGGGGGGAAAAACCTAGTAGCACTTACCTTTGCTGCCAGGAGTTACCAAGAGACAAATGTCCAGTCCTTGCTAATTTACCAAGAGACAAGTTCAACTGTTGCTGCTCTAGTCTGCAATCAAGATGGAACAGTAACTTCCAACATGTTCCTCTACAAATGAGTCCATGCAATGTGAAAATGAAAGGTAGCTGAACTTATAGCTGGCCCCACAACATCATCCCAGTGGGTAAAACAATTGTCCACCTTGCCAAATAGCTTGCTGTCTGAAGCAACTACACAGAAGGCACTTGCATGAGATACGACTACATTACGACTACCATTAGGCATGGAGCAAGGATGGGAATGGTCTGACTACAGCTCCTACAGTTGGTCTGACTATAGCTCCCACCATGCCTGACTATTGGCCATACTGGCAGTGGCTGATAGAGACTAGCCTTTGACTATTATCAATCTTATTTAAGCCAGTAGGCATTGGTGCATTTCATGCAGATTTTATGTCACCATCATTCTAGTTCTCCAGACTTTGCACCCACTGACACTTAATAATAGATTAAACGTGTAAGCTTTTTGTGTAGCTGACAAGTTGAACAATTCATAATGCAGAAGCATGTGCAATTGATGGATAATGCAATGATAAATCCCACAAAGTGCCTTTTCTCCTATATAGGAATATGCTGGTTTATGCTTCTGGAAAAAAGATAACTGTTCATTGCATTGTACTCACATTGTATCGCTCACATTTTAAGTTACTTCCCTGTACTTAGCAGGAAGTGTCGTGATCATTAATAGCAAGCATAAGGCAGTTCCTTCTGCATCAGTCAGCACAATATGTAATGAAGTACATGATATCTTTATCATATCATGTTATAAAGGCTTTGAGTACCTAGTAAACATCATCATGAGTAGCATCATGAGCAGTGAATGAGCTCAGATAAACGTCGGGAGTTCTCACTGTTGCTGTAGCATGACTAATATGGATATTTGTTTACCTCTGTGTTATCTCAATGCAGCAGCTCCACTAAACACAATGAATGGGCCTTATGTTAGAATCCTTCCTTTTCATAGCATTCGGTATAAGATTCACCACCGCTGTTCCACAGCATCCCTTAGCTTTGAAATCTTGACCCGACTGAAGTGTTCAGTTACATTCCTGGAAGGGATGCATCAAAGCATCATTTTGCCCTCTATTCCAATTTACCAAATTCAGCCTGTTTCGATGTCATCATGTACTTTCTTCCATCAAGTACCCAGTATGTTAATCAGCATATCTTTTCAAGACGATCAGAATGCCACCACAGGTGGTTTGAATAGTGGTGTGGTAAACATGGGCTGAGTTAGGAGTCGGTGGTGTTCAGTCATAGAATTATTTACTCATGACAAACACTGGTTGACTCCAATAAGGATTAAACTACATGGGAATTTGGTGCCCTGAACTCTGAAGCAGAAAGGCCTTATATGGATCAGGACTGCAGCACAGGGAAGATGGCTAACCTTTTCCCACTAGTGCCGTTTTCACTTCTAAAATTCGCCTTCCCATCCAAGCTGCAAGAAGCGGGAGTGAGGACTTATGAGGACACAGGACTGTGTCCATAGATTTTTCTTTTTCAACTGAGACAAATAGCTATTTTGGGTGGGCAATTTTTGGCAGTAAAATAGCACAGGGGGTCCCCTGAACCACAGTCCTGATGCAGATTACATGTCTGAGTTTTTTTAAAGACTAACAATCATGCAATTCCCGGATCACGTCCCGTTTGATCCTTATCACCACCACATTTGCAACACATCATCTGGTGTTGTGAATTGGTCCTACCACCTAATTATGCTTGCTTAGAAGGAGAATTCATGGAAATTTAAGGCATGCACTTGTTTAGTGTGTGTCCTTCCCCAGTCAGCTAGCTTGATTTTTCCAAGCTTCCTGAGAACCCTCCGAGAAAGCTTGAAGATATTCAGATAAGGCTTCTGAAAACAAAGTCCAGTAGAAATTACACACACACACACACACACACACACACACACACACAGAGTGCAGCCATCCCTGTCAATTGCCTACCCTCATCTCTAACAAACTTACCTAGGAAGGGCTGTTCGCAATACTGTTCTAGAATGCTTCTAAACATGACCAGTTGCTGCTGGACTCCAATGGGAAAGAGCATCCATTGCCATTGGGAATTAATGCATGAGTGGGGGAGCAATATGTCCATTTTGCCCCCTATCCACCCTTATTGCTCAAGAGTTTGAGAGTTCTACATCAAGCTTATATATGAAGTCTATATAAATATGGTGTCAGTCATGCTAGTGCTAATCAGTACTCCATGCTCAGTACTCCAAGCCTTAAGGATAAGACCTACAAGGCCTCTGTTGCCCACCTGCCCTCTCTTCCATGAGTCATCCATTCTTCATCATCCAAGGTTTGTGTAGGAAAGAGGATGGACGAATGATGGGATAGTGTATTAGCAGTGAGTCCATGATGAGCTGGACCTCAATATTGGAAGGAGGTTGGCAATTTGAGACTGGAGAAATTAATGTCCCACCCTTTCATTCCAAAATTTACTGCCATCGCTACTGCTAAGTCACACAACTGATGACTATAGCGTTGTGCAACCCTTTAAGTTAAAAAAAAAAAAAGTCATGCCCTTTTCAGAATGTCCCACTTAAGGGAATGCAGAGAGCACCTTCTTTAGGTGACCGCTTTCTTTACTTAAAATATTTCTTAACCACCCAGGGCAGTATAGAAACATGTGAATAAAATGAATTCATGCTATATGTATAATTGCAGTTATTAGTGACAAAAAGAGAACAGGAACGGAATGCAGGATATTGTTCATTGTGGTTTCAAAGTACTGTATATTGAGGAGTTTAGGCTGTCCAACAAAGAACATTTAAAGAAAATGCATCCCAAATCTCTAAAGCAAACAATACCGTCTATTTAAAATAATTCAGATTAAAAACCACAGGCTCTGCTACAATAAAAATAAAACAATGACTAGCAAAATTATCAATTAAGGTATAGAAAAGTTACAATGCTTTATATTAATTAACAACTGATACAGAAATGCCTGGGTAAACAAAGAACATTATTATTATTATTATTATTATTATTATTACTATTATTATTATTTCAATTTATATACCACCCTTTATCAAAAGATCTCAGGGCAGTGTACAGCATTAGACACACATTACAAAACATCAATGATAAAAATATAATAAAAACATGGCAGAAAGCTTACTGACAGGCAGCCTAATAGTAAAATAATCATAATAATAGCAGTCTTCTCCCCCACACTTTCACAGGCCCTAATTATTTAATAGCCATAGGCGTGGGTTAAGAGGAATGTTATGGCCTGGTGTCCAAAGACATGCAATGATGGTGCCATGGGAGTCTTTGGGGAGAGAATTCCACAATCGGGGAGCCACCACAGAAAAGGCTCATTCTTTTGTTGCAACCCTACTAACCTCTGTGGGACGGGGGACATAGAGAAGGGCCTCAGGTGACAAGCACAGGGTCGAGGTCAGTTTGTATGGGGAGAGGTATTGCAGTCCTGAGCCATGATATTTATGTATTAAAATTTACCTTGCATTTTTTAAACTCCCATTTTTGAACATTTGGGATTGACAGTACTGGTACTGCCAAGAATAACTGAGCAACAGCATATGTGTAGGTGGGTGTGATGTTTGCATATTCATATTAGTTGACATTTCCTTCAAGAGCAGAAGTTCTCTTAGGAACAGCCAAATAATTAGCAGTCATCATATCAATCTTTATTTTATAATAATGCCATTCACAAAATGTCTTGTAATGTTGCTTAATAGTTCACTCATCAGGAGAGTTCTCTCATCAAATCGATACATATTGCAAAACATCCACAATCCTCAGTTCATTTACTTGGAAGTAAGTTGAAGGAAACAACAGGAAATACTTCAAAGAAAATATGTTTACCACTCCATCATATAAAGAGAAAGGCTCTAGTTAGATGCAAAAATGATATGAACGAGGCATGTAGGAGCTCTCTTATTCTTGAAGGCTCTGTAACCAAGGCCACTTACACAGGGTCTATTGGGGGGGGGAGGCTTCTACCATGATCAAGGATGTTTTGTGGGCTGGGCAGCTGCAAGCATTGTCGGAGGACAGGGATTTTTTAGATCCATTCCAAGCTTGGTTCAGGCCTCACCACAGAAATAAGTTGGCCTTGGTCACCCTGATGGATAGCCTTTGCTGAGAGTGGTACATGTTTGTACTTGGTTGAACTGTGAAACATGTGGTGACTGCCCATCAGTTGGTTGCTAGAGTCAGGCCTGTGGAGAGCAGGTCACAGCCAGGTACACTTGCCTTGGCATCAGAGGGCTAAGCTGGCTGGGTGGGGGCTCACCAGGGACTGGCTGTTACAGGTAGGTAGCCATGTTGGTCTGCCGTAGTTGAAACAAAATAAAAAAAATCCTTCCAGTAGCACCTTAGAGACCAACTAAGTTTGTTCTTGGTATGAGCTTTTGTGTGCATGCAGACTTCTTCAGATACACTGAGACAGAAGTCACCAGACCCTTATATATAATGAGAGGGTGGGGAGGGGTATTATTCAGAAGGGTGGTGGGAATGGGTGATTGGTTGATAGGAGAGGTAAACCTGTTGACGACTGTTAATGACTGCAATTGGTCTTGCAGGAAAAAGCAAGGGGTGAGATGGCTAAAAATAGCTTTGTCGTGTATAATGAGATAAGAATCCAATGTCTCTATTCAGACCAGGTCTCTCCATGGTTTTAAGTTTGGTAATCAGTTGCAATTCAGGGACTGGCTGTGTTGTTGTTTTTTTGAGTTTATAACTTTATTCTAACAAGACTGCTACCCCAGGCATCAGACAAGTTCTGCATGGGCCTGCTGAAAGCTAAGCCTGAACACACAAAGGGGATGGAGGCGAGGGCATGCATGGAAACCCCGCCACCAACATTCCCAACTCCGCTTTAGGTCTATGAGCTGTTAGCGTGAAAGACGAAATGAGATTCTAAAGTGTGTACAAATGATAATTTGCCATTGGAAACCTTCTTAAGCCAGGGCTCCTGCTTGTGGGGAGATTTCTAAGCATGTTTGATTTAGTGCCTTAAAAATAAAGTAAACCTTCAGACCTTTGTGCTAATCAAGCAAAGATCTAGGGGCATGAAGGGTGGGGTTCGTGTGGCACATTCCTGCCCTTGGTATGTCCCTTCACATGTTCAGGAGAATGCCTAAACATGGCATTAGTCTTCACATTTAGCCCAGCATCCTGTTCCCATAGTGGCCAACCAGAGGTTTATGGGAAGCCCACAAACAGGTCATGAGCACAGTAGCACTCTCCAGCTCAAGAGCCCCAGCAATGAGTCTTTAGAGACATACTACCTCAGATGTAGGAAGTAGCACATAGCCAGCATCATAAGCAGTCATCAACAGCCTTATCCTTCATAACTTTGTCTAGTAGCCTCTGAAACCATTCAAGCCAGTGGTCCTTTATCTCAGACCTGGATTCAAATGGTACCAGAGAAGTGTGGGACAGGCTTCCATTTAGCTGAATCCCACGCTGTCCCATTAACATTCATGAGGGAGGAAGTGCATGGTTAGGTTCCTTCTCACACCACTGCCATTGGACTCCACCCCATGGAGAATAATGCAGAGTTGTGCTTGTTCTGAAAGGAATGTCACCTATAAAAACATTTTGTCTTGTAAAAAGAAAATGCTCAGCAGCAACAACAACTAAAAGAGTAGAAGGCAGTGCTGAATAGGCACATGAAACTTTCCTTCATTTCTGTGACACGGAGCAAAAGTCATAAATCTGTCGAGTGACATTTGACTCGCTTTTGAAGATATCTTTACAATCATGATTTATAAGAACACTCTGAAGAGCACTCTGTAACTTTGTTTTACTTAGCAGTCTCTTTGAAGGAAGGTGACCCTAAAATCATTCGTGGAGCCATTCTTAGATGGCTGGAATGAAATATAATTGCAGTTCTGCTCTTTTCTTGTTTCTCTGTACTCACTCCCAAATATTTTCCCAAATAATTTGCTAAACAATAATAATAATAATTAACAAGAGAATACGAAATAAACAAAAGAGAAACCAACCTATAAGAACATAACAAGAACCTGCCAAATCAGGCCAGTGGCCCATCTACTCCAGCTTCCTGTTCTCATAGTGGCCAACTGGATGCTCACAGGAAGTCCTCTCCTGTGGTTTCCAGCTACTAGCATTGAGAACCATACTATCTCCAAACATGGAGACACAGTATAGTCATTGTGGCTATTAGCCATTGATAACATTCTTCATGAATTTATCTAATCTTCTTTTAAAGTCATCTAAGTTGGTGGCCATCACTGCCTTTTGTGGAAGTGTATTCCATAATTATGCTGTCCTGAATCTTCCCACATTCAGCTTGAATGGATGTTCTAGTGTCTTGTGATAAGGAGAGAGAAAATTCTCTATGCAACTTCTCCAGGCCATGTGCAATTATATACACTTCTATCATGTAGAAGAAGAAGAAGAGTTTGGATTTGATATCCGCTTTATCGCTACCCGAAGGAGTCTCAAAGCGGCTAACATTCTCCTTTCCCTTCCTCCCCCACAACAAACACTCTGTGAGGTGAGTGGGGCTGAGAGACTTCAGAGAGAAGTGTGACTAGCCCAAGGTCACTTCTTGTACCCTTCTTGCTTGCATTTCCTCTAAACTCAAAGGCCCAAAAGGCTACAACCTTTCCTCATAGGGGAATATCTCCATCCCTTTGATCATTTTGTTGCCCTTTTCCAACTCTACAATATCCTTCTTGAGGTGAGATGACCAGCACTGTACACCATATTCCACATCGTTACACCATTTGTTTGTATAATGGTATTCAAATATTAGCAGTTTAATTTTCAATTCCTTTCCTCCTGATCCCTAGCATGGAATTTGTTTTTTCACAGCTGCTGCAAACTGGATCGACATCTTCATTGTGCTATCCACTATGCCAAGGTCTGTCCCCCACCCTCCCTTTGTTACACACACTCTTTATTACACACACACACTTAGCTTTTCCCTTCCTTTGCCTTGGCAGATGATGAGTGACTTTTGTCAAAATAATAATAATAATAATAATAATAATAATAATAATAATTTATTATTTGTACCCCGCCCATCTGGCTGGGTCTCCCCAGCCACTCTGGGTGGCTTCCAGCAAATATTAAAATACATTAACACGTCACAGATTAAAAACTTCCCTAAACATGGCCCTCAGCTTCCAGAGATGTCTCCAGCTAATTCTTAACTATCGCGAGCCAATTATCTGCAATTTCTCCAACAAAAGATGTGACTAACATACTTGGCCAATGACTATTAAGGAATTTTAAGCAGTCATTCTGCCCCCAAAGCAAAAACAAGAAACCTCGCACATACTATCTTGTCCAAACCCACAGATCACAGCAACCTATCACTTCAAGAGATACAGAGAAGTTTTCCTACAGGTTGTATTCTTTATTAGTTATCATGCCAGTATCAAGTTTTTATTTATTTATTTATTGCACTTTTATTGCCTTCACCCTCTCTAGAATAATCAATAGCCAAGCCATAGCTATCAATCTCTAAACTTCAGAATAATACCCTTTTTCCAGACCAAAATCTTCTTCATATGATTGATGACAGTAATCAGGCAAAAAATGGGGGGTGCACCAGGAACTCCAGGCCAGTTGTAGCTGACTTCCAATCCAAGGCTAAGCACTTTTACAATGAAGTCTGTGTTCAATGGAGCTTACGTGCACATAACTGAACATGGGATTTGTCAGGTTTTCTAATGGTTGCTCATGAGTAAAGACCAAGTCCGTCTTGTCTTTCAACTATTTTATTGTGCAAAGTATGTACAGTGCGGAGCTATCCTAAAACATGACCATCTAGTCGCTAGCAGAATCCGGAAGTGCCCCCCTCCTGCTGCGGCGTCAACACCAGAGTCTCGGCACCCTAAAGTGCAGCCTCCTTTCTCCCCTGACCCGTTTGCGTAACGCAGGCACAGGAAGCGGTGTCTCCCCCTCAGAGTGGGTCTGCTGAGCGGTGCTGGGTCTCTCTGCATCATCCTGGAGACCTCTTCCCACCTGGCTCCTCCCTGGTGACTCCTCCTCCCCAGAGGAGGAGCTGGCAGACTCACTGGGAGACGTGTCCGCCGACAGCAGAGGCTGAGGCTGCCGGTACCCACTCAGTGCCGGACTGGCAGGGGAGGGCACGTCCCTGACAGGATTGACACTAAAAGCCTGGATACTGCAAGGTTCCCTACTTGCGTTCAGGGAAGAATAGCGCATCAGCCTTTCAGCTGATGAGTCAGCTCTTCAGGATCATAGCTGCTTCTCTTAAAGGGGGAAGTTATTTAATTGATAATGTGCACATTACAATATGCCTCAGCCCAATGCTGATGGGTTGGTATGTACACGTCTAACCTGAGAGTAATGCAGTTTTTTGAGAAATCACAAAAGTGCGAAAAGAGAAAATGCATCTTACTCGATGAACTCATGTTTCAGTGTTTCTTAAAACACACAAAGGGTTGTAGATCACATCACCACCAGCAGCTACCTACTCACAGGTGCAGTTTGGCAGGAAACCACAAAAGTGTGTTTCCCCTTGACCATCTATTGGTCTCAATGCTGTCCTCTGCTGGCTGGAGGCATGCAAGGTTGCTTATACCCAACACAGAAATGGGTATTTCGGGGGCAATTCTTGCTGTGCCCAGAGAGGGGAAGTGGAGTGACTTGCCAGAACCTCCAAAATACAGAGTTAACTAAGGAAGGACACACTGTCGTGGATTGGGAGGGGATGCTCAGTCAGTGGACCTTCATGGCAGGGCAGGTGGAGTCTTGGACAGGCCATTGTGATGCTTATTTATTGTTCAATGTGTGTGTCACCTATGCTGAAGCTTCTCAACAACATAAGGTAAGGTAAAAGGTAAAGGACCCCTGGACAGTTAAGTCCTGTCAAAGGCAACTATGAGTATGGCGCTCATCTCACTTTTTCAGGCTGAGGGAGCTGGCGTTTGTCCACAAACAGTTTTCTCAGTCATGTGGCCAGCATGACTAAACTGCTACTGGCACATGGAGGACTGTGATGAGGGCCAGAGCACACAGAAACACCATTTACCTTCCCACTGCAGTGGTCCTGTTTATCTACTTGCACTGACATGCTTTCGAACAGCTAGGTTGGCAGAAGCAGGGACAGAGCAATGGGAGCTCACCCTGTCGCACGGATTCGAACTGCCAACCTTCCAATCGGCAAGCCCAAGAGGCTCAGTGATTTAGACTACAGCGCCACCCACATCCCTTCTAAGCAACATACCACATAACTCACATGCTACCTTCATCCCTGGTTTTTGCATCCTTAAAGGACTTCATTAGATTTTGGAAAGATCTCTGGAGAGAGGGGTTGCTGTCATCTAGCCAGAACCAATAGTACTAGGTTAGAGATGAACTCCACTTCTTATATTCACAGCCAATGAGTAGTTGAAAACACTCACCAACTACATTGTGGAGGACTTTTCAAAAGCCAATTGAAACTTGGGTGGTCGGTTTGTTGTGCAAAGAAGTTATTCAACTAGGTCGAGGACTCTCATTACATTTTTTGTTAAGTGCCTGTGTGAACATCTTCTGGTAAAAGGGTGATAGAACATCACTAGTTGCTTGCTTCACATATTTCAAAAACATCTAGCTAAGAACAGAGAGTTCTTCACATTTAAGCATTATCCTGGAGTGAAAATTAAACTACTGACATTTTAAATTCTAGATAGGCTAGATACTCCATAAAAGCGCCGAGGCAGCTAACATCCAGTTGAGCACTGAGGCCTCCGTTCTATTTTATTATAACCTTCCGTAATTAAGACACACTCAAAAATGTCAAATTTCGCAGTACAATGAGCAGAGTTTGCAAGAAAGCTATTCAAATCTTTATGTGAAAAGAAATTTTGTACAATGAACCTCATCACACAGCACACCAAGCAGCTCTATTTTTAAAGAAAGTCTACTTCAAATCCCCCATCATAATGTATACTTTTAATTCCACCTGAGCACTACTAACAACCAAAGCAGTTGCTTTGAACAAAGTTTATCTTGTAACTTTCCCATTACTTCAGAGGAGAGGCATGGAGAACTGCTAAGTATTCAACTGCTACTCAGAATAGGTCGACAGAAATCAACGGGCCTAAAATTTAGATGAATGCAAAAAGAAAAAGAAAACTGCGGGGGGAGGGGAGCAGCAATTCAACATAGTGTTAAGGAGATTGCTGTCAAGGCTGTCAGGCAGGCAGGAACATCCACAGGTCAGAATGAAGACTCGAGACTCATTGTGAAGTCAGCTTCTTATTCAGAAAAGAAAACACAGCAAAGTTCTCCAAGGCTCAAGTGTCCTAACTGAAGACATTGCTGAGACTGTTGTCTGACCCCTCCTCCCCTATCTAGCCCTCTGTCGCTGGACTTCTAGCAAGCAAATGTAAACTGTGGCGAGGAGGAGGGACCCCCCTCTGGTTCTCTCACTAGCAACATGCAATGTTCTTCGTTATCTTGGTGTCAGTGGAGGAGGAGAGCCCACTGTAGAAGGATTTGCCCACTGCTGTGAAACTGAGGCAGCATCTAGCTCCTCTCTGTCAGAGTCTGCGCTCAAAGTGAGACCTTCAGCAACCCACCCTGTTCTTGAACGGCTTCCTTCTTCTGACTCTATGCGTTCACTCAAGCCTCCAGCCTCTACCACCCCTACCTCAGACTGGTCCTCTGTATCCCACCACCACTGTCCTGGATCTAAGTCTCCTTCTTCTCATCCCGGAGGTGTGTGTCTTGGGCAGGCAGTGCCCACCACTCTTCCTCATCCAGCCAGTCCCTGAAAATTGCACTGTAAGCGCAAGCATTTCTGCTTGCTTGATGGGACAATTCTCCCCCTCTTCGCCCCCTGCGTGCTGTTCTGGGCATTCTCCTGACACACACACTCTGAGACAATTTGTGTGAGGACCCAATCATCCCACCCCCTTCTGCCACACATTTTAAAAGCACCCACCGCTAAGGGGAAGGGGACTCGGGATCTTTCTGCACACACGCCACACAATCAAACCTCACACAGATCCTCCCAAAAATTGCAGTCAAATGCAGCTTCACAGAACCAAACCACCCCACTCACACACACTCTAACCTCCCTGCACTTGACCTTCCTATCTCAAACCACCCAGTTACAGGATCATACCAATAACAAACTTAGTTGGTCTCTAAGGTGCTACTGGAAGGATTTTTTTTATTTTGTTTCAATGGAAGGCACCACATTGAGCCGCATGAAATGGAAGTCCATCAACCTCACCAAGATGTAAGGGTCTGGTGACTTCTGTTTCAGTGTATCTGAAGAAATGTGCATGCACACGAAAGCTCATACCAAGAACAAACTTAGTTGGTCTCTAAGGTGCTACTGGAAGGAATTTTTAAATTTTGTTTCACACCACCCAGTGCGTGATCTTCCCGCCTGTCAGCTCTTCCCTCCTACACCACTCACACACACACAAAAAAAATACCAAGGGATCAGGAGCGCGCGCTGCCTGCCAAAACTCCAGTGAGAAAGGAGACACCGTGCAGCTGGAGAAGCCATTCCGTGATATCCAGATGGTCCAATGCTGGAGAGAAAACCGGAATGGAGAAAAACTGCAGAGAAGAAAACTGCTCTGGCAGGAAGCAGAAAGGGGAGAGTTCCCGCCGCGCACTGCATAAATGGGGTTAAGCCATGCCTCCTGGCCGACCACATTGGTCAACCCAAGGAGTGACACAGCCGGGGACTCCCTAATGGCGCGGGGGCTAGCTATGCCCCCTGTGCACAGGGGAGAGCTCGTGATGAGCCTACAAAAGGGAAATGGCTTTGGGGGCAGGCGCTTGGGGGCCCGCCTGTGCGGCCATTTGAAACCAGCCCGTGGGCTGCAACTGGCCCCCGGGCCGGACTTTGGACATGCCTGCACTAGTGGAAGTCCTTGTGTGGCTTCAGCTAGCAGGCCCTATTAGTTGAATCCAGCCCAGTGTTTATTCTGGGATACAGGCGGCCAATTACAGCAGAGCTGCCCTCAGGCACCAGAAGTTTATAGCCTTTTACCCTACTCTTTAACTGAAAAAAAGTTACCAGAGCAGCTTGCAAATATCAGCATTAAGATGGCGGGCTGGAGCACAGAAGTTCTTGTAATGACCAGATGAAATGGAAAGAATTCAAGACTCAGCTGAGTCAGTGGAAAACCCTGCCCTCTCATCTCCCTCCCTCTCCTGACAGGATGGCTGCTACGATGCATGGGTACTTTTCACGGTACAAAACAGATTTGGCATTCCTGGTGCATTATTTCCCTTTGCAAGCACTTGTCTGAAACATTCAGAGAAATCTTGTGCATGAGATTTAGAACTTTTGTTTTCTCCAGAGAAACAAGAAGCCGTTCTATCTTGAGGAATATTCTTCAGACCGTTTGCTAAAGAGTTGAGAAAACTTGGTTTGGGCAAAAGTGGTGACGGATGATGGCAACAAACTGCACGTGTGTTTCCATAGTACACAAGTCCCCAAACATTCACTACCTAGAGGTTGGTTCTGGGCACTGCTGTCAAAACTAGAACTGATTCCTAGAAAAATAGCAGATACAGTGTTTGAATTATTGGAGTGTGGCAGGGAGGACTACTAATAAAATTTAGAAACTAGATCCTCTAATTGCCCCCACTTTTAGCCAAATTGTGGCTACTCCTGTAGTCAAGAAAGAGTTACTAGAGGGGCCATGGCAAAAGGTTGAGGATGCCAGGCCTCCTCTGGCTCCCCTATGATTCAAGCATCAACAAAATGAAAATGTATACAGTGGTACCTCAGTTTTCAAACGTCTCCATGGACGAACATTTCAGTTTTTGAACGCTGTAAACCCAGAAGTAAATGCTTTGGTTTTTGAACACATCTCAGAAGTCAAACATGCCACGCAGCTTCTGCTGAGTGCAAGATCCTGAGGCCTAGCTGTCGACTATTGAGTTTTCGGTTTTCGACAGTTTCAGAACTCAAACTTTCTTCCGGAATAGATTACGTTAGAAAACCGAGGTACCATTGTACAGTTTTTCCATAACTAAATACAGCTAAGTCTTTAAAACCAAGAGTGGGGTTACCTGTGGCCCTGCAGAAGTTGTTGGACTACAGCTCTCATCATCCCTGGTCATCAGCCATGATGGCTGGAGCTGATGAGTAAGAGTCCAGCGTCACTTGGTTCCCCACCTTTCAATTGATGTTGTGCCTTTGCTCTTTGCAGTGTTTTCAGAGCTCTGGGGGAGTTATTATTGATTATCCTTTTAAGCTATTCAGACATTTTGGTCGGGCGGCACTAAAAGAATAATAATAATATAAAAATCCGATATCTGATGCATCCTTCCATCTGATTAATAGGCAGATTGTTCATCATCAATAATCCCCAGTGTTTTGATATGTCTGTTGCTAGGCCTGTTAGCAGATGAATTTTAACAAGCTGAGTCGCTGCCGAATTGTCTGCTCATTCCATGTGGAAGATTAAGTTTGATAAAATAATGCTTGGGCGGGGAGGGGGGGAGACTGTGGTCTCACCCAGTAATTCTTGATTTGCATGCCATCTGTACTCCTGCAAGTGAACATAGGCATGTTATCTGGTCAGCATTCACTGGTGTAGGCGGTGATAAAGTAGAAGGTCATGAGAGAATGCATTTGGAAGAGGATCGGAATGGAAATTGAAGTGTTTCCATGTTGGACTTTCTGCTGTTGTGCCTTGCACTTCAAATTGGGCAAGGGATGCAGTCAGTAGCAGAAGAAAAACAAAAACAAAACAAGTTAAGCACTTTGACAAGAAATTGTTGGCACTCTGATAAATAGGGCTCTTCAGCTAATAAATGCACCGGTCTTAATTTGTGCCTACGTATTTTATTTTATTTTCCTGTTTGTGATTCCCAGCAACTGGTATTCAGAGGCATGCCACCTCTGACAGAGGCGGTAGTACATGGCTTTCATGGCTTTTAGCCATGGGTATCCTCCATTAATTTATATAATCCTCTTTTAAAGGCATCCAAACTGTTGGCCATCACTACCTCTTGTTAGGGTGAGTTTCATGGTTTGTGATATGACACACCCTCCAAGTGTCTCTATTTTCCAGGGACGGTCCCAGATTTATAGAGGCCATCCCCATTTATGATTTGTTCCCTGAATGTCCCACTTTTCCTTAAAGTAAAGGTAAAGGGACCCCTGACAATTAGGTCCAGTCATGTCCGACTCTGGGGTTGCGTCGCCCATCTCGCTTTATTGGCCAAGAGCCGGCGTACAGCTTCCAGGTCATGTGGCTAGCATGACAAAGCCGCTTCTGGCGAACCAGAGCAGTGCACGGAAACACTGTTTACCTTCCCGCCAGAGTGGTACCTATTTATCTACTTGCACTTTGACGTGCTTTTGAACTGCTAGGTTGGCAGGAGCTGGGACCCCTGAGCCAAGGAGATAAGTAGCTATAGAACCTTTAGAAGACATCTGAAGGCTATATCCCTATATCTGTATAGGGAAATAATGTTTTATTATGTTTTTACATATGTGGGAAGCTGCACAGAGTGGCTGGGTCAACCCAGTCAGATGGGTGGGCTATAATTATAATTATTATGGGTGTCCCTATTTTCATCAGAGAAATATTGGAGGGTATGCAAGCTACAGGCTTTCAGCAAGGGGTTATGGGGTAGGCATGAGTTGGAAATGAAGCAGTATATCCACCCCAAAACCTTTGCTGGTGCAAAGGGTATTGAAAGCAGGAAAGCATACACGTAGCCTACTGCAACACTATGAGGAATGAACAAATCATCATGAATGTCGAATGAAATGGACATCTAGCGAGGCCCTGGAAGTGTTCAGCAAATCCTACCACCCTCATAGGGTTGCTGTGAAGATGAAAGGCGGGGGGTTTTGTTTTTTGAAGGACAGGATTAAAATGTAATTATAAATGAATAAAAACAAGCCTTCTTCCCTTCTTGTGGCCAATCAATATGCAATGAATGGCTCCACGGCACTCGCCAACAATGAAAGGCAAGGGCAGCCTTTACTTTTAAGAGCTTATTTTCATAGTGACAGTTTCATTACATTTGTTGCATTGTAAACCACATAAAGCTCTGCAATAAAATGCCCCACAATCTGTACAAGTAATAGCAAGCACATCTCATAAACAAGATAAGTGGTTTCATGCCAGTATTGCTGCAGTTCATAAACACATGGGACTTGAGCCCGTTTTGTGTTTCCTGGATCACTTTTATTTTAATTAAACACAACGTATAAAATGTTTATTTGCAAAACAAACATCATTTTTAAGCATTGTATGAAATGAAATTATATGGTGTGTGTGGGTGGGTGTGTGTGGGTGGGTGGGTGTCCTGCTTTTGCGGTCAGCAGGCCCTAACTGCTTGTTCCCACCAGACTGACAGCAACAACAGCAAGGAACATCTTGAATCTCATTTTGAATTTTAAGTGGATTGATATAGCTTAAGTGTCCATCAATTAAAAAAAAACTGTATTAGGAACACTGTAAAAGTCCTATGAATAAATGAACTATTTTTATTTCTTGATAATGTAAGTGCTTATATGATCTCATTCCAGTTTCCATACACCAGTCATTTCTGCTGTGGCTGTAATTAAGAGACTATAATGGAGCAGGGAGGCAGTTGGTGGCTCTGCTACTTCAGACAGAAGCTTCTAAGTGTTTTAGTCCATAAATGACATAATTTATTATTCTGTTTAACTGGACTCAGAAGCGAATAACTTTGATAGAACCATTTGAAGGTAGCTTGCTCAGAAAGGAAAACAGTTCCTGTATCTCTACAGGCACCTTCAAGTTTGAATAAAACACATCAATTAAGGAATGGCACAGTGGTGACGACAATAGCAACAGTTCTGGTTCTCTTCAAATATATATATTGAGGAATATATTTTGAAAACAAACTACAATAAATTCCAAATCTGTATGTGCATTATTATTTTGTTCTTGCCTTCTTATGTTCTTGCCATGTGTGCCGCTAACTAGAGTCCACCTCCCATTTCCATCCAATGGAGAAAAGTACTGCCTGACTGGCTATGAGTCTACATCTCTCCCACCAGGGGCGTACCCAGGATCAAAACTAGGTGGGGGGGCAAGCCATGGTCTTTCAGGTTTGCTTTGAACGGACGCTGATCATTTTTGCTTCTAGGGTGGAGGGCAGCTGCCTTCTAGGGGGGGCAGCTGCCCCCCTTGCCCCCCCCTGGGTACGCCCATGTCTCCCACTCTCTGTTATAAGGAAGGATACATTTCTAGAATAGCATTCCTGCCACATTATTGCTGCCATGTTATAATATACTACTGTACTTGTATACCAAAAAGGTTTCTGCACAGTTTACAACTTTGTGAAGCCTGGGGACCGGAAGTAGACATCTGTTGATGCTGGTTGGAGACACCAAGTCGTCACTGACAAAACAGTAATTATCTTGGATAAAGAAGTTGTCAACCTTGTGGGGTTTACTGAGAGGTGGAGAGGTGATACAAAAGAGAGGGGACTACCATGTCCCTGATGTTCCCACTTGGGTTCTAATGTCCCAGAAGCCCCAGGCCAATGGATGGGGCAGGAGGCACTGCAATGGCCCAGACACTGCACTCCATGCATAGGATGGCTATATTTTATTGCAGGGTTCCCCAAACTTGGGTCTCCAGCTGCTTTTGGACTACAGTTCCCATCGTCCCTGACCACTGGCCCTGCTAGCTAGGGTTGATGGGAGCTGTAGTCCAACAGCAGCTGGAGACTCAAGTTTGGGAAACCCTGTTTTGATTGCATCTTTTCCCTGACTTCAAGGTTACCCCAGGGTGGTGTAGTGGCTAGAGTGCTGGATTAGGAACTGGGAGACCAGGGTTCAAATCTCCAATCAAGCATGAAACATTGGGTAGCCTTGGCCCAGTCACTCTCTTAGCATAACCTACATGATAGGGTTGTTATGAGAATAAGATGGGGAAGGGGAGAATCAGGTATGCCACCTTGAGCTCCTTGGAGGAGAAGACATAAGGAAACAAAAAAAAAAACACTAGGGTGTCAGCGGTCAGGGATAATCCTGGGGGTGGTCTCCTGCATTTGGTGAATTGCAGAAGCACTCATAGTACCTTAAATGGTACTATATATAGTGCAGAGGTCTGAAACACAGCTTTACAAGGACTCCCAGCCATGATGGCTACATTCTACCTGCACTGTTGGAGGCAGTATGCCCCTGAAAGCCAGTTGCTAGGAATCTCAAGTGGGAAGAGTTCTGTTGCACACAAATCCTCCTTGCAGGCTTCCCATAGGTATCTGGGTTGGCTGCTATGATAACAGGATGCTGGACTCAATGGGCCATTGGCCTGATCCTGCAGGGCTCTTCTTATGTTCTTGCATTCTCAACTGTTAGCATTTCAAAGAGGTTGAAATAGTTAAACGGAAAGTGCCACAAAGTCCTGATCGACAATCAAATTGAAACAAACTACTCTGTTTTACGGAAAAACTATTTTGTATTGAATGGCTGCAAGCTACATTTATACCAGAGTGAGTGAATAACTGTTCTAAATAACAGCAGCTAAATTAACTTGGGTATTTTGATTAGCGTAGTGACAGCCCAGAGCATTTTTATTTCACAATATATATACCGGTATATATTTTAAAAAAAGAAATGTTAAGTCTCCACAGCTTTGCTTATAATAATATAATTTTAATATCTCCCCATGCTTGTAGAGCCCTGCTGTGTTCAGGTGTGGTGAAGAACACTGTCCCTTTACCAGTGTTGAAGAAAGATTCAACTGCCACACAAGTGCTTCTGTAACAGGTGGTATCTATGGCATCTTTTCCTCTGCCATAGATAGCAATGTATCTTGATGCAGAGAATGAGAGAGAATTACAACTACGCTGAGGACATCTCAGGGGTTATGAGTACCCTGCTGGGGATCTGATGTAATATAGTGGACCTACCTTGTAGGAATGTCTGCTATTTGTCTCTGCTTATGCTCTACCTTAATATTTAGTGTGTGTGTGTGTGTGTGTGTGTGTGTGTGTGTTTGTCTGTGTGTCCCCATCCCTGGTGCTTTCTCAATCAAAAAGAAACTCTACCTGATAAGCACTCTCCCTAAAACTTCACACTTTGGGGGAAGTGGGAAACACATGACACGATGTACAAACTAGCCATCTGGGCCTTGAAAGCCTTGCCTTATCCAGCCACAGATAATGAATGAATGAAGGAGCAGGAGCAAGTGCTCAGTGATATATTTCTTTTCTATGAGAGCTAATGTTCTGTTGCAGTGCTGGGTCTGTCACTAGGTGTTGCTGCAGTGCTGTTGTTTGCCATCTCTTAGCTGTGAGGGTGAAGGCTGAAGATGTCCTGAACTGAAAAGGCAGCCAACAACACCACAGCGCCACCAGGTGACAGAATGCAGCATTAGAAACATGAACTAAAAACAAGGGATTGATTTGAATTGATCTGTTCCCATAACAATTCTGCCCAACTTTTCTGGGCCATCTAGTTCAGAAAGACCCCGTGTTTTAAATCAGGGGTAGGGAAACTCCTGGTTCAACTTCCATCATCCCCAGCCAGCATAGCCAATGATCAGGCATGATGGGAGCTATAGCCTCACCATGATGGCTACCCCTGATCTGGTCTCATGAACTAGCTCAAGGTGATTTCCCATCACTGTTGATGAACAGGGGCACTGTAATTTACCATGTTGGCTACCCTGGGACTAGATCACAACCTGGCTGGTTGGGAAAGCCAGCTGGGGACAGTGGTTGAGAGCAAAATAGCAGGGTGTGTGAAGGAGCTTGGCCTGAGTCCCCGGAGAGCCACACCCATCAGAGCAGACAATCCTGGGCTAGATCAGGGCTGGGGAACCTCAGGCCCTGGAGCCACATGTGGTCCTCTAAGCCTCTCTGTCCAGTGATTGGGACTCTCCTCACAGCACACAGCTTCCCCAGCAATGCACCCTCTTCTCCAGGCCACATCCTTCTCTGGCTTGGCTTTGCACCCTCCAGGAGGGTTCTTGCCTTGCTAGAATGTTTCCTTGAACCTTGTTAATGCCCCCTTGCTTGCCTAGATTATTCATTTAGCCATTTGATACATAGAGGTCTCCAACTGACTTCCAACAAGGACAGAGGATAGACTTGGGTTAGTAGACACTTCCACACTATACAATGGTAAAATTTGCATTTGTTGCTCCACCAGAAGGGAATGTGGCCCCTGGGCTGAAATGGATAAATAGTCTGCTTCATCCTCCCCACCATTGGGCAAGATGGTAAAGCATCTTCCTATAGGAAAGAATATAGGGAGCTGCCTTGTACCCAGGTCAGACCATGGTCCATCTAGCTTGGTATGGTCTGTACTGATGGGCAGCAGTTCTCTAGTGTTTCAGGTATCATCATCATCATCTATTGAATTTCTATACCGCCCTATACTCAGAGGTCTCAGGGCGGTTCAGAAAAAAAGATCACAATATATAAAATCAGCATAAAACAATAACCCAATAATACCCACCCACCCCAAAAAAACAGCCACATTTTAAAAGGGTATAGAATGTTTACCAGGTCAACCAAAGGCCTGGTTAAAAAGGAATGTTTTTGCATGGTGCCTAAAGGTGTATAGTGAAGGCGCCAGGTGAACTGCCCTGGGGGGATCATTTCACAGATGGGGAGCTACTGCAGAGAAGGCCCGTTCTCATGTTGCCACCCTCCAGACCTCTGGAGGAGAGCCTCAGAAGACTATCTCAGGGTAGGTTCATATGGAAATAGGCAGTCCTTGAGGTATTGCGGTCCTGAGCCGATTAAGGTAGGGAGTCTCTCCCAGCCCTGCCCAGAGATGTTGGAGATTGAAACTGGGAACCGGCAAGTGCAAAGCCAATGCTCTACCACTGAGTGACTTCCCTTCCCAAATAGTGAAGGGAAGCCATGTTTCAGTTGTTCACTTTTCCTGATTTCTGCTCATGCCTGAAAATTGGTAGATGTGGCAATCATGGGATAGAACCATCTAATGAAGTCCTTTAAGGATGCAAGTAACAGGTGTGAAGGTAGCATGTGAGTTATGTGGTGTGTTACTTAAACCACTGAGCCTCTTGGGCTTGCTGATCGGAAGATTGGCACTTTGAATCTGCGCAATGGGGTAAGCTCGCGTTGCTCTGTCCCAGCTTCTGTCACCCTAGCAGTTTGAAAGCACGCCAGTGCAAGTAAATAAATAGGTACCACTGCAGCGGGAAGGTAAACAGCATTTCTGTGTGTTCTGGCCCTCGTCACGGTCCTCCGTGTGCCAGTAGCGACATGGCCCAGAAAGCTGGCCACATGACCCAGAAAGCTGTCTGTGGACAAACGCTGACTCCCTTGGCCTGAAAGTAAGTGTCACACCCAATAGTCAATTTTGACTGGACTTAACTGTTCAGGGGTCCTTTACATTTATCTACCTTACAGTAAATGTAGCATGCAGGTCACATTAATTATCTGCATAATATTACCATGCAGTTTTACTGTAGGTTTTTATTATACCTTTTCAACCATTATTACCATTATTTATCAAATTTAAAATATTTACTCCTGGCAGTACTACATATCTCCGAAGCTAAATATAGTAAACCTCATATTGAGGGTGGGGGAAAATCACAGCTAAAGCTAACACATTCTACACCAGTCTGTGCAGCATCTGTGGATTAAAATGTGCTGAAAAGTAGAACATTTTGTCTCTTTTCATCTATCAGACGTTCAAGTACAAGTACACACAGCCTCGGTACTGAGAAGCTGCTAAAATTATTCCTTTGATAATTCTGCTAACCCATATCTCAATTTTGTATGCATTTTTAATAGGAAAGTGGAAAACATTGCGTCCAGTCACTCATTGACTTTTTAAAAGGTGAGAGCTTCAAGCAGAAAATAAGTTTTTACATCCAAATCCTAAACACATCATGTAGAAGGAAGTACCGAAATTCTCTTCACATGAGTGGCTTATGACTAGGGTGTAAATTATACATGTATATATGTATGTTTTGCATGTGTGTGTGTGTGTGTACACACACACACACACACACACACACACACACACATATATATATATATATATATAATGCACATACATTGCAATCAAATTTGAACTGGCCTGCTCAGGAGCTAACTGCATGTGATTGCAGCAGATCCACATAAAGGGATGTGGGTCACCACCAGATCCATATGGAACTGGAGTTTGGAAAACACCATTTAGCTTAAATGTGAATGTGAATCTACTGAAGTTGCATTTCCTGAGCCAATGCATAAATCGAAACACAGCTCTCCTTCAAAATTCTAATTCCTCCAAATTTTGCAGTGCGATTCTACATGGCACAAGCCACTCACAAGTATTTGGCTTGCAGCTAGGTGTAGCTTGGCATTTCAAAATAAACAAAATGTTTAAAAAACAACAACCAAGGGACACACCTCCCTGTGGAAATCAGTTTTTGATCATGGAAAATATATTCAGTTATTTCTGTTCTTCACATTTGTCCATGATGTAGGAAAGCCATGACTGTCTAAAGTGGCACGATACTGCACTAAATGCATAATGCCTAGATCAGTGTTTATTAAACTAGCTGATGAACTACAACTCCCATCATTACTGACCACTGATGGGAGTTGCAATCTATCAACATTTGGAGGACATAGTGTTGGGGGACGGGTGATCTAGATAATCTATTTCAGGCATGTCCAACAGGTAGATAGTGATCTACCGGTAGATCACTGGACGTCTGCAGTAGATCACTGGTAGATCATTGGTTCCCTCCAAAGAAGCTGAACAACTGTGGCTTCCCTAAAAAAAGCCCAACATTTTACCTCCTCCCTGAAAACACTCAACAACTTTGACCTGAACGCCCCAAAAGGGGGTAGATCACTGCCAGTTTTTAACTCCGTGAGTAGATCGCAGTCTCTTGGGAGTTGGCCACCCCTGAATTATTATTTCATCCATGAACCTCAAGAGTTAAGGTCATTGCCATATATTCAATTGCAATGCCCCCAAACTGTATGCTATGGGAGATAGAGGCTTTCAATGAGCATGGCGTTCCGGTGTTTAATTACCTAGCAAAACTCATGGTGTAACTCATGGTGCAACTCCTGCATCACTGGTTGCCACTGGTGGTGATGAGAAACTCACAGCATGATGATGTCCCATCACATGGTACAATTCTGTAGGTATTATAGGAAATCAGGGGAGAACAAGACATGAGGATGTCATTTTTGGCAACAACTCCGTATCCGCTGTAGTAACTAATTCTGCCTTTGGTGTCTTAAGGAAAACTAGTTCAGCTGGTAAAATGGAATATTGTGAACAGGCAAAGAGCAGGGACAATGCTATTTGACAAAAACAGTAGGACTTCTGCTGAATTAAAGCTTAATAATGGCAACGATAGTGCTTTACTAGATAAAATTAGAGGACTTTACTGTTGGATAGCTCTATTTTTGGCTCAAGGGAGAAACTTTTAAAGTGCTGATGAGTCAAAGTAGGTCATGAAGAGAAGAAAGGAAATTAGATTTTTGTATTTTAAAAAACCCATACACACACAAAACTGCCATGCCTATGTAATAACACTGAGCATGACTGTCACTGTGAAGACGTATTATCTCATTTAGGTAATTAGTGTGAGCAGCATGTTTCCCTACTTATTCCATTCAATTATAGGGTGCTCACTTTGTCATTACTGGAGTATCTTAATGTGACTTGTAATTAGTGTAATTACAATCCAATGTTAATTATATTTGCCACTTAAACATAATTTTATATAGTAATGGTCTCTCTTCTCAATAACCTTATTATGTTGTTTATTCAAACAAAATTAAGTCTTCTTTCATGCATCAAATATGGAGATTACAAGTGGAGGGGGGGAAGCATGTCATTTTTATAGTTATGATGAGGGAATCTTTGTCACAGATTTAATTTTACATCAATGAATATGAAACTGAATTAGAACGAGCAAGGGAGGTTAACAGAGGTGATGAATTAAGCAAAGATAACAGGAGGTAGGTGTGAACACATGCATGTACAGGGGACAGGAGGTTGACCCTGCTGGGCCCACCCTTGGCCTCCATTCATCCAAGCATGTAGTCTCTGCTCAGAAGTCCGTTCCACCATGTTACATGCAAACAGAGAAGGGAGAATGGGATTCCATGCACTATTCTCACTTCTAACTGCTATGCATGCTGCTTGAAGTATTCATAGATTATGTGTTCTTAGATCATTGGGACCTTTGCTTTCCCTGGTGTCCTCATCATACGGAAAACAGTACTATGTGTTCAGAAAAGGATCCGTGGGATACATTGAGCTGAATGAATGAGGTCAAGAGTGGGGACAGCACACTGCTCCTGTCATGTTTTCAACAGAGGCTGGGAACTGCAGTTTGTTAAGGGTGGCTAAGGGTAGCTAAGGGGCAAACTACAGCTCCCAGGACTCTTTAAAATGTATGTGTGTATGCTGTCATAGCCTGGCTGGTATCTGAATAGAGAATGCCTAACCCAGGGTTGGGGAACCTGTGGTCCTGCAGATGTTGTTGCACTATGATTCCCATCTCCTGGACCATTGGCTTTGCTAGCTGAAGGTGATGACCATTGGGGTCTAACAACATCTAGAGGACAACAAGTTCACAATAGGTCACATGTTCAAAATATGACTAGCTATAAGACCAACATAATACATGAGAAGTGCTAGAATTTCAGATGGACATGTGGAGGTTGGAGGGGGATAGTGGCAGTGGGAGCAATCTCCCTTCCACTACCATGTATTTATAGCCACAGATTTATTGCATGTCTTGTGAATTCATTATATTGATATTACAGATTTTAAGAGCCCCATTCACTACGTGTTAAAATGAAATGGAGGGATTACACAGAAGCAGAGCTTTGTGGACTACTGTGGTCAAGAGGAAGGTCCAAACATGAAGATGTGCACAGACTTTGTATTCAGAACATCTGGACGGAAATTAAGCGATCAAATCAGTTGAATAGGTCACCCTATCTCCAAAATTAGAACCATCTGGATATTAGTTAATTTCCTATTACACACATGCATACATCGCTTTATTTGTATGCCGCCTTTCCACAGTTAAAGCCATGTTCAAGGCAGTTTACAATCTGAAAATAAATTACACAATCACAAATATAACCAAAAAAACATAAACAATAAATAAAAATACATCAAAAAATACACAACCAAATAACAATTTCCACGTTAAATCATAAGAGCTAAAAACAAAGATACAATAATAATAATATTTTTACATGTAGCCTGTGCAGTGGATTTCTTCAATACTTCACACTATTGTGATGTTTAAGGCTACTTTATTTTACCATGGCGTGTGGCTGCTGGGAAACCCACAAAAGTGGAATGCACAGGCCTATAAATTACACAGGCTTATATAGACATATTCCCCTGCAATTCTTTTACACACGTGTAGAAATCAAGTCATGTTCTCTGGGGGGAAACATACCTAAATTATCAGAGCTGGGTGCCTGAATCAGCGAGAAGAACGGGGTGCCTACTTTCTATCAGGCTAGCTCAAGCCTGAGTTTTTCCTGCAGAAACATTCTGGACACATTCTTTAACACAGTTTGAGTAAGCAGATTCTCCTAACAATAGACTTTCACACTCTGTTTTGCAGTTTTTACATCTCTTCACATGCATATCAAAGCATATCCTATAATTTCCATTACTCCTGCCTTCCCATATGTCCTTCCTGAACCTCACACTGACTTACAACCTTGCTGAGCCTGCCTTTGCATCGCTTCCCCAAAGTGCAGAGCAGAAGAAGACCGTCAGCATTGTCGGATTCAGGTCTATGCTTTAAAAAAATATAAATAAATAAATATCTAAAGGAGAACAAATTGCAATCTCCCTAGGCACCCTCTTACCTTGCTGGACTACAGTGAAAAGGCTACTTTAACATTTATTTCTGAACACACAAACACACACAAATCTCCTCAGTATTGTAAAACATTTCTTTCATTTTCTATCTTCTAAGATAGTTGCTATACTTCTCTTCTTACAAGGCGAACTATTCACTTTCAAACAAAATTCACATACCCTCCAACGGTTCTCCAATGAAAATAGGACCGTCCTATTTAATAATAATAACAATAACTATAACTACGCTAGGCAACTTCCAACATATATAAAAACATAACAAAGCATTAAACATTTTTTTAAAAACTTCCCTATCCAGGGCCACCTTCAGATGTCTTCTAAAGGTTGCAGTTACATATCTCCTTGGCTCAGGAGTTGCATAACTCCATACCCTCCAATGAAAATATGGACGTCCTAAGGAAAAGTGGGACATTCCAGGGTCAAAACAGAAAGCAGGACGGCTTCCGTAAATCCAGGACCGTTCCTGTAAAATGGGGACGCTTGGGAGGATCTGAATTCACCTTTCTTCACCTTTCCAGCCTCTGGCTTTTTTTTTTCTTTTTTTTTTGAGGAAGATTGCTTTTACTGTTGCTATACCACTAGGTGAGATTACAATCATTTTTGGAGGGAAAAAACCAAACAAAAAACGATGGTTTCAGTAATGCAAAACACTTTCCCTTGGACTCATCTGGTGTCGTTGGAATGCCCCTTATTTCGCGTGTGCTATGAAATATGCGTATGAAGCAATAAAACCCCCTCTTAACTATACCATATGGTTATGAAATGGCTTTAACGTGCTCTGTTATTGCCCTATAAATAATAATAGAATTCTTAAATAAACAGGGATTTCTTACTTTATAGCCATGTCAATAGTGTCAATTGAATCCATCTAGGTCGGCCTGCTTTTCCCAATTCACCCATAGCTCTGTTTCGTAATATAAGTCAGGGGCGGGTGCATTTCTGGAAGATGACTGCAATTCTCAGGTGATTAAAGGCACTCCAGCTTTAGCTTTGTGCCTCCTAATACCACTTGAGGTGTGCTATAATCACCTAGAAATCCAGTGCTTGGTGTGTTTTATTGCTTAATAAATAGTAGCAGCAGGGGCATCTTTGGAATGTCTATTCATAGCAGACCTATTCATTAAATATTAACTAGAGCAATTGCTTTTGGGGAGGTGGGCTGACAATGGGGATGGGGTGATGCTGTATTTTAGTCGGTACTTAAGCATTCTTTGTGGTTTAGGAAACATCTGAAAGATGTGTGTCAAGACCCTCCAAGTGTCCTATTTTCCAGGGGCAGTCCCAGATTTACAGAAGCCATCCTGGTTTCTGATTGACCCTGGAATGTCTCGCCTTTCTTTAGGTAAAGGTAAAGGGACCCCTGACCATTAGGTCCAGGACGACTCTGGGGTTGCGACGCTCATCTCGCTTTATTGGCCGAGGGAGCCGGCATACAGCTTCTGGGTCATGTGGCCAGCATGACTAAGCTGCTTCTGGCGAACCAGAGCAGCGCACGGAAACGCCGTTTACCTTCCCTATTTATCTACTTGCACTTTGGTGTGCTTTCGAACTGCTAGGTTGGGAGGAGCTGGAACCGAGCAACGGGAGCTCACCCCGTTGCTGGGATTCGAAATGCCAACCTTCTGATCAGCAAGTCCTAGGCTCTGTGGTTTAACCCACAGCACCATCTGGGTCCCTCACTTTTCTTTAGGATGTCCCTATTTTTATCAGAGAAATTTTGGAGGGTATGGAGTTATCCGACCTCCGAGCCCTTTGAATGCAGCCTAGTGTAGTGAAGTTTTTTTATTGTTTAATGTTTTATTATGTTTTTATATATGTTGGAATCCACCCAGAGTGGCTGGGGTAACCCAGTCAGAAGGGCGGGGTATAATAGTAATAATAATAATAATAATAATAATAATAATAATAATGATGATGATGATGATGTCAGTTATGATTCCATTTTTCTCCAGTGAGCATCTTATCTTTGTAATGGAAAATGCCATAGCTCAGTGATGCAACGAACACAAGCTTTGCATGCAGCTCATGGTCAATCCCCAGCATCTCCAGGCAGAAAAGGTTTCAGAGGGAAATTCTGTTTGTGAAATCAGCAGGTGCTGCATGAAAAAAGAAAGCCTTTCTTTTTCTTGGGTAGGGCAAAGCAGCTTCATAATAAGCACAATGTCAAAGGAGTAAAGTGATAAATTGGGTCAATTTCCATCTAACAGGCCTGCAAGTCACACTACTGCAAAGTAAACATAGCACAATTTTAATTATGGTTACAAGCTTGCACATTTGTTTTCTCTGTGTCATTTAAAACATGCTACAGGGTAGTTAATAAAGTTATCTATTCACTGGTTAAGTGCACTTTAATTTTCTTTCTTGAGAGGGCCATTACTTCAGAAGAATTGTATATCTCCTTCATAAATTTGCTCCTGACTTGGTGTTTCAAAGAGGCCAGTTTCTCTAGGACACATGTTGCAAAATGCAGCTTCAATAAATAGGTGGCAGGCGTGGAGGCGTGGTGTCTTTCCTATACAATTTTGCTCAGCCACAAGGATCTGTAAAATGGAAGAACACTTTGAAATAAAGTTCTTTAAAATAAGGAATGGCATTGAAATGAAGGGGGGGTGATAGCTATGCTCAGTTGAACTGCGTTCAAAAATCTTTGAACTCCACCTCAAAGTACGGTAGTTCACGTAATTGCCAGGCAAGCTAAAGATGAATTAATTTGGGGGTAGAACGTTGAATGATTTCTAGTTCATCTTCACATTCATTCATTTTCCACTGCCAGCAGGAGCCTGGACTCTTAGCTTTCATTTTTTTTTAAAAAAAAAGTTAAGTCAATTTAACATCCTTAAAGAAAGTTAGAAAGCAAAACGTGGAGACAACAGGCTTCTTAGGCAGATATAGAGGCACTGCTGCTGAGCAACCAGAAGGAAGGAATATGAAGCATTTCCTATATCTTCCCTGCTGAAGAGATTTGATCTCTTCCAAAAAAAACAGCAGTAAATAGTACATTATAGGAACAAAGTGATGGATGCCTTGTGCTTTTAACAGCAAGCACAAATAAAACAGGGCAAGCCTTTTCTAGCATGGTAATGCAATAATGGGGAAAGCTTCACCTGTTAACATTCTTTCTGTCAGACATTTTATTACCTGCGTGTGGCCCCTGAGTTGCTATTGGGTCCTATACTTCAGCATAGCAGCATGTAACATTCTGAATGCTATTTTTTGTTTTTGATTTGGTAAAATGAACTAAAAAGTTCATTTGGATGAACTTGAACTGAACTACTATGTTCTAAAATAAGGACAAACTAGAACTTAAATATTCCTTTTTGGACAGGATGAACTCGTTCCTTTTTTAAAATTAACTGTCCAAGTGCTGGCAAAGTTAAGAGTCATGTATATTGCCCCATTCACATTTTTACTTCAGTTCCCACCTCCACAGGTGTGTAGCCCCTGGAAAGTTACACATGAGGTAATGTGGACCTTGGGCTAAAAAAAAAGTTCATTCTGGGCCACTGATATATAGATAGATAAAGAGAGAGAGAGAGAGAGAGAGAGAGAGAGAGAGAGAGAGAGACCAGAATTCAGGTTCGATTGGTTTTTTTATTCAGTCAGCAAGGGGAACATCACATGCAAAGAATCTGCTTTTGAATATTGGGGTGTTGGTGGTGCTTGATCTTTCATTTAAAATAAAATGTCCTAGAAACCAGCATTTTAATCAAAAGCCTTATGGAACAAGCACAATTTATATGCAGGTGCATCTGGAACCTAAACAACTCTCTTGGCATCCTTCCTTGAAAGCAATTCTAGGCAGCATGTGTGGGAGGTTTATGCATCCCAATTTCTTCAGTCATTTAATGCTTTATTATTAACTGAGCTGACATGGCACAGTAAGAATTTATTCTCTATGCTGGAAACCGTTACATTACAGTCTCAGCATGGTCCCCCTCCCCCCGCTTGCATCCTAATCAAGGATGGGAAGGCGCATCGAATCACACACTGCTGAGTGATTCTTCCTCCAACCTAGACTGTCCTGAAACAAACTCAAGCAAGGTGTGTGTGTTTTCCCCCAGCCATCAATTCTGCGATAGGAGAAGCTTAGTTGTACTGGAGAAATGGAGGAGGTTTTTTAAATATAAGTGTGCAGAAGAGACTATGCCCAACTAAGCAGCAAACTACTGAGATTGTTTTCATTAGTTCCAGCAGGCTCTAAAGTCTGAAGCCTGCCAAGGCCAGGGAATTCTGGTAGCAGGGATTATTAAGACATTTGCGGAAAAGATTGCCGTTTTATTTCAGCTCTTCTTGATTGAAACGCTTCCAACATTTATACCTCTTCCTGGAAAGGATTTGGCAGTACTATGTAAGGTCAAAGCAGCTCTCATTTTCCTACTCTTGCTAGTAATATACTATACTACCCTGTTTCCCCTTTTTTAATACGTAGTCATAAAGTAAGCCATGGCAGGGTTTTTTTTACCTTTGTGAGAAGTAAGACGTACCCCAAAAGTAAGCCGTGGTGCCGCCATTGTTCCCATCGCCTCCTCAGCCCCTCCTGCGTGCACAGGGAGCCAGCGAACCAGTGAAAGGCACGGGGGGGAAACGCGCCTCTTGCGGAGTTCTGCCCCGCCTGCTTAACGCGCAGGGAGAGGCGCGGGGGGGGAGACGCCTCTTCCTGCCCCGCCTGTTCCCCATGCGCAGGGAGCCAGCGAACCAGCGAGAGGCGCGGGGGGAAACCCGCCTCTTGCGGAGTTCTGCCCCACCTGCTCAGCGCACAGGGGGAGGCTGTACCGTACCATATTGACGTAATAAAAATAAGACATCCCCCCGAAAATAAGCCACCCTGTGTTTTTTTGAGGAAAAAAAATTATAAGACGGTGTCTTAAAAAGGGGGAAAGACGGTAGAGTTATACTAGGCACTGTATACAATGTGGAGGTGGTATTTAAGTTTTACTCAGAGAAGACACTTTGAAATTGACAAACCTGACTATGTTGGCCCCATTAAATTCAATCGGTCTACTCTGATTAAAACTTTTTGAACAAAACCTGTAATGCCTTTTCAAGCTTCAATCCCTGTTATTTTGATATCTATATATTGTTTTTCTGTTGTCCAAAGTGGTTTGCAAAGCTATACAGTGGTACCTTGGTTCTTGGATTTAATCCCTTTCGGGAGCCCGTTCGACTCCTGAAACCATTCAAAAATCAATTGGCTGCAGGAGCTTCCTTGCACTCAATCGGAAGCTGTGGAAGCCATGTCAGACATTTGGCTTCCAAAAATTGTTTGCAAACCAGAACACTTACTTCCGGGTTTGCGCGTTCAGGAGCCTATTTGTTTGACAACCAAGCCATTCAGGAACCAAGGTACCACTTTACTACAAAATTCAGCTGTTTTAGAAATCACCTCAGTCTTCTTTCATTGAAACGAGTTAACGTTCTAACTGAAGGAGAAGGAACTCTTCTCCTGCCTTACTGCTACCTTTTGGGGTGGGAGGGGTGGACTTATTGTGAAGGGTGTGGCCTAGAAAGGGGGGGTGTCCTGGGGAGAGTTCCAAAGGCCAGATAGAGAGGCCTGGG
Organism: Darevskia mixta; assembly: GCA_034641385.1. Classification (NCBI taxonomy): domain Eukaryota; kingdom Metazoa; phylum Chordata; class Lepidosauria; order Squamata; family Lacertidae; genus Darevskia; species Darevskia mixta. The sequence goes on from JAWWNH010000001.1 coordinate 19,180,128, forward strand.
TGGTTACTTTGGCCCTGGTGCTGAGGTTTCCTACCCCTGTTGAAAAGGGTTTCTGGGGCATACATTCAGCTTGCATTGGAACAAACATTATGTATGAGAACAGTTTGCATGGGAACAACCAATGTGAATTGAGTTTCAGCTTCATGTGCTTTCCTCCTCCAGCAGAGCCAGAAAGAGGAGATTAGAAGCAAATCCAGGCAAGACGTAGCTAGCTTTAACTAGAAAAAAACAAACCAGTTTTGGTTCTTACCAGTCAGTAGAGCATGATACTTTTAATCTTCCAACTCTACAATTCTATGATTTTGAAACCATGGTTTTTGATTGTTGCTTGCTTGCTTAAACCATAGTTAAGATTAACCAGAATTCTAAGTCCACTAGCTCTTGCACCCTAAGTCACAGAACAGCAACGCTCCCAGAATTTCTTCCACTTAGGGATCTCTGCATCCTACCCAACATTTCTGCTGGAAAATTAATTGTGGCTTTAATTTAATGCATATTTACATGGGACTAAGCCCCACTCAACACCACAGGAACTTCTTCCATGTAACCATGCACAAAATTGTGCTGTGTATGAGTTTGCAGAAGACGTATTACTAATTTTTATATATATACAGCCGGTTCTCATCACATAAGTCTAGTGGAGAATGCAAATGGTTATACAATCAAGGCAGAAGCATACGCCATAGCTCATTTTCACATCAGATGTTTCAGCAATTTTAAAACATTCATATGCTTCATAAATCCCAAGGCACTCTTTATGAATTAACAATGTGGAAATCTTACTTTACCATTTAAGTTAATTTGAGCAATAAAGTTTCTGGCTGCTAGTCCAAGCAAAATGCAGACAATGTGCCTTTAACAAAAAGATATTAAAGAAGCTGCTAGTGAATTTGGGTTTCAAATTTTCACTCGTAATAAAATGCTAAGATTTGTTTGGGGAGCGAGTGTTGTGGGCGCTGACTCTACAAAACGAGAGGCACAATGTAGACACACCAATACATTTTAGTTTGTTGTTGTTGTTCAGTCGTTCAGTCGTGTCCGACTCTTCGTGACCCCATGGACCAGAGCACGCCAGGCACGCCTATCCTTCACTGCCTCTCGCAGTTTGGCCAAACTCATGTTAGTAGCTTCGAGAACACTGTCCAACAATCTCGTCCTCTGTCGTCCCCTTCTCCTTGTGCCCTCAACCTTTCCCAACATCAGGGTCTTTTCTAGGGAGTCTTCTCTTCTCATGAGGTGGCCAAAGTACTGGAGCCTTAACCTCAGGATCTGTCCTTCTAGTGAGCACTCAGGGCTGATTTCTTTAAGAATGGATAGGTTTGATCTTCTTGCAGTCCATGGGACTCTCAAGAGTCTCCTCCAGCACCATAATTCAAAAGCATCAATTCTTCGGAGATCAGCCTTCTTTATGGTCCAGCTCTCACTTCCGTACATTACTACTGGGAAAACCATAGCTTTAACTATACGGACCTTTGTTGGCAAGGTGATGTCTTTGCTTTTTAAGATGCTGTCTAGGTTTGTCATTGCTTTTCTCCCAAGAAGCAGGCGTCTTCTAATTTCGTGAGTGCTGTCACCATCTGCAGTGATCATGGAACCCAAGAAAGTGAAATCTCTCACTGCCTCCATTTCTTCCCCTTCTATTTGCCAGGAGGTGATGGGACCAGTGGCCATGATCTTAGTTTTTTTGATGTTGAGCTTCAGACCATATTTTGCGCTCTCCTCTTTCACCCTCATTAAAAGGTTCTTTAATTCCTCCTCACTTTCTGCCATCAAGTGTATCATCAGCATATCTGAGGTTGTTGATATTTCTTCCGGCAATCTTAATTCCGGTTTGGGAATTAAACCGAACATTTTAGTTACAGGACTACATTTCAAGAAAAGGAGATCTTAAGGATGGGAGGCGAATGCAACTTCCAGAGGTTGTTGGACTCTAATTCCCATCAGCCTCAGCCAGCTGCTCAAAAGTCCGAGATGGTGGGAGCTTTAGTCCAGAAGTATCTGAAGGGTCAAAGGCTCCACATCCCTGCTCTAAACACTTGCTATCACCAACAACAGATATCTATTAAATAAAAAGGAGACTCATTCAGTTCTACAACCTGTCGTAACGCAGCACAAGCCTTCAGGAAACGGAAAAGCTAAATTTAACATTTGCTTTGCTGGCATTGCACCTCTTTAATTGAAGAAGCAGATGGCACTTGCATTTGCTGCAGCAGCACACCTGTAACACAGTATCTTATATCTGTATGGGTCATAGAATCATAGGATCAGAGAATTGTAGAGTTGGAAGGGACCCTGAGGATCATCTAGTCCAACCCCCTGCAGTGCAGGAATATGAAGCTGTCCCATACAGAGATCAAAACTGCAACCTTGGCGTTATCAGCACCATCTGAGCTAGATGAACCCAAACAGAATCCCTAGCTTGTTTGCCATCAGAATTAATTCAAGGTCTCCATGCTAAATGTACAATCCTATACATGCCAGCTCACAAGTAAGCCCCGCTAAATTCAATTGTACTTGCTGTTAATTCAAAAGGAAGCTATAAACAGTAAAACCTAGTAAAGCTGACATCAGGATTCCTAGACTGGATCGACAGTGATCTATAAAAACACTATTTTCAAAAACGTAATATAGCTCTCAATGCAATTTTCCATTGGCAATGGATCGCTGCTCTATAACGTCCTCTGGTGTCACATTTTTATAACACATTTTTATCATTATAACTGACCAGTGCAGATTAGTCCCTAGTCAGAACATTGCTCCATCTAGCTTAGTATTGTTGGCACTATGGTTCTCCTGGGTTTCAAGCAGGAAACATTCCCAGCTCTACCTGGGGAGATGCTGATGAGTGAACCTTGGACATTTTACATGCAAAGCAGATGCTGTGACACTGAGCTACATTCCTTCCATATAATACTCAAGAGTCATGGTTCATTTTATGGACTGCCCATGGTAATTTACAGCACAATCCTATGTATGTTTATTCAAAATTAAGTCCCATTGAGTTCAATGGCACTTATTCTCAGATTAGTGGATGGAGGAGTGTATCCAGTTAAGTCATACTCAGAGTTGGCCTATTGAAAGCAAGAGGCTTAAGCTAGTCCATTGTTTGCAATTGGTCTACATTAAGTATCCCTTTAATATTTAAGTATTCTAATCTGATTGTGCAAATGAGGTGCAACAGTCTATGACAGCAACAGTACACTAATAGAATACCAGCAAACTGTTACATGGTGTTGTCATGTTGACACTTGGAATGGTACTTAATATCCTAAGTACTTATATGTGCTTCGTGTAATAAGACACGATCAAGCTGTTAAATCAAGTCTGCAATATGAGAAACACATGCTTATGCTGGAAGGTTTTCGCCGCATCACCTCTATGATTGATTGACTGATTGAAAAGTATTCCAGTCCTTCAATAATATCATTTCCTTTACTGAAAAACTAATTACATTTTCAATCAGGTTTGTTGAATCTCTCTCCCAGGTTATTTCAGATCTCCTTTTTATAATTAATAATAATAATAATAATAATAATAATAATAATAATAAAATGTACACTACCCCAATCATTAGAATTCCATTTTTAAAGGAATCCAGGATAGCTTTGATAGATTCCTATTGCCCTCTTTTAACATATCTTTTTTAGATTTCCACATAATATAACTATGATTAATAATTCACCAGGCAATTTCAAGGGGTTTTAGTCAAAAAGCTCTGGCCTGTTCACTCCTGCAATGTGCTCTGAAGTCGGTATTGATAATCAGTAGCAGCCTGCAGGTCTGAAACATAGAAGGGCCTTTAGAAACTGTAGATGCTGTATCCATGTTTCTGTGAGAACAATTCACTTCACAGAGCAGGGGCTGGAAAACCTTTTCAGACAAAAGCAACACCTTCCCCTAGGGGCAGCCTTCCAGGGTTCGGATACCTGCGACAAGCAGGGGTAAATGTGGGCAGAGTGACAAATGCTCACAAGGTTCGGTTTTCATGGGACAGATGTTCCAGAGCTGTGGGGCAGCTGCCAAGTCTACCACTCTATAAGGACTTGTTGTTGTACAGTGGCATGCAGTGTCATTTTTTGTAGGGGAACAGCTAGGGCCAGAGGTGCCAGGGTGATGGGGGGTGGAGTTGCACACATGACATCACAATCTCCTGAGGTCACCATGGGAAGGAGGTGCCAGGTCTCTGAGAGGATGCTGGAGCCCTGTTGCCTCTTTCCCAAAGGACCCTGTCAGAGCATCACACCTCCCTCTCTAAGCCAGGCAGAAGCGTCCCTGGTTTTGGGAAGGAGGCGCCAGGCTTTAATACTCTAATTTACCAGAAACATTTAGGGAACCAGCCTAGTCCCCTTAGCCCACTGACTGCACGCTACTGTTGTAGTACTTGATAAATCGGTAGAATAGCTAAAAGGCTAAGATCCCAGTAAATCTACCTTCCTCAGCCTAGTATCCTCCAGATCCCCTGTTACAACTCTCATCACCCCCTGATGACCGACTGAGGGCAGTTGCAGTCCAAAATATCTGGAGTGCACCAAGTAGATCATATACATAGCTGAGCTGAGTCTGTCGGTGGTGAACATATTACAGGATCTGTGCATGACTCTCATTAAAATCTGAATGTTTTCTGTTATGATTGCTTTAAGAGCCTTTGTGTTTCCTAAATTGGCACACACCCTTGCCACAAAGACCACAGTTTAAACCAATGATTGTACTGCCCATATGATATCCGAGTTCAGCATGTTTCTCCGTGAAGTGCTGTGCTTGTGGCATGGATCACTGTACCTCGACATAAGGTACTGAAATAATCTCAGGGTTGTCATAGCAACGACATTAATAATGAAAACCCAAAGTACTTAAAACCATCATTAATAAAACCATATAAGTTTCCAATTATAGTCCAATGCAATGTTTTCTTTCTGTCACACAATAAAAAGGAACACTAAGCACTAATACAGAACAACAACAACACCCAATATATTGGAGCTCAGAAATCTCATCCAGTGTTCATAAATGTAAACAGAGGCTCAAAATCCCCAATCTCACTCAGAAAAAGGATAGACATCACAATCCTATCCAAATTTATCTGTAAGTCAATGGAACTCGTGTGTGTGTGTGTGTGTGTGTGTGATTGGTATGAGATTGGAGTAAAAAAGTTATTCCACCGTCTAAGCCAAAATGACCATAACAAAGAAAAGTCAGCAAAGCCACATACTCAAATTGCTTGAAACAATAGATACTGAAGTAATTGTAGTGATAATGCAAGGTTTTAATTATAATTAGTCCATTCCTTACAAGCCTATCACACATGTAAACCCCCTCCATTGGTTTGTGCTATCATGAACACACCACCCAATGTGTAACAAAATTATCATTTAGTAAAAGTGGGTGAGTCTGCACACACTGGAAGCCAAAACCTTCTCCCTATATGCTAAATGTTACCCAATGTCAGTTCATTTCAAAAGATGGTGTCAGATCCTAGCACTGGCTTCAAAGCACCAAGGAATAATAAAATGTTGACTTCAACTCTGTCTTGATTCACTGCCAATGAATAGATGCTGTAATATGTTCAGTTCTCATCAGGTTCAGGTTTTGTTTTTTTATTATTTAAAAAAATGTCAACACTTGAGCAGCTGTGTTCTTAACAAGCACAAACTGAGCAAAAAAAATATTGTCAGGCTGCTTGGTGAGTAGATCCCAAAAAGGGGAGTGGGGGACTATTAATCAATAAAATGGCACATCATGAACAAAGCCTGTACCTGATACTGCATTATGTATCAGCTCTGAAGAAGAAGAAACTCTTATTGCATCATATGCGTTGGCACACATTAGTGAAGCATTGGTGCCAAGCACACTGTGGGCCTTGAATAAATGTTTCATCACGGATGTGATCCTATTAGATCAGATTACATTGAAGTTTACAGATTTGTGACTGCTTTGGTGACCCTTAAGAAGAGTGGTGTGCAGTGTTTGGCTGGCCTTCCTAGGAAAGGTCAAAACTTGTTAGTGCAAGGTTCCTGCTCCCTGCTGGCCACCTGGAAACAAGCACCTTTGCTCAAGAGCAAAGCAGGACTTCATGTTCTCTGCTGAGCAGTGGCTGAAGAACGTTTTCCCTCTCCTACTTCTCTTTGCTGCAAGGAAGGGAGCATGCAGGCTTCAGGTGCTGAATGGTGGTGGACGGCTGTGCCCCGATGCTGAGCAGCCTTTCCTTCCCTGTCTGTTTCTCCTCTTATATCACAACTAGGGATGGGAGAAGGTGTCAATTTTGATTGTCAAAGTCCAGTTAAGACAGTGGGGGGGGCATTTATGCCACCTTGAGCTCCTTAGAGGAAAGGTGGGATATGCATGCAATAAACCAGCAAGCAAAGATATCTTAAAAATTCAAAAACAAGAAGAAGAAGAAGAGTTTGGATTTGATATCCCGCTTTATCACTACCCAAAGGAGTCTCAAAGCGGCTAACATTCTCCTTTCCTTTCCTCCCCCACAACAAACACTCTGTGAGGTGAGTGGGGCTGAGAGACTTCAAAGAAGTGTGACTAGCCCAAGGTCACCCAGCAGCTGCATGTGGAGTAGCGGAGACGTGAACCCGGTTCCCCAGATTACGAGTCTACCGCTCTTAACCACTACACCACACTGGCTCTTTGATGCAATTTGAATCAAACGTTATACTTTACACACCTCCAACTAGTGCCCTGAAAATTCTGTCAGCCATACTGAAAATATTATATAGAATCAGAGAATCAGAAGGGACCACGGGGATCATCTCGTCCAAATCCCTGCAATGCAGGAATCTTTTGCCCAATGTGGGGCTTGAACCCACGACCCTGAGATTAAGTGTCTCATGCTATGTTTACAACAAATAGGTTGTAACCTCAGAGACTGTCATTCATAGGCATTTTAGCACCTTTGCATTTTTATTATGCCTTATTATGCCTTATCCCAAATAGTCTCCCAGACAATTCCCAAAAGTCAGGTAGTGGGGTAGCTTGGGTATGGGTGGGGCCTAACAGAATCTGGTGGGTCATCATGGATGACATGGATTAGCTTTTGAGGTTGGACTGATAAATACCAGGTGGTTAGCAACCCTGAATATACAGACAGTCTGAGCTAAGGTGGCCACATTCACATCTACCTTCAAGAGTTTATTTTTCCTTCTTTACACAACTCAGTTAAAAGAGTAAACAAACAAACGAAACAAAAATAGGAAATTCTGTTTGCATGGTTTCTTCTTTATTGGGGTTTTGGTGTCGTTTTTCTGTCACATGGTTGAACAAGCACAGGGACGGCAACTGGTGGGTTGGGGGTGGGGTGGTTGTAAATCAAAGTACTTATAAAAAGTTAAGGAATGTTCCTAATGAGCCTTCCCCCTCCCTTTCAATCAACCAAACTTTCACTTCCATTTTGATTTCACAAGCAGGGTCCTGGCAAACATCCCACTGCAATATATGTTGCTGAGAAATTCCAAGGGGAATTCCTTATGAAACAGCCAGGTTTCCACCTCATTGCTTACAGAGCCATACAGCCCCTAGGCCTAGACATCTGGAAATAAAACCACAGTCTAGCCTTCAACCTGTTGGGACTTGCCTTACAGGAATATACATGGAAGAATTTGTTCTCCCTCCCATCGCCCACATCCCATATGACATACATGCAAACATCTTTAAACACATGTGTACATCCACCCGGGAAGCCTAACTGGGCTGGGGTGCCCAGGCATGTATATAAGGGTGCATGTCTTCCACATTTTACTTTTGTTGCTGGTGTTGAAAGGCCATCCATATTTCTTTTCCAAATGCTGAAATAATAAAGTTTTCAAACAAGTTGATTACAATACCCAGCAAAAATCTGTAGCTGCAAAACTGCTCTTAAGCACCAAAAATGAAATGCCACAACATGTGCTCAAAATCCAGACTATATTCTTTTCTCTCATAACAGCAAAGGTGTTAGAACAAATTCAGGAAAACAAACTGGATGGCCACAGAAAATAATAATTGGTTACATCCAAAGGAACTGAAATCAGAACATTTGAGGGTCAACCATCTAAAAGTGCACATTCAAATGCTTCCTATAACTGAAAGCATTTCACTGTCCTTAAAGGCTAGTCAGTAGGAACCTGCAGGAAGTAAGATTGCAATTTACATCAAAGCAAAGTATACATTAATTAAAGTTTGATGTGGACCAGCTAAGCGGCTCTGTCAGAGCCAAACATCTCCCAAGATCTTTGGTCACCTGCAAGTAAGATAAGCAAGAAAAGTCTTACAAGAGGTCAGCCCTCAGTCAAGACTTTTCAAACAGCTGGGCAAAGATGCACCTAAGCTATTGGGGGGCAATTATGTAAAAGTTTATGACTTTTTGTAGCAATCTGGATGAACAGCATTTTTTTTAAAGAACCTTGGAAGATCACATATATATACGAAGATGGGATAATGATAACGAATGATTGATAATCCCTGACAGTGTTAGTGTTTCCAGTTCTGTAAATGCATGCACATCAAATAGCAATAATAAACTAGCAAAGTCATATTTAGAGTAGACCCATTGAAATCAATGCATTCTGGTTAATAATGACTAACTTATTCATTTATTTCAGTTGCTGGACTCTGAAGATGGCTTAGGCTGCAATCCTAGCTAAGTCGACTCAGAGGTAAGCCTCACTGAACTCAATGGGACTTACTCCCAAGTAAGTGAGGTTAGAGTTCCAGCCCTTGTGGATACAACCCTCTGTAATGAGTAAATAGCAAGATGACGTCATCTGCCATTGCTCATTGTGGCTTCTCCAATAGAGATCCTTTACAGACTGGACCAGGAACATGCAAGATGGAGGGCAAAGCAGCATCTCCAGTTCTCAGCAAAGATGGAATGACAAGTGACAAATCCACAAGCTGCGAATGTACAGTCATGAAATTCAGTAGCCTCACAGCTGTGCTTTTGTAACTTGCAATTTCGGAAAAAAATGTATGCACTGGCACCAGGCTTTCTGGCAGATGATATCATTTTACAGATGACACTTGCGGCGTCTGCCAAACTGACATCCAAGTTTTTGCCTTGCTCTTTCTGTGTAAGAGATCACTGTATTAACACCACTTCTCACAGGGTGAGCTGTTTATTTACCACAATTCTGGCACTGCGCAGCAACGCATTCAAGTCACTGCCTCTGCATGTGGCTTCATTCAATACGGTTGAATTTAACTGTGTTTGGACAAGAGTATTGTGTGTGTTTTTCCCCTTCTTTTCCTAGCCTGATCCCTGTAAGAAAATGCGCTCTGCCTTGGAATTGTCTTCATTTCCTCCCACAGAATGTATGATTCATACACTTTCTTTGTGTGATTTTGATTTATTTACTTTGCTGAATCACTGTGAATTATCACAGTTAGTAGCTGCATGGCTGACTTAGGCCATGTACTAACATATTTCTTTCTCTGGAGTAATGGAAATGACTCCCTCCCTCCACCCATTACCACTATGGTTAAACTAGCCCAAGCAGTTATTAGATTATGGAAGGCAGGCAAGTAAAAAGACAGAAGTCTTTGGGGGCCTGTGGGGTCATTTAGAATTTTAACAGTGCTGTAGTGTCTTCTCTCATACTTTCCCCCAGACCAGTGTCCCATAGCTGGCAACTTTCGGATTTGAAAATAAGGGATTTTTTCAAACTTTCGGATTTGAAAATAAGGGATGCCGCGAGGGTGGTGCAATGGCACCAAGTAGCCTCGCCACCCTGCGCTCCAGAGGCTGCTCGCGAAAGGGTGAGTGAAAGAGCGAGCACATAGACGGCAGGCAGGCTGTCTGTCTGGTTGGGCATGAGGGTCTGGCTGCACAAGGCATGCAAGCTCCACCCTCAGTTGGTCTCAGACTCCTTATTGGCAGCCGAGCAACACAACTGAGGAGCCTCCCTGGCCGGCAGGGAGGGAGGAGCTGCTTCCTTTGAAATCCGGGAAATTTAAGGGATATCAACAATCCGGGATAGCAGCGGGAAACGGCATTGGAATAAGGGAGTTTCCCGCCAAAAAAAAGGGAGGGTTGACAGCTATGCTATGCAGTGTCCCCCTCCCTCCCTCCAGATAGACATAAAATACACACACACAAACACACACATACACACTTCATCTTTCAAAAGGTTTGGGTAAACCTTGGCTCCAGGAGAATTAATGTGGTCCTCTTGACTTTGCATAATTTTATGTGGCATAGATTCCCCTCCCCCCCAAAAAATAAAAAAAAATTAAACACCAATCACCATCAAATTAAAGGAGGATTAGTAGGGATACACTCTGCCTGTTTTCAGCAACTGGTGGCAAAAGACAGGCTGCACCTTTACCTTTGAGCTGATGTTAAAAAAAATGGAGGTAAGATAGATGGCACGCAGTGAAACACCTCCACATATATGGGGAGGGGTGGGGACACATACACAGGGCTTTTTGTCAGCTGGAACATGCTGGAACTGAGTTCCAGCACCTCTCAAATGGGCGCCATTGCTATTCTAAGAGAATGAGGGAGGTGTTCGTGGTGAATTTCAGCACCTCTTTTTCTAGAAAAATAGCACTGCTTCAGTGCATCCACCGCTGGGTAATGTGGTTTTAAAATGGATTTTCTTCCCTTATTGGATTAGGAGAATCTAAATTTAGTGGGGATGGGGGAGATGAGAGAGAGAGAGAGAGAGAGAGAGAGAGAGAGAGAGAGAGAGAGAGAGAGAGAAATGCAAGCAGTTTCAAATCCACATTAAATTGTAGTGTGAATGAGCCCACATTTAAATCCCACAGATAAACCTAAGCCCCATTCATTTTGGTAAGACTTAAGTACAACTAGCTGTATTTGGACTTTTTGAGTTGGGTTCCTTCCTGAATTAATGAACTGGTAGGTTGTTGACAACCTTTTAAAAAGGAAAACAGCACAGAATTCTCTTGAAAACAGTTTCTGATAGCAAACAAAAACCCCAAAAAAGATGACTCTGGCCTTTCAACAGAACATGAAGTTTGCAGAAACAACAACTGCTCTTCATGTGACATGTAGAAACGTGTTGAATTCAGAATGCATCCTTGGGCTCTAACAGATGGATGGATTTGTTTCAACCTGCCTTCATGTTCTGTCTTTTGGAAAATAAACCCAGGTGATGATATATTGCTAGCAATAGAACCTTTCTTTCTTTCTTTCTTTCTTTCTTTCTTTCTTTCTTTCTTTCTTTCTTTCTCTCTCTCTCTCTCTCTCTCTCTCTCTCTCTCTCCTGAAACAATACTTGAATATTATGCTGTGTTAAAGTGTGTTAACACCTTTGTCTTCATCGTGTATCTTTTGCTGCTTATTGTGCTCCATTTGCTAGTATTTTCCAGTTTTTCCAAGATCAGCAATATGGTGTAGAAAACTTTATACATATAGGTAGCTTTCTTTTCTTTTCTTTTTCTTTTTTATTTCCTGTTAAGCATACTATTACATTGACAGCACATTCTGTTATAGGAAAACATGGTCAGAATTTCGATTTACTCCCACAAAATCAAAATATAAAACCACAAAATACACAATCAAAATATAAACAACAACCCAATAACCCCCCCGCCAACCCCCCCCACACACACACATTTTAAGAGAGCATAGGATGTTAGTCAAATCAACCAAAGGCATGGTTAAAAAGGAACGTTTTTGCCTGGTGCCTAAAGGTGCATAATGAAGGCACTAGGCGATCTTCCCTGGGGAGAGAATTCCATAGACGGGGAGCCACTGCAGAGAAGGCCCTCTGTTCTCGTGTTGCCACCCTCCGGACCTCTCAAGGAGTAGACACACAATGGAGGGCCTCAGAAGATGATCTCAGGGTCTGGGTAGGCTCATATGGAAATAGGCAGTCCTTGAGGTATTGTGGTCCTGGTCTTGTCTCCAAAAACAGAAAACAACGCATCAGCCATTCTCTTTGACCACATTTCTGGAGTTTGTCTGAAGCCTTGTTCATGTACACTTTGCTACAGCACTCAGCTCTTACAATGCGTTCTCTCCTGTATACATAACCAAGGTTTCTTTTTTTAAAAATTCCTGCACCTTTTGTTTTTGCCTCCTGCTAATGATGGTAGCAGCAGTAGAGCTGCCATCAATGGATCATTCTTGGCGGAACTAATTTTATCAGAATGCCATCTGTTCTATCATTCCAGGGAATTCTGAGAGAAATGGCACCCTCTTCAGTGGCTGCCATTTTGTTTCTGGAATTTCCAAGAAAAACACACCTTCTAGGGCATTCTGGGATTAAATTATGGCCACGAAAAACAGTGACTGAAATCTGCTCTCCTGCTGCTTTGTCATGAAATGTAAACTGCCCCCTCCCCAAAATGTATGCTTGAGGTGTAGAGTAAGTGGAAGCAATGAAAATGATACCCATTTGTTCCTTTTGTTCCTCCGCACATTTGCTTCAGAATGAATGGGAATTGAACAATTGACTTGGCACAATTTGGTTCAGTTTTCCATTCATTTCAAAGCAAATGAACTCCCTTTGTTTACCACAGACAAGACACTTTTCACATGGGGGAGCCGTCAGAATTACAACCCTCTCATTTGCTGTCTGAACGGGCCTGGGAATCATGTATTTGAAACAATTGAAAGAATGCATAGTATATATTTGAAACCATGTTTATATGGCCAAGACCTTAAAGTTTGACAACTAACGAGAAAAAACATTAGGGGAAAACGTCCTTGCTAGAATATCTAAACTTTCCTAGAACATAACAGCTTGCTTTTTAGTGCGAAGTCTATGAAGTTTTAAATTCTGCTAGAAGGGGGAGAAAGGCAAGTATTACTGAATTCAATTAGTACATCCCTGCAATTAGAATTTAATACTGATGTTTTCTCACTTTTATTCTCAAGATGCTGTTGCTATCTGTGGTAATTTTTACTCTAGCAAGCCAAAAATCTGCCAGGCTTGCTTCAGTTTTGTGCCACTCCTTCGTTATCTTAATGCATCTAAGTTCTACCCAAATCAGTGGCAAGGTAACACAAATTGGGGTCAAAGTGCAAACAAAAGTCTGAAATGATGGGGAAAGAAGACTACTCTGGGAAATAATGCTTTTGTTGTGAGGAAACTGTTGTATTCACAGACAGTTATGGGTTTCTTTTTATTATTTGATAATTCACAGCACCAAAAAAAAAAAGTTGCACATGATGAGAGTTGTTCGGAATAAAGTTTAATTGTGTCTACAATTTTTTTCCTCCTACTGAGGTAAAATAATTAAGAAGAAAGTGTGATTTCACAGACAGAAAAATAATGTGTGTGCATTGTGTACCTCCAGTATCTCCTAACACAATACTTCAAAAAGTGAGTGAAAAGATAACTAAGACACAAATATTTCAGCTGCTTTCTCACACACCAGCAGTGAAATATATCACATTTTCCAAAGTGAAATGAGCCGCCTTATTTGTTTATTTATTTTGTCAGCTTTATATCCCACCCTTTCTCCCAAAGGATCACAGAACAGCTAACAATATAAAAGGAAATAAATATGATGACAGAGCAATAATTTTAAAAATCACAGCACAGTTTGAACACAGAACAACAGCAGCAGACCATTTTATATTTGGTAGGTGCTATCTATTGGTAAATCAATTTTGCAGTTATTTGCATTCAGAAAACCTTTATGGCCCAGGCATACCTGAACTTGCTTGTCACAAATATTGAAGGCACATGAGACCAGTGTGTGGGTGAAATCTGGTCACAACTTTATTGGTTGCACAGACATATAAGAATTTGGCATGGCATAAACGCAAGACCAACCTGTCAGGCAGCCCATCGTTTCAGCGATCCCAGGCCCAACCCACCTGCTGGCCCACCCAAAGAGAGAGTTGCTGGACTCTTGGAAATCGAGTTCACCTATAGTGTGAGCACGTGTTGTGGTTGGGACAGGAAAGCACCTCCCCCTCCTCCCTCTGGTTGTTGAGGGAGGAGTAGTCAATGGCCACAGATGGGAGGGGGCTAGGTGTTGCTGGGGAAAATTGGATGTAGCAATTTTGGTGATTGACAACCCAGGTCATATATAACCCCTGCGCATCTGTGGGTCAGCCTCTTGGCTGCGTGTTCCAGATTCACCTGGACCACTCAGACTGCCTGGAGCACAGTGGAGCGATCTTATCATTGTCTGGTTAAATTTCTCTATTTTCCCCCTTCTTTCTAGTCCCCTCCAATCCCTTAATTACTTTAAGCCCCCTTTTCCCTGTTTGATTTCCCACCCCACCCCTCCCCACCCCTACCCTTGGGGAAGATTCTCCCTGTGCCTGTGAGCGCTGCCTGTGTGGAGAGCCCCCGTTAGGGGCTTTCCTTTGCACTAAGGCTTTCCCCCATTTCTCCCGTTTTTATAATGGTGGGGTTGGTCAGGGCTGTTCCAGACTGGTTGGAATCACTTTATTTAGTATTCCCGAAGGCTGGTTTTATTTTGGGTGTGTAGAATAGTAAATAAAAAATAGAAATAATTTATTGTCACTGTACCTGTTGCTATTTCGAGTGTGCCTCCTAGCATTTTGACGTGATCACTGTTGTGGGCTGTTTCTGTCTCATTTTGTGTGGGCCCCATCATGAGACTAAGATTCTTAAGAGCAGAATCAGGGAGGCCTGCTCGGCCTGCACATATTTATTCAAGCCTCAGCCTCCTACTACTCTATGAAAATGTATCCGTTTGTTTGCAGGCTCAGTAGCTCAGTGTGTGCGTGTGCCTGAACGTCTGTGCTGCTGTTGCAAATGTATCTCTTAGGCAGACAGAGTGGAGCCCCTGACTCCGTGCCTCATAGGACTATGAGCACTCTGTCTATGCTCTTTAGCTATGCTGTTTCTGAACAAAGTTAATTTCTTCAAGTATGTTTTGCCCTGATAGTGACAGTCGCAATTTTAGATGTCTATTTTACTTAGTATTCTTTACTGGTATTATTCTATTGCTGGGTAGGTAGTATAGAAATAGAAATACTTTATTGTCACTGTACCACATGTTTACAGTGAGACTGATAAGAGCCCTGCTCCCCCCCAATCTCTCAGTCCTTGCACACTCTGTGTGCTGTTGTTCTACCACCAATCCCTAACGTCAGCTGCAATGTTTGTCTTTCATTCAGCAGCCTCTCGGCCCATGGGTTTAAAGAAAATGTTCTTTAACCTGTGGGTGCGGCTTGTCATGTTTCTATATCTCCTGCCCGAAGGCAGCCCATTTGTGATTTAATTTCCCTCCCCCCTAAGAACTTGGTGTTTCTTGAGAGGGTGCTTCCCTCAAAGAGGGCAAGCAGGGGCACCTGGGCAGGCGGCGGGCCACCTCGAGGCTGTTATTTCACTGGAATTGGGCTTTGCCTTAATAGGCCTAGTGGTCCATGGTATACTGCAAATGGCTGGGCCGTGTAGCCATTACAGCCTTACTGGTCGGGGGGGCTTATTGTTCTATAAATAAATTTGAATAATCAAGGCAATTTGGACAGGATCTGATATGCCAAGGGTTTAATAGTTCAGCGGCTTGGTCTGTGATTGAATTGCTTGATTCCTTTTATGTGCACGCAGCTAGAATGGCTCCATAGAAGGCTTCTGCACAGCCTTATTCCTCTATCCCAGCAGAGAGGGCTATTAGGGGCCACCCCAGTCACTTCATTCGCCCAATCCTAGTTGTACTGTGGGCCGTATAAAATCCTTCATAGCAAATTTGGCTGGTGATTCTGTAGCGTTGTCTCACTCTGCATCCGGAATGGATGGTCTCCTTCAACACTTTGCCCGTCAAACCAGTGCTCAAGCAGGGCCACTGCCTCCAGTTGGGGCTTCATCTCCTGAGATGGTGGCATCCAGCGTGGAGGAGGAGCCCCCAATTCAGGGGTTATAATTTCTGTTTCCCAATTTTCACGGAGTCCAGTTTGTTCCTCTCCGCAGCTCAGCGGGCAGCTAGGAGGAGGGGGCAGTAAAAGGCCCCCACCCGGTCCGGGAGGTCTTCTCAGTCCTTACCCGGGCCTTCTTCTGGGGTTGGTATCTCACCTGTTCCTTCTCCTCAGCTTCTCCCAGGTATTTTGCTGCAGGATCCTGCGCCTGAGTCCTCTGCGGAGGCCGGCCTACCAGTGCCAGCGAGAACGTCTTCAGGCGGAAAGCGTTGCCACAAGAGACGTGCCTGAAAGCGGGCCAAAAGGAGCCTGGGAGACTCTTCTTTTTCGACGGCCTCTCCCAGGTACTTCGGCCCAAGGGGCGATTCGCCATGACGGGAGCACCTCTTGGTGGTGCAGCAGTAAAAATGCTGGCATGCTTGCAAAGTTAAGCAGGCTCTGGTGCGGTTCAAATTGGAGGGGAACCACTTGTTGCGATGCATGGAAGTTGGTCAAAATGACGTTCAGGATCCCTTCCAGCTTGTCTGTTCCTTGATTCCGTGACTCCCCTGGTGAATAGTTGCACATACTTTTTAATGCTTGCTGTCTAGGCAGGCACCCCCCCTTTTCGGGGGGGAAGGGGGCCCACAGTAGCAACCCAAAACGCCCCCTGTCCAAGCAGGGCTGGGGCTGACAAGCAACAATCCTATACCTCTCGCCCATTCTCCCATGAAATTATCTCAATCGATGCCTGGCTGGAAGGTTATACAGATTGGTCAGCTGTTTTGCACTGGTGGGAAGGGTCCCCCCATAAATTTGGATTCCCGTGCCATTTGGGATTTGTCCTTAAGTAAGCCCCATGAGATTGCTGTCTGATCCATGATTTATTGCATCCCTAAGGCCCCCCGTGAATGATGCCATCCCGTCTGAACTTTATTCCTTGAAATGCACGTCCTATGTTCAGGTGGTTAAGGTTTTCAAAAAAAAACAACAAACAAAAAAACACGCAAACAAACAAAGAAGCAAACCAGAAGAGGGGCCTGGTGGTCTAAAAGGCATTTTTGAATCGGTGTTGAGGTTATTGCCGTTCACCCTCTAGTTTTTTAAGTAATAATAGCAGTTCGAAAGCACGTCAAAGTGCAAGTAGATAAATAGGAACCGCTCTGGCGGGAAGGTAAACGGCGTTTCCGTGCGCTGCTCTGGTTCGCCAGAAGCGGCTTAGTCATGCTGGCCACATGACCCGGAAGCTGTACGCCAGCTCTCTGCCAATAAAGCGAGATGAGCGCCGCAACCCCAGAGTCGGACACGACTGGACCTAATGGTCAGGGGTCCCTTTACCTTTACCTTAATGATAATGATAATAATAATAATAATTTATACCCGCCCATCGGGCTGGTTTTTCCCCGGCCAATCTGGGTGGCTTCCAACAGAGCGTTAAAATGCAATGATGCTTCATCAGATCCAATCTTGCCAGGACATACAATTCCGTGAGCAAAGTGGTTGCCCCAGGCCGCCCCTCCGTTCAGCTTGGCCATGCTGTGTGCGGCCCAAGGTCCCCTTACCTTTGTGTTCCCTTACCAAGTGAGGGAAGACAGATCTCATGCGGTAGGTGCAAAAATCCTGAGCAAATGCAACAGTAGTTCACCGTGGCGGGGTACCTTGAATCTGCACAGTGTTTCAGGTTCATTCTGATGCTACTGCATCTTGGCCCGGGGTTTTATTTTAAGGACTGATGGTGCGCAAAGTCTTGGCCTCGAGTCTGATATGGCGAGGCTATCGTGACCTAACTTTCTTGAGTTTCCCCATTGTAGTAACAGTGTGCATTTGGACTGTGGAGTTCAGTGTATGCCGGATCTACGTTGGTTTGGTGACCAGGTATTGTTGAGCCTTTTGGCAAAATTGGTCCTCACATTCGGTTGAGTCTCCACCCCCTTTTACGCATTTTCCAGCTGCACTGCTTATGGTTTAATATTGTGTTTTTCTGTTTGTTTTAGCGCGTGTTCATCTAAGGTTTCCGCTGATGCTCTATCCCATATTTTCAGATTGAGAGCTTCAGGTCCTGGGCTTTGAACGCCTAGCCATAGCCGGACTTTTCTGGAGCTCCTGTGGCACTTTAGCAACAATTAATTTATTACAGGGAGTAGCAGCTTCCATTCCCTCTTCCGCTTTTAGATCTTATGGGAAGGTTTACACTGATTTCTTGGTTGTTTGCTGGCAGTCATCAGCCATTCAGAGGAATTTGCCCCCATCCTCTGAGTAGGCGCTGCAGTATTTGGCTCGCCTGCTCCAGTCCGGACGTGCCACTAAAAAATCATCACAATCTAATTCGCTGCAACTTCCTTTTTTGGTAAAAAACCTGATCTCCAGAGACCTTTTGCGCAAAGGATGTCATGAGCAGAGCCTTGGAAAGTTGGTGTTGGCTCCAACCTCCGAGGACACCGGGCAGTGAGCAGGTCATTTTGACCTTCTATGCATTATCGGCCGCAAGCCAAGACTTGCCTGCTGGTCAAGGTTTGAGGGCATATCCTTTCTGCCGCACATTCCTTGGCAATTTTGTACACTGTGGGTTGAGAAATTTGGGTTGGAGCCAGCACGGGAAACCACTTTTCGTTCCTACAAGAAGGCCTGGGCCGACTTTGTAGTCTTTGTTAGTCAGCTCGGGGCAGGTCATCCTAGCTCACTTCCTTCCTCAGCTCAGGTCCTCAAATACTTGGCGCAACTTTTTCAGCAGGGTCGTGCCCCCAGGACACTCAGATTGCAGGTGTCTGCTATCTCTTTCTTTTCAAAATCCTTTTTGATGAAGACCCTTGCTCCAATTTCTTAGTCCGTCAGACGTTGAACGGCTGGTCGAGACCATGTGGCCATTTCCGCCGCGGAGGTAACCCTTACTGTCCGTAGCTCGAAGACCGATCAGCAGGGCAGGGGGGCGGTCCTGAGATTGCCTGCCACGGGGGCTTCGGGCGCTTGCCCCATAAAGGATGCGGCTAGATTCTTAGAGTTGCGCCCTGCGGGGCCTGGGCCGTTTCTGGTTCATCGTGACGGCCTGCCCCTGACGCGTCAGCAGTTCACAAAGGTCATGCGCAAGGCCATCGGGCCTGCGGATTTCCTGCTTCTAATTTTGCCCCACATTCCTTCCGTATTGGCGCGGCAACGACAGCAGCCCTTTGGGGGACTGTCGGTGGATATAGGACATGGGCCGCTGGAAGTCTGACGCTTATAAGTCTTACGTCAGGCCACGGAAGTGATTCTCACCCTGTTTGTTTTTCTTTAATTTCAGGTCCTGCTCCTGTGCACATTTGGATCGTCGGTCACAGCATTGTGTATTGGGCCGGCGACAGAGCCAGAGAAGCAGGACTGGGGTCCAACCTTGGGCTTCCGCCCCATGTGCATTTAACTTGGTTGGGCAAAAGGGGGATGTTGTGGGGTGCACTGCTTCCTCTAATTCGTGAGCAGGTGTTTTTGAGGGGTTCCCCACAGGCCATTGTGGTTCAATTGGGTGAAAACGTTTTGCTGGCCACTGATTGCCAGTCTTTGCGCCTGCGAATCCAGGCTGATTTACGGGAGCTTGCATCTAAATTGCCACGGGTTCAGTTATTTTGGTCGCATCTCCTGCAACGGCGCAACTGGAGGGGTGCTCGCTCTCAGGCAGCCGTTGAGAAAGCCCGGAGGCGCACCAATGGTGCGGCCGTCCGAACGGTCCTTGCCCTGGGCGGGTTGGTTATAGCTCACCCTAACATTTTTTCTGCAGTAACCTCTTTGTTCCATCAGGATGGGGTGCATCTTTCCCCAGGAGGAAATGATTTTTGGTTGCAGTCTGTTTTTCGGGCCTTACAGGCCTGGCTGGGTTTGCGAGTGGTTGGCGGTGAGCTGGCGCTCTTGTGGCGGTTAGGCATTGGTTCATTGATTCATTGGTGGATGGGTGTGGTCGCCCTAAAACCAATGATTCATCGGCGGATGGGTGTGGTCGCCCTAAAACCGATGATGGAGTTAGGAGTTCCGGTAAAGGAACCCAAGGGGCTCTATAAGTTTGTCCGATCCCGATTCGGGAATGCAGGGCCATGCTTGAGCCCCTTGGGACCCCTGGGGGGAGGGAGGACGGTGCCCCCAGACTCTGTTAACTTCCCTCAGTTTAAAGGGTTTCCTTAATACCTGCCAATGGCAGCTCTGTCCCCTAGGAGGGACATGGAAGAACCAATGCCTACGCAACCACTCACGTGATTTGTATTTAAATAAAGTTGTGGCCCTAAATTGTTCTTGCCCAAAAACCAAACAAAAATAATGTCTGAAGTGTGAATTATTTTGGGGGGTGACTTGGCGTCCTCAACACACAAATCGAGTTCACCTATAGGGTGAGCACGTGTTGTGGTTGGGACAGGAAAGCACCTCCCCCTCCTCCCTCTGGTTGTTGAGGGAGGAGTAGTCAATGGCCACAGATGGGAGGGGGCTAGGTGTTGCTGGGGGAAATTGGATGTAGCAATTTTGGTGATTGACAACCCAGGTCATATATAACCCCTGCGCATCTGTGGGTCAGCCTCTTGGCTGCGTGTTCCAGATTCCCCGCCCTCCTCTCCCTTTTTTATTAGGCCTCTGTGTTGACCTTGCTTTGCCTGTTATGGGGTCGTCTGCTTCTTGATGGCAGGGGCCTAGTAGGAATTTTGTCCATCTGGCATATTGGCTTGAGCCAGTGGGGTTTTTGCCTACTACATTGCAACTCGTCACAACTTGTAAGGTTGGCGGTTAGGCATTGGTTCATTGATTCATTGGTGGATGGGTGTGGTCGCCCTAAAACCAATGATTCATCGGCGGATGGGTGTGGTCGCCCTAAAACCGATGATGGAGTTAGGAGTTCCGGTAAAGGAACCCAAGGGGCTCTATAAGTTTGTCCGATCCCGATTCGGGAATGCAGGGCCATGCTTGAGCCCCTTGGGACCCCTGGGGGGAGGGAGGACGGTGCCCCCAGACTCTGTTAACTCCCCTCAGTTTAAAGGGTTTCCTTAATACCTGCCAATGGCAGCTCTGTCCCCTAGGAGGGACATGGAAGAACCAATGCCTACGCAACCACTCACGTGATTTGTATTTAAATAAAGTTGTGGCCCTAAATTGTTCTTGCCCAAAAACCAAACAAAAATAATGTCTGAAGTGTGAATTATTTTGGGGGGTGACTTGGCGTCCTCAACACACAAACACTGCGGCATGGGCTGGTAGCTTCTCCAGTGCTGGATTTATGTATAGGCTAAGTAGGCTGAAGCCTAAGGCCTCTAAATCTAGGGGGCCTTGCCAGCCCTCCTGCTCCCCAGCAGACGGTCTCCGTCAGATGTCTCCAAACTACAGCGTGTGGGCCAGATACGGCCCGCGGGACTTAATTATCCGGCCCGCGGCGACCCCCGCCACCCGCTGCCGCCGACTGCTCTTACCAGCATGGTAAGGCGCGGCTGCCCACTTCCGGGTCAGCAGAACACCGGAAATAGCTTGTGTGCATGCGCAAGCATCATTTCCGGTGCACAGTGCATGCGCACAAGCTACTTCTGGTGCTCCGCCGACCCGGAAGTGCGCCAGAAATAGTGTTTGCGCATGTGCAAACGTCATTTCCAGTGCACATCTGGGTCTGAGGAGGCCATGCGCATGCACACAAGCTATTTCCAGTGCTCTGCCGACCCAGAAGTGCGCAGGAAATAGCGTGTGTGCACGCGCATGGGCGCGTGCTCTCCCGCCCTCCGGCCCGCCGCGCAATCGGCACTGGAGGAACCGGCCCAAGGCCTGGTAAGTTTGCCGACCCCTGATCTCCCCTCTCCCAAAATTGCAAACCCAAGACCTCATGCGAGGGCAGGGCAACTCAGGCCTCTAAATCTAGGGGGCCTCACCAGCCTGCCCTCTCCCCAATGCCCCAGTCTCCCCTCTCCCAAAATTGCAAACCCAATACTTCATGTGAGGGCAGGACAACTATTAAACTCAAGGCTAGCCAATGCGGCCCAATTTGAAGCAGTGGGGCGCAACTTGTTTTTTGTTTGTTTGTTTGTTTTGTAGGGCCCCAGTTCACAGCCTGCAAAGTCTGCAAAATCTTATAGATATAAATAAAATCCATCTAGATTGCCCTGGTGCAAGGGCCCCCTTAGGAGCGGCCCGCGGGGCCCAATTTGGCCCAATTGCTCCAATTGTCTTAAAGTCAGCCCTGTGTCGACTGTGCAGGGGTTGGACTGACAAACCCTGCACCTTCTAGGTCCCTGGTGTCACCATTCAGAGTGCAGACTCAAGGACTTGTTGTGGAAATAAAGGGGGGTACTTATTGGAAATCAGTTTTGTCACCTCTTCCACACCAAACTCCAAGACATTGAGCCCAGCCACCTTTTATTCACAGTCGCATAAGCACTACACTACAGCATGGCCATAAACTTGTACGTTCAACCGCTGAAATATACACCCAATACGTAGCAATGGAGATTTATGTTACTGCTTTATGAATGAACACTGTGTTGTCAACCAGTTCTTCCAAAGCCTTCCTAAATTATAAAGCTCCAAAATACAGGCCAAAAGAGAACAGGTCTGGGAAGAGCGAGGCATACAATGGGCCCTGCTCCGTGTAACTCCTGCCCTGCCATTTGATAGAGTGCCCACTTGCCCTCCTTCTTGACATGGAATGCTCTCTATTGGGGTCTCCAGGTCCAGTAGAAAGACCATAAAAAGGGAGAGCAGGGACCTTGACGTTCCCAACAGCTGTTAAGCAAGCAAGAGAACATATCACCTTTGTCACAGTCAGGACGCCTATGTCCTGGCCAGGCCTGCACCCAATCTTGTTTTTGTACAATCTTGTTTGTCCCCAGTAACCAGTAACCAAAATTATATTATCAACATATACAAGCAGAAAAGTTGTTTTCCTTCATTTGCTAGGAATCATATAAAACAAAGTGGCACTAATAAAGAAAAGTTCCAGGGTGGCAACAGAAAGAAAACTAAAAATGCTTTTGCAGTTCATCAAATCTATCCAGCAATATCAAGTTATAGGAAAACTGGTGCTATCAACAGTAATCCGTCTAGTTGGTTAATTGGTTCAGCAACTTCCATGCACATGACGTCTGATGCTAATTATTTCCCCCAAGAGTTAAATGATAACTAATCAGAGGCAGCTACAGGAGAGCTATGAGATTCAGGTGAGGGTCAGGTGCCTTGTCAATCCCAGCAGGTATATAAGAGGACGACCCGGCGTGCCCAGAGTCTCTGCTGACATTCATTCCAAAGAAACCGAATCCTGGATAAGTGCTCAAACCCCTGGAATCTCTTGGCACTCAGAGATTGGAGTGGCACGTAACCGTATTGCAAACTACTGAAAGTTTTGAGAAAGTTTACAAGACTTATTCCGCAATTGTGGGCATCTTTATTCAAAGTCCTACTGTGTTGAATAGGTCTTACTTCTCCAGGTAAGCATGCATAGGATTGCTACTTAATTGGCCTGTATGTATAGGAAGAATTATGAACAAACCATGCAGTCTGGATAATTTTTTTAAATACATTCTTTGCTACAGTATCTCTGCTATGGGAAGGGGAGACGCATTCCTAATACAAATCAGTTAATACCATCACAAGCTCCATTGTGAAAGCAGAGAAAAGGACTTGGCAAAACATAGCATTCTAATATTTCCTTTCAAATATTGTAACTTAATAAAGTGAAATTCCCCCCTCCCCCCCCCCAGTTTCTGTTTGGCAAATTATTTAAACCATGTGTGATATCTTCTACTATGAATGCTTGCCTTTGTAGAATAGCACATTTGTGCAGCCAAATCATAAAACGCTAGGCAATTGGGGTGGCATTATGCTCCAAAAGTGAAAGACGACTCCCCGATGTGATGACATTTTTTTTTTTTAATGGGGAGTTAATCTTTTCAGTGCTAAAGTTTTGTCCTAGTCGGAGATGGGCTGTAGTGATGAATGCCTTGCAGCTGTTCAAACAGCAAAAGACCAAGTTGCAATTTGCTCTGCATCCATTAGATGGTGCTTGAAACAGAAGATATCAAGAAAAGCAGCAGAAAACTGTGTGTGTGTGGTTGTGTACGTGTGCATGCATGTATATGTTTTCATCAAATGAATTGCTAGATATGCAACACATTTCTCAACAAAACAAAGCAAAGGTTTCAAACACAATGGATTAAACAAATGCCTAATTTGAGTTTATTAATTTTTATATGTTGCATGTCTTCAAGAACAGAGCTTGATAAATGCACAGATATGTAGGATGGCATCCAGTAGCACCTGTCTGCTAATAGAAGGAATATGTTGGCAGAATGGGGGAAAGGAGGTGATTCTCCCCTCTGACCTGTAGTCTCCCTGTTCTACCCTAAATCTGCTCCAGAGCATTGGGGTACCCTCCGGAGCAGACATAGGGAGGCACAGAAGAAAGGGGGGCTTGTCAAAATTTGCTTCCCTCCCCTGCTTCATTGACAGATTCCTTCCATTATTGGACACTTTAGGGTCCCACCTTTACATTTCCAAGTCCCACTTAATTTCCAAACATTTACAATTTGGACAACTTTGACAACTTTTGAGCCAAAAGTTTATCTAGGGTCATAGAGAACCTGTGGCCTTCAGTGGTTGTTGGATTTCAATCAGACCCCAACCATCATATTCAATGGTCAGGAATTATAGGAGCTAAAGTTCATCAACATCTGGAGGGCAACATGATCCCCCACCCCTGACACAGCCTGCTGTTTGGCATACTTGCTTGAGGTCACCTTGCTCTACAGACTCCTTGACAAAGTGGGCCTTTTCACTTTTGCTGTGTTGTTGCATTTCTGAGAGCTGCAAAGAGCTTACTGATCCAATGGTAAAGAATATTGGTGGGTGTGACTGCTTGGGTAGTTTTAATAATGAATTCACAGAATTCCAATTTAGAAAGTGTCTCTAGGTCCTATGTCTAGCATCATTGCATCAGCAGAGACTTTTTCCCTTGCTGCAAGATAACAAAAGCTGCAGCACTTCATGACACCTCCTAAATGTGTCCACTCGGGGGTCTGGAACTGACAACTTTTGGAGTCTTTCCCAGGGAAGAGCCTGTCCATTTGTGTGGTAGGCACATGGATACTTATACAGTCAATCCTCAGTTCCTGAACGCCTCTGTTTTGGACCGTTTCGGCTCCCGAATGCCGAAAACCTGGAAGTAACTGCTCTGGTTTTTGAATGATTTTCAGAAGCCGAACGTGCTACGCGGCTTCCAGGACCGGTGCTGGCAATTTTGGCGCCCTAGGCGAGGGGGCGGGCCACGTGACGTCATTGCATATGACGCACGTTGCAGAGCGGTGCCCCGCCCCCTGACCAGCCGGGCGCCCCCCGCCGCCGCGGTTTGCTTGCTCCGCCGCTGGTTGGGGCGGCGGCGGGCGGCGGCGGGCGGCAGGCTGGCCAGCGCCCCCTCCATTTTGGCGCCCTCACCGCTGCGGTTTTCGCCCCAACCTGCTTGCTCTGCCGCTGGTTGGGGCGGCACCGGCGGGGGGCGGGGGGCAGGCTGGCCAGCACCCCCTCCATTTTGGCGCCCTAGGCAATTGCCTAGTTCACCTAAATGGACGCGCCGGCCCTGGCAGCTTCCATTTTGAGTTTTTGGTTGTTGAACGTTTCGGAAGTCAAATGGTCTTCCAGAACGGATTTCGTTTGACAACCAAGGTTTGACTGTATCAGCAAAATCCAATAAAAAAGGCATAAAACCCCTACAGCAGCTGTAGTACAGCTACACGCAATAAGACAGTCATAATGTGCCTCTTTTACACTTCTTGAAACTGGGAGTTAGGAAAGCCCAGTGAGCTGCCTCTCAAGTAATTACATAGGACTTAATTTATTAAGTACATAAAGAGAGCCAAAAGTAATGCAGCCTTATCTTCCTTTCCTTACTGGATCCCTTTCTAAGAAGAAGTTATATATATTTTTCATTTGGGGAGGAAATTGATTGAGTGATTGTGAGCCATGGTAGATAATTTCATTTCTCTTTTTACCAAAAATTATCAAAAGACTACATAATGAAACCAGCTTGTTTGACATAGAATCATATATTGTTAATAGTACGGTGAAAACGTGAGGATGCAGCATAAAGATTGAAACAGAAAATAGAATAATAGGAAAGGATTGTTCATGCTTTCAGAATAATAAAATGTGCTTACGACCTTATTCGATTATTTTCTGATTGCTAAATTGCTTCATAACATTTCTAACCCAATTCTCTAACTAAAATTCACAAGGAAAATTCAAATTTGTTTAAAAGAGGGTGAGAGGGCAATAACACATTGGGACAAAAGAAGAAAGCATGATAATCAGAGATCTCATAATTCAGTCAATCAGGGTTCATCTACACTTGCATTCATCCTGTGTTTTCTTTTGTTTGTCTTCTGATTTCTAGACATGAGTCCAAGAGGATTTTCTTTCTTCCCACTGCTTTCCCTAGGAAAAACCTCCATTTACCGCTGAATCAGAACAAACATTAATCTGCAGAAAACCCAGCTGATGTTTGTTCTGATTCAGCGGTAAACAGCAGAAGTGAAGTGCCATCTCATCTAACATACGAAGCTGATTAGCTGACGTATGTCTGTCTGTATCTTTTTCGCAGAAAACAACAATTGCTACAAGGATCACGAAACTTCTCTAAAGGTTACATGGGGAGCAGTAATGCTTGCCAGAAAACATAGTATGAAGCGTTTCCCAGAAACAGGAAACCTGAAATTTGAAAATAATAACCCAGAAGACCAGCATTGTTTCAAACTTTTGTTCAACAACTTCTAAATCCCTTGACAAGGGTTAAGCAATGTTTTTGCTGGCTAAGCAACTATAACGCATCTTACCCAGAGTTAGAAGCATGCAACCCTGCATGTGGATACAGAAAGTCAATCTGCATAAACATACATCTTTAGTCTAAAACAGGCTTCCTCAACCTCAGCCCTCCAGATGTTTTGAGACTACAGTTCCTAGCATCCCTGACCACTGGTCCTGTTAGCTAGGGTTCATGGGAGTTGTAGGCCAAAAACATCTGGAGGGCCAATGTTGAGGAAGCCTGGTCTAAAACTTTGGCAGGATTAGCACAAAAAATAATTGGGCAGCTCCACCACTGTATGATCAAATGAAACAAGGGCATCAGAAGAGTGCTGCTAGATCAGACAAAAAGCCCATCTAGCTAGAGATGTGGATCCTGTAATCCTCCATGTGTTGTTGGGCTCCAATACCCATCAGCCATATCCAGCATGGGAAATAGTCTGGGGTGATGGGATTTGTAGTCCAGCGACATCTGGTAGGCCATAGCTTAGCCATCCCTTTTCTAGTCCAACATCCTGCTTCTCACAGAGGTCTACAACAGGAGTGGGGTACCTTCGGCTCTACGAATATTATTGAAACGCAACTCCCATCCTCCCTGGCAATTGGCCAGGCTTGCTAGGGCTGATGGGAATTGTAGTTTAGCAGAATATGGAGGGCCAAGGGTTCCCCACTCTTCCAGGAAGCCTATAAGCAGGGTTTCAAGACAACAGCTCTCTCCTGCCTTTTGCTTTCCAGCAAGGGGTATTTATGGGCATATTGCCTTTGAAACTGGAGATGCCATAGAGCCAGTATTAGATCTGTTCAGTATGAAGTTGTCTTTTTAATGCCACCCAAGCTATTGGCCATCATCACATCTTGTGGTGCCCATTTAATCATGCATGGTCAGCCCCGAAACTGCTGCCAATCAATTTAGTTTCACTCACGTTTGCATTTTCGTCCACCACCATGTTCTTCTGTATAAAAGGTGGCAGAAGAAATATTTAGGTAAACAAATGCATTTAAGTCCCGCTTACGTTGATGGGAAAACAGTGTGCTGCGGACACTATGGGACTTTGAAGTATTTAACTTTCTCTGGATCTTACTCCAGTAGTGTACTCCGGTTGTGTGTGTGTGTGTGTGTGTGTGTGTGTGTGTGTTTTCTTTAATTATCACTCCTAAAATATAATGCTCACACTGAATAGGGATTAAAAACCAGCGATAAATCTGGGGGAAATATGCAGGCAATGGGGGGGGTGTTCAAACTGTGCAAAGACAATTACTTTTTTGCCATACATATAACAGAAGTGAAGGCTTAATTAACTTGTCAGAAAGTGTAGCATCTCTTTTCTTGAGCTGCTGAACTCACCTTCCCAAAAGACTTGGAGGCAGGCGGAGGGAGAGGGAGGGGGCGGGGTGGGGGAGGAATCCTCCATGCTTTATCTGAAGGAGCTGATCATGCATGACATTCCTGTCGCCCAGTAATCTAGTTTGTCTGTCATTACCAGAGGCTTTTTTTCTCTTTCTTTCTCCAGCTGGCTGAGTAGGCTTCTTTCACCATTTGTCTGGCAACGTCTCGGCGGCACAGCTCCCAAATGTTCAATGATGAGGGACACCTTTGTGCCGATGGGCTGAAGCAGCAAGACGCAGCATCACTATTTATGTGACACATGACACTCCTGTTTTATCAGGGAAATGTGGAAAGTTCTGGTGAAAAGATCTGAGATCCTTGTTTGGCGAAAATCATAACTGTGAAGCGTGCCCTTAACAGGACCTTTAAGGCATGATACATACCTAAGGACATGGGACTCCAGAAGTAGGGATGGGTGAATTGGTCGATTTTGGTTCTCCTCGTTTCTCATTTTTCCTATTCTTAAACTCAGTTCTTTTACACTTCGGTGTGATTTGTAATTTGAAACCTTCAGAAAATTTCTCAGCATTTCAGTCCAAATTGCTCCTCATACACATGCTGTATAAGGTTTTGACAAAAGTAACATGTTTGCAAGCATTTGTGTAGCATGTTTGTATGTGTTGCTTTAGCAAATATATGCATTTTTATATGTGCAATTTGTACACTTCGGTTATTGCTGAAGAACTGGTTTGCAAAATTCAGAGAAGTGTCAATTTCAAAGGACAGCTGGGCTTCGGTTGGCATATTCTTTTGCAAAGTGAGAATTTGATAGAGTTGACTTCAAATGTGTACGGAATTGAAATTTGTCTCCATCCCTATATATATTCAGCAATAAAGACTACTGGACAATTGAACATTTGCCATACATGTCCAGGTCATACTACATGTTACCTATGTAGTGTTGGGTGGGAAGAAGAAGACCACCCTTCATCTGAAGAGCATAGGGTAGTTCACAACATAAAATGAAAAATAACTTGGCTTATTTTCTGAGCCAATCCAACATTTGGAATTCACTTGCCCCCAACCCTCCTCAATCCCTGTCTCTCTTCCATGCTTTTGGGCTTCCCATAGCCATTTGGTATACATACAAAATAATAATAATAATAATAATAATAATAATAATAATAATAATAAATTTTATTATTTATATGCCTCCCAGCCACTCTTCAGTTATTTTCTAACTTTAAGTAGTGTCTTTGTATGCAACTTTCGGGCAGGTATTTTGGTAGGATGAACTGCCTTCTGCAAATCAGGGTGTGCTGCTGGGGCATGTGCTGTTGTCACTGAGAGTTGTGTTGTTATTGTTGTTGTTGTTGTTGCAAATCCCCAGTGCAAAGTTTAGTAAACCTTTCAACGCCATCATGGATTTGACTGACCCAATAGGATTTCGCGGTCAGAACTGTCATTTCGACAAATCTGAACACTGCGCTGGTAATCCCAGGCTCTCTGAACTCTATTTAGGGCATAATATTGAAAAATACTATTTTCTCCTGCCATTTAAAACAGACAAGACAACTGTGTTTTCCCTTCAGGGCAGAGCACTACCACTCAAACTCTTGAAACTTTTGTAGAATCTGTTTAGACCAAGAATCCTATTACTGGATATTTTCAGTGAGTCATTTTGTTTGGTTGAAATGTTTATTTATGTAAAACATTTATTCGCCTCTCTCCATGTGCTTAAGGTAGTTTGCAACAATATAAAAGGGTTTTTTTTAAAAAAAAAAAAAAAATGCAGAGAGAGAGATTGTACCACAGCTATAAAACAGGATATATATGACCTGGATTGTAAATTTCTGCTGTTTAAGGCTATTAGAGAATCAGCATACTGAACCGAGCCAAGAAGCAACTGGGAGCTAAAGCAGCTAGTACAAAATGTGTTCTCTCATCCCCACCTGACAGAAGGTAGATTAGAGGATTCTGCCCATAGTATCCTGCACAGAGTATCTATCAGACATTTATCTTCTGGGAGCTACAAAGGTGTGGATGATGTGAGGCAAGATCCCAATCCTCCAGAAGAAGGCTCAATTAATAGATCAGCTAGCTTGCATGAAAATTAGCAGAGCTATGTCCCAGAAGAAGAAGAAGTATGCCACCCTTCATCCGAAGAGCATAGCGTGGTTCACAACATAAAATGAAAAACAACTTGGCTTATTTTATGAGCCGATCCAACATTTGGAATTCACTTGCCCCCAACCCTCCTCAATCCCTATCTCTCTTCCATGCTTTTGGGCTTCCCATAGCCATTTGGTTGGCCATGGTGAGAACAGGATGTCAGACTAGATGGGCTATTGGCCTGATCCAGCAGTCTCCTCTTCTGTTATTAATGCCTCACCTCCATTGTCTTTAAGGAAGGAGCATAAGGAACAGCAGCAATAGCATGCCTTGAAAGGAAAGGAAGACAAGGCTACCATTCCTTCCACCCTACCCACCATCTTTGGTGCCCTAGCATGCATCATGGTAGCATATCAGGAACATGGGTGCAGTGTCCTGGGAAGAATGCAGTTCCCCCAGAAGCTACTGCAATGGCTGACCAAGAGAAACACCCATTTCCTCTCCTAGCTGGAGAGAATGCCTCTCTGTATAAGCTCATCCTGGTTCCTTGGCATACAACTAGAAGAAAGTATAGCA
This sequence comes from Darevskia mixta, assembly GCA_034641385.1. Classification (NCBI taxonomy): domain Eukaryota; kingdom Metazoa; phylum Chordata; class Lepidosauria; order Squamata; family Lacertidae; genus Darevskia; species Darevskia mixta. The sequence goes on from JAWWNH010000001.1 coordinate 19,210,691, forward strand.
GTGGTCAGTTTCTCATCCTGAATGTGGTCTAACATTCCTGGCAAGTTTTAAAAGTCCTTTAAAATGGATTCAACAAAAGGCTGATTGAAACATTTTGACTTTTACCATGATCACCTGAGATCATTTTCAGTTGTCACATAAAATTGAAATAAAGTGAAACAACAGTAAAACTTAATAATCTCATCTATTGGAATGTTTCATCCTAGCCACCAGAAGCTAGTCCAGATTTTAAATGATAATGTTTCAGGGTGTTCTCAGAGGAAAGGCAGCTTTTGCTTTGTGTGGGTTTTCAAAGAAAAGGTGTTGCATAGAAAACAACTGTCCTCTGATGTCTTACCTTTGCACATGGATGGATTAATCAAGGCAATGTTTTAGTGGATCAAGCCTGCATAAGCACAGTTTCCAATTCAACAAGCCAAACATATCTCACTAGCTACATTCAAGGAAGCTTAAATATGGTCAGGTGTGATTGACAAATCAGAATAAGAAACCATGGCTTGCAGAAGGTTTGCTAGTCATTGCTTGTACTACAGCTGAATTGATAGGCAGCCATGGCTGCTGCTCTGGGGGCCCTGTCTGCACCAAAGAAACTGGAGTGAAGAGTTCAGGAGGGCTGAAAGCAGACCAGCAGTGATAAACCATGGTTTGCCTAAGAGTCTGGAAACTCGAACCAAGTTCTGGGTTCTGAACTATGGTTAGCGCAAGCCACAGACTGGTAAGATGTCTTAACGAGTAACTGTGGCCATCTAGTTACATGGCAAAGCTCCTGTTTTTGCAAGCTCAGGCAGGCAGCGAAAACAGGATGTTTGTTAAGTCCCTGGCAGGGTGCCATAATTGTACGTTCCTTTCAACAGATTGCATCTGGCAAAAAAGTGTGAGGGAGCCCTGAGAATTCTTTATTGAAACCAGAGCTCTCAAAGATGGGCAAAGGGAAGGCTGTTTCTTAACTTTGACAGAGTTTTCCTGGCTTCTTCTCCTCCCAGGCACGCAATCTCTCTCCTCATGGTGGTTTTGCTTTCCAGAACAATATGAAGAAATCTCTGAGCACCAGCATACCATAAAGATGCTGCTGGCATCGTTTTGCTTCTCTTTTATTCCAAGCATAACAGGGAAATGCCAGCAAGATAATGGACTTTCCAAAGAGTCTTTGTGGTGTTTGTTTGCTGAAGTTCAAATCGCTAGCAATAAAATAAAATTCTGTACTGCCAGGAAACAATCATTTAGCTTTCCAAAAATAAAAAAACAAACATTAGTCAAAGCAAACATAACAGGAAAAGGCACATATCCAAAATATGGAAAATTCTTTCTTTTCTAAAGGCAGAGATACAGACAACTCGCATACATTTATTTTTCAGTTGTTACACAGGCTTTTTGCTTACATCCCATCTTTCCACCAAGGAGTTCAAGGTGGCATACATGGCTCTCCTGCTTCCCATTTGATCCTCACAACAACCCTGTGAGGTTGGTTACGCTGACAGATAGCAACTGACCCAAGACCTCCCAGTCAGCTTGTCCTCTGAGCCCAACGAAGCTGCCGAAAGGATTCTTCAGGTTGAATAATGGGATAGCTCAGTTGGCAGAGAATAAGACTTTTCATCTCAGGGTTGTGGGTTTGAGCCCCACACTGGGCAAAAGATTCTTGCATTGCAGGGGGTTGGACTAGAAGACCCTCGTGGGCCCTTCCAACTCTACAATTCTATGATTCTATAAAGCTTTGAATAATAATAATAAATAAATAAACTTTTATTTGTACCCCGCCCTTCCCAGCCAAGACCGGGCTCAGAGCGGCTAACAATCATAAAACCACAACAAAACACAAAACAATCGGTTAAAAATGCAAATTAAAATACAATTTAAAATTTAAAATGCCACCTCATTTTAAGCACCCCACCAACAAACCAAAGGAATAAAACGTCAGGGTTAAACTCAAACCAACCCAAAAGCCAGGCGAAACAGCTCCATCTTGCAGGCCCTGCGGAAAGATGCCAAATCCCGCAGGGCCCTGGTCTCTTGCGGCAGACCGTTCCACCATGTCGGGGCCAGAACCGAGAAGGCCCTGGCCCTAGTTGCTGCTAGCCTGACATCCTTATGGCCCGGGATCTCCAAGATGTTATTATTTGAGGACCTCAAGGTCCTACCCGGGGCATACCAGGAGAGGCGGTCCCTTAGGTACGTGAAGGAGAAGATCCCCTTGCAATTTAAAGGAAAAAGTGAGGGAGGTGGATTGTATTGGCTGGAGAGCCACTTGGGTGTAACGGAGCTATGAATGAGTGAAACTGACACAAAATTTCAATCCTTATTTGGACTGCTGGAATAGCTCAGTTGGTAGAGCATGAGATTCTTAATCTCAGGGTCATGGATTTTTTGCTCCACATTGGGCAAAAGATTCCTGCATTGCAGGGGGCTGGACTAGATGCCCCTCATGGCCCCTCCCATCTCTATGATTCTATGGGGAACTTGGATGAAATTATTATTCTTCTTTTTTATAATCTGTTTATTAAATTTTCCAATACAAATCACATTGAAATTATTCCCAATTACATTCCAAATTACAATCCAAATTAATTATACAATTCCCAATTAAAAGAAATATTCCAATTATGCCTAATTATTATAATATTTTTTTATATATGGGCTTCCCATGTCTCGGACGCTGGAGCTTCCCTGATCACCTCCATCGATTGCTTTTAAAAATTCTTTCCATGGATGAAATTATTCTTACACCTTTCTTCCATTTGCAGCCAAGTAAATCTCACCAATATCAATGGCATTTGCTTCCCAGTAAGCAGCCATGGTCTTAGACCTATTAAATCTGTAAAATAAAGTTTCAGATGTAATAAAATGCCCCAAGCTGAGTTTTTTGGGAACCTTAATTAGCGGCGTAACTGTGTGCAGTTTGCTGATCTCATATATATGATTAAAGGTCATGTAATCACTGGAGACATAATTTACGACTTTCCCTGCATGTTCTGGCAGTCCAAAGAAAAAGATCTCTTTGCAGAGCCCAAAGTCCTGGAATTTCTTTTGCAATGCTTTCGTGTCCTTTGGTCACCATTTCATCATTTCATTGAGGTGCTTCGGTTTCTGATTGTGTGGCTCCCTTTTTATTGTCTTAATAAAGGGCCACAGCTGCAGTCAATTAGAGGAGCAGAACTCATGCAAGAGATTCACTGCCAATTTTCTGAAACCTCGATGACTAATAATGACTGCTGAATTTGACCAGTTTCCCTGGCATGTAGGGATTAATTAAAACTAATGATAAGGGGGGTGGGGGTGCAGAGTTGGAAGACGAAACTGAAACCCAAAGTAAATGTGAATCTGATTAAATTATTAGCGTGATTACCGCAGCTGACATGGTCATGATGAAAAGTTTGACATGACACACACACCACACTTACACAATATGCAATTGCAAAAGAGCCAGATCACGCCATACAGAAGCTCTGTCAGTGGTGATCTGCGATATGCAAATTAATCAGCAGGATCAAGGGAATAAGATGATTTTCCTCTGTCATGCTTTTTCAATATTAACCAGGATTATTTTTAAATATTCAGCACTTCCAACAATAGTATCTGCAGAGCCTGGAGAATAAAAGACAGGAATGAATGCATATTCTGCCCTGAGATTTGCACAGTTCTAGCATTTAAACACGCCTTACCGCACTTATATTATCCTGCTGTGCCACATACATTTGGAAAGGGGGAAACGAGTAAGGTGGAAGTCCTTTCTTGGCAACCGTCCATTTATACCTATGTGTAGTTTATGGTCACTGCTCCCAACCGGCACAACTACACTAGCATCTCACACCAGGTCCTGGGTGCCACTCAAGACTAAGTTCACAATCACTGTCCCTCTGGTCGGTTCCAGGGCCATCTTTACCCGGGGGTTCAAGGGGTTGGGGGCATCTGGGCACCAAATTCGGGGGGCACCAAATGTATACCTACTGTATACTGGTCCCTCTCGATTGGCAGCAGTGAAAAGCAATGGAGCGAAAGTCCCCGCCCCCTTTTTATATGTCATTGTTACAGGTGAGCGATTCCCCCCCCCCAAAAAAAAGCTCAACAACTTTGGCTTCTCCCCTCCCCAAAAAAGCTCAACAGCTTTGAGTTTGCCCCTCACCCTAAAAAGGTCAATAACTTTGGGGGCGCCAGGCAGATCTTTGCACCCCAGCAACGCATATGCTAAAGCTGGCCCTGGTCAGTTCCATGGCCAACTGTCTGAGGGTACAGTCATTTTGGGTATCCAGACATTTCCCCATGCCAAAAGGACACAGTCTTGAGGAGCCAGATCATTTGACACTTTGGGGCCCATTTTTAGCATAAAATAAGTCAAGACAACAAAACACCTCTCCTCTGTTCTTATGTGTATATTTCATTCCTCGTACATAAATACATGAAAATATGATGGTCTGCTCTGCTTCTAAATGCATCTGTGCAGTTGTGTCCTTTAAGGCACAAACTGAAGCACAAGGGGGGGGGGTGAAATAAGAGCTGTCCATTATGTTCATTATTTACTCCATCTCCTAATGAAATAGTCTGCTTCAAAGGGGCTGTTGAAGCCTACATCGGAGTTATGTAAATGAGTATGCCCATAGCTTCCTAATTGAATCTCAAAAGGATGTAATTGTGTTCCCCAATTCCATGTGGATACAGTTGGTTGTAGGTAATGCGATTACTCATGGGTTACTGCCTGCCTGCTGTATAAGAGTGCCAAGCCTGAATGTGCAACATGTTCCAGGGTTAATGAAGCCTAATGTGGTGCCAGCATCACTCTGTGCCACTGCCTGCAGAGTGTGAACGGATTATATCCTGTCCTTGCATACCATTTCATCCCTGCCATGATGAATGAAGAGCAGGATAAATCACTGATTAAGTATGCTAGTCACTGAATATGTGACTAAACTGATCCCTGCTGCAAAGACAAGTTTAATCTCTCTTTTTGCTTTTCCTCTCTCTCAAACTACAGTTTGGGGCTTTGAGCTCCGATAATTTTAATTTTTTATTTTATTTTTATTTTATTTTTTTGCAAAGGTAGGATTTATAGCCTAGTAACATTGAAATCAAATAGTTTCAGTATTTGTGCTTCTTTTTCTTCTGAATTGTTGCAAACTGGATAGCCCCATCGGGCAAAGGCCTTGACAGAACACATGGCATGGATGCTCTGCTCCCATGAAGCAAAAGAATAAACCCAGATGACTGACACAAGCACAAGACATTCTGCTGCCTGAGGCAAAGAGCAGGATGCCTCCCTCCATTCTGCATAAGGAATCCAAACAGACTGGTATTTGAATCTGTCTTCAGCAGTATTCCTTTACCAGCATCTTCCACCACACCTGAAGGCAGCAAGCTAGCTTAGCAGAAGCAGGCAGCATACACAGTGTTGCCCTCCAAAGCCTCACTTGATCTTACTTACCACTCCAGCCTAAGGCAGCTGCCTCTCTTTGCCTAATGGTACGGCTGGCCCTGACAGAACATCAGGAAAAGCAGGAACGAAAGTAAACCCCTGTTTCCCCTGCTACCTGTATTGCATCGCCTATATATACATTCAATGTCATTTTACCCAACTGATCTGAAGTAGGAGTGCAGAGGAAAATAAGAGATCAAAAGAGAAAATGCTATTTTTGCTTTGATCTCAGTAACCCAACCCTGGGGTAGGCAAGCTGTGGTAGCTCTAGATGCTTCTGAAGTCTAATCACAATCACCATGTTTAAACAGGGAATTGAGAGGCTGAAGCATTTTTTTCTCTCGGGTAAAACCTTGGAGGAAGCACTCACAAACACTACTGTAACCTGAATGTCCGGTGGAAGACTGAACACTATCAAATGCACTATTTACATGTATCACAGGGTCCACAAGCAATGGCTCCTTCATCTCCATATAATTTCCTCCTACTTAAGAAGAGGGATGCGGGTGGCGCTGTGGTCTAAACCACTGAGCCTAGGGCTTGCCGCTCACAAGGTTGGCGGTTCGAATCCCCACGACGGGGTGAGCTCCCGTTGCTCGGTCCCAGCTCCTGCCAACCTAGCAGTTCGAAAGCACCTCAAAGTGCAAATAGATAAATAGGTACCACTCCGGCGGGAAGGTAAACGGCATTTTCGTGCGCTGCTCTGGTTTCGCTAGAAGCGGCTTAGTCATGCTGGCCACATGACCCAGAAAAACTGTCTGCAGACAAATGTCGGCTCCCTCGGCCAGTAAAGCAAGATGAGCGCCGCAACCCCAGAGTCATTCGCAACTGTACTTAATTTCAGGGGTCCTTTACCTTTACCATTTTACTTAAGAAGAACCCTGTTGCCAAAGGCCTACCTAGGTGATGCCCAGTGCTGAGCTAGATGCCGATGGGAAGTTGAGAAGTATAGGGCTGCCATGCTTCAAAGGCAGAAGTCCAGGGGGGATTTCTGGAAGGCGGTTGTTCTGGAAGGCAGATCTCTGGCAAGTGAACTGAGAAATCATGAATAAAGCTCAACAAAACTCAGCAGTTTGGGGGTTTTGCATTTTAAAAAAACTCAACAACTTTTGAGGTGTCAGGATTTTTACTTCTTGAAATATGGCAACTCTAGACAAGGACTCTCCCCACTTGAGATCCCAAGCAACTGGTATTCAGAGGCAAACTATCTCTTACTGGAAGAGGAGGAGGAGGAGGAGGAGGAGGAGGAGGAGTTTGGATTTGATATCCCGCTTTATCACTACCCGAAGGAGTCTCAAAGTGGCTCACATTCTCCTTTCCCTTCCTCCCCCACAACAAACACTCTGTGAGGTGAGTGGGGCTGAGAGACTTCAAAGAAGTGTGACTAGCCAAAGGTCACCCAGCAGCTGCATGTGGAGGAGTGGAGACGCGAACCTGGTTCACCAGATTACGAGTCTACCGCTCTTAACCACTACACCACACTGGCTCTCATCATGACTTAGTAGTCATCATGACTTAGTAGCCATGGGTAGCCTCCACAGCTTGGATTCAGCCTCCCCAACCATTGTCATACATTTTGTTGGGATTTTTTCAAATGTAGCCATCAGGGACTTTTGATGGAGCAACTAGTGCATTGGTCTGCATAAGACATGGCTGTGTTGTGAATCATGTATCTTATATGGATTCAGCTGAGGCTCAGTTCTGAAGTCCTCTTCCTAACTGAGAATTACTGTCCAGGCAAAGCACCAGGACAGGACTGGATTTACACCTCAGGAGACTCTGCCCAAGTCCCCATTTGCTAGCCAAGCCCTGTAAATAATTTTACTGCCCCTACAGTGACCAGAAGCTTGCTTTTTGTAATGGATAACGTTGTCAAGAAGCATTGCCCTCTGATGCGCAGAATAAGTGTCGTATTAGTTCTGGTTGTGACTTGAGTTGAAAGTCTATTACTCCAAAGCAGATCAGTTGAATGCAATGCAAGTGTTACATAAAGTTTTCTGAATTATAATTTTGTTTTGTACTTTAGAGCACAATCTCAGAATGGCTTCGCCCACACAACAAATGGTGTGGACAAGGTGGTACTTCTAACTATCAGCAGCATATTACTTACTCAAAGGGTTTAAGAAAAGACACTTTTACAACCTGTTCCTAAGCAGTAAGTCCTACTGAGTTCAGAGTAGGGATGGGGGGAGGCATCCATTGACTTCAATTCCTAGACAAACATACCTCCTGAACTGTTGTGTGGATCAGCATGTAGTTCACTTCAGAATCTGTACTATAAATGAATTATATAAGGTGTTCTAAGCATTCTTTTACACTGTTCCTTCCTTTAAAAGGGGGGAATGTCCCATTGTCCCACTGAGAAGTCTGGAAAGACAGTTTTTATTCTACTTTCAGCTTAAACTGAAGAGCAATTATTGAGCACTGCTTCATCATTGTCTAGAAGCACCCTAAGTGTGAATCTGCACCATCAAGTTCTCATATTTTAAGACCTTTGCATTATTTGCATGTTTGTTTTCAGTGTTAAAATATTCCTATATATTCCTTTATTTTAGGATCAATTAAATGAGGTCTGCAAGCCTGTCAGAACAAATGATATAATTTAAGCATCTTTTGTAATTCCATGCTGCCTATAGCCTACCTCTACAGTTGGAGGCAGTATGCCTCTGAATGTCATTTGCTGGGAATCACAAATGGGGAGGCTAATCTTATACTCATAACAAAATAAAATAAAAAAATTTAAAAAAAAATTTTTTTCTTCCAGTAGCACCTTAGAGACCAACTAAGTTTGTTCTTGGTATGAGCTTTCGTGTGCATGCACACTTCTTCAGATACTCATGCCCTGCTTGCAGACTTCCTAAAGGCATCTGGTTGAACATTGTGAGAACAGGATGCTGGAGTAAATGAGCCTTTGGCCAGATCCAGCAGAGTTCTTCTTATGTTCAACTGAAGGAAGTCAAGGAAAAGGAACTCTCTGAGAAGGAGAGGGGGGAGAGGAAGAGCAAAATTGAAGATTTCACTTTCTTCAAAGCATCAGCAGAATCTCCAAGAGCACATATGGGGTGGAAATGAGAAAATAATGGTAATTAGAAGCTAGAGACTTGCTGACCTTCAAAAGTGACTGGGCAAGAAAATTACTTTCCATGTAAGTGTACATCAAAACTGCGTTTTTAAATGAAATTTTAGAGCCAACTTGAAAGATCATCAATAAGCCTCGCTTCTTTTCAAAAATATTTTATTAAAGCAAGAAGAACTGGAAGAAGCTCTTAGAAGAGACCCAGGCATTACCTGTGAAAATGAGTAATCAAAAAGTCAAAGTAGTATTTCTATAAGAGGGTAGCAAAAACACAGGAAGATAAAAAAATATATATGCATGTCTCAGAATGAAATATATTTACTGATACTTACCATTCTAGAGTCTTATTACTGTGTCACTGCCACTTAGTAGAAGGAACAAGACAGCAGTAAGGTCAAGGTTGTACTGGCACATCAGCAGGAGAACTGGATTGGCTCTGCTGGTGCCCTCACACAGCCCCTCTCCTTCCAGTAAGCATCATTGGTGCTGCTTTTGGGAGGCTATTGATGTGGCTCTGCTCCGGTGGGCAAGCCAGTCATGCCTATGTTAGAGATTGGAGCTATCAGCAGCTGTGCGACCACAAAAGCGATGGAGCTAGCTGGCTCTGGCCTGCTTTCCAACAACACCCCATTCACTCATTATCATTACAGCTTGGCTGCTTGAAACAAATTTGACCAGATAAAGGCTGAAGAGAATTAGAATCACCTAAAGTTTGTGAACTTGGGGGAGTCTAATTTTAATAACAAGATTTCTGTGAACTTGTCACACCTAATTCTGCTTCATTTTGAGAATTCACTGTTGTTTCCCTGGTTCTACTTAGTGAGGTGGGACGCGGGTGGTGCTGTGGGTTAAACCACAGAGCCTAGGGCTTGCTGATCAGAAGGTTGGCGGTTTGAATCCCCGAGATGGGGTGAGCTCCCGTCATTCAGTCCCAGCTCCTGCCCACCTAGCAGTTTGAAAGCACGTCAAAGTGCAAGTAGATAAATAGGTACCACTCCGGCGGGAAGGTAAACGGTGTTTCTGTGTGCTGCTCTGGTTCGCCAGAAGTGGCTTTGTCATGCTGGCCACATGACCCGGAAGCTGTATGCCGGCTCCCTCGGCCAGTAATGCGAGATGAGCGCCGCAACCCCAGAGTCGGACATGACTTGGACCTAATGGTCAGGGTTCCCTTTTTACTCAGTGAGGTGGGAGTGCTAGGAGTGGTTTTTTCCTCCTTTTCATGAAAGCTAGCAGCTTGCTTTGTCTGGTGGCCTAGGTGACACGAAAAAAGCTTGCTCTCTGTGCTCTGTCTCAATGAATTATTTTGCAATATCAGGGCATGGGTAGGGAAACCTGTGACCTTCCAAAGGTTAGACAGTTCCCATCATTCATCATTGGTTTACACTGGCTGCAGGTGATGGAGGTTGTAGTCCAAAAATATCTGGAGGGCCACAAGGTTCCCTATCCCTGCTTGGGATCTGGACACGAGAGAACATCTCCTATAGTAACCACTTTGTACAATAAGACCTTCCTCAAAGGCCCTCATCCTGATGCCCCTGCCATCTGAAGTGAGGTAGATGCTACCAGAAATATGGACTTTTTGGTCATGGCACCTTACTCGTGGAACTCTTTCCTCAGAAAAGCTCACCTGATGCCTCCATTAATTTGATTAGATTTATTATTTGCATTCTGCCTCTCCAGCAACAAATTTGAGAGCCACGCAGCTCACAATAATAACACAGCATTAAAAATTAGGAACCATTTCTATAAATGTAATAAAATGAAGAAAACATAATAGGAAATAAACATGCAATTCAATAAACAATTAATGCAGTTCAATACAAACTCATAATAATTCAGAAATAATTTATCAGAAATGGTTGCATTAATGTCTTTTAGGCATCAGGCAAAGGCATTTTTTTTTATTTTCCCAGGCTTTTAACCTCTGATATATGTTTTCTTATTCTGCTTTTAAAAATTTCTCCTGTGATTAGTTTTAGCACTGCCTTTTTCAGTCGTAAACCATTTTATTGTGTTTTATGAGTTACTGTAAATCACTAGTACTGGGCTGAAGTATTCAGCTCAGTTTTGTAAAGCTTTTCATGGTGATGGGCGGAAAATGTCCCTTAAAAATTAAATCAAGAGGGAAAATTCTAAAAGCTTTCATGAGAGGAGGGTTATTTTTTTTTAAAATGCAAGCCTACTAAATACAAGGGGGAGCAAGGCTTCTTTTTTGTACTTTAGAATGAATCCTCGCCACCTCTTTAAGTGGCAAGACCAATGATACTGCTGGATGATGGTGATATTCCTGAATGCACCATGGGAATGATGGTGCTATGTCGAAGTGTGGAGAGGAGAAATTCAGCCCAGCCCTACAAATCCCCTTGGGTTATTTTGAACAATATAGGACTATTTTAAAGGAAACAAACAAATAAGTCAGTCAGTCAGTCAGTCAAGTCAGTCAGTCATACAAACTGTCATGGCTTATCCCACACTATCTCCAGTGACTGGCTCTAAAATGAGACCTTCCTTGCAGGCACTTCATGGACACAACTCAGTTGTCAATTAGAAACTCAAGAATGGATGAAATAGCATTCCAAGTCTGTTCTTGGCATCAGCTGGATAAAGCCCAGCTGTGTGATTTTTGAACTCAAAGGCAGCAAAGTTGGTGGTTGCCAAACAGTCTGCCGCAGTAGACCGAGAGCTGCCCTGGCCATCCAAATAAAGCTGCATCTATCCCCAGTAGTGAAAATGACCAGTTGTCTCAATAAGGGCTAAAAAGTGTAGCAAATTTTCAAGGTGCAAAGGGGCATTTATTATTTTTAGGCTTCAATCATATGAATGACACAATCAAAGGCAAAGGGATTGGCATAGCTGGTGCTGTGCCAAAACTGAAATGCAGGCATGTAATCCAATATGTGCTTTGTGAATGTAATAATTAAAATGATTAGCAAAGCATTTCCTTTCATCCTAGCCTTGCAAATGTATTCGGAATACTGGTCGAGGATACTAATCAAAAGCAGAATTTGGGGATGGCAGTCTTCAAACTTTGGGATACTCCTTTACATATTGACTCATCAGCTGAGGGATGTCGGTGTCCAGTTCTGTGGGAGCTTGAGGCCTGCAAGGGAAGCACACAGTGCCTGGTGAATGCAAATTAATAAGGTCAGAGAATAGGCAAGAACAGTACCTTGGATAGCTCCAAGAGGGCCCTGCTGCCTGAAGCATTCTCCTCCTAAGGCAAGTACTGTATAATGTCTCTGCACAGAGCTGAAGCCAATGAAAGCCCTATGTAGGCTGAGAAAACCCGGAGTGTGGTAAGCTTCCTGAAGGAGCTGCCTAGATAGGTAAAGGGCCCTTGGCTTCTTCTGCCAGCTTTGACTTCTGCAAGGATGGGGGAATAGTGGTACTGCAAGGGGCCCATCCTCTGAGTCAGAGGATGGTGATGAGGCTGTGTTCCCTGGACAGGAGGGCCTCAAATAAAATACTGAAGGTTCTCTCTCTGAGAAAGCATGTCCTCTGAGATACCATATCATTCCTCATGACACCCTGCACAGCTGTAATGGATGCACAGTAAATTATGGAAGAGCTGGGGGCATTGACATGCTAAGCATTGCCCATTTGAAGTGAGAGTGACACCTAGAACCCATAGCAAATAATGAGCTTCACGTTTTAAAAAAAACCAATTGAGCTTTTGAGGAACACCAGTGTTTCCGAGTATATTATTCCAAAACATTGTTTTATGATATAGTCCTTGCTGCAAAGATTATATCCGCTTGCTTTGGACCTAGGCAACATGATAGCAACATTTAGGAGAGCCTCTGCAATGAATTGCTATCGTCCCACTAAGTGTGCTCAGCATCAAATGGAAGACAAATCATTCATTATTATTTTTTTGCAGAAACTGTAAACAGGATCCATTGTGACAGACAGCTCTGCCAACAGCTCCAAAGAATCTGTATCCGTTACATGAGGCCAGCCAGCAATTGTGCCATTTATCTTGCTGTTTACCATTTATGCTGTCAGAATAAAATGCTTGTTATCGGGTATTTATTTATTTTTTTAATCTTTGTGAAGTGGATTTGAGAATGTTTCACTTAACATGTGGAAAAGGTGCCGAAGCAATAATGGAATTGTTCTAGTGATAAGGTCAGCGCTGCAGAAAAGGATTTGTTGGAGACATGAGCCTCCTAGTGCTAAGTAAATGCCAGAGTTAAGCAAAACAAGCAATTGGGAAACCATAAGGTGTTTGAAAGGGGACTTGTTTTGTTTGCTTTTGCAAAACAAAAAATGCTAATGGAGGACCTCAAGTGTTTTTTATTAGCTTTCAATAATGCATCACTCCATTTCCAGGGGGACTGATAGCATTTGATAATAATCCATTTGGTCTCCATTGAACTTAGAAGAGAATGAGAGTGGGAGGGAGTAGAACACCAAGAGAGAGGGGGCTAGAGAGAGAAAGAATTAGAGAAGGCAATCTGGGAAATGCCAGAAGAAATATCATGCTGTGAAAGAATTATATAGAGAGACAACACTGAAGAAGAATTTCATACCCCCCAAAACACTGAGCTGACTACAGTCCATAGCTGAAGGTTCCACATTCACTTCATTAATCCTTGCCTAATTAGTGGCCTGGCCTTATGACCCTTATATTACAAATAAGAGATTGAAGTATTCATCAACAGAATTAGGACTGAATTGACTCCTGAAGTGGTTCCTTTTAAAGCTGGGATTTTCAAGCATAAAATATATATTTGCTGCTTTTTCCAGGGATCATAGACATTCTTTTCATTCTCACTACAACCCTGTGAGTTAAGTTAGGCCAAGCAATTGTGGTTTATAACAGAGATTGAACCCAGATCACAGCCCACATCCACCTCATTCTGATCTATATCACACTGGCTCTCTATTTCAGCTTAACCCATCCTAAATTAAATATTCATTAAAAAAAAAAACTTAGCACACCTAGGAGAATACAAAATTTGCTACAAACGTACTTCACTATGTTGTTCTTTTTTAAAAAGAAAAACCATAGGTACTCCACTGTAATATACATAAAAACATATGGCATACACTATGCTAAAAGCTTTTGCTATGTATTAAAATTAGAATAATGTGGAAGAAGCAGAAACCTTTTAAAAAAAAAAAAAAACACCAGAAATCTACATACTGCATAAAATCATGGCATCATGATGCGCACACCAATTTAATTATACTATTTTGAAATAAATAGGGTGTGTGTGTGTGTGTGTGTGTGTGTGTGTGTGTGTGTGTGTAACTTAGTTCCAGGTTTTCAAAGAGGGGGAAAGAGCAAGAGAAAGATCTCCCATGCAACTTGGAAACAATGTCTAATCCACACACACACACACACACACGCGTTGGCTGAGTTTAGCAGATGATGCAGCCTTCACCAAAAGGGATGGGTGGAGTGGAGGAAGCAAAATAGGATAGGAAAGTTGGGTAGAGAAATGTATGCAGTTAACAAGTACCGGTAATTCAGGAAGACTTGGTCACACCTCAGGCTTTTCAGGAAGTTATTTAAGGAAGTGTTGATAGGATGCGACCTCAAGGGAAAAAACTTAAGGATGCTAAATCAAGAGTACTCAGGAGTAAATGAGCGAGTTTCAGGCAACATTCTTTTCAATAAGTGACCAGTCTAGAATCAGCAATGGTTCCAGCCCAAATTGGTTCTAGGATAAAATTCTACAAAGCTGGGGGAACCTGAAAACTGTGAATTCACTGACAAGGAAGACCACTTCACAAAAGGCATTTCTGAGGTTTCATAAGGTTTCACAACATCTGTGCCACACCACCCAATGTTAATAGACATATTATTACCACAAAAGTCATACAATCAGCCTATCAGAAGACTTGATCTGCTACAGAATTATTTTTCCACTTTAGAAGTTACTCAGCCATTTTGTAACTTCCTTAACAAAAAAAGTTCAAAGTCTGATTTCACTGAAGCAAATGTGATCCTCTGGGAGGCATCTCTTGCATACTGTCGCCGTGCCAATCCATACCTTTGACAGGCAATCAGTCACCATCTCTTCAACAGTAGTTGAAAGAAAATCTCTACTGGGTTCTCTGTGAAGCTAAGAAGTACACCAAGAGAATAAAAAGTCATGTTTAAGCTCATGTTAGAAATTTTAACCTTTGAATATCTACATACTCAAAGAGTCCCTGGGAGCTCCTGTGCAAATTGTAGCTGTGAACATAAGGTGAAATCCAATATTGACTCAGTGGAAGTACCGGTACTTGCCAATGGGATAGAGGAGCCCCGTTGACCCTCAGAATATTTGGAGGACACTACAGAATGGTGTGAGAGGAGGTTTGGGGATGATGGCTGCAGGGGGAAGAGGAAAAGGAAGAAAGCCAACTCCACTTCTCTTATTTTAGCAGGTGCCTCCATGGGATCAAAAGACCTTCCATGAAAGGAACAACAGCATTGGATTTCACCCATAGAAGTGAAATCAGAAGAATGCATCACTGAATTCCTCCCACATTATGGATCTAATGTATCTCTATGGACTATATTCCAGGGGCCCTCTAGATGTTGCTGGACTCCAGGTCCCATCATCCCTGATCATTGGCCAGGCTATCTCACTCTGATGGGAGTTGGGAGTCCAACAACATCTGAATGGCCACTGGAATATAGTCCATAGAGATACCGCCATTGAATTTGATCTGGTTTTACTTGTATGGTAATTCATTAGATACATAAAGTGAGAGGAATTCAGTGGTGCATTCTTCTGATTGTTCCACCAGTGCAAACATTTTGGCTTGCCAGATGGAACAATCGCCCCTCGCCTTCCTCTGTATGCTGAGTGAATTTGGGGCATGGGGTGTGGGGAGGAGAGGAGAGGAGGAAGGCCCATTGTACAAGTTAGGTGGTTTTAGGGTGGAAAATAAAGACTTGTGCAAGGCTATGCAGTGAGCTAGGAACTGGAAGCTCATTGCCATGCATTCAAAAAGGAACATACTGTCAACAACACTCTGGGTATATTATATAGTTGTAAATGGGATTACAGAGTGCTAGAATGAACATAAATATATGTTCTGGATATTTATTTGAGTGGAGTGGACAATCTTAGAGCTCGGAAAGAATATGAATTTGCAAGGCTAAAATCATCCTTGGTAGAGATTTCTTGTGCAATTATCTCAATGGAGCAGTTGTATTATTTTGTGGTTCTTAGAGATGTCAGTATTTTCCTTAAAACCAAAAGGATGTGCATATACATCACATAGAGTTGCCACCAAAAACAGCATCCCTCCATTGAATTCTCTCTCTCTCTCTCTCTCTCTCTCTCTCTCTCTCTCTCTCTCTCTTTGCAATGTTTATGAACACCATTGTATGCTTCTCCATATAACTGGCTGCTTCTGCTGGGTGCTTCAGAGGAATGTACTGCATGATGTTGATGCCACAGCACAGCATAAGTGTTCCAACCGATCACAGGGGAAAGAGTAGAGTGTGATATGAGGATATTTTCTTTCATTATTTGGTGGCATATCTATGTCATGCATAGCATGCAGGTCCATCCCAAAACTCTGTTGTTCAAACTAAAGTACATTGGGTACAATCCAAAAGGCATGTAAAAAACCCTTTGAAATCACTTTGAATCAGTGTTGATTCCAACCTACCTAGAAATCACTTATACAGACAATAGATAATTGATTTGTGCAGATTTGCAGCACCTCTGCAAATCTGCTTCGTGGCACAGGGATAGGTGGAGAGAAAGATGGTGTAACTAATTTTCCTGTGTCAAAGGAGTTACTTTGAGAGTTTAGGATTATTTTCTTAAGAGCTTCATCTTGTACATTTATTTGTTCAGACATGCAAAATTCATGTATATATCAATGATAATAAAACTGTTCTTTAACTTTTGACTGTCTCAATTAAATTAGAAGCACAAGGCACCAGATGGTCCTCTTTTATCCTTATTCAACCCCACTGAAGACACATTAGTTTGTTTGTTTTTAAAGTAAATAACAGATTGGGAAACCAAGTAGAATCTATTGTCCCTGTTTGTTTTGTGTTTAGTTTTTGCATGGAGGAACAAAGCTAGAATATAATACATGAAAACAGGCCTGGTTCAAATTACCTGGTTCAAATAATGGTTTATATGATGGGGAACAAGCCATGACAAACCTCTGAGCTTGCATGCTTTCTCTCCCATCTTTGCCTTTGCCTGTGAAGAAGGAGGCTCAAAGTTTCCATTTGCATTTGAAGAGAAACCATGGTACTGTGTTACATCCAGCTCAAGGAACTGTGGCTTGTTCTAACTCGAATTGGCTAACAAACCAGAATCTGAAGCTTTGTCTTGAACCTGGTTTGTTTTGTCTTAATAATTTTACCACTGTTCCCTGAGATCAATGTAATGTGGAACTGTGATTTGTTCCTAAAGTGAAAACAGAAGCTTTTCCTCTTCTCCTTCATACACAAATGAGAAAGGAAGTATCATTGCTAGTTGCATGCCATACACTATCCAAACCAGGCCACTGACTTTTTAAACTTCTTTCTACTATTACATTTTGTAATAGAAGACTTTAGTGCTCATAAACAATGGTAATAGTTAAACAATACAGCATAACTCAAAAGGTTTATTGAAGGAAAAGCCATTATACGAAAGCTCATTTGCCATCCTTGTCTCGAATTTCTGATAATTCAGAGGATTCTGGATGAAATACTGTTTTAATTGTTTCTGTTTAGTAGTCACTTTCTGTACACTATACACTGATACTGCTGTATACATGGGGAAGCAGTCTTTGGTGCAAATAATAGTATTTTTTGTACCCCACCCATCTGACTGGGTTGCACCAGCCACAATGGGCGGCTGTGTGCTATGTGCAGATACCACTTCAAAAACCAGAAATCTCCCTTTCATTTCTTGGGACAAGTGAAAACTGGATTAGTATCTACAGATCCCCTGCCATCCCCCTCCTTTGTTGATCATTGTGATTACTGAGCATGCAGCGCAGCTACATCAGGACCAAAGTGACTTACAAAAATGAAAGCATCCATTTCATCCCATAAGCATATTGCTCAGAAGCAATCAGATATATTGTTCATCTCAATCAATTATTCTCCAGCGAAGCGATCTGGATAGTGATGAGCTGGATTCTTGCAACGGTAGCATCACGACTTGAGTCTTATGGCTTTTACCTGCCTCTGACTTTGCTTGTCTCTTAAGCCCTTGTTCTCCGGGCTGTTTTCCAGGATGTGTTTTGGGCAGCGCACCACCAATAGTCATCACCATATTGATGATACTGATTTCCTGAGTTAGATTAAGATTGCTACTGAAGAGTCTCCTGCAGAGGCATCAAGGCAGGCACTGAAGAGGAGGAGGGGAACTCCTTTGAATCAATCCATGAAATAAGAAATGCTTTGAACCAATCCATGAAAAAAACTGTGATGAAAGGCTTGTGCATGGGTGAGTGATACTGTGTGTCTAAGTGTATACACTAAGCACACTGAACGTAAGATATCAGTGTGGCTGGTCTATTGGCCAGAACTAAAGAAAAACAAGTGTGAAGCCTTTCCTGGTACAATCTCATTGAAATCAACTCTATGATTTTTGAGTGAGTTTGATATTTCAGTGAGAGGGAACAAGCAATAAACATCTACTGATCAATCTGATTTAAAAAATGACAGTATGGTTAAATTGCAATATCAAAGAAACCATAAAAAGACAAGATGACTTCGTTAACACACACATACAGAGAGAGAGAGAGAGAGAGAGAGAGAGAGAGAGAGAGACTGTCCTAATGAAGAAGATAATTTGTGAAGTTAATTTCTTAAACCATTTAAAATTAACTTTTTTTCTTTAAATATTTCAGATACAAGAAATCAGCCAGCGAAGAATCATTAGACAAAGGTGGAAAAGGAGTACTGGAGAGGTTGCATGTGACCTGAACTAATCCTTTTCTTTGTACTGATGTATAATTTGGAAAGATCTTGGAGGAAAGCTCATATATGAACGACTGAAATGCTATGTCAGAAAGAGGTGATGAAGTTTAAAATGGCAAATTAACATGTCACCAAAGCCAGGTCACATTCACCTAAGTGTCCTTCATAAATGTGAAACCAAAATATGTAACCTATAATTAAAATCAGGCTCTCTGTCAGAAGATTAGCACATAACCAATGCAACCTCTTTTTTTAAAAGAAGGATGTGGGTAGTTGGGGGGGTGGATGGTGAGGAAACCAAATGAGCAAATGGCAGATTACTCAGGATACTGAAATAACCTGCAAACTGTGAAGAACTTCTTAAAGATTTCCCCAGATAGGGTGAATATGCAAAAACAAACAAACAAAAAACAACGGAGTGAATGAGTTTCATTGTAACTAAATTCAGAGATCTAACAGGATTAAGTTACAGGAGAGTAAATTTACTGCAAATCGAAGATTAGGAGACATTTCTAAATGGTAAAAGTGGCTTGACAATGTAGCTAATTGCTTAAGAAGCCGTCAGCTTTCCCTCGCTGGAGGTCTTCAAGCAGAAGCTAGATAGCCATCTGTTGTGGGCGATGTAGCTCTGAGTTTCCTGCATAGGAAGCTGCCATATACTGAGTCACATATTTACTCTGTCTGGCTCAGTAAGGCCTACACTGAGGGGAAGGGGCACAGCAGAGTTTTTGACATAGATCCTTCCTACCTAGAAATCCCAAGAATTGAAACTGCATCTGCATGCAAAAGGGGTGTGCTCTTCCACCAAGCTATAGCTCTTAACTTAAGTAGGGGGTTGGACAAGCAGGGTTGGACTGACACATTCCAGCACCTATGGTGAACCCCAAAATGGGGTGTCCCCACCTGCCAGGGATGAAGGGGGTGAGCAAAAACCAAAATCGGGAACAAGGAGCAGAGGGAGAAAGATCATCGTTGGGATATGCTGCCCCTGGGGACTCTGCTGCCTGAGGCAGTCACTGTAGGCAGATGCTCTGGGGAGACGGTGATCCCCCAGGACCTCTGAGCATCTCCCAGTAGGCACGTCTCTGGAATGGCATGTCCCTTCACTCCAGAGAGCCTTTCTGCGACACTTCTCATATGAAAAGTGCACACAAGTCTTCTGGCATCTCGCAGCAAGAAGAGAGACACATAGGTAGATCTCAACTATGTTTTATTTACATTCTATACAGAGAATCCATGATCACGTCTGTGTTCTCCAAGCTCTGGCAGAACAAGCAATTGCATATTGCAAAAGTGAAAGTACAGTATAATAATGCACTCAGACGGAAGAGATAAGACAGTGTTCCGTTCCCACACTCTTCTCAGTCATCTCATGTGATTTAGACTAATCACACTAGTCAAGCCTAACCAGCATGGGCTACATAAAATCTCAACAGTCACCTCACTTGGCCTCATTGGTGGGCCAGCCCTACCACAAGACCACCTCCAACTCTGCCATTCTTTGTAATAATTATGTGGAAATTTTCATTTCCATATACTCCTTTCAATTGGACCCCCGACCCCATATGTACCGGTATGCCTTTGTGAAGCAAAAATGGTAGAATTTCTCTAGATTTCCAATGGGAGAAAACCGTGAGAAGTAATTTGCTACATATACCTCATCCCCTCCGTCTCCAAACCTCTAGAATATCGCATACACCTGCAATCAATATTTTACCCACCTTGGTACCTGCAGAACTTTATTTTGATTAATCTGCTCTAATATTTGGTTAGATTCTTTGAAGCCGGTAAAAGCTGCAATTGATCTAAATTGCTATGCTTCTCCTGATTGGAATACTCATTTGGCAGTCAAGAGGATGGCAGAATTGTTCCAATGTCTTTTCGAGATAAGGTTCCAAATGTACAAACTGTGCTGTGCTGGCTTCTCTTGTCAACACAGACACAGTGGTTTGTCACAGTTTGATAAGCACAACAATTTAGTCTGAAATTACAACCCAACGGGCGAACTGAGCCCCAAAGCGGAACTGACTTGAGCATATGCTGCTGTCTGGTTAAAGGTCTGGCTGGGTTTTCACAAGCTCAAGCCATCAAACAATTATCAACTGTGCAGATTCTTACCAAAATCAGTTGCTTTTTTTAAATTGTAGCCATTTATTTATGCAAAGGTTACTTTGAATACTACTGCACTTTTCTATACTTCTAGGGGGATGGGGTGGAGTGTTCATCAAATGAGAACTGAAACAAAGTATTCGGTTTTGCCAACATTTTCATGCCCCCCTGACAAGTAATGTCCCCCTTTTAGGAATTGGGAAGCATGAATCAAAAGGATGTAAAAATGCTCATGGAGGAAGGGAAAGAGTGTGTTCCCATTGCTAAGGTAACCAGACTGGCACACAGTGTAGTTGCCTGAGCTTTGTCTGGTTGGCTATATGAGGTTGTGATGTCATCATATTCAGTATGTGATCCATAACCAGCTAGGATCTCTAAAAAGACCATCGTCAGAAGCAGTATGGGGTTGCCCAGGAGACTCCAGAGGGCAGCTCCTGTCATTTCCTCCCTAGGGGTGGGAGGAAACCGGCAACCCCTCCTGATGACCAAGAGGCTACTGCAGAGGTAGCATTGTGGGGGCTGACAAGGAAGCGGCAGATCTAGCCTCCACTCTGCAGCTGTCGCTGCCACCATGGCAGCAGCGGGTGAGACATTCATTGGAGACCACATCTGCTGCCCCTGCACTTGCCTCACCTTGCCTCATAGGTGAGCCAGCCCTGGCATGACCCATTGTGCCAGGCGCTTTGGCCCTATTACATTTGCTTGATGAATCCTTCATACCAGGATGGAAGCACCATGGAACTCAATAGGACTTATTTTCTAAGTAGGCATGAGCAGGATTCTGCTGCAAGGTCGAAATTCTAAGGCAGCCTTCCCCAACCTAGCGCCCTAATTGTGTTTTGGACTACAAGTCCTGTCATCCTTGATCATTGGCCTTGCTGGCTGGGGCTCATGGAGGTCGGAGTCCAACAATAGGCTGGGGAAGGCCGGCCTATAGACACTTGCTAGGCCGCTTTTTGAACTGGATTGCACTGTAGTCTTTCTTTCAGAATATTTAGAATTGCTTCCTTCTCAGGTAAAGTCCTTCTTAGTGGGCTGTGGAGCTTTTTAAAAAAATGAGATAGGGCAGGTTCACTCAGTAAATGCATCTAATCTATATTTGCTTAGGAGCCTAGGAACATGTCTTGCACACGCCTATTATACTTCTCTGGTTTTGACAGATGCATCAGTTGTGACAGGATGAGATCTTCCAATTCTCCAAGAAGCATAGTGTTCTCTTTTTTCTGACTTCTCTTTTCTCTTTTTTTGCTCCCATTTCTTTGCAGATTTTTCATCTTCCACTTTTGAGAAATGATATCTGCAGAGTCTTTGAGCACTGCCTGTTATGCAACATTGAGGGAAAGTGATGTTATTATGAATAATAATTTCTGTCACTGGTGGTGTCTGGTCTGAACAGAGTGGCTGCCAGAAAGTATGGGAACAATCGTTGAAAAACACCAGATCCCATGAAGGGGGGAAACAGCAGGATAATGATTGGGGGGGGGGAGAGAGAGAGAGACAAGATGAAGGCGAAAACTTGATGAACATTAAAAATATTTCTTTTTAAATGCTAGGTGCCATGGCAACCTAAATAGCCAATTGCATCAAACCCCATAGCAACTCCATAACAACACACATCCTGGCTAAGACAAATAAATAAATAGATAACATTTATTCAAGACTTTCAAAGAGTTTGATCTTGCCTCAGCTTGAATCACATATAGATAAAAGGACTCACGGGCTGCAAGGTTTGACACAGAAAATGCATCTGAACATGTACAAAGTCTGGATTATCAGTGTGCCACAAGCAAAAAAAAAGTATGTACCGGTAGTTGTGAATAATCAGTCTGGAGAGTATGAAATTTCCAAATATTTCCTCACAGGTAAATGCAACGGAAAGGGAGAGGGGTCATATATGCATATACCAGTACCTATTTGATATACTATAGCTTAAAGACCAATATTTATGTGCCTGTTCCCATCTCAGTTATTTGGGGCTGAATTTGTACCGCAGGAAGAGGAGGCAGATATATTAGTGTGGATTATGAGCTAGGGTGGCAGTTTTTGTGCTAAAATCAGGCCTACACACCAATTGAAATGGATCCAGAAAATCAGTTTCTTCCAAGAGCACCTGGATCTGGTGTGTGACTAGCTGCTCAAGAACCCAGCCCAAGAAGAAAAGATTGCCAACTGGCCAGTAATTACTTAGATTTTCTGGATCCAGGGAGGGATTCTTGAGCAGTGGTTTTTATCAAGGAGCAATCCCCATCAAAGTCAGTGGGGCTTATTTCTGAGTAATGTACACTGAAAATTCTGAAAGCAAGGACCCCTTCTGAACCAAGATACTGTAAGACACTTCAGTGTTGAGTATTAACAAAACTGCAATGTTTAAATGTCCACTGTTTCTTTGCAAAGGAGGAGGATAGGGAGAGAACCAGAACAGGTGGAGCCCACAAATTTTTTCTCTCAGCAGAGAAGCAGCTGTGACAGCAGGGACCCCTTCTATACCAATGCAAGATATTTTTCCAGTTACCTAGGTGTTGAGTATTTTTACAGCTGCAATACATAGATGTCCACAATATCTTTGCAAAGGAGGCGAACAGGGACATCCTTCCTGTCTGCTCATTTGCCATGCCCTGGTGGTGTCCTAGCAGTCCCACCTGGTCTAGTGGGCACCAGCCCCTACTTTTACATATTTGTATTGTTATACATGTTCTTTGAAAGAGTAAAATATTGCAAGCAAGGTACTGATAAAATGGGGCCTCGCTCTCTCCCACTATGTCAACAATTCATTCATGGGAAAGAATTGCATTATGTGCATTCAAGGAACTCTACTCATCAAGCCCATGGTTTTACCATAGAGTGGAATATCGAGATGTCTCTCCAGATTTAATGCTTTGCCGCTGGCAACAGATGAGATGGACCAGGAGTGCCAACTTGGCCCTGTGACCATGGGTGCTCTGGACTCTGGGTGCCATGCAGCATGCATAGCCCTGGCACTGAAATCTGTGGGTGCCTGGGCCCTTCATGGGGAATTTTGTGGGTGCTCAGGAACCCAGGGCCCCAAGGAGTTAGTACCTATGAGATGGACAACAGACTGCGGGGGCACGTTTTCTTTTATCTCTATTTCAAACTATGGCAGGGAGAACATTAACTGGCACCAGGGATCAAGAGCCCTTTATCTGCACTGGCTTCCATTTTGTTTCCAGGCCCATTCAAGGTGCTGTCTTTGACCTATAAAGAGAGAGGGAGAGGGAGAGATAAAGACTCCATGTGCCCAATGTGTTTCAGAATAAACGCTTCCTCAGGGGCATATTTTAGCAGCAGTTCTTACCAAATGCACAAGATTGCTTTAGTAACTCCTGTACGAAGGATTTGTTCTGAAATGTGTCAAACAAGCCTGGAATAAATCTCATTCCAAACACTTGGAGTTTCTTACTCTTATTTTGCCCATCAATGATGCTTTGTTTCGTGGTTGATTTTTTTGGCCTATAAAGCCGAAATACTTAGCGAGTGGCACTGTGGATTAAACCACAGAGCCTAGGGCTTGCCGATCAGAAGGCCGGCGGTTCAAATCCCCGCGATGGAGTGAGCTCCCGTTGCTTGGTCCCTGCTCCTGCCCACCTAGCTGTTCGAAAGCACGTAAAAATGCAAGTAGATAAATAGGTACCTGCTCCGGCGGGAAGGTAAATGGCGTTTCCATGCACTGCTCTGGTTTGCCAGAAGCAGCTTAGTCATGCTGGCCACATGAACCGGAAGCTGTATGCCGGCTCCCTCGGCCAGTAAAGTGAGATGAGAGCTGCAACCCCAGAGTCGTCTGCGACTGGACCTAATGGTCAGGGGTCCCTTTACCTTTACTTAGCTTAGGGCCTCAGTACCTAACAAAACACCTTCTCTCCTATGTACTTACCCAGAGCTTCAGGTCATCTCCATGTGCCCCCTCAATCTGGTTTAGAGCCCGGCCACAAGAGGAAGGGTCTTTTCAGCAGGGTCTCCCAAGGCTAGAGATCTCTCTCCCTAGGGAAGCTCACCTGGCCCCTGCACTGTAGTAGAATTTTCTGTGCATTCTGCAACATTTAGTTTTGGTGTATTTATCATTTATGAATACAATTGTCCTGTCCCTTTTATTTGGACATCACAAATCTTGAAGTAGGATTGTACTGAACAACTGAATAAACTATTTTTTTTTTAACATACATTTTTATTTTGACAAAATACTCCTTTTCACGGTATATAATATTCTGAAAAAGAACAACTTTAAATTAGACCATATATCTAAATCTTCTGTAAAAGAAAACAAAACAAAACAGAGAAGCATAATTATTTTTGTGAAGTTATAGTATGATACCAAAATAACACATCAATTCTGGTTTGTTTGTTTCTTTGCTACTAAAGCTTTCTGCTATCCATGGATGCCTGAATAAATAATTGTTCCCATTTATTCATTACAACAAACCCAACTGTGCACTGAAAAAAAGCAAACTACTACCCTTGCTACAGATAACAACTCCTAGATCTCCAGATGAAGGGGAAAACATCCCTTAGACACAATGATGGGAGTTAGATTTGTTTGACTCTACACAGAATGAGCAGATTAGTGATGTAGCCAAAGTTTGTAATTGCAAATTTGTCCAGCTCCTAATTCTTGGCTGTGTTCTGCATCAATCACTGAAGCAAGTCCTCCCCTGGCTCAGAATGTAATATTATTGCTCTTCAAGTACCGGTATTACTTATTGCAAAGGGGCAGCACAAATACACAAGCCCTCTGTTGTATTCCCTTGACTATAAGTTTGTGTTGAAGAAGTTTGTCCTGAGCAGGACCTGATAGCTGAGGGAGGAGTGTAGCACAGGGCCCTCATGTGTTGTAGGATGATTTCTAAAGTGGGAAGCCTTAGGTTTCTTGCAAAAGGTTTTTTTAAAAAAAGGTTCCTTGCAGGGCCGGGCCAGCCATGATATATGATGTCACAGGTGGAGGAGTGAGTGTGGCTTCCTGAAAATGGTCTGGCAGGCCACATTTCCTCGGAGCTGGAGGTTCCCTGCTCCTGAGCTACGGTAGATGGTCTGATTCAGTAAAAGACAGCCTCCTGTGTTTTTGTAACTTGTACCATCAATTTTCAATGGAATCCAGCTTTACCAGAATATGTCAGTGCCAAGTTTTTTATATTTAAGTTGATCCTCCTAACAAACGAAGTATTAGCATGTCTTCTTTGAAATAAGACCTACCGTGTTTCTCCTAAAATAAGACACCGTCTTATATAATTTTTTCCTCAGAAAAACACAGTATGGCTTATTTTGGGGGGATGGCTTATTTTAACCGCTCCGCGTCGGTACGCTGCATAGCCACGCCTATCTAGGCTGTCTTAAGGGAGAGGCGCTGCGTCAGTATGGGTTATTTTTGGGGTATGGCTTATATTTCACAAATGCGTAGAAATCCTGCTACGGCTTATTTTATGGCTACGTCTTATTTTAGGAGAAACATGGTACTGAGTTTGATGGGGCTTACTCTCAAGTAAGTACACATAGGATTGAGATGTTAGTGATACAACATTCTTCTATTTCTAAAGAGTGTGCTTTAAAACTTCTCTGTGACTCCACACGCTTCAGATTTGGCTCAGCTAAAGAGCATTTTATTTTCCAACTCTCATCTACTAAATGACAAGATGCCTTAAGAAAAGTCATTTGTTGTTTCTACATTGGAAAATAAAGTCAGAAGACCCAAATCACCTCTCCTTCACTTTGAAACTATCTTTCAGTATAAGACAAGCTATGAATGACATCAGTATCACATCATAAAATGTGTGACAGTTTGCACCAAGTTTAAATATTTCTTTGCTGGTTCTCACTTCCTTGGGATTTCATCTTCTTAAAGTCTTTAGAAGAGTCAGATCTTCTCTTTCTCTCACTCTGCGACATCAACACTATCCAGGTAAACTCCTGACTTCCCAGGCTTCCAGCCATCCAATCCC
This sequence comes from Darevskia mixta, assembly GCA_034641385.1. Taxonomy (NCBI): domain Eukaryota; kingdom Metazoa; phylum Chordata; class Lepidosauria; order Squamata; family Lacertidae; genus Darevskia; species Darevskia mixta. Next base: position 19,237,111 of record JAWWNH010000001.1, read on the forward strand.
CCACTTGTTGGAAATATCCCCTCTGTCTTAGAAAGTTCTGGAATTAAATATTTGTCACAGCTGTTCTCAGACACAGTATGTCTGCTGTCTACCCTGGAGTGAAAACAAATAGCAGCCAGTTTTCTGGCCATACGTTCCATCTGGGACTTTGCCATCTGTCATTGTGTTTGTACAGCTATTTAGATTTCCAGTTCATACCAAACAAATTCCACTAATGGTACTAGCAGAACATCAAACGGCAATAACAGAGAGATCATATAGATGGCAAAACTGGTGCTAGTCTCTGAATGCTTCCATCTGTTCACAGCTTTAAATATTGTTCATTATAATTGCTTCTTTAAAGGGGGGGAAAACTAGTGTGGTGGTCGGTGCTCCCTTTACAAATATCACAGGGTGGCAAAAGTAAGAAACTAAGTACTGTGTCATTTTCTATTAGCCTAGAAGATGTCAGCTGGGACTTTTTGGATATATTAACTGTTAGATCAGATTAGACAAGAAGAAATATATGTTAGTCAGACAAGCTGCCTTGAGACTATATATATATGGAAATTAAAACTTGGCACTTCTAACTTATTGAAAACAGTTTTGTGTCTGTGTTTTAAAAAATGAACATCTAAGCTTGCTGTGTCTTATAGATTCAGTGCAATTGTTTTCCTTGAGGTACATCGCACCAAAAAGCAACATTATAAAAGGGTTACCTTTTTATCCCTAGTATGAACTCAGAGAGTTCTTTTGTCTGATCCCGAAGACAACTGATGTTTAAAGCAACAAAGCTGAGTTCTTTTTCTTCTTTTTTTTACAAAAACAAAAACAAAGGCAAACACATGACAAAAGCAAACACGAGCCTATCTGATGTATGCATAATGTCATCTGTTCTTTCTGGAAGGAAGCATGGACTCTTGGCATTCTTGCCTTTCCTCCAATTCCACACACACGCAAACACACACACACACACACACACACACACACACACACACACAGGCAGAAAGTTTTCAGCAGAGCTGCCAGCTCTCTCATTCTTTCAGAATGAGGCGCTCTCATTTATTGTCTCAATTTCAACTTGCCTGGGGCCTAAAATAAAGGCAGTCACAAGTGATTTCAGTGGGATATTCACAGACATGTGTTTGCTTTGCTTTTCCAAGTCAACTGTGTAGGTCTCTTTCACTCTCTCTTTCATTCTCAGTATTAACACACTGATATTTATGTAAAACAAAAAATGTCAAAACATGGGTAGCAACCAGCTGAGCCAGATCAGAAAGAGATGTAGCTGTAGAGTATGTTCGAATCATCATCTTCATTATTGTTTTAAAAACTACAAACTGGACAATAATTAAATTATTGATCATCTGGCTTGAAGTTAATGAAAAAGCAGTACAGTCGTACCTTGGTTCTCGAACAGGATGCATTCCGGGAGTCCGTTCAACTTCTGGAACTGTTCGAAAACCAAGACACGGCTTCCGATTGGCTGCAGGAGTGTCCTGCAGCCAATTGGAAGCTGCAGAAGCCACGCCAGACATTTCGCTTCTGAAAATCGTTCGAAAACCGGAACACTCACTTCCGGTTTTTTATCGTTTGGGAGCCTAAACGTACGAGTTCCAAGGCGTTCAGCAACCAAGGTACGACTGTGCTTTATTGCATTTAAATTAATGTGTGTACTGCCAATATGTGTACTGCTTTTTGCCACATTTGGATGGCATAGCAAGCCGTAAAGTATGGCTTACCATGAACAAGCAGCATGCTAGTGCACCGTGACAATCTGTACCCACTAGCACATGCAACAAACCATAAGCCTTGGCTTACTGTGACATTCAAACAAACTATGAGCACTGGTTCAGGTATCATGGTAAACCAAGATTTTTTGTTTGTTGATTGCACTAGGGGTGAAGTGCAGGGAGAGCAATTCCACAATGGGCTGTGTATTCACAGAAGGCTATGGTTTATTACAGTGATGTCTGAACATCACAATGGAAGTGAATAAACTCCAGGGAACCGAGGTCCCTTCAGACCCCCCACCCCAATAAAAGATTTGAGGGAGGCAGGCCCCTCAAAGTTAATAGGCATTGGCATTCAAATGATGTGTGTGTGCCACATCATGTGATTGATTACACGGGGCTGACTTACCTATGCCCCCACAATATTTTTGTTGTGTATTGAGTTAAAGTGTTGTCATATCTGTATTACTATTGTGTGTAATCACATGAAGGTAAAGTAACTGCCTTCCTGTCCAGAAGGAACAGTTACTATTGGTTCATTCAAGTTGCTGCATTTGGATCCTCAGTCTCATTGGCTTCCACCAAAAGGCAGCTTTGTGATTGCTTGAGATTGTTCCCTCCACAATGTATCTTTTCCTAGCCAGTCCTCTGTCCCTATAAATGTAGCTTCCCTCCCCTCAGTTGCTGGTCTGGTTTTGCCTGAATAAAGAGCTGTTACATGAAGAAGCTGTCTCCTGCCTGCTATGTCAGAGAGCTGAAATCACTTGCTGGAATCACTGACCCCACGCTACTACAATTTTATTCAACTTGCCCCCCGATCAGAGGTATAAGGAAAGACTACCTATTATCATAATGTAGAGTCAAAATGGCATCAACAGTAAATTTTCAATTTTGGCTGCATTGATGCAAATCCCCCATTCACTCTGTCTCTCTCTCTCACAAGCAGTTTCTTGGGAATACATCGCACTGACTTCCGTGAAAATTACTTCCGAGTCATAGCTTCCGTGGAGCTGCAAGTATCTTGGGGACTCTGGACCCCTATTCCTATTCCTCTCAGATAGCAACAACTCCCAGAGTTTCCTGAGAAGAAAGAATAACTGCTATGCCACTCTGAGAATTATAGCACAGGGAGGGCAATAGGGATTGCCAAACAACTCTCAGCACCCTTAACAAACTAAATTTCCCAGGATTCTTTTGGGGAAGACATGTTTAAAGTGGTACTGGTTTAAACGTACAGTGGCACCTCTGGTTACGTACTTAATTCATTCCGGAGGTCCGTTCTTAACCTGAAAACGTTCTTAACCTGAAGCACCACTTTAGCTAATGGTGCTATCACCTGCCACTGCGCCGCCGCTGCCCGATTTCTGTTCTCATCCTGAAGCAAAGTTCTTAGCCTGAGGTAATATTTCTGGGTTAGCAGAGTCTGTAACCTGAAGCGTATGTAACCCGAGGTACCACTGTATTGAAATAAAAGAAGTCAAGTCCTTCCAACTGTGTCCCCTGCTTTTATGTTTACTGGGAATATTTTTATTCACATCAGAAAAAATAATAATTGATTACAAACATTTTTGAAAATCCAGAATTCCTCCAAAGTCCTAAACATTGTCCTTATGCATTCTTCCCTGTCTCCACTATTTATTAGTATGTTGGTATTCACATCTGCTCTATTTTAAGAGCATTTGAGGTTGCAATCAGAGAGGAGTGATGACAGACGCGTGGACGCAACTGGGCTTTACTGATCGTACACAAAAGGGGTGGACTGCTCTTAATGAAAAGCAGCTTAGAGTTTAGGATGCAGAAATGGTTCACAGTTTGGAAGTGTAAAACAATATGAATGTGCCACCCTCCCCCTCCCCCCCAAAAAACCAACCCTTCAAAATAAATGCTGGAAGATTCCTGAACACTATAAACCATTCCATCCAAGTGTCCTGGTTTAGCACAAAACAAATAAAACACAACACAACCTCACCCTCCAATCATCCCAGTTTTGAAGAGACAGAATTACCTTACAAAGCCAGGTAATGTTGTAGCTTTGGGGCACATATCATGAAAGGAAGAACTGTCAACCTCTGTTTTCTTGATATACTTGGTCTGATGAGTCCTGAGACACAGAAGGCTGAATTCATGGAGGGGCAATGGGGCCATGCCTCCTGAATAGACCTCCAGCAGCACCCTACTGGCCCTCACCATTCATTGAGCATGGTGCTGAGCACAAACACCAGCAGAAAGATGCCTACTTACATTTGGCTGGTCGTGCATAGGCAATTGTGAGACCTGGGCTGAATACAGGGGTTCTGGGGAAAGCAGGTGCTGTCAGAGAGAGTCCCACTTAAACTTCAAATGTTTAGCCCTAGCTGTGGAAGAGGACTTCTGAAAAGGACTCATCTCAGGTGACACCAAAACCTACTAGTACTGTGTTAGATATTTTAGTGGCTTATATGCTGCAGACCTGATTGGTCAGATCCTGGTCAAAGGAAATTCAGAATATTGTAAGGGGGAAATACCCTGTGCTGTGAATGTCTTGAGGCCCACTGGTCTCTATAAAGTTGTCAAGAGATTACAGATCAAGCTGGTTAGAAATGAAGTTGCAAGTGTGTGCCTGCAGCTCATTAGCATTCCTCTTGCATTTCCTTTTTGCATAAGAGCATTTACCCCCTATTCCTTTCATTAATGTTAAACTTACCATGGCAAAAAATGAGATCCAGGCCAGAAAACAAATCAGACATGTACAATCCAGCCTGCAGGTGCAAGCTCTGTTCATATTATGGTGCGATCGTATAAAGATTTTTTTATTGATGAAGGTTTTATTACCCCTTCCCCACAATGTAATATAAACAAACCTGTATAAAGAGTTGTGAATGTGTCTCAGTGTTTTTACTGCCATGGATGGGGGGGAGCCTGCTGCACAAAATTCTGCCTTGTTTCAAGCTAGCTACATACCCCTTGAAGGGAAATTTAAACCAGGAGTGAGATGGGAAATCAAAATTATTTACAGGTTATTGAAAATGTTGATTTATGGCAAATGGAGGGAGGGACAGTTAACACAGGGCATGATCCCTCCATGCATGAGAATGGAATGACTATACATGGAGGGATTCCCAGTGGGGTAGACTGCCTTCTTCCTTCTTTTCAAAGTACATTTCCAGAAGCCCAATTTAAAGCACTGTCCTTGTGGGCTGCCTTCTCCAGTAGGCATGCTGTGTGGGTGCTGAAAGCTTTGCACTTCCAATTCTATGATTCTATGACATTCACCGCTTCATGAACCATGGTTCTAAACCGATTATCCTGGTTTGTTAAGTCTGGAAAGCCTGGATTATCGGAAACCAGGGTCTCCATGTTAAAGCTGCTATGTGATGGGAAGAGGAGAATATGGGACCCTGGTGCTCATCCATAACTTCATAAACAAGAAGGATGTCTGAATGCAGTCAGTCATTCAAGGTGCAGCTGCGGCTTCTTGGGCCACTGGATGGCCTTACCCAAATAAGGGAATGTCAGCTGAGCAGGAAACCAAGCAGGAAGGCTTACAGGAAGGAGTTAAAGAGGTGTGGAGGTCAGAAAGAGAATAGCAGAAGTATTTGAGTTTGAACAGCATGAACAGCCTCCATTCCAAAAAGGACAACAGCTCTAAAAAATTTCTGAGCTACTGGGTTGGTCCACACATCCAGTAGACTTGGTGGGAGTAGAAACCTGAGATGTTAAAGCAAAAATAGTATCTCGCCTGCAGTCTGAATGCTGTCATATGTTTAAAAGGAGTCCTGCAAGTAAACAAAAAACAAAAAAACTAACATACCAAGGGGAAAAGTCCTAGCTCAGCCCTTTGCCCCCTATTTTAGTTTTCATCTTGCAGGTAGCTTTATTAGTGCAAGGAAACATTTTAAAATGTGATCCTTTACCTGCAGGTTGAAGTATTGGAGGCACTGCTGCCTGAGAACACCACAGTCTGCTGCATGATTATATCACGCCAGAAAATGCTACTGAAAGATTGTTTGAGGAATAGTATTTGTTTAGCCAACACCATGCTTTTAAAAGCTTGATCCTTCAAAGCTTGTCATGACTTTACAAAATGATGTCATTCATCCTACAAGAAGGAGAAGCTGTAGCAGTACCCTTATACTTTCTTCCTCAACTGCAGATACTCCAGTTCTTTACAAGAGAGCCATTTACACTTTTTAATCAGCTTCATCTCCCAATAGTGGTTCTTTAAGATTCTCAGTCCTGGAAAAGATTGCACTGGAGTCTTTGAAAAGAACGTGGAACAAGAGCTAGATGAATATGCCAGCTAGACTCCATCAAGTGGCATCCTTTGTTGAGAATTTGGAGTCCTGGCTAACATTCACTTTTTCTCTCGACTCCAAAAATGTCCTCAACATCTTTCTCTGAAAGGTCACTTGACATTTGCAGAAACAATTTAAATGCCATGACGTATGCTTCCGCACTCCACTCACACCCACTTCATCCCCACTAATATAGTCCTAGTTCTTGTCTTACACAAGTACCTATTGTTACCCACTGCTCTTCCTCACCTCCTTCAACAACAAGTTTAAGAGCATAAGAGGAGGCTTCTGGATCAGGCCAATGGCCCCTGTTAATCTAGCATCCTGTTCTCAGAAGGGCCAACCAGATGCCTGTGGGGTTTGTGCACTCTGCCCACCTGTGATTGCCAGCAAGCAGCATTCAGAGGCATACTGCTGAGCCTGCCTGCCAAGCTCCTTTCTTGGTTTCTTTCCAGTGAACCTTTCTTTGCTACATCACTCACTGCATTCCGCCACCATGTCTCCTTTCAATATGGCATTTAGCAATGGTTACTGCCTGTTCAGCAGCCCACATGGTGCCATCATATTTGTTAGCCTGGGGAAATAACGATAGCTGGAGTTGGAGCATCTGTTGGCGTAGGAGAACTTCCGTTTTCCCCTTCACCACAGGCTGATGGACGAGGCTGATCAGAGCATGGAAGCCATAGCTGTCAATCCTCCCTTTCTTTTGGCGGGAAACTCCCTTATTCCAATGCCGTTTCCCGCTGCCGGATTGTTGATATCCCTTAAATTTCCCGGATTTCAAAGGAAGCAGCTCCTCTCCCTCCCTGCCGGCCAGGGAGGCTCCTCAGCTGTGTTGCTCGGCTGCCAATAAGGAGTCTGAGACCGACTGGGGGCGGAGCTTGCATGCCTTGTGCAGCCAGACCCTCACGCCCAACCAGACAGACAGCCTGCCTGCCGTCTATGCGCTCGCTCTTTCGCTCACCAGTTCACACGCAGCCTCTGGAGCGCAGGGTGGCGAGGCTACTTGGTGCCATTGCACCGCCCTCGCGGCATCCCTTATTTTCAAATCCGAAAGTTTGGAAAAACCCCTTATTTTCAAATCTGAAAGTTGACAGCTATGATGGGAACTGGGCAACACTGTTCAAGGAGGGTGCATCTGAGATCTAAGATTCCTAGTGCTTCTGGAAAGACGACTCCGAGTTTTAAGCAGAGATTTAGAATTACGCAACGTGTGTTTGTGGGAATAAGTAGCCTGAGCTGCTCTTTAAAAGGACCCTGTCTGATAATGTCAGACCCAACAGGAACACCAGTGCAAAAGGCACTTCCTTCTGTTGTGAAGCATTGCTATAAATCTGGCAGTGAAATCTGGCAGTGAAAACAGTTGTGAGTCATATACCTCACTGCCAAATGGCCTAGATTCCTGCATTGCAGGGGGTTGGACTAGATGGCCCTCAGGGTCCCTTCCAACTCTACAATTCTATGATTTCGTGGAAGATTGCAACTGTGAGTAGCAGCCATTGATAGCCTTGTCCTCCATGAATTATCCTAAGCCTCTTTTAAAGTCATCCAAGTTGGTGGCCATCACTGCCTCCTATGGGAGCCAGTTCCATAGTTTAACTATGCACTACAGGAAGAAAAGGGACCCAGGTGGCGCTGTGGGTTAAACCATAGAGCCTAGGGCTTGCTTATCAGAAGGTCGCTGGTTCGAATCCCTGAGATGGGGTGAGCTCCCATTGCTCGGTCCCTGCTCCTGCCAACCCAGCAGTTCGAAAGCATGTCAAAGTGCAAGTAGATAAATAGGTACCGCTCTGGCAGGAAGGTAAACAGCGTTTCCATGTGCTGCTCTGGTTCGCCAGAAGCGGCTTTGTCATGCTGGCCACATGACCCGGAAGCTGTACGCCGGCTCCCTCGGCCAGTAGCGCGAGATGAGCGCCGCAATCCCAGAGTCGGACACGGCTGGACCTAATGGTCAGGGGTCCCTTTACCTTTACAGGAAGAAAAACCTTTTTTTATATCTGTCTGAATTTTCCAGCATTCAGCCTCATTGGAGTTCTAGTGTTATGCCATGCATCGTTTTATAAACTGCTGTCATGTCACCTCTTAATTGCCTTGGCTCTGACTGAAAAAGTCCCGATAGCTGCAGCTTTTCCTCATCCAGCCCCTTGGCCATTTTGGTTGCCCCTTTCTGAACCTTTTCCAACTATGTAATATATACATTTTGAAGTGAGGCGACCAGAACTGCACATGGTATTCCAGATGTGGTCACACCTTAGATTTGTCTAGTGGCATTATGATATCAGCAGTTTTTATTTTCAATTCATTTCCTAATGACCCCTAGCATGGCGTTCTTCACAGCTGCTTCACACTGGGTTGACAGCATCTTTGAGCTATCTATGACTACTATGACTCCAATATTCTGTTCCTGGTCAGAAACTTATGAGCGTATATGTGAAATTAAGATCCCGCCCCCAACATTCACTTGTTTACACTGAATGGCATTCACCATTTTCCCATTGCCCATTCACTCAGTTTGGAGAGGTCCTTTCGGAGGTCTTCACAATCTCTCTATGTTATGTCAGAAGTAGGCTGTGAGCGGATGCTGTCCCCGAAAATGCTGGAAATCATGAGTCTGAAACAAACTTGGAAGTCAGGTCAGCTTGCAGACCCTTTGGATCCGTAAAAAAAAGATTCTGCTGCGTTCAGAATGTTATTATGGGAACAGCTCCTAGGAGAAAGTGTGAGCAGGTGCTACTTCCGTCAAAATGATCACCTCCTTCAGATCGTGGTGCACAGTTCAAGCCTTCTTCTGCCTAGATATTCTGTTTGTTCTCTCTATTATCTTGCCAAGCATACTGTGTGCCAACCCTCTAGTGAAAACTTTCCTTCTACTGAACAGGCATCATTTGATGACATATGACTAGGAGCCAATTTGGATTTCAAGCATCCAAGTCTGGTTCAGCTAAGCAAAAAGAATCTTCCAGTGCCTTTGGAAGAATGTGGTTAAATCAATGCTATGTGGCAGATTCGGGGGAAGGAAATGTTAACAATGGAAAATGCTGAGCAAAACAAATACCCTACCGATGATAATAATGCTAATGCTAATACTAATATTATTATTATTATTATTATTATACATCAACCACTCTGGGTGGCTTACAACATATCTGAAAACATAATAAAAACATCAATCCTTAAAAACTTCCAGAAATAGAGCTGCCTTCAGATGTCTTCTAAAAGTCAGATAGTTGTTTATTTCCCTGACATCTGAAGGAACAACATTCCACAGGGAGGGTGCCACTACCAAAAAGGCTGTCTGGCTGGCTCTCTGTAACTTCATTTCTTGCAGTGAGGGAACCAGCAGAAGACCCTTGGAGGAGGACCTCAGTGTCCGGGCAGAACGATGGGGATGGAGACGCTCCTTCAGGTATACTGGGCCGAGGCTGTTTAGGGCTTTAAAGCTCAGCACCAACACTTTGAATTGGGCTCAGAAACGTACTGAGAGCCAGTGAAGATCCTTTAGGGCCAGTGTTATATGGTCCCGGCGGCCACTCCCAGTCACCAGTCTAACTGCTGCATTCTGGATTAGTTGTAGTTTCCGGGTCACCTTCAAAGGTAGCCACATGTAGAGCGCATTGCAGTAGTCCAAGCAGGAAATAACCAGGGCCTGCATCCTTTGATTCTTTGGGGAAGTCATGTGAATAAATGTATGGTGTGTATGCAGCCTGAGACTAAGGAGGAAGAATTTGGCAGGCAGCACTACCCCCTGAACTGGCTGTTAAGTAAGAAAGCAGGGAGGTGAGGGCTGGCTGAGGACAGACTGAGGTTGGTGGAGAAGGGCTCCATTTGCACTAAAGGACCAGTCTCCACTGAAGGAGGTGGGTGGCCTGGAGGAAATAGAGAGCAGGAGTTGTGACTGCCTCTTTTCCTTCTTCCAAGAGACTGGCTGCTCCCATGTCCTTATCCCCAAATGCAAGTATTTCCCAGCATGATTTTAAAAGAATGTTTATTCATACTTTAAAGACAGCACATAGTCCAGAATTCCAGGAACAACTCAATGCTTGCAAGATTTCCTGTATTATGGGTGGGATAGAAATTTGGGGGGAAAATAATCCAACTAAAAAGTTAAAGAGTGAAATACGTTGTCATTCATTCCCTCCTTTCTTGCACGAAGCATTGGGTACAATATGTAGAAAGCTTGCTCTTGCTTGTCTAATGGGTCAGTCTAGCCTGGACTGATCTAACAGCCAGATGTTCCTTTCTTTTTAGGTGGCAGGCTGGGCTGGATGGCCTTTTGACTCTTTTTAACCCTTATTCAGTTCTATTTATACTCAGCAGCGCTCGCCCACAGAGAGCACAATAGACACAAAATGAATAGATGGAAAAGATACAAGGGTAATAAAAATGAGCTGCCAGTCATTTGGATTTTTGTTGCCGATTAGGTGAGGGGATATTTTTCTTTCTCCTTCTGGCCAGGAAACTAGAATGTAATGGGCGGGGGGGGGGGGTTCTCAACGCACCACCTTCTTTGCAACCACCTAGATTCGAAAATGAATGTAGGTGCCAGTGCAGTCCCCCGACAGCACCTTTCAGTTTGTGTGTACTGCTCTGAGCCCATGCACACACTTCTACATGCAACAGAGTTGAGATGAAGTACAGAAGAGCCTATTCTTCTGCTCACAAGGCAGGGACCTCCTTGCACATGCCTGATGGATACAGAGCAAGGCTTGGCATCCCTTATGCCTAGATGTGATCATGTGAGAGTAAGGGAGGACTGGTACTGGCAACACGCAAAAGCACATTAAGTCGGCAAAGCACCAGGAACTAAGACCTGGAGCAGGAACCACTATCCTTTGTTCTCAAGCTTTTTAAAAAATAAAAATTTAAAAAGCCCATTGCACCAGCAAGAATACGCATGAACAAGTCATACAACCACATATTCAGAGCAGGGGCCTGCCATGGCCAACAACTGTCACCATTTGCTTGACCAGTGTGACTTAGGGAATTCAAAATCACCTGTCTTGCATTTTTTCATGAGCCTCTGAGTGTCTTTTTCATATATTTGTGGTGTTGCAATATGGCAATGAAATTGAACTCCCATAGCTGTATACATCAGGGATGTCTTCCCAGTCCTCTCTATCTCCTCAAATGCAACCCTCTCAGACAGCTTTCCTCACCAGCTTTGCTTAGCACTCTCCTTGCGTGTTTTTGCCTGGCTGGAATGTGTCCTTAAGCTCTGGTGATGCTTCTTCCTTGCCAGGATGGAGGATGGGGTGTGTGTGTTGCAGAGTAGCCTACTGTACAAAGGTAAAATTCACATCCATTGCCCTGTGGCTCTGCTCACCACTAGCATATAGCCCTTGGGATGTTGACCTGACGGGTGTGCAGCCGTTGAGCTGGAAAAGGCCCCCCACACCTGGTACACACAATCTGTCTCTTAGGAATCCACATCCTTTGGTCCTCTGCACTAAACTTCTAATGTGTGTGCATGTGTCGTGCATAAAATGAAAAGGGGTCGTTATGAATTTTGCAAGAAAGCGCCATCATGTTAATTGCAGCTGCAACAGCTTAACTGCAAGTCTAGCCGCTTGGTATGCAGAAACCTTGTACAACCAGACAGCCAATACACGGATTGAAATCCAAGATTCTCATTGAAAACTACCCCACAAGCTGTTCATTAAACAAAGTAAGGGGACTATAAATTCTGTTTATTAGAAATCGTATGTACCTTGATGTGATTAAGGGGATTTGTAAAGCATGGAAAGAAACGGGCGCTTTGTCTCACCTGAAGATGTGTCAAAAGCCATAATAAAGTTTGGTATGCTCCCAAGAATTTACTGTATTGATTTTGGAGCTTAGTCTGCATGTACTTCTCTATTAAAGTGAAGACATTTGCTATGCAAGCCATTTATAAGCCACCTGAAATGTTTGGTTTTAAGATTAGGAATGGGCAACAATACAGGCACAACACAGTCCGTAAACAATGCAGTGCCCATGTGCAGAAGATTTTCGCAAGGTTCAACAAAGCCCTGATCCTTTCCATTATTGTTCATGCCCATGCACTGGTAACACAAAGCACCATTGCAGGGAATGTCAAGGACTGTGCATGTCTCTCACAACCTCTTCCAACCTTTCTTTTGTGTGCCATGCAAGTTACTTGCGCCCCCAGGGGTAGTTTTAGGGTAGCACGATCGGTTTGGCTGCACTGGGCACCGCTCTGCAAGGGGCACCACAACAATGCTGTAGAACGGAGTGTGAGAGGCACCGAATGTTAGCGCCACACAGGGCACCGCTGAAATTTGAGAAATTTGAATTTTGAGAGCCCAAAGTCCGCTACTGCTTGTACTCCAGTGCATGAATTAACCTGCATCATAGAGAGAAACAGAGCTGGGGGACTGAATGCAGGTTTCCTGTTCTTCCGGACTCACAGAACCTTCAATACAGTTTTAGCTCTTGTGATGGGTTTGGGATTTTGATTCAGTCTATGCCTTGATCAGCATCCAGCAACAATGCAAAGTGTCAGTACACCCAGATTCAGTTTGGCACAAAGCTGTTTTGATTCTGTGTCAAAGAAAAGTGATGCTTTGGAACAATCTTCTGTGTGCCCAGTGGACAAGGTGAGTTCAGAGGCACATCAAGATGCTCATCCAGCCCTGAGAGAACTGAGGTGACTTTTGATGCAAACAATGTGCAGGAGACAGAGTCAGACCAGCACCTCTGCTTTGGGAGTGGGCATGATGAGTGGGTGCGAGGGAGAAGAGAGCTGGTGAGTGGAGAAGCACTGGAACTCTCCAACCTGCCAATCAAGTTTGACAGGCTTTCAACAAGTAGAGATTTGAATGCTGCCTCCCGGATGGAGGCAGCGTTGTTCCGACTTGGGTTGGGTTTTTTGTTACATGAAGTCCTTTCAAGACTTAAGGAAACCATAATTATGCATGTTATATACCAACAGAGATGGGCAAACCCTTCTGCCCAACATTGTATTGGCTTGAAAGTAAGCCAAGCAATTTCTCCAAAACCAGGAAATAAAGTAGCTTATTTTTGTGCCAGTCTGAATCATTTTTTCCCACCAGGTACCTGAACTCCTTCCCCACTCTTTAAATCTAATTTTGGGTCAGCTAGCACTCTGGCATCAGCAGGCTTCTGAGTCAGGAAGGGGTCTCCTCTCTAGTGGCCTGGCAAAGTTAGTTTTACCCAGGGGCACAGGCAGCCTTGAGACACTGTAACTCAGCATACGATGTACATTGGTGCCTTGGTTCTCAAACGCCTTAGTACTCAAATGCCGAAAACACGGAAGTGTTCTAGTTTTCAAACGTTTTTCGGAAGCCGAATTCAGTTTGGCGCTTTTGTTTTTGCTATTTATTTTGCGTTTTTGTTTTTGAGGCTTTTTTGGTTAATTTGTTTTTGTGACAGTGTGGAACCCACTTCAGCTACTGATTGATTGAATGTGTGACTGCAGAAATGGATAAAAGCCAAACAATGACTATCATCAGTGCAGGTGAGAAAAAAAATTAATTTTAATTTTTATCATCTATAATACTGTCTTATTTATTTTATAGTACAATACATTGATTATTGCTTTCATTTTATGGATCAGTGGTCTAGTTAGATAGTAAAATTCATGTTAAATTGCTGTTTTAGGGGTTGTTTTTAAAAGTCTGGAACGAATTAATCCATTTTGCATTACTTTCTATGGGAAAGTGAGCCTTGGTTTTGAAACACTTTGGTTTTGGAACGGACTTTCCAGAACGGATTAAGTTTGAGAACCAAGGTACCATTGTACTACCAAAGGGAGGAGAACCTTCTCTTCCCCCCTCATAGTGGTTTACTATCATTGGAGCACTAATACTTCAGTTTGTGACATTTAAAATATTGGGAGATCGGAGTTGGAATGAAGTTTTGGGGGCTCAAATGGAAGGAGACATTAGAGGTGGTTTCTTTTATGGTTTGCTTTAAAACTCTGAGGATCCTCATGTTTGAAGCAGGCATTATGATACATCAGAACATTTAATCCAGACCCTAGGCATGCAAATTTCATTTGCATCCATTCATTCGTTTATTACAGTTATAAACCAGCTCAAAAGGCACATATAGGACGGCTTTCACAAAAGTAAAATATGCATTTAAAACACTATACAGCAAACAGCTTAAGACTTAAAATAAAATTAAACAGACATGTGAGAACCTAAAAGTTTAAAATTTGAGATACCTTACAGATTGACCCTATCACCCTGGGGGCTCACTATTTTCCCCGCAGACTAGTTTGTTCCGGGAGGTTAGACTGCGCCTGCAAATCTGCGTGCAGAATCTGGTGACCATCCAGGTTGTCTTTTGATCTTTGCCTAAGATGAGGGCATTTAGTTTAGGCTTATCTGGAAGGTCAGCAAGCATCTCCAATAAGGGGGCAATGGTGTATCTGCGTACCTCGTCATAAAAGGGGCATCTAAAAAATAAATGTTTGGGGCTTTTCATTGGCATCTCTTCTTCTTCTTCTTCTTCTTCTTCTTCTTCTTCTTCTTCTTCTTCTTCTTCTTGCAATGTCTGGCAAAACAAGCCCATCCCTTCTGGCTTGGTGTCTCCTATATGCATTAAAATGATATGCAGATTGCAGTTACGCAACCATAAATATGCCAATCATCTGCAACCTTCCATCGCGATAGATTTCAAAAGTGCTGAACAAGTTGCCTATCCTTTCACTTTCCCCATTTCTCATACATAGATAAAAACTTACCTAATGCCCAACAAAAGATAGATGTGTGCCTATGCCTGGTAAAACTAATGTAAATTTAATCTTCAATTTCTTGGTGGAAATGAATTATTGCTGATGCATTTGATCACTGACCACTCAGTCTCAGGATTGTATTGGTGAATCACATTCCTGACAGTATTTTCTGAAAAATTAGGCTCTGTGGGTGGTTTTTTTTTTTTAAGGTGATGTTTTTTTCAAACCAATAAAAAATGATATCTTCATCCTACCTTAGACCCTGAAGATGGATTATTTTGTCCTAAAACTAATATCTACAGCTTAATGGAATTCTACAATTCTTCAGCAGTGTTGTATGTTGATAAATTATGCTGACTTTGCATTGAGAGCTAACAAGCTGGATTTCACTGAAAATAAAATAAAATCTGAGGACTAAATGAAAGGATTTCTTGGTCCACAATGTACTTGATACTTTTCACATTTATTTCAGTAGATTTAAGCTTATGTGTTCACTCACATCTACTTTAGTAATTTTATTCTGTTCAAATTTTTTTTTTGTTCAAATCAATGGGGGGCAAGTGTTTGACTTTAAAAGGATTGGGTCCTTTACTTTTAAAATCTCAGTGAGTAAATAATAAATAAATAAATAAATATCAAAATACTGCATTTTAGGTCATCTATTAGCATTTAACAATCCCGGCTGTTAAAGATGAAATGTTCTTTCAAAGTCAATGCAAACTTTGCTAATTGATTAAATGACTGGAATTGGGATAGACCAAATACACAGACTGAGGCTAATATCCATTTAAAACAGAGGATTAAGATGGCCTGGATCCAAATGCAGTGCTCTCTGATTCAGCAAGTATGTAATCAAAGTGAGCATAAAGATTGCCCCCAAATGAATGACCAAATAGAATGGAATAACCTTCAGAATCTAATCATAGAAACATTTACATAGCATCTTTTAAGTGTTCAGAAACATTCCCATCTGTTACCTTGATGATCTAGATATAGTTGCAAGGGTTACAGCAGGGATGGGGAATGTTTTCTGGCCACTGAACCAGATCAGTTTCCCAAACCCCTGGCCAGCCTTATTTGACAGGTGGGCAGGGTAGGAACTTCGGAGCACAGCTATTTTCCTGTTTGCTGTTTCCTGCTTGTCTAGGCACAGGTCTCAGTGGTTTTGCCTTTGCCCTGCCTCTTTCCGCCGGTAAACCCACTTTTTAGCACCAAATCAGGACAAACGCCAATCCCAATTGCCATTTGCTCCAATTCAGTGCTAGATTACAGGTTTTTCCAGGGGAAAGCAGAGGGGCACACAGGAGGAGGAGGAGGAGGAGGAGGAGGAGAAGGAGAAGGAGAAGGAGAAGGAGAAGGAGAAGAAGAAGAAGAAGAAGAAGAAGAAGAAGACACCCTCTCCTCTGGAAAGAGTGTGCCTAACATTCTGGATAGTTTCATCTGGTCAGACCTCACCTGGAATACTGTGTCCAGTTCTGGGCACCACAGTTCAAGAAGGATACTGACAAGCTGGAACGTGTCCAGAGGAGGGCAACCAAAATGGTCAAAGGCCTGGAAATGATGCCTTATGAGGAACGGCTTAGGGAGCTGGGTATGTTTAGCCTGGAGAACAGAAGGTTAAGGGGTGATATGATAGCCATGTTCAAATATATAAAAGGATGTCATATAGAGGAGGGAGAAAGGTTGTTTTCTGCTGCTCCAGAGAAGCGGACACGGAGCAATGGATTCAAACTACAAGAAAGAAGATTCCACCTGAACATTAGGAAGAACTTCCTGACAGTAAGAGCTGTTCGATAGTGGAATTTGCTGCCAAGGAGTGTGGTGGAGTCTCCTTCTTTGGAGGTCTTTAAGCAGAGGCTTGACAGCCACCTGTCAGGAATGCTTTGATGGTGTTTCCTCTTTTTTTTTTTAATAATTTTTATTGATTTTACAATATCTGTCTGGCCCCGAATCAGGCCAGCTCACTTGTATTACAACCAGTAACATATGACTTCCTCACGTCCACTCCATTATTTTCATCTGTTTGCATATAACAATTTTTAACAGGTTCCTAATTTCATAATCAAATATATTTCTAATATCACTCTACCATCTTCTCACATCCTAGCACACTTTTGTATCTTCATTTACATCCCTCTTGCCTCCCCCGGTCCCTGGGTACACAGCTCTTCCAACTCTATGATTCTATGATTCTGTGATCTATTTTAATAGTTGCTTATAATTGTATGCATTTGCTTGGAAGTAACTCTGGAATGTACTCAAGATATCCTTACGCATTTTGATACTGGGATCGTTTTAGTGTTTGCATTCGGCAAAACTTGTCCTTCCTGCAGGTTGTTGTTTTTCTCTCTCTCTCACAGCACACTGTGGCAGATGACATAGCCACATGCTGTTCCTTCCCTCTTAGTAAGTGCTTTTGCTATGCCACAGTGTTAATATCGCATGTCTCGAACATATTACAGAGCTCTCAGTGGCATGCCTCACTCCAATGAAGGGTTTCATTTAGCAAATTTTGGCTGCAGTCCTGGAACGACTTCCTTTCATCAAGTCCCACTGAGTCCGATTCAATAACTAACTCATAAATATGATTTTTAATAGTATCAGTGCTACTGTTGATGGGAGAGAAAATGAGCATTATTTAAGGCTTGGGAATAAGATTGCCAGGTCTCCAGCATCCTCAAGCCTGACATTCTTAGTGTGGTGTGGAGTGACCTTGTGGGGTGGGATCTTGTGGGGGCTATGGGGAAGAGTCCCGCTATGTCATGCACCTGCAAACGCTTAACAGGCAAGAACCTAACACCTAAGGCAGGACCCCTAAAGGGAGCGAGAGATGCAGTGGCCCCCAAGGCATGAATAGGATCAATATTGACCAAAAAAGGAGGGAACTTATGCAATGCATCGGCTTTTTCAGGATTATGAGTGTTTTGTTAGTATTTAAAGCAAAATACTGTTTTGTAATCATATTGTTACAGCCAGTTTCACTGCTACAAAACTCTAGACCCAAGTTTTAAAAATAGTAATACGGGATTATCTGATGAGCTTGAAATATTTTATAAACAGTTAAACAAGTTAAATAAATAGCAAGAAAATGAATCTCAGAGCCAGCTCCTGAGACCAGGGACCCCTAGGTAGAGGAGGTACAGCTATAAGCCCTAGACTGTGTACATACTCCCATTTGCTCTGCATCCAATGGGCTCCCACACTGTTGGTTGGTTCACACATTAGCCACAATTGCTATCTACCTTGTCATTTCCTATGAAATGCAGTGGTACTTTGGTTGTCAAACTTAATCCATTCCGGGAGTCCGTTTGACTCCCAGAAAACGTTTGAAAACCAAGGCACGGCTTCTGATTGGCTGCAGGAGTTTCCTGCACTAAAGCGGAAGCTGCAGAAGTCGCATCAGACGTCCGGCTTCCCCAAAAAAATTCACAAACTGGAACACTTATTTCTGGGTTTGCGGCATTTGGGAGCCGATTTGTTCGGGAGCCAAGCCAATCGACAACCAAGGTACCACTGTACTGAATATTGATCCATTTCTCCCCTGAAACCAGCTTTGATCTGAACAGGGGGAAAGAATGGCCTAGCTGTGTTTTATGCCACTGAAGCACACACAGCCAAATACTCACTTCCTAAAATGTGTTGACTCAGTGAATGGAGGATTGCATCCAAAGGCTTGCCCAGTCTTCCAACCTCCTACATATAGCTGAAAGTATGTAAACAGAACTTCATGTCTGTTCATCTGTATGTGCTCTGGGCATGTGCAATTGGGACTCCAGATTGTGCAGGCTTCCCAACTGCACATCCAAACCTAAGTGTGTAGAGTTGCAAGTGCAAATATTTCCCCCATTCACAGTTTCCGCTGCTGGTGCAGCAGCCAGGTATGGTGCACTCTTATTTCTAAGAGAGAGATGAACTTGAAAGTTACGTTCACTGAGGGTAAATAAAGAAAGAAATTAATATAGACCTCGTTTTCTCTCAACCTCTGAATCAGGAGCATAGAAAATTCATGTGTATAAATACAACCAATTCTCTCTGTTCCAAGTGTTTGCTGAATTACAACCTCGTTCAATATCCAAATTGTAAATTAGCAATAAATTCTGATAGGGATGGCCCCACAGTAATTACATGCAAGTCCATTCTGGATTATCAATACCAGTTTGATTTTCTCAAGTTCATCTGAATAACCTGTATAGATATTAATGTTCCTCAAAATCTGCAGCACTTGAGTTTTATTGCTGTCAGCATGAACTGAGCATTAAAATTGCAGGCGCCTGCGTTTTTCTATGCAGTGTACAGCCCAACACTAAATATTTGTTAATGGCTGCCTAGACAACCGGAAATGGCCCCTAAAATTATACTGTCTTTGTATTGTTTTGTAACCAACTACACTTTTTTGTGTGCGTTACTGATGCCAAAACCATTTACATAAAAGCAAGGAGCCTTAAATTAAAGCAGGTGGGTGTAAGCAAATTACCAGTATGCTCTACTCATTATCTGAAATGTTGCATCGTAAGGATAGCACAAAACGTTTCCTATGTATGTGAAACTGAAATCTGAAAGGGAGTGCCAAGATCCCAGAGTGAAGGAATGAATAGGAGCTGCCTGGGGCCAACCCTAGATTGCACACGCACACACACACACACACACACACACACACACACAGTGTATTCCTTTTATAATTACATTTTTTTTTCTCTTTGGGGAAAGTGGGACACGGTAGATGTAATTTTCTTGTTTGGGCAAGTTCTGGCCTTCTGCGTGAAGGCTCCATCTCCTTTATCTGATGTACACACACCCTAGTGTTTCCCTATTGCAGCATGAGATGTGTAGGACTTTTCCAATGGCAGACTTCCAGGCTCATATATAATGTAAATAAAATAGTCTCATTATTGCAACTCTCTCCCACTCACAGTGCAAATTCTTTAAAACTCAGAGGGTTTCAAAGCTTAGGGTTTCGTGGACCAGACAACGGCCAAGTTATTTCTGAAGCACACTCAAGACGTAGGAAGGGGAGCAAAGTATGAATGAGAAAGCATGCTACATCAGCCCAATCACATACCTTCAAATGAGATCTCGGCAGCCACAAGATCTCGGCACATTTTTGGGTGCCACACAAGATCTTGCCCCGAGAAAAGCACTTTTTTCAGGGTGAAGGTGAGGTGCAGGTCATGTGGCTCTCTTGGGAGTGTGTCCTGGAAGACGCACATCCTGGTTTGGGATCGGAAAAAGTTTGACAGTATTCAGTCACAGGCTTCGCTTCTCACCTACTGTAGCATGTAGGATTGGCCCAAAGGGTCTAGTCCTGGACCGAAAGGGGCAAGTTGTATTTATTGAAACAATTTATATACCACTTAACTCAGGGTTGCCATACGCCTGGAACTTCCTGGATATAGACAGGATTCGGTTGTTTTGGCGGAAATCATTCAAATGTAAAAAATATGTAAAAAAAAACCTCAGCAACTTTTGTGTCCGGATTTTCACTTTTTGAAATATGACAGCCCTAAAAGGTAAAGGGACCCCTGACCATTAGGTCCAGTCGTGACCGACTCTGGGGTTGCGCGCTCATCTCGCATTATTGGCCGAGGGAGCCAGCGTACAGCTTCCAGGTCATGTGGCCAGCATGACAAAGCCGCTTCTGGTGAACCAGAGCAGCACACGGAAATGCTGTTTACCTTCCCGCTGCAGCGGTACCTATTTATCTACTTGCCCTTTGACATGCTTTCGAACTGCTAGGTTGGCAGGAGCAGGGACCAAGCAACGGGAGCTCACCCCGTCGCGGGGATTCGAACCGCCGACCTTCTGATCGGCAAGCCCTAGGCTCTGTGGTTTAACCCACAGCGCCACCCGCGTCCCCTATGACAGCCCTACTTAACCACAATAGTCCCTAAGCAGTTCACAAAGATACGATACAAAAATTAAAAGTCAGTTAGACTTATAATTCCCTGTCAGGAATGCTTTGATGGTGTTTCCTGCTTGGCAGGGGGTTGGACTGGATGGCCCTTGTGGTCTCTTCCAGCTCTACGATTCTATGATTCTATGATTCTATAAAATCAAGCATCAGTTAAAACGTCTGATGGGTCTAAAAAAATAAAAGTAGGTTCCAGAAGTACAGTAGGGAAGAGGCCTGTCTGGCCTCAATTAGAAGGGAGCTCTGTAAAATTGGGCCCACAATGCTAAATGCATTGCTCCTGGTGGATCTGAGCCATGGAGGGACCATTAACAGTGACTCCACTGAAGACCTGAGAGATTGGGTGGACCCAAATTGTTAAGGGCCTTGTGAAGTAATGCAAAAAAAAACCTACGAACCTGGCCCAGTAGCATATGAGCATCCAGTACAGACTTCTGAGCACT
Organism: Darevskia mixta; assembly: GCA_034641385.1. Lineage (NCBI taxonomy): Eukaryota > Metazoa > Chordata > Lepidosauria > Squamata > Lacertidae > Darevskia > Darevskia mixta. The sequence goes on from JAWWNH010000001.1 coordinate 19,258,149, forward strand.
AGAGCTATGTGCTGGCAATAATTTGTCCCCAACAAGAGTCTAGTCACAGCATTTTGCACCAGCTGCCACCTCTGGACCAGGCCCAAGGGCAGCTGGTATCTTCACATCAACTACAGCACTTGTCCCCCTCCTTCTCTCACCCATCAGTCTCTGCAATAACCATCAAAATATGCTTCCTAGGAACTAGCTGAGGCTTCTGAGAAGTTCCAGATTTACATAGCATTGAAAGTGTAAACAAATCAAGAGGATGAGTCTTGGAGTAGCCCATAAAAAGGTAAATGACCCCTGATAGTTAAGTCCAGTCGCGAACAACTCTGGGGTTGCGGTGCTCATCTCGCTTTACAGGTTGAGGGAGCCGGCGTTTGTCCGCAGACAGTTTTTCCGGGTCATGTGGCCAGCATGACTGAGCCGCTTCTGGCAAAGCCAGAGCAGCACACGGAAACGGTGTTTACCTTCCTGCCGGAGCGGTACCTATTTTGAAGTAGCCTCCAGCTTTAGGCTGGGCCCTGTATTAAAAGATAGAAAAGGGAGCAGTAACCAAAGCCTCACTCCTCCCAAAAAGAGCAACTGCACAGAACAAGATAAGTAGTAACAACGGGTCAGGGAACGCCTGGAGATATGCCAGACACACCACACCCCCACCCCACCTGTACAATGTACAAACTTACAGTATTCCAAACCTGTATGACGACCCTCCCAAGAATAATACGAGCCTGTAGTATTCGATAAGAAAGAAGTACGTGCGTAAGAGGGAGATGGGAATGGAGTATAAAGGTTTGCAGCACCTCTGTATAGGGGTGTCTTGCTGTGAGAGATCACGCATGCACCTTTTGCTTCTGCCTTGGCTTAGCAAAATAAAGTTCTTTTCTCTAGAGATCCCCGGTGTCGTTTGACTCCTTCCCCCTCCGAGGGGGCACGCTGACTGGACCAGGACTGGAAGGGCTACATTTCTGGGGGCTCGTCCGGGATCCCAGCTCCCCAATGGAGGGCCGAAGGGCCGGGGAAGTCGCCGCTGTGAACAGCTCTGGAAGCATCACCTGATCCAAGTGCACACCCTGCCATTTGCAGGACGGAGCAGGGGACGTTGCCTTGAGTGGAGACACAGCGACGGCAGAGAAAAGAAGCAGCTGCAGAGGAACGGACGTCCCAGGATAAGGTAAGCCCACAGGGAAGGGCACTGGGCTTGATCACCCCGGACTGGGTTGGCAGAGGGCCACCCAGTAGGTAAGGCAGAACAGGAATTCAGGGTGGGTTATAGAAGTTAGGTTGGGAGGGGGTATTGGGAAGTTGGTATGTGTATGGAGTGATGGAGTGATGCCCCTCTGCGAATGAAGTGTGAATGAGACGTTGGGGTCCAGGACCACCGGCGAGCGAATTGTGGCGTCCAGTAGTGCATTTCCTGTTATAAAATAGGAGGAAAGAGGTGGCATAATGGGCAGCAATACCCATTGCTGGTCTGCTCTCCTTTGCAATGTTTTATAGACAATTGGAAGAAGGCCACAAAGGGAGCCGGAGCTGCCAAGCTCTTGAGCTCTACCGCCAAAAAGAGAAAAGGTGTGTTGTTGTTTTTTTTTCCCTCTTCAAGCAAAGCTAATAGACCTTCAGTAATCAAAGGTTGTTTAATTGGGAATTTATTAGTTTAAATGTTTACTTGTCTTGCGCTGTTTTATTGTTTGTTTGTTTTCCCCAACAGATCATTCATTTTTTAGTTTGCTGATAAAAAGCAGCATCAAAAGAAAAGGGAAGAATTGGATAATGGTCCTCTGTTGAGTTTATTTTATTTTTTTTAGCATCTAAAAGTTTAGGGTACCCAGTATAGAATAATTGTATAAGGTTTATTGTTTTGTGTTGATCAGTATATGGAAAAATGGTGTCAAGAGTACATTATTGAAGGAGCAATTTATAGCAGAATTTTGAGTGTTGCTTCTTTTCTGTCTGCCAAAATAAATGGCAAAAAGAAGAAAGTTTTAGAATTTTATGTTGTTATGGAAATGCCAATTCAATAGTTTTAAGAATAATTAGGTGATATTCCAGACCTTATAATTTTTATGATATTTAAGAAATTTTCCTGAAAGGAATTTTCCTTTTTATTGTGTATTTGTTTTGGATATTTGCTTTAAGTCTGTATTGAATTGTATAAGCAAAGTTCCTATATGGGTAGAAGCTACTAGTTTTTTCAATAGGCTTCTGCACACAGATTTTTATAGTTCCCATACAAGCATGACAACTTGTACCTTTTGGGTCGTGTATTTCTTTATCATCTGTATGCAAGTTGTCTGGAAGCATGGCTTAGAGCCTTCCATGACAAATTGCATTTTAAGGCATCCTGAGGCATCCTGTTATTTTTCTCATTTTATTCTATGCAGTTTGTAGCCTTGACTTATTTGAAGCAGGCTGCATCTGTCTGTTACCTATATACTGGGGGTGGGCAACCTAAGGCCCGCAGATGGTCCAGGAATCAGCGTGTTTTTATATGAGTAGCATGCACCCTTGTGTTTGGCGATCGCTGGGATATTTGTGGGGGTATGCAATAATTCTAAGTACTAGGAATTACAGGAACGTTTATAATCATTGAGAATATATGAGATACTTATTTGATACCTGTATAATATGCAAGTTGCAGTTTTAATTTTAAAGCAAGTTGCACCTGTTTGTTCATTTGAAGTGCTGTTTTATATTTCCTTTTCCTTAAAAGTAAGAGGAGTTACAGGAAATTTTGTAACCGTGGAAAGTACATAAGAAGGAATATAGATGAAGGTGTAAAGAATGTTGAAAGGAAAGTGGCTTATTGAAGCCCAGGCATTGTGGGACAAGAGGAGAGAAGGAGGGCTAAGTGGCAGAAACTTGTAATGGAATGGTATTGAAGAAAAGAAGATAAGATGGAGGTTTTTGAAATTTTAAGGAAGTGTTCAGTTGTGGAGTTGGGAAACTCCCCAAGGTAAGAAGGATACCTTACACTTAGGTGTTTTATGATAAAATTTGATTTTCCTTAGTGATTTTTGTTAGTTTGCCCGATATCAAAGGAAGTAAGAGGCAATGGCCATTAGATAGATTTGTGCCACTAGATATATTGTATCATCTGTTGCAGGCCAAGCATCCTTGTAAAATCACCTGAAATTTTAAAATATGGAAATTTCAGCCATATGGTATATCCCTCTGGATGACGCCAAAAATACTGCAGGGCTGATCTCTGAAGCATCCTAAGGGACGTATTGTCACACTGCCGGAGGGTGAGTGTCAATATCCCCACTAGATGTGGAAGTTACAGTTCCCTGAAAGAATCTTGTGGCGTTAAGAGAGACCATGAGATGCTGATTTCCAGGGTGGCAATATGGGAGTGTTTCAGTTGGCCACTGCTAATCTAAATGGCAACAGAGTTGTTTTTTGGCTAATCCAAATGGCAACAGAGTTTTTTTTTTGTCTTGTTTTGTTTTTGTTTTTAGATCTTGGCACAAGGTTTGATTTTTCCTCCTAGGCCTGCTGCAGTAATGAAGAAGATCAGATATTAGGGATCAATAGTTAAAACAGTTTTTTTTCAATTGTTTGCATGTAGGCGAATTATAAAGAGAGCAGACTACTCTGAGATTATTATAGATTTTGAGATAATATTTCTTATTTGTTTTGCTTCATGTCATTTAAAAGAAAAGGGGACATGAGCAAGTGAATAGTGATGTCATTTTGTTGCAGATGATAGCATTATGGGTTTCTGCCAATTGGCTGCTGATGAACATAGCATGGTAACCCTGTTTTTATGCAAATAAGGAGATTCTGTTTCAGAAAATTAGGGGATTTCAAGTTAAATAGAAAGGATGCTGAGTAATTGCATGAATATAAATAAGATAGAAGAAGATAGAAGAATGGATCATATTTGGAAAAGATTGTTCTTTTATTCTTGGTATTAATAAAGAATTTATATTAAATTGATATGCAGAAAATGAAGTATAATTTAGATATATTCATTAATAAATGATATATATATTAAATATCATTATTATGAAGGCAATTAGTCCTTTGAGGAATAATTGAAGATTTAGAATATAGATAAAAGAAGATTTTATAATAATTTGATATGCAAATGTTGGCATTATCAATGTTATGAATTGAGAAATTTTTATTTGCTAATTAATTGATTTCCTATGATCATATGATAAAAAGTAGGAAAAGATTGGATATGGTTTATGGATATTCAGTATTATGTATTTATATATAAAGGTTGGGAAGGTTAATAAAATTACTGTTTAAACTCAGAACAGACCATGTGAGATTAGAGGGGAGGAGATATGGGAAATCTTGCGGAAGATTATTGTATTTCGAGGAGAATAGTAATCTGGCATGGTCAGATTTTTTTTTTTTTTCAAATTTTATTAATCCCTTCCTGACTAGTTGTTTCATTGATGATATGTTATTGTAGATCAATGAGCATAAGTTTGATATAGAATACTTAGTCTAATGAAATATAGAGATATATGGAATGCTTCACTTGAAATTGTATAAAGGTTACCTTTGAATTCCTGTATTATTCAAGTGTGACAGAAGTCAGTATCCAATTCCCAGAGAAGCAGCAATAGGGGTATGGATTCATTTACAACACCTCATCACCCATGGCATCACTCCATGGGTTCACCATACCAGACTCAAGAAAGTCCACCATGATTGGTCTGCAACCCCAGTTCCTGGACAGCCCCTGAAGTTCACCATCTCCAGAGGACGGAACCACTAGCCTGCTGCCATCACCCCAGCTGATGGTCCTGCACATGCTTGAAGCTTGAGGAATAGAAGAACAACAGGGGACATAAAAGAAAGACATTCATTTAATGGGAATGGCCTTTGCTCTGCTCACCTCGGTAGCACCAGTCTATGGGCTCTACACTTCATTCTTCCCTGCCCTGCTGTACATGCTGTTTGGTACGGGGCGCCATGTGTCCACAGGCACCTTTGCTGTGGTCAGCCTGATGACGGGCTCCGTGGTGGAGCGTTTGGTTCCTGAGCCCCTGCAGTCCAATGGCACCATCCCTGCAGAAGCAGCTTTGCTGGAGGCGCAGCGCATTGGTGTGGCGGCCGCTATGGCCTTCCTAGTGGGGCTGCTCATGACAGGGATGTTTACGCTTCACCTCGGCTTCCTTTCCACCTACCTCTCGGAGCCTGTCGTCAAGGCCTTTACCTGTGGTGCTGCTTTGCACGTGGTGGTGTCTCAGCTCCAGAGCCTCCTGGGCTTGCCTCTACCACGTCCCGCTGGCTGCTTCGCCATCTTCAAGACACTGGCATCTGTTGCGGAAGCCTTGCCCTTAACCAACACAGCGGAACTGCTCATCTCAGGCTTCTGCTTGGCTGTGTTGATGCCCATCAAAGAGATCAACAACCGCTACCGGAGCCGGCTGTGGGTCCCCATCCCGGGAGAGATCATCATGGTACTGCTGGCTACTGGGATCTGCTTTGCTTCCTCCCTAAACACTCACTATAAGGTGCAGGTTGTTGGACACCTCCCGGCAGGGTTCCCACAGCCCCAGCTCCCAGCCCTGCATCTGCTGCCCCAAGTGCTGGGTGACACGGTGGCCCTCACTTTTGTGGCCTACGCCATCTCGGTGTCATTGGCCATGATCTACGCTGAGAAGCACCACTATGTCATTGACCCCAACCAGGAACTGCTGGCTCATGGCCTCTCAAACCTGGTCTCCTCCCTGTTCACCTGTTTCCCCAGTTCAGCCACACTGGCTACAACCAACATCTTGGAAAGTGTTGGTGGACGCACACAGCTCTCTGGCCTCTTCACCAGTGCTGTTGTCCTGGTGGTCTTGCTATGGATTGGACCTCTCTTCTACTACTTACCCAAGGCTGTCCTGGCCTGCATCAATGTCACCAGCCTCCGGCAGATGTTTCTGCAGTTCCAGGACCTGCCCGAGCTGTGGAGGATCAGCCCCATTGACTTTACATTGTGGGTGGTCACGTGGCTTTCTGTGGTTGTGCTCAACGTGGACCTTGGCTTGGCGGTGGGGGTTGTGTTCTCCATGATGACTGTTGTTTGCCACACACAGAGGGCTGAGTGCTCAGTTCTGGGCAGGGCAGGGGACACAGAGATCTACAAGCCTTCTGAACAGCCCTGTGTTCAATTTTACCAAACTGAATACACACGTCTGGAATTTCACCACACCCTTAAGAGTTCATAGAATCCCTGGGTGGCATTGCATCTATCAGCAGAGAGACAGAGCCACTAACATAAAACATGTAGGGCAATCCCAGTGTAAACAAACCCATATTGCCCCGAATCCTTGCCCTTGCTGAATATCAACCCTTATCTGTGGACGAGCTATAATAATAATAATAAAGCTGTCCAAAATAACAGGGGGGAATGAAGTAGCCTCCAGCTTTAGGCTGGGCCCTGTATTAAAAGATAGAAAAGGGAGCAGTAACCAAAGCCTCACTCCTCCCAAAAAGAGCAACTGCACAGAACAAGATAAGTAGTAACAACGGGTCAGGGAACGCCTGGAGATATGCCAGACACACCACACCCCCACCCCACCTGTACAATGTACAAACTTACAGTATTCCAAACCTGTATGACGACCCTCCCAAGAATAATACGAGCCTGTAGTATTTGATAAGAAAGAAGTACGTGCGTAAGAGGGAGATGGGAATGGAGTATAAAGGTTTGCAGCACCTCTGTATAGGGGTGTCTTGCTGTGAGAGATCACGCATGCACCTTTTGCTTCTGCCTTGGCTTAGCAAAATAAAGTTCTTTTCTCTAGAGATCCCCGGTGTCGTTTGACTCCTTCCCCCTCCGAGGGGGCACGCTGACTGGACCAGGACTGGAAGGGCTACAATTTATCTACTTGCAATACGTGCTTTCAAACTGCTAGGTTGGCAGGAGCTGGAACTGATCACCTTCCGATCAAGTCCAAGAGGCGCAGTGGTTTAAACCACAGCACCACCCGCATCCCTTGGAGTAGCCCATACCAGTCAGGAAAGCGAAGCAGGCTTCTTCAGGCAGAATATTTGGAGCAGGGAGTAGATGAAGGTAGGAACATTTAAAATGTTACACCTACTGTACCTGCTCTCTGGAATGCTGGTTTCCCGGGGGGGGGGGGTGAATTGGGAATTTCCCCTGTATATCCTAGAGTAGTTTACATAGGGTGGTTTTCATAATAGTAATAAAAATTGCCTGATGCCCTAGATAGCGATCTAATTTAGCATATTTATTTTTCTTGTATTTAGTAAACAACCGCTAAACACACTGAAACTGCCAAGCTTGCCTAATATTTATCTGTCCTTGGCATCCATTTATTTTTACTAATGAACTTGTGGAGTGGAAAGTTTTCTGGGAGGGGGGGGGGAATGAAACCCTGGAAAACTTTCCACTCCTGTTCTAGAGGAAAGAAGCCCATTATCCACAATGTAATATCAATGGGAATGTCACTGGTATTTTTTGTAGTTATTAATTATATTATTCCTAACTCCAAATAGAATGCCCACAGAAATTTTCCTTCCAGCTCATTTAGTAGAGGAATCCACCTTCCCCACCTCAAAAAAATTCAATGCCTCAATATTTTATTCATTATTTATTAAATTTTCATGGATCTAGCCAACTGCAGCTTGACTGGAAATCTTTAGTTGTGCAATTTGAACAGATGGAAAGCCACTATCGGCAACTGCAATCCTTTACCTTTTGACATCTCTTGCTGGGGGGTAGGGTGGAGGAGAGAGAATTTGAAGGCAACAGGAGCCTGCATCTGCCAGGTACTAACTGTTGAATGTGTGCAGTGCTTGGAAGAATTCAGTATAAATCCTTAGGAGAGAAGTTTTTGGACCAGAGTTTGGTAAAGTGCTCTAGGCCACCTGAGGATGCAAATTATCACATGGCTCTCACTTTTGCAAATGGGGTGTGTGAATGTGTTTGTGAGCGTGAGAGACATTACTAGTTATTGACTTGTTTCCTTTGAGTCATATCCATGTGGCTAAGTTAAAAACAGAAGTCTCGACTGAATATTTAACAGATCGTTGGGTTGTTTTTGTCTCCCCCAAGGCAAGGAACATAAGAACATAAGAACTGTTCTGCTGGATTAGACCAAGGTCTTTCCGGTCCAGTGTTGTTTCCAAGAGGAGCCAGACAGATGCCTCTGGAAGCTCACAAGCAGCCAACAATGGTGATGCTGGCCCTCCATTTGTCCTTAGCGTTTAGGCCAAATAAAATGAGCCAGAAACAAACATGTTATCTTGGATATAAACATCATCAAAGCAGTATTTTATGCCTGCAGAGGATCTTCATGGCTTGGGTTCTGTTACCTAAGTAGTCGACTTCCGTGCATGTTTACTCAGAGGTCAGCCCTACTATTCAGTGGTGCTTGCTTCTAGAAAAGTAAGCACCAGATTGTACCCATAATTAATTTCTTTTTAAACCATATATATTCAAACTGAAACCAGCAGCCCTACAGTCTTTGCATCAAGTGAATATTTCTGATTTGAATATTGTCACTATCAAGATCCCGGCCCAAGTTTCTAAAAATAAAAAGAAGAAAAACGTTAAGGTGCAGGCAAACTACACAGCATGTCTCCAGGTGTCACTCTTCCTAAAGACAATACTTCCAAAAATAATTCTATGTATGGAAGGAAGAGGGGGCATTGTAATTTATAGCCAACACATTTTCACAGTCATGTTTCCACTTCATTGGTATAAATGCTATCTTTAGCTGTTTCCAGGTGACCCGTTTATTCTGCATTCATCCTGAGTTGTTTGCTATTTAATCTGCATTCATTCTGATTTGTTTGTGGGGAGGTAGATGATATTGCATCATTGCATCAAAGCAAGTGTTATCCCACACTTTCCAATAGTTTCCTGTCACTTTCCTTCTTGCAAAAAGGAGGCTTGTTGTGCAAGAGCTCCCAAACAACCATAGCTGTGCAACTTGAAACACCCTGTATGTCGGTGGTGATGATGCTATTGCCCCTTTCCACCCTTTTCAATGGTCCTTGCTGCCATCGTGTATTATTTGTTCTGTGCCTATAAAAAGGTTGAATAATGGCAAAGAAAGGTGCAAAATGCATGGTGCAAAGTCCAATGGATCAAATCATGTGTTGGTTGAGACTAGCGGTCTAGATTGTCTTTATTATACCTCACTTACACAGGAATATAATTATGTGTTCCTTAGGGCTATACTTAAGGCACCAAGGTCATATAGAGGTGAATAGATATTGTTGACAATGCAATTTAACTCATAAGTAAAGGATAATTAAAGGATGTGGTAGGTTGTTCTAGGAAGGAATTTAAATGGAAGTAGAAGCTAGAAATGGGGGTAATTTAGACATTACCTTTTTATGAATGCTGGAATTACTGCATTTTCTCTACACAAGGAATCCTAATATACACATTGGTATCTAGCAAGCCTGAATTTCTGATAGCCCTTGAAATCCAGAACCACCAAAATGCACCTTCAGCCGTTTTTTATAGTACCCATATCAAAATGGTCGTTCGTTTTGGAAATGTCTTAATTCTGCATTATGCGATTGTGTCACTGATACCCTGAAGAATATAGCATCTCAGTGATTGTGTAGATAAACCTGGCTTTATTTACTCCTGTTCAGGAGCATGGTATTATTTCTCATCACATAACATAAAACTGGTGGTATCTAATTGCCTTCTAGACCTTTATGATATTTACAAGATAACCTGGTGCTATTATTATTGTTCTTTATTAAATTTGTAAACCGCCCTTCATCCAAAGATCACAGGGAGGTTCACAATTTAGAAATAAAAAGGAGAAGCTAAAATACATAATAAAGACAGCAGCAACAAAACAAAAAACAACAACCCCAGAACTCTGCAGTCATTGCCAATTTACTGCAATTCTATTCTTATGTTGCCAAGGCCAAACTCCATTGAATTTAGAAGAATTTACTTATGAGTAAACTTATGAGTAAATGGGGTGAGCTCCCATTGCTCAGTCCCTGCTCCTGCCCACCTAGCAGTTTGAAAGCACGTCAAAGTGCAAGTAGATAAATAGGTACCGCTCCAGCGGGAAGGTAAATGGCATTTCCGTGCGCTGCTCTGGTTTGCCAGAAGCGGCTTAGTCATGCTGGCCACATGACCCGGAAGCTGTACACTGGCTCCCTCAGCCAATAAAGCGAGATGAGCGCCGCAACCCCAGAGTCGTCCACGACTGGACCTAATGGTCAGGGGTCCCTTTACCTTTAAGCATGCATAGGAATAGGCTCTTGGACAGCTCCTGTCATCCCTTGACTACGCTGGCTGGAGCTGAAGAGAGTTGGAGTTCAACATCTAGAGGGAGGCAGGTTGGCCAACACTGATGCAAATGTACGCTTGCCAGGTTCTCACACACACACACACACAAAGTTCTTTTTTTTTACTATATTCCTTTGTGAAGAAAATACCCCTCTGTTCCAAAAGCATTACTTATTTTTATATTAAATAAGAGTAGAAGTAATTAAGGGGAGAAAACATTGCTAGGTTGGTCTGCTCCCTACGGAAGCCACAGAAAATATAAATCATCATAAATGGGAGACTGGCTGGCTCTGGGGATTCATAATGGAATATGATGCGTTTTAAAATCCTGTGTTTTCATTTCTGAACAAAATAAAATCTCATGTTTTCATTTCTCAATGCTGCCTTGTGAATACCAAACCTCCCATTGTAACCTGACAGAGCATGCTATCATTTTCAACAGGGCCTCAACGTGGAGCCAATGAATGGATTCGATCAAAAGATTAAAAACGTTTTGATCAAAGGTGCTGCCTACTGTACCTAATCATTTTAAATACAAGGACTTGCTTACACAGGCTGTGGGTGGCGAGAAGATTCTTAAAACAGGCATAAGACTGTGTCAATTGTAGAAACCCCCTTCTACGATCATGTTAGCTGTAGCACGTATCCATAATCTAGAAGAGGGATGAGGAACTCTTTTTCCAGCAGGAGGGCCACCTATGTTGCCTTCCAAGGGCCGCATGTCTGCCGTGAGTGGGGCCGGAAGGAGAAGTGGGCAGTGCAATGGTTGTGACTGTCCATTCCATCCCACCTACACAGAAGGCAGGGCTTTCTATACCCACTGCCACATGCACACAACTCTCCACCAAGGCAGAGCAAGGGCCATTGTCACAATCCAAGGACACATTCCAGCTAGACAGAAGGAAAGTGTGGGCAACTGAAGGACATGGCTTGGGGAGGGGCCCAGAGAGAGCCCCAAGTGCCATACAGTATTCAGCCCCCAGGCCTGAAGGTCCCCACCACGGGGGAGACTGGATTTGGGGGTTCATAGTTGACGGAGCTTAAAAAGAAACCTTCTAAATTAATTATTATTATTATTATTATTATTATTATTATTATTATTATTATTCACAAACAACTGCAAATGGACGTACTGACTAAAAGGTCCCTTTAACTGGTTGTCATCCATTCTTGTTTATGTGCCACGTTCATTATTTCTTCTCTTTTCCTGGATGGCTCCATTAAGCTCCTCCTCTCCCACAGTTGTCGCCTAGCGGCAGCCGTTCCATCTATTAACAACAAAGTAGGAGGTGGAGATGCAGGGCCATTCCATCAGCTCTGCTGAGGGACCATCTCCATCAGCCTCTTTCCTCAGTCAGGCTGGGAGAGACCCCTATCTGAAATCCTGGAGAGCCACTACCAGTCAGTGTTGGCATTTCTGAGCTAGATTGACCAGCAACCTGACCCAGCAGCTTCCTATGTTTCCACGTATTTTCATAATTGCAACATTGGTAACAACCACCCTTTTCTTTTTGTCAGCCTGCGGCAGACTAGTGTTTCCATGTGCACTCCATTCTCCAATCAACTCAGCGGCTTCCACACACATAGACACAAAGAATGAACTACTTTCACAGCCTGACTATAATTCTGAGGAATGAAGCAGCAAGGTACATTGCCAAAAAAGCAATCCTTTCTGCAGCTATGCTTGGTATAAAGACCATAGATAATTTTGGATGAACAGAACCCTCTATGATCAATTAAAAACATCATTTAAGCAGAAACACAATAGACAATCTCATAATGTCTCTGGTCTTCTGGGACTTGGCATCATAAGCTACAAAGTCATGATTTTGAGCCAATGTCACCTGATCAACCAACTTTGGCTAAAGTTTCTTTCAGAATTTCTAGACAATGGATATATATAGGCAAGAAGTTAATATCTAGCCCAGAGATACAAATGCCCAGCCATTTGTGAACACATTGCTGTTTACTCTAGCTCCACGGTGCACTCACGGCTGGCTTCTGAATCTGTGTACACACGTTACCCCTCAATGCGGAGTCGTAGCCATGAGAAATGCTGGCATCGGGAAAACTTAATCCACATTCACTTTGCAGTTAATCTGAGAGGTGTGTATGTTTGAGACAGCCATTGAGCACATGCACAGATTATAGCTTCATGTGCAGGGGAACCAAACAGGTAATGCACGTCAGGCAAAGATTTCTCTACCTGTTCCCTGGTGTATACAACAGCATGTGACTTGGAATGTACTGGGGGATGGGGGTTCATTGCATTTTAAGACCCTCGTGTGTACATAGCCTTAGTCACTCTTAAGGAATAAGCATCCAGGCAGCTAGGATTCCTAAAACACACAGCATTCGTTTTAAGGTAATTTTGATCAGGGAGCTGATAGCATTCCAAAATGAAGTCTGCTTCCAGCAGTTTTTGACCACATGATCAGCTGATGGTGTCAACTAGCTAAACCAGACATGGGGAGCCTGTGGCCCTCCCAATGTTTGCCTGTGATGGCTGGGGCTGATAGGAGTTAGGAGTCCTCTATTGGGAGGGCCACAGGCTTCCTATTCCTGAGCTGAAAGCTTGATAGCTTTTCCATAGCTAAATGCTATGACAGAAAAACAGACACGTCAGGCTCAGTACTGGTTGGCTTTTGCAGTCTCCGTTGCCCAAGGCTGAGCTGATAGTGAGAACATCTCTAAGAAATTACTACAAACAGAAAAAGAGAAGCTAGGCATAGAAGTCTGAAAAAGAATAAATAGATTCCTTTTATGATACCTGGAAGAATTCTGGAATTGGTGGTATAAAGAAAACATGTTTTTCTTCAATTGGCTTGCAGTATGAAGCTGTAAAATACAAAAAGAAGCTACAAATCTGAAAAGCAAGGCTTTATAAGCTATACTGTTTTAAAATGCAGCTGGTGCTTCTCCTGGGGCAGAAAGCCAGGGGTCTAAGGGCTGGAGAAGGGGGGGAGAGAGAGAAAGAGAGAGATTCAGGCTTCTAGGCTAAGGCTGTTAGATGTTACAAGCTGTGTACTGAAACTTAGGCACCTTGTTGCCTAAGGGAACACAACCCAAATTCGATGCAACAAATTTCTGTGCCACAGGCTGAAAGTAAGCATGAAGAGAGGGAAATAAGAAAACAGTAAGTTAGAGAGCTGAACAGCAATGAAATCTGAGTATGGAACATTACAATCAAACATTAAGAGGGGCAAATTTATCCACACATACAATCTTACTAAACATACTGTACCAAAATATAAAAAAATGTACTTTGTTGAGACCCAGGGAAGCAATTTTCTATCAATTAGAGTTCAGCACATCCATTATTTTTACAAATGTAGAGTGAAGAAGAGGAGGAGGAGGAGGAGGAGGAGGAGGAGGAGGAGGAGGAGGAGGAGGAGGAGGAGGAGGAGGAGGAAGAAGAAGAAGAGGAGGAGTTTGGATTTGATATCCCACTTTATCACTACCCAAACATTTGTGCTGGTCCCGTGGAGTATCCAGGAAGCGAGGTCGATGTCCGGTCCGAGGTCAGAGGTACATGAAGGCAGTCCGAATAAACAGAGGCAGGGTCAGGGCAAGGAGTCCGGCGAGGTCAGGAACGGAAGGATAAACAGGGAACCAAGGCAGGTCAAGAGTTCAGGCAGAACAACCGGGCAGGGAGCAAGCAGAACTCTGCAGCAACGATGTTGCTCCTGCGACTTGGGACTGGGACTGGCCGGCTTTATCTGTCCCGAGGCGAAGGGCGGCTCCGATCCCCAGGTGACTCGCCTCTCCTGGCTTGGAGGCGAGCACTCCTCCTGCGAGAACTTAGTTCCCTTCGCCTCTCTGCCCTTAGCCTTTGCAGCTCAGGAGAAGCTGGAGGGTTACCGGACCCAGAGGCAACCTCAGCTTCCCCTGACTGGGTGGGTAGTGGAGCACCTGTAGGCAGTAAGTCCTCCATCCCATTAGGAGCCAGATCAACCTCAGCCGACGCCTGCACCTGAGGATCCAGCACAGGTGAGTCCCCTTGCGACCCAGGCCCCAGCCTTGGCTCTGCTGTTTCTGAGGGCAGTGAATCCTGTGCAGGCTGGGATCCCTCAGGTTCAGCGTCTGAATCTGACTCCCAGGTCATCACAACATTCTCCTTTCCCTTCCTCCCCCACAACAAACACTCTGTGAGGTAAGTGGAGCTGAGAGACTTCAAAGAAGTGTGACTAGCCCAAGGTCACCCAGCAGCTGCATGTGGAGGAGCGGAGACGCGAACCCAGTTCACCAGATTATGAGTCTACCGCTCTTAACCACTACACCACACTGGCTTAAAAGAGCAGAAAGTGCTGCTCTTTTAAGTGGTACATATAGAAGAGCACGACCAAGTTTTCCTCATCTGATTTTTCTAAATAGCTCTATTTTGACTCACAAGTTAAGAAGGATATTGACAAGCTGGAATGTGTGCAGAGGAGGGCAACCAAGATGATCAAGGATCTGGAAACCAAGCCTTATGAGGAACGGTTGAGAGAGTAGAGAATGTTTAGCCTAGTAAAGAGGAGACTATAAGACAGCCATCTTCAAATATCTAAAGGGCTGCCACGTGGAATATGTTTTCTCCTGCTCTGGAAGCTAGGACCCAAACCAATATATTCAAGTTACAAGAAAGGAGATTCCGACTAATCAGGAATAACTTTCTGAACATTAGAGCTGTTCAACAGTGGAAGAGACTCTCATGAGAGGTAGTGGACTCTCCTTCCTTAGAGGTCTTTAAGCAGAGGTTGAATGGCCATCTGTCTAGTTGAAATTTCTGCACTGCAACAACAACAGCTCGCATTTTGTTAGCCCAAAAATGGAAAGTGAGGGAGGTCCTGTGTAAGGAGGACTGACAACTTAAAAAGATAGAATATAGAATCTAACATATAGAATAAGAGAGCAAGAAGAACATGTATTTAAAGAGGAGTGGAAACCTTTTGTCGAGTATATGGAAAATAATTGCACACAGCTGAAAACGCTGGCAGCATTAAGATAAATTCAACAAGTTAATTAATATTCGAATGTTGTATGATTGGAGAACTGACTAAAATGGTTATAGTGAAATATGGAAGTATAATAGATAAACACAATGAACCATAGAAGGGGAAGGAGGGAAGTCATTGATTATATAGTATTACGTAAAGTGTTCTATTTCGAAATGTTAAACTGAAAATCCAATAAAAAATTTTTTTTTAAAAAAATAGATAACCCTCAGGGGTTCCTTCCAACTCTAAAGTTCTATGATTCTATGACTGTATGAAAACTGTTTAGAGATCATGATGATAAATATTGCTAAATAATAAATAAATAAATCCTTGACGAGCGGTGTGTGTGTGTGTGTGTGTGTGTGTGTGTGTATGCCCTTTTCACTTTATTTTTAAGCTAAGCAGTCTTTCTGTCAGAAGCCAAAGTGAAACCAAGGCAGGTACACTTCAATCATGGAAGATCGTAGACTGCCTAGTTAGCTCATAACTAAGGTTGTCTGCACACTTCATGGCAATGTGCATCCGTGGCTGGATGCCAGTACCGTTTTGGGATGCTGTAGCCATGACATCATCCCTTTGCCATCCCTGCCTCATGCTATTTGCCAATCCAAAGTGCCTTCTGCTGGAATACTTATAGGGCGTGTACGAACTGGGCATTCGGGGCTGTGTGCAGGCACCCTTTCAAGGCTTTGTACACATGGTGTCATCCCCATGTCATCTCTGTCCCACCCTATTGGTCAATCTGAAGCACTTTCTGCTGGGATGGTTATAATCCACTTTGTGCTGGGAATGCACTTCTCATGTGCTTGCTTCCTACATCATACACGGAAAGCACTTTCTTAGGCCACCTCACCCTGGGGCCACCTCGACTGACATGTCAGGGCTGTGCCACTCCCCTTCAAAATGTTTCACTTGCCTGTTAATGAAATCAGCAAACCAGGAAGCAGCAGGATAACTCAGCTGCCTCTGAATGCAGACCAGTGTCCAGCCCTTCTCTTTCGAAATATTGTGGAAAGAATTTGAAAAATTTGAAAACACACCCAGTCGTGTGTGCAGACAACACCGCCAGGAGCTTCTGCTTGAGATGACGTCATTGTGCAAAGGTGTGTACAATTGCAACCTGCTATGGTCAAAAGCACACTATGAAAAAAAACAAGGTTACATGCGTACACAACCTACGTCTTGGTTAAATACCAGGGGTATGAGAGCCAGAAACGTGGCAGACATGTGCAAGATCAAGCTGGTAATCTGTTTTTCTGCAACTGAGACAACCAGCAAATTCTCCCTAAGCTGCCCACTCTGTAGTAGTCTGGTCTTATCAAGGACCTACTTAAGTCTCTAGGACTCTTCCCAAACACCCTGGAGCAACTGCTTGTAAACAGAATCCACCAAACAGGAGCCCCGGCCTTTCCACTGTAGAAACATTAAGAAAGAAAAACAGTATCAGAGGCTGTTGTATTTGTGACTCAGTAAAAATGATAGCTTTTGATTTATCTCTGTAGCATGCGTTGCTGCTGTAAAAATTGAATCGGCTGTAACAGCAGAAGTAAAGCATGGATGCTTGTCCCTTGAAGATTGATAAAAGCACTGCCGCCAACACAGCAAGGGCATTTTTGGTCAATGTGCATCTGAAGTTTGTAAATGATGATCCCGACAGACCAAACAAAAACAAAACTGTTCCCCGATTCCCAGTCCTCCTCCTGATACTTCCACTGACACATTTAGAGCGTTGTTTCGATTAGGGAGTCATCAAGTGGAATAAAGATGCAGGGACTGCTCTAAACGGAGGCAGATGGGGCAGTCAAGCCCAAGAGAGGGGCAGCAAAGCATCCAAATTAGATCCATCAGCCTGTCCACAGGCACTGCGTTGCCCATCTGCTGCAACCGGCTATGGGTGGATATCAGAGACAACTGAGGCGTTTGAAAAAGACACTCGATCAGTCAACACAACAGAGCTCGTCGCAAGTGCCATGAAGCCTCATCATTACACTTTCCCCAATTCCCACACTTGGGCTACGTGCACACTTCAGCCTTTGAAGTGCTGTGGTTTGGGGTTTTCTGAAAACGCTTTTGCAGACGTCGCTTTGCAAGGGTCCATATTCTAGGGTTGCCATACGTCCAGAATTCCCTGGACGTATCCAGAATACTTCATTTGGCAGCAGTTTCTGGGCAGAAATCATCTACATGTCCAGGAAAATCCGGACATGTGGCAGCTCATGTCGGCAGTGCCATTTTTGCTGATTTTCCATAACAAATAGCTCAAAAATGCCATATTTTTTTCTGTCCGGATTTTCATTGTTTGAAATATGGCAACCCTACCATATCCACACACTATGCAGATAGCATGAGCAGTTGCTAAATCATTGCTATCTATACACATGGAGGGTGTGCCCTCTTTAGCTACCATGCATTAATTTCTTTCCTCCCTCTCCTTTCAGTACCCAACACATCCCTTTAAAAAGAAAATGAACAATCTTGCAGGCTTATTGATATACCATAGTCCAGTAGCACAGAATACTCAGGCACAGTTAGTTATGTTTCACTCAGTCAATGCCAAGGCTTCCTTCCCTTGCACCAGTACTATTTTTCTAGAAAAAGAGGTGCCAGAACTCACCATGAATGCCTCCTTTGTTCTCTTATAATGGCAAGAGCGCCCACCTGAGAGGTGCCGGAACTGAGTATGCTTTTGGCAGGGAACTCTGAGTATGCTCAGAGACTGCCTGCTATGGCACCATGCATGACTCATTTACTCCCAGCAGTATTGGTTTCATTGCAAGGCACTCGTGGTATGGTATGCTGAGACAGTCTCTCTGCCCTGGCACTAGGAACACTACACAGTTTGATTTATTGAAAGCGGAGGGTAAAAAAGGGCACTTCAGGCTTCTGATATATCTACTCCCTGTTATACCAATTAACTCCACTGGAGTCCTTGTGGTTTCTTAAAGGGCAACACACAAACTGGATGCTCCTCACATCTGCCAAATTGCCACCACAATATATCAAATGACATGGTCCTTGTTGGGGAAAGTTTAAAGTTCTCGGTTTTATCTGTAAGCTGCATAAGTCCAATCAGGGGAAAAGATGGGGTATGTTGTTGTTGTTGTTGTTGTACCTCTCCCTTCTCTGCAATTTTTGGTCCAATTGGTCACAAAACGCTAGAGGAGATTCCTTTTTTACCTACCCCAAAATTGTAGCAATTGCCCTTGTGGAAAAAAATTGAGGCTATCTTTCTGAAGTATGACAGGATTCATGCTCTTGGAATGGAATATCTTGCCAGAAAAGATATTTCTTTTCTGCCCCTCTCCCACCAGATTTATAAATATTTCCTTTTGGAAGAAAGAAAGAAGAACATGCAGCACACTTTTAAAAAATTTCTCCCCTGTCCACAAGTGTTAATGTACTTTTTTATTATTAGCAACAACTCTTTTCCCAAATTTCCTAGCTAAACTATCTGCCATATAAATAAAAAATTAGTCAGATTTCATTTTGCCTCAGAGTAAGCCACGTTGCATCTGACACGGCAAGACAAATGACACTGCGAGCAGCAACATTTCAGAACTTTAGAAGGTTGAGTTTCTTTCCCATCCGACAACAATTGTCACTTTGGATAGGAAGTTGTTCACCTAAGTCTTAAAATATTAGTGACTAGTCAGTGCTTTGAGGGTGTTTTGTAGTGACACTACCCATGAACTGTCAGGATAACCTCTGTTCACTCTTCCAACTCCAGTCTCTCCCCACTTTCAAAGAAAAGTCTAGGTGCTAAGGATATTTATTGGGTGGCCAAATGGAAAAAAAAGGGTCCTTGCACCTTTAACAGTTGTGTAGAAGAGGGCTATAGCGTTCGTCCATTCCTGGGGAAAATATGACTGTGCAGGAGTGGGGAAAGGGTTAATTGGCTGACCGTCGGCTGACCAATGAGAAGCCGGAGGAGGAGCTTAGGGGCTTTGAAACCCAGCCTAGAAGGGGGGAAGTGGGCAGTTGATGGGGACAGTTGATTGAAGCAATTGGTTGGGACAGTTGGGAAGTGGGGGTTGGTTGTTGGTGGTTGTGAGGGTTGGTGGAGAGGCAGAGTAGTGAGAATAGGATTAAGACAGGGTTGAGAAAGTGCTGAACGTGTACCAGTGTAACTAATAACTGAACCTGGTTGAATTTTAAAATAAACACTTGTTCCTTTGTTCAATTCAAAACCCTGACTGTGACAGTGATTTACCGGGGGGGGGGGAATCCTGGTTGGTAGCAGCAGAGCGCTGTGGTGGCACAGGGATCAATAGACCGTGAAACGTCCGGGGACCCTGTGTGATCACCACAAGGGCATTTCAGCAAGTGACTATTGATCTCATGCCATGCTAGGGAGCTTCCCATAGTGAGGCTGCTGGACTAGATGGGTCAGAACTCTACTTAGATTCTTGAGCTACACCTTAAAATGAAATGTCCTCTTCTACACAACTGTCAAAGTGCAGTAGTCCTGTCCTTTTAACTACACCATTATGGTAGCCTAAGATGTCCCCTGACAGATTGTGGAATCTGATTGTGGCAAATTCCAATATGAACTGGCCTGACTCACACTTCCAGGATGAATGTGTGGATCAGAACTCAGGGTACAATCCAAACCCCAGCTGGGCAACAGTGGGGCTGTTGGAGGGACCACTGCTAAATCTGCATCCCTTTCACTCACACCTGTTGGGTATGAGTGAAAGGGATGCAGATAGCTCACTGCTATCACAGGCATTGTGAGCTAGAGGTGGGAGAGAGGTGGGAGGAGCGATGGGGGAAGTGCTTTTTCCTTCTTTTGCATATCATGTTTCTGATATGCTGTCATTGAACAATGATCATTGCTGGGAGATGTCTCACATTTGGATCTAAAATTTATACAACAGATGGAAAAAAATGCTGCATGCAGTCCATAACTCACATTATTTACCCTCTTGACCCACTTGAATGCCATCATTAGTTGAACTTCATCCATCATCAAGGTTTCTGACCCATGGAGCTCAGGCCCTCGTTTCATGGTTGAGGTGTCCACAGCAGCTCACTTAGTTTGGGATATACAAGCATATGACCTAATGCACTACAGCAAAATTCACAGTTGCAGGATCCGTTAATGTGGCAAGTGCTCAAGGGTTTAAAGTAGGATGGTTGAACTTGTCAAGATATTTTTAGATTGCCTAGCAAAGCTGTTTGTTCTGGTTTAGATGCTGCAGGGCGTCACAGTTGCTTTGAAGGAGAGGATGGCCAAGCAGACTCCCAGTGAATGACAGTGTCAGTAAACGAGTTTGTCAAGGATTCGTTTTCTGACTCGCGAAACATGAGTTTTGAAAGAATCCAAAGGTACTTCATTCTGATTGGCAAGATTAATCCTTGGTGGAATAATCTGTCATGACTTGCCATTGCCACTTAGCCTGTGATCCTAAGCATTGTTGCTCAGATGCTCCATTAAATATAAGAGGACTACTTTCAAGTAAATACACTCACAGCACATACATACATACATAATTTTACTTGTATGTTAATATGTTTAGGACTGGAGTTAATACTGAATGGTTGAATTCCCATGCCATTGTTTTGATTTGTTTTTTTGTGAATTTTGTGGATTGCCAACAACTATTAAGATGGTGGATTCCAACACTAGTAGCTAAAGCAATCTTATAACTCTCAACCTCCGTCTAGTCCAGCATTTTGCTTCCCACTGTTACCAGCCAGGAAGCCTACAAGCAGCATGTGAAGGCTGGAGTCCTCCTAGTGCTATTGCTACGTAGCATGTAGTATTAAGAGGTAAAGGTAAAAGGTAAAGGACCCCTGGACTGTTAACTCCAGTCAAAGGCAACTATGGGGTTGCAGCGCTCATCTTGCTTTCACGCCAAGGGAGCCAGTGTTTGTCCACAGACAGCTTTCTGGGTCATGTGGCCAACAGGACTAAACTGCTTCTAGTGCAACAGAACACTGTGATGGAAGCCAGAGCACGGAAACGCTGTTTACCTTGCTGCCGCAGCGGTACCCATTTATCTACTTGCACTGGTATGCTTTTGAATTGCTAGGTTGGCAGAAGCTGGGACAGAGCAACGGGAGCTCACCCCGTCGCAGGGATTCGAACTGCTGACCTTCCGATCAGCAAGCCCAAGAGGCTCAGTGGTTTAGACCACAACACCATCCACTTCTCAAGTATTCAGAGGTATACTGTCTTTAAACATGAAGGTGCAATATTGCCAGCCTGGCTAATTGCCCACTTTGAACAGCAGAGGACTGTAGCAACAGCATATACCGGTAATTTTGGACACTTGCAATTTTATTGTCCTCTTGGAATCCAGTAACTTCTCCAGCAAGATAAACATTCCTGAAGTCTTCCCAGTTGTAAAAACCAGGGTCATGAAACATTTCTAAGGTGTTATCATTTGAGGCAGGCTTTTTTAAAAAAAACCAGGACCTTATCTGGAAGCCTGCCTGTTATCAATAATAATAATTTTTGTACTGTATGGTTCTTTGCAAGCATCACTGAAATGGACCCTTTACAATTGTAATAATATTTTGTCTCCTTTATTGTCAGTCTCTTTTCATTATCAATATATTGTTGTTACATTCCTGTGCCTTTCAGTGCTTTTTTGTCATTGTTCTACAGAACTGTGTCCCTGTGTTTTATTTTGATTTTTGAATTGCCCATTTTGGCATGGAGTGGTATATAGATTAATTAAATAATATATAATAGTATATAAATTAATTAAATAATAGTAGGGGTATTTCTCCATTAATTTATCTGATCTCCTACGAAAAGCTTAGTGACCACTATATCGTGCAGCAATGAATGCCATAAACAAAACATGTGATGTGAAGAAACACTTTCTGAATCCCTTCAGTTTAATTGGGGGGGACCCAATTATTAGGATTTGGATTGTTCAGATATACTCTCTTGTCTTGAATTTTTGTGTGTTTGTTTTCCTGGGAACTCTCCATCAAACACATTTGTGCAAACATCAATCAAGGGATTCCCAAGTTGTCTGCAGCTTAAGCTCAGCCACCTCTGGAAGGTGACTTTACTGTGTATCTACGTACATGCTCTTCCTCTGCTGGAGCTTCGATGCCCAAAGCAAAGTCACTCTCAAAAGGAACTCTTAATTTCAGCCAGCTCCGCAGATTGCAAGAAGAAATGATCCTGGTGCTGATAGCCATCTTTCAGAAAAGCTTGCACGTGCAACTCTGGTTCTTCTTCCTTTTCTCAGCCATTGCAAAACACTTCCTCCTTAAATTGCAGATCTTGGAGCCAACACGTCTGGCTTTAGCTGCTCTGTCATGCATAACCTTGTTATGCAAATAAAGTAGTAGACAAACCGAGAAGCTCTCTAACTCAATCTAGACAAACATCAAAGGCTACAACAGACAGCAAACCCAAATCTGACACCCATCTGTCATTCAGCTGAAGAATGGTCACATGATGGTAGATATGCATCCTTCCAGGCTTTATTCTGTCATCCGTAGACAGAAAAATAATTGATTTAACAAAACCACTCAAATTTGTAAGAGCTGAACATTGCCTGTTTAATAAATAGGTTGGCCTTCTTCCTCAACCCCATTTATTTCATGACTACTCCCTTCTGCTTGGCCAAATATACCATATAGCTTGGAATCATAGAATTGTAGACTTGGAAGGGACCACACTGATCATCTGTGTGGAACATTATGGTTACACAGCACCCACAGGCTCTGATGAATGGTAGCAAGATTTCAGAGGGTTCCAGGCACTCACCCAGAGCTGGGAAATCCATCGGGAAATCAAGGCACAGCAGAGACTAACATGTTTAAGAATGGTTTATTTTACACATGGAAGCCTTCATCCCTCATTGCTCCCCTCATAGCTTCAGCAAGCTTGGGTCCATGGTCTCTCTGTGCAGCTTCCTCCAGCCAGTGGAAGTACTGGGGAAACTGTCGTATTAATAAGTTAATGCCACATTCAGGTTGAGACAATCTCAACAATTCAACACAGGCGAATTAACAGCAGTCCAGAAAATGCTTTGCATCCAGTCAAAACAACATAAAAATGGGGGGGTTAGAGCATGGCATCTCTCGGGTTTTCAGTGAGTACTGGTTGTTAATGTAGCGGAGACAACTCAGCCGTCCATTTTTCAAGAAACACTTCGCAATTTTAATTAAAAACAGACAATGTTAATAAGGAAGGGAAGAGATGTTTACCTGAAAATAAATGAGTGGAAGAAAAAATGACTGCCAAATGATTGTGCTGTTCGGCTGGAATGCTTATAACACCAGGCCTTGCCATCCCAATGCCCTCTGTGCTGGCTGGGGCTGATGAGAATTGTAGTTCTAACCACCTGAAGAGCACCAGGTTAGTGAAAGCTGCTGTACACACATACCTGAACTCAATGGGGCTTATTTCAGAGTAGTCATGCACGGGATTATGCTGTTCATCCTCCTATCAAGCTATGAAATAGAAACTCATTATTCTTGAAACTGGCGTACAAATACATACACAGTTCTCACAGCAGAAGGTTAGTATAGAAAAGCTACACTAGGAATATTGTGTTGTTGCACCACAACTATTGCTGAGAACAGTCGCTGTGTTTATTCTGTATACAATTTTGCATTGCGCGGAAAAGTCACAAGCTGCAAATCTTGCCTTTCCTGGCCTTTTGGCCCCACAATTTACCATTTCCCCCTCTGTGAACTTGCCAGCTGAGGATAATACTTAATCATGTATCCAGTCCGTAAAAGCGAATGCCAACACGATAAATCTGTTAATCTTTAAGGTGCCACAAGGCTCTGTTGTCTTTAGCGACCATGGTGTATGCTGCTGAAAGCCCTTAGCAAAATATACTGGTAGACTCGTTTTGGGGACTTATAGGCATATGATTTCTGGAGTGTTTCTTTTGAACCCAGCAATCGGAAACAATAATCAAATGGTCAAAAAGTGAAAAGAGATAGGGAAAGAGAGCCCAGATCTACAAGGTGAGAGAATGTGTTCATATAAGTGCCACACAACTGCCTTCTAATATTTTGCTAT
The DNA here is from genome assembly GCA_034641385.1 of Darevskia mixta. Taxonomy (NCBI): domain Eukaryota; kingdom Metazoa; phylum Chordata; class Lepidosauria; order Squamata; family Lacertidae; genus Darevskia; species Darevskia mixta. The sequence goes on from JAWWNH010000001.1 coordinate 19,282,363, forward strand.
ATCTCTTCATACAGTATGCAGGCACAGACGCTCTTTGCATACTTATCATCTGTTCTTGCCTCTGTAAGTCTCTTCATTTTGCTGGCACTGAAGCTGTCATTCCCACATCTACATGAAACTGCTGAATGAAGTCATCCTGGAGTTTAGAAAATGCTGTCACAAGTAAACTGATGATATACAACTCCATTTCATCAAACTTAAGCAAGGCAGGGAGAAGTGCTAAATCTACCGGTACCAGGCTGTGATAATGGATGGCATGATGACCAATAAACCAAGGCTCAATTCAGTCAAGGTGGAGGCAATGTTGGATGGTTTTTTTTCTTTCCAGGAAAGCAATGTTCAACCCATTGTAGAAGAGGTTGCATTCCTGGTAAAGGATCAGGATCAGGCTTGTAGCTCAGCAGTACTTCCTGACCCATCTTTGTCACTAGAAGCACAAAGGGCCGGATTGGACAGAAATAACCTGATTTCAACTATTACATGCCCAGGCAAACTCCCTTTTGGATTGCTGTAAGATAGTCCAGAAACTTCAGCTGGAGCAGAATATGGCTACACAACTGCAGGGATGGGGCATTAGGAACTGAGCATACTATGAAAATACTCTATCATCTTTACTTGCTCCTACCGGTAGTCATCTTTCAGGCTCAAGTGCTGCTTTTGACATTTAAATCTCTTTGTGGCTTGAAACCTTGGCATCTTCATAGCTTGCAAAGATTACCTCTTCTTATGTGTACCGTCTTTGCCCAGAGATCATCAGCAAAGACTCTTCTTTGAGTGTTCCCACAAGCATCATTTGTGATCATGACAAAAAAAACAGCCTTTTCAACAGCGGTCCCTTAGTTGTAGAATAGCCTCCCCAGAGAGACTTGCTTGACATCCATTGAGATGTCTTTTGAGCACTAGACATAGGTCTTCTTTTAATTTTCCCAGGCATTTAAAATGTTTTGATCCTCTACCTGCATTACGCTGTGGTATTTACATGGCTGTTTAGCTCTGCAAAATGTATCACTTTAGCTATCTTTAGTATATCTTTAGGTATCTGAAGAAGTGAGCAATGCACCAAACAAAAACGTAACAGGCTGGCAACGTTTGTTGTTTGGTGGTATAGATATACGTAACTCAGGTTTATCGGGTGTTGGATATTGAAGTGAGCAATGCATGCACACGAAAGCTCATACCAATAACAAACTTAGTTGGTCTCTAAGGTGCTACTGAAAGGATTTTTTTTTTTTTAATTTAGTAAACTGATTATTGCCATGGTGTTTTAATCTCCAGGTCACTATGATTTGTTCTGGCATTTTGTAGTTATGTTTGCTGCTTTATTTATTGTTTTATTGAAATTGTGATGATAGATGATAGATAGATGATAGATAGATAGATAGATAGATAGATAGATAGATGGCTTTTTTTCAGCCGGAACTGAAGAGAACTCAGTTCTGGCACCTTTCAACTGGGCACCATTGCCATTATAAGAGAACAAGGGTGAGTTCCTGCACCTCTTTTTCTTGAAAAATAGCACTGAACAGACAGACAGACACACACACACACACAGAGAGAGAGAGAGATAATAGTTTTATCTTGTATGTCTCACATAGAACTTCTGTTACTTGGTGACTGATTAATGGTATAAATAAATAAATACATAAAAATAAGTGATTGGTTTGCATACATTTCTAGGGCTTCATCAGAGAAACTGAGAGAACCCATATCCCCCTTCCCCCCAAGGCCCTTCATTTGACTGGGTTTGGTCTACAGGGTACTTGAAGCTTTAGCCTCCCTTTGTGGGGGTGTTTCCTCAGCTCTGTATGAAGAGCAATTAGTGTTCAGGGCTCATGCAAAAAGTAGATGAAATGTTAAGTCAATATGACTCAGTGCAAGCCAGCATTATGAGTCAATTTAGAACATGGGGGCGGAGGGTAGATTTGCAATTCCTGACCCAGTGCCAAATCAAGAAGAGGGCAATTTGCCCATCACTCTCCGCTGCTCCATGCTTTGCTACCTTCAAAATGCATTCTGTGTGCATTTTGCATATTGCCTTTGCAGATCTGTTTCACTGTGCTATATCCTTCCCATCTCTCAACTTTTCATTTCAGATGCTGACACTTGCTTTATTCCTGTCACTTTTTTTCAGCCTCTAATGCTCTTTCAGTTTGTTTGTTTGTTTGTTTGTTTGTTTGTTTGTGTTTGCTTGTTGTTAGGTTTTTTCCGGGTTGTAATTGATTAGGTAATTATTCTTTTTATGATTTATCAAAGCTATTTCTTCTTCTTCTTTTCTTAAAATGGCAGATTCGTTTAAGGGTAATGTTTTATCCTTGGTACAATTCAATGGATGGGGATTGGTGGCAGGCAAAAAGTTGTGATGAAGATAATCATCATCATTAATTATTATAAGTTAACATGGAATTTTTCATTTTTACATACCTTATTCTTATCAATAAATTAAAAGACTCCCATAAAAGTAGCAGATTAGGCAAGGTTAGGCTTAGGATTTCAGTGCTTGTGTGCATATCTGTCCATTTATTTGTTTTTCTTTCTTTAGTGTTGTTTGAATATTAAAACACCAAATTAATGTGCAATTCCAAGAAAAGCAAGTTCCACAGATATTAACTTGAATTAACTTAATGTCTTACATAAGTTGATCTGTTTACATTTGGTTGCATCATAAATATGATTGGTGTTTTCCCCTATTGGGCATAACTAGGCAGGTAATGCTTGCAGACACTTTCACAGCTGTTCAGCAAGAAATTAAAGAAGCTACTATTTCCATATCCAGCTGACTCATATTTAATTTAGAACCAATGCAAAGCTTAATAATATCTTTTAAGTCACATGTAAAATGAGCTCTGGATTCTGATGTGTTGAATCAATGTGCTACAAACTCTTCTTTGACTTTGTTGTGTAAAATGACACTGCTCAATGGTCGCTAGTTCAGCAGAATACAAGCATTGCTTCCTTCACTGACAGTAAAAACAAATAGCACTTTATTCCCAAGGGGAAATCGTAAAGTAAAGATAATAGGGATGTACAACAGCCCCAACACACTGCCGCCATGTTGTTTCACTGTTCAATGCTGGGATATATATATATATATATATTTATGTGACAGAACAGGACAGATGATGATAAAGGCAACACAGTTCACTTCATCCTATTCATGTATGTCTGGTTTAGTTCACACAAGATGTGAATAGTATATAAGAGAGGTGCAAGAATAAACCCAAAATTTGAAGGCTGCAGGAGCGGGAGTATAAGGTTCCACAGCCTTAGCATGTTATTGCTATATATTTGCAATGGTTCTGTTGTGTAAAACATACCACACTTGAATGTAAAGAACAGGGATGGGGAACCTGGGGTTCTTCAGGTTTTGTTGGACTACAACTCCCATCATCCTTGACCATTGGGCATGCTGGATAGGGCTGATGGGAGATGGAACCCAACAACTTGTAGAGGGCTACAGATTCCCACCCCTGGTGCAGCACATTTTGAAAGGCAGCATGAAGAGACAATGATGAAAGCAAGAAAACCTGGAGCAAGCAGAGAGGGAAGCCTATTGCATGAGAACCAGCTCTCCTACAACTATGTCCATCCTGCTTCTCGGATGTTTGGTCACTGCTTGAGATGGTACAGTGGACCAGATGGATCCTTAGCCAGATGCAGCATAAACCGCTCCTGTGGCCTTGGTAAGTGGCAGAGGTGGGATATCTTACTGTTTCTTCCATTATGGAACCCAAAGTAGCAAACTTGTGATTCCCAGGTTGGCCGTGCTTCCAGGCACTAAGCAGATCCAGACTGGTTCAGCTTCAGCAAGATGGTGGCCTCACTTGCCTTCATAGCCTGTGGTTAAGGTGATGCATCACACCTGTTTTTGGATTGGGGATCAGAAGCTTGTGGATATAGGCAGTAAACTGGCCAAACCAAACCGCCCTATGTCACATTGTCCATAAATATTCTCAGCAACCATTTTGCCTGTCAATACTGCATTTCCTTACACCCTTGATACAGCAAAAAGTGTCCATTATCTTTTATTTTATTTTATTTTATTTTATTTTTGCATTTCTCATTCATTATAATCCACAGGGTAAAACTTCAGGTATATAGTCTTGCTGTGCTGAAAATTTCTCCTCAGATCCATCCAGCCCACCTGGAACATTCTCCGTCAGTTAATGAGAAAATAAATTGCACTCAAGAAATATCTAAGAGGAAATAAAATGTCAGTGAAATGGCCATGGCTGGTCTGTAGGGTTTCTGCTGTGCTTTTCGTATTTTTGGGAGTGACCTTTCTTTCCTTCCACAAAACATCTCCCTAGATGTCTACACTCTGCTGTCTTCTTGGGTGCCCGAGAAGGACACCCTGAAGTAATTCCTTCCATGGTGGTTCCCACCCCTACTCCCCAATCATGGAGGCTACAGAGTTCTGGAGAAGTTACCAGAAATAAAAAACACAACCCTTGGCCACCTCACAACAACAGAAGTTCAAAACCCAACACCTACAGAAATTCTAAAGACATTCTTACCGCAAGTGCCCTGAGAAAGAGGAAGGGGGTGGGGAAATAGAAGGCAATTTTGCAATGGAAGAAAGCTTTTGAGAAACTGGAAGAGATATTTTAGCACAGCAGTGCATCCAGTGCTCATTCATGTTTCATTGACTTCACAGAAGATGTTAATAACATGTAGGATGGGTGCAATAGCAGACCGGCAAACTCATTTCTAATTAGCAGTCTGATCAGCAAAATGTATTTTGACTGCTGTGGAGAAACTAAATAGAGTAGGAGTGTATTAAGTAGCACAGGACATGGTTATAAGAAAAAGAATATCTGTGTATTTCTTTATCAGGAGTGATGCTTCTTAATTACTCAGCCATCAGAGTCTGCTTGCTTTTCAGCCCACATAATTGAGTCATATATTCCTTTCCGCAAGTTAGAAACACATTTTCTGCACATTATATAATGTTTGTCAGCCTTTTATCTTGGGTCCTATCTTTCCCTTGGTCACTAAACTTTGGTAATTGAATACACTTGCAACAGGGTTTACACAAGTAAATTCACATCCATGATACTTTGAATTTATTACAGTTTTAACTGAATTCTTATAGTTTAAAAATAGGGGTGGGAAACCTGATCTGACCAGCAAGCTGGATCTAGATCTGGTCCACTTTTTAACCTCAAGGTCCTTTGAAGTTTGATCCCTGATGTCCTCACAAGCCTAGACTGCCAATTAAGTACCTAAGCAATTGAATACTCCGTGTCACCATAATAGTTTAGCCAATCAGTGTCAATCAAAGCCTTCACTACCACAAGCTGAACTCAATACATATATGGAAGTTGATTTTCATATCAAATAGCTAATTAACCCAATTACTCTGTTCCCACACCTGTGAAGATATAGCAAGTTCCCCCATAGTGGATTGGTAAATTGATTGGAAATTTAACGTTTCATCTGTATTTGGCATTATTGTTGGCATCTGTCCATCTCAAGAGATAATGGAGTGTGCCTCCTCTCTGGGCAGTCCTCACTGATGTGATCCAAAGGAAAGCAGATACATTTAGTTGCCAGAAGATTTAGTTGCCAGAATACATTTAGTTGCCAGAAGATTTATAGTGACATGGTGAAAACCACCTGGTCAATGGGGAGACTCATAGGAAATGAATTGCTTACCAATATAACAGCCATGATTTGGCTTGACTGAAAGTAGCCTCTGTGTCTAATCTGACTTTTACTTGCACAGAACGTTGGGTATCAATATCAGGAAAAATCCAGGGATATAAAGTAAAATTAGACGTATTGACAACCTCTCCTGTTGTTTGCACTGCGAGTCTCCACATTCTTGTTGAGGAGCACATCCCCATTTATCTTCAACTGAGTCAGAGCCATAATCCTCTTTCTGCCAACCTGCTACTATCCGTAGGCACCCAGCCCACATGTAATTATGATCATCGCACTTGAAATCTTGTCATAAAAGAAGCCTAAAATATTTCTGGGTGAGGCCATAATCCTGTGTTCGCATGATTAAGCAATATTACAAAATATTGGAAGCATGCGTAGGAGTGCAGCACCTACATGAAACTTTTCAGCCAGTTACTTTGTAGAGGTTGGCTCAAGTTGGAACATTTGATCTGGCGTAGTAGTTAATCTCTGATCATTCATAGTTTTCATACAGGGTTTAAATTTGGGTGTGGAGGGCTCGCAGCAGATTTACCTTGGAACTGGCTTGTTTTCTGCGCCAATCACCTGCTTGCATACTCTCCAACATTTCTCCAATGAAAATAGGGACATCCCAACATTTAGGGGAAATTGTTGTTGTTTAGTCGTTTAGTCATGTCCAACTCTTTGTGACCCCATGGACCAGAGCACGCCAAGCACTCCTGTCTTCCACTGCCTCCCACAGTTTGGTCAGACTCATGTTGGTAGCTTCGAGAACAATGTCCAACCATCTTGTTCTCTGTCATCCCCTTCTCCTTGTGCCCTCAATCTTTCCCAACATCAGGGTCTTTCCAGGGAGTCTTCTCTTCTCATGAGGTGGCCAAAGTATTGGAGCCTCAGCTTCAGGATCTGTCCTTCCAGTGAGCACTCAGGGCTGATTTCCTTAAGAATTGATAGGTTTGATCTTCTTGCAGTCCATGGGACTCTCAAGAGTCTCATCCAGCACCATAATTCAAAAGCATCAATTCTTCGGTGATGAGCCTTCTTTATGGTCCAGCTCTCACTTCCGTACATTACTACTGGGGAAACCATAGCTTTAACTATACTGTACGGACCTTTGTCGACAAGGTGATATCTCTGCTTTTTAAGATGCTGTCTAGGTTTGTCATTGCTTTTCTCCCAAGAAGCAGGCATCTTCTAATTTCGTGACTGCTGTCACCATCTGCAGTGATCATGGAACCCAAGAAAGTAAAATCTCTCTGTCCTATTGTGGACTGGGAACCTGATTCCAAGCACTTCCCTTTTCCTTTCTGCCCCTGAAGGGTCACTTCAAAAGCAACAGCATTTCCTTCTTATTGATGGGAAAGATCAGCTCTGCAGCACCTGCTAAGTGCTATTATTTCTTGATACACGTCTGCTATCTATAACGCTAAGGGTGAAAACCCTCTCTTTATAATCAATAGCGTTTACCCTGCAAGACTGAGGTCAGTAAGAGGCAGCACGTGAGAGAGAGAATTAATCTACTTCCTTGTCAAAGATGTGTGTGTCAATTTTTTAAAAAAATAATAAAAATCATGTGGAACAGATATGATAACATTAAGTAACTAAATTCTCCCAGCTGTTCAAGTTAACCTTATAGATAGGGTTTGCAAAACATGGAATCCAAAAAGAATAGCTGGTTCCTTAGAGTGGTAGCAACAGTCAAACCAATGTGCTAGTATCATATTCCGTGGTGTTTGCAGCCTTCCTCCGATTCCATCCCTTTAAGAGGCCTCTATTTTAATACTGCTGCTCATTTTACAGTGATTAAGCACCACTAAAAACTGTCCGTGTGGCCCTGGTCTGCTTAGCCACAATTTTCCAGGCGGGGGGCGGGGGGGAGATGAGGGCCTTACAAGCACCGACAGGGAGATGGATGAATGTCAACACTCAGGTAAAGGAGAGGCATGGGAGTGCGAGGAATGGAGAAGGGGTGATAGTTGCAAGGAGTCTCTGTTGGTTGGTGTGGAGAAGAGAAGTAAGGGGAGATATGAAAGGAGCCTTCAAATTTCTGACTGTGGAGGTTGTGCAACATCTGCCCTCCTCACATCAATGGATTGCAGCAACAATGCTCAGGCCTCTTCAAAGCACATGGGAGCAGCCAATGTGGTGGGGCAGAGCCCAATGTCAACATCACCATAGCTTACTGGGATGGGGCTGTGGCAGTGAGGATGGGCTTTCATCAGTGCTAATCTGCACAGCTCTGAACTCGCCACTCCTCTGCCCCACCCAGACCCTGTGCAAGTAAGCTGCAGTGGTGTCAGTGGCTGCGTACACACCATACATTTAAGGCACATGACTTCCTCCAAAGAGTCCTGGGAATTGTAGTTTCCCCCTACAGAACTATGATTTCCAGCTTCCCTTAACAAACTAGAGTCCCCAAGATTCTTTGGGGGAAAGTTGTGTGCTTTAAATGAATGGCGTGTAGGCAGCCAGTGTCAGGAGGGGGCACCCCATTGTTCTCCCCATTGCATTGGCCACTACTGAAAAGTATACAGTTGGCCAATTCTGCAGGTGCCTAGAGGGAGGAAACGTTTTCCTTGTTGCCCCAAAGAGCAGGAGTAGAACCAACAGATAGGAGTTTGAGGGAAGCAGATTCTGGTTAAACAATAGGGCCATTTAAAGCAATATCATATCATTTTCAGCAGTTGTGACTTCCCGCAAGGAATCCTGGGGAATTTCTGGGGGAATCCTAGAGTGGTTTAACAACCATTTCCTCTTTGCAGGGAATGCTGCGAATTATAGCTCTATGGACAAAATGGGGATCACCTAACAACTCTTGGCAGCGCTAACAAACTACACTTCCCATGATTCTTTGCGGGAAGCTATGGCTGCTCAAAGTGATATGATACTGATTTAATTGTATTGTGCAGATGGGGCCTACAATACAGTAAGAGCTGAGTGACAGTGAAACAGACTGCCTTGGAAAGATGTGGGCACTCCTTCACTGGAGATATGGAAGGATGGTGTAGTTTACTCCTGCGCTGTAGATCATGCATTGAACAAGGGTGTGGCCTCCACGGTCCCTCCTATTCTATAGTTCCATGATTCTGTGAAGAATTAGGTATCCTGGTTTCTCCCCCCAAAAAAATCACTAAGGTCACCTCCACGCTGTATATTTAAAGCACATGGCTTTCCCCCCAACAAAAGAACCAATAATCCTGGAAATTGTAGTTTGTTACGGGTTTGTTGCTCTTGTGTGGGGGTACATTTCAGTTCCCAGGGTTCTTTCAATGTGCTTTCAATGTATTGTGTGTACTCAGAGAAAGACCTTCCTTGTCCCAAGCCCTTGTGCTCCTCAGACGTGGTCCTGCTCAAAGTAGTAAGTTGTGCATTAGTCTTGGGTAGTACTTAATCACATCAGGTTGAACAAATTGTACCAATTTAAGGGGAGAGCATTCTGTGTGTGTGTGTGTGTGTGTGTGTGTGTGTGTGTTGAGCAGAGGAAAGGGCATCCGTGATAGATTTCAGTCGAAGGTGCCTCTGAGACACATGCAGAATTGATAATCATGTTCTTTGAAGAGGGAACAGAACACTGTTGCTGCAAACCAAGGTCACAAGGGCAGATGCTACACATCAAAGTGCCTCAGCCATAAGCTGTCTTTTCTCAGAGCAAAAGAATGCACATAACATGTATTGCAGAGGCATCGCTGCATGGCAGAGAGAGGTGATGGGAATGTGTCCGTTGTTTGTCCTGGATGAACAGTGCTGCCTTTCTGCTCTTCTCCGGTTTGCTTTAGTGTAAAAGCCAGGATTCAAAGAGCTTCCTGCAACTGAGATAAGGTGCAGGCTTTGCTCACTCCCTTTCCTACATTTAGTTACTGTCGTTGTGTTACAGTCCAGGCATCCCCAAACTCGGCCCTCCAGATGTTTTGGGACTACAGTTCCCATCATCCCTGACCACTGGTCTTGTTAGCTAAAATGATTGTAAAATTAGTGAAATGTATAAACCTAAAAAGCATAAATAAAAATTTAAAAATAAATAAATAAAATAACATTTTGCAGGGGAGTAGGACTAGATTACCGTTGGTCTTCTGACTGACGGTCGAATAAAAGAATGATGATGATGATTTACCCTTGGGTACTTCCCAGTTTTACAGTTATATGATTCTATCTAAAGTATGCCCAAAAAAAAGTGGTACCAAGGACTGCATATTAAGGAAATAAAAGCTTTGGACATGTAGAGCTATATGTGTGGTTCTTTCAAAAAAATAAAATGGAAATAATTACCTATTGCCCCAAAAATGCATCCAAATGGCAAAAGCAAGGGGTGGGCTTGGATCAGGCAATTGCCCAAATGGTCTCCTTTGCTGCCCCCCTCCCCCATCAATAAAAATACATAGCTAACTGAGGTTCTGAGCCTGCCCACCCCACCCTGAAATCCTGGCTACACCCATGTACTGCAGTGACCTTTCAAAATATTGCTCTATCCCCTACTGCAAGCTATGACATGGGACACACTAGAACAACCACATCTGGATTTCCAAAGGACATGGTACATTAGATTTAAAAAATGTGATCCTCGTGAAATGCTGCTGATTCAGGGAAACCCTTACAAGGAATTCAGAACAATCCAACTTTTGTGGTTTGCCTTTGCTGTCTTGCATATTTGACTCCCCCTTACAGTTTTTATTACACGGTCCATATATATATATATATATATATATATATATATATATATATATATATAAACTGGATTGTTAGGGTGGTGGGGGAGTTTTGCTGGTTTTTTTGTTTTACATGAAACTATCTGCACCTGCTGGCGCTTGCCTATAAAATGTGGTTTCGAATATGAAGCAATAAAATCCTGCAATTAAACTTAAGACACACTATTCCAGTTACGGTCTGAATTCGCACAGTGGCAACAAGCCTTCCACAATGCCCAAGGTGATGGGTTGTGTGTTTCTTTATAAAGTACATTTTGAATCAGGGAAATTACCTCCTCCCCATTTAACCCTTTCCCATGTAGTTTCATATAATTGTCACTTTAAGGAAGGGCAGGGAATTGATTTCGGTCCAAGGACCAGATTCTGTGAAAATTCCTACGCACGTCTCTCTATCCTCCATCCAGGTAATGAAGAGGCATTACCACAGTTCAATGGCACATTTCAGCCAGGCAAAAACGCTTGAGGAGGATGCAGTTCAGGGCTGGTGCAGGGTGTGGCTTATGGGGGGAGGTGGCCTGGGAAGGAGTGATGAGGGAAAAGAAAAATAGGTCGGGGGGGCATGTTCAGCCCCAGGGGCCTCAGGTTCCCACTCTTCATTGCCTTAGGTCTTTTGATGAAACATGTTTATTCTGGCTACCTCAGCACAATTAACTTCCCATTATTATTATTACAGTCATACCTCATGTTACGTTTGGTTCAGGTTGCATTTTTTCAGGATGCGTCCTGCGGCAACTCGGAAGTACCGGAAAGGGTTACTTCCGAGTTTTGCCGCTCATGCATGCACAGAAGCGCAAAATGACGCGCCGAATCGTGCCACGCGCCTGCGCAGATACAGCGCTTCATGTCGCGGGCTTTTCATGTTGCGAACGGGGCTCTGGAACCGATCCCATTCGCAACCAGAGGTACCACTGTATTATTATTATTATTATTATTATTATTATTATTATTATTATTATATACCACCCTTCAACCAAGGATCACAGGGGAGTTTACAATATAAAAACACAAAAATGCATAACATAGCAACAAACAACACCCTCCCCCCCCCCACAAACACACACACTTTAAAAAGCCATAGATTGGGGAAAGGACTGGGGAAAGATGAAGGTTTTTGCTTGTCGCCTAAAGATATGTAACAAGGGCACCAGGTGAGCCTCCCTGGGAAGAGCATTCCACAAGCAGGGAGCCACCTTAGAAACGGACAAAACCTTATTTGGAGAATGAGGCAATGAAGTTTGCAATCCAGTCCTGATCATTGGAATGTGTGAAGGTTTCATTTCCTTTCATAATGTATACCTGGAATCTCTGACTGAAATATTAACAACGTTGAAGAGCGAATACAACTGCTGTGCCATGATCTCATCTCAAACATAATTCTGTCATTGTTTCATGAAGCGTGCTCTGCAACACGTACGTAATCATATTCGCAAAGAGCAAGAACGTCAGTCTCTGTCAAAGGCACGGAAATAAGGCAACTTTCAACAGACATCCTTTCGGACTACTGTCCCTCTGCTAAGGGTTCAGGAAGATGTGATCTCTTACTCATATCTTTAACCCATTCTTGAATTACTTTTGAAATGGGGTTCCATGCCAAATTGAGTCCATGGCATGGTGAGGTGGTCTCTAGCTCTTTGCCCCCACCAGGTTTGCGATCTGAATCAAGCAATACACCTGCTGTTCCAAAGCAGAGGAAGTTGTGGTCCTCCAGATTCTGTTGGACCCAAACTCCTGTCATCCTAACCCAGTGATGGCTAACCTTGACACTCCAGATGTTTTGGAACTACAACTCCCATCATCCCTGACCACTGGTCCTGTTAGCTAGGGATGATGGGAGTTGTAGTTCCAAAACATCTGGAGTGTCAAGGTTAGCCACCACTGTCCTAACCCATTGGCCATGTTGGCTGCAGCTGATGGGAGCTGGAGACCAACATCTGCAAAGCCACAGTTTCTCCAAATCCATACAATTTGCAACCACAGCTTTCCTCCCACTGTGAACAGCACATGTAGGTGGCCCCAATTTGCTTCCAGACTCCGATGGGAGGAAATGTCCTCCTTATGCCATGCTCCTGATCCAACTCAGGGAGAACCATGAGCTATTAAGAAAAGAAATCAGCTACACAAAGATTAAAGAGTGTTGGCAAAGAACAGAATGCTCTGGGGAAAGCAGCAGATGCCAGGAACATTAGAAGTTTTGAGAAGAAAGAAGATCACCCCCAAAGGGGAAATACCAAAGTTATACCACTAAAATGCATCTGTGCACAAACTGAGCACCTCCATAAGTAAACTCTTGCTTACTTATGCAGTTTTACACTAACCTAATATTCCATTTCTTTGAGGCTCTTGAACTACGCAACTTTGTTGGCTCACATTAAGCCTTGAAATTTGATAGACTGAATCAAATACATTAATTTCAATTAGTTGTATGTGCTTAAGTGTGTTGATGCCAACAGCATCGATCCTAGAATTGAACATCCCATGGAACAGAACAAAATAAGACGTGAGCTTCAGCAGGGAAGAGAGCAGGAAGCTAATGCAACTCGTCTTTTGCATTGACAGCATGTCTACAGGAACCATCTTCTTGGTCCTGTATACCTGAAGGAGCGTCTCCACCCCCACCGTTCAGCCTGGACACTGAGATCCAGCACCGAGGGCCTTCTGGCAGTTCCCTCACTGCGAGAAGCAAAGCTACAGGGAACCAGGCAGAGGGACTTCTCAGTAGTGGCGCCCGCCCTGTGGAACGCCCTCCCATCAGAGGTCAAAGCAATAAACAACTACATGACCTTAGAAAACACTTGAAGGCAGCCCTGTTTAGGGAAGTTTTAAATCTGTGATATTTTAATGTATTTTGATATTTGTTGGAAGCCGCCCAGAGTGGCTGGGGAGACCCGGCCAGATGGGCGGGGTAAACATAATAAATTATTATTATTATTATTATTATTATTATTATTATTATTTATTTTGTTATTTCTGGGGCAGCCCAATGGCCCAGCTTGGGAAGAGGCTGCTAACACCAACGAAATATCAATAATTGTCACCAGGTTCCTATTAACTGCCAGCAGCAAAAGAAAGAGCGAAATTATACATCTTTAAGCAAGAGCTAACAAGCAATGCTGACACATCCCAACACAGTGAGCATGGCAACATCAGTTAGTAAGGAAGTTCCCCCACACACACACACATTTCCCATGAAAGGGACCAATCAATGCAGAGTAATTGCAGAATGGCCACCTGGTGTTATCCTATACAACACAAATTCAGTACACAACCTGGCAAACACAGGGAGTGTGCAAATGTTGCCCCTTGGGAAGAAATGGGACTGTGCGCCTCACATTCTCAATCAACACTTATGGTAGCGTTCCCCAACCTGATGCTTCCATCATTACCAATGGCAGTGGTATTCCAAAGAAAGGTCTGGAGAAGATTGACTTGACCGCTCCTACAGACACCACCACACTATTCACTGTGCATTGCAGTGGCTCATGGGCCCATCAGCTGAAGCTTGCCAGCATTCCTGCAGGAAAAGGGAATAGCTCAGAGGTAGACCATGTGCAGCAATGTGGTTACCCTTCTTGCCCTTTTGGGAAAGTGTGACCTGCACCAGTTCAACTGTTAGGGGGGAAAGGGAAACAGCTCACTTGCACACTGCATCCCTTCCATGTCACAAAACAAGGACTTGCCATCCTTAGAGCAGAGATTCGCAACACATCCTAAAATGTTGTACTTGTATCACAACGCGTGAGCAATTCACATTATAGGTTTTCTCCTGTTCTACTGAGTCACAACACCATAATCAAATATTCCCATAAATACATAATGTGTCAACTTGAATTTTTCTGGCATTTCAACCACACTAATTGTCCTTTCCCCCCTTTCTCTCCTCAACCCCGGCTGCTCTTTTGCCATATTTCTTAGGAAACAGCAGCTGTGTTTATTCAAATAGCAACACTCTGATGATAGGGTAATCTGCTCCTGTTCCAAGCACAACTGTCCTGCAGGAACCTTTTGCTGGACTCTAAACATCATTGTTTGGGTGATAACAAGCCCTTCAACAGGCTCCCAAAGCTTCGTGTCCATCTGGTTAGTTTTCTCGTTCTTTAAGCTGGTTAGTTTATTGAATTTCTTACTGCCTGTATCATATTTCCCCCCTTCAGTTCCTTCAGCCATAATTTCCCCATGCATCATTGTCAAAAAGTAATTCCACAACATGAACAGTTTCACTCCAATAACTTCCAAGCAAAGGGACTTAAGCATTACTTTGAATTACAATAGAAACCAGCCTTTGCATTCATCTGGTTCTCAGGACAATAAATTCAATGGGTCTGCCAGAGCTCCCTATGAAACAATGTGAGCTCAAATGCCTTAATAACTTAGCGGGCAGTTTACATATCTAATGATCCAAGACAAAAGGAAACATGCGAACAACTAAATTAACCGGCTGGATTTAAAGCAAAACTCCCAGCCTCCCAGACATACCGGTATGTAAAAAAACAACAACAACAACCACGTCTGTAGCAAAGGAGCCTTGCACTTTCTACAGCATGCATTTACCACAAAAAACTCTTTCTAGAGTAGGAGTGCAGAATTTTTGGGCCCCAGGTGGTGCTGAACTACAACTCCCATTGGCAAGAGATGATGGGTGTTGTAGGGCCAAAGGTTTCCCACACCTAGACCATTCAAAGGAGAAGGAGAAGGCAAAAACTGCTGTTCTGTATTGTATTGTGTTCATCAGTATTTTTAAATTATGTGGAGTGCCTTATTTGAGTTGATATAGCAACCAAAGAATTTCGTTGTTCCCGCAAGGGGACAATGACAATAAAGATCTATTCTATTCTATTCTATTCTATTCTATTCTATTCTATTCTATTCTATTCTTAAATACCTGGTATGTATTTATATGCAGCTTGGGTGCCTGCTGATTCCAAGATTGTAAAGCTCATGCATTGTTAATTAAGCAGGTTTTCCACTTTAGACTGGCCATACTTGTTTATGCAATGTTTTTCTATATATGTATTATGGCAAAATTCCAACATCCAAAAGGCAGAAAATAAGTATATAGGCATTCTTTTTCATGTAGCCCCAGCCTTCTTCCTCAAAAGCCACAGCCACCACCAATGCACATGCAAACTCCACAATCCCACTGTTTCACTTCTGCTTTTTCCTGCCTCACCACAGCAGAATAAAATTCCCTGATCACACCCAAACCAGGGTCCATGCACATTCTGACTCCCTAAGTACCTTCAAAGAGCAACTTCAGTTTAAAATTGTTCATTTTCTATATATGGGATCATAAAAGACAGACCAAGGAAGTTATTGAGCAACCATTTGTTTAGGGAAATGTATGGGATGTGGCTGGCGCTGTGGGTTAAACCACATAGCCTAGGGCTTGCTGATCAGAAGGTCGGTGGTTCGAATCCCCATGACGGGGTGAGCTCCCGTTGCTCTGTCCCAGCTCCTGCCGACCTAGCAGTTTGAAAGCACGTCAAAGTGCAAGTAGATAAATAGGTACAGCTCCGGCGGGAAGGTAAACGGCGTTTCTGTGCGCTGCTCTGGTTCGCCAGAAGCGGCTTAGTCATGCTGGCCACATGACCTGGAAGCTGTACGCCGGGTCCGTCAGCCAATAAAGCGAGATGAGTGCCGCAACCCCAGAGACGGTTACGACTGGACCTAATGGTCAGGGGTCCCTTTACCTTTACCTTTTACATTTTCCAAAAGCACACAAAGGGCATCTCCACGTTTAGATTTCATATTTTTATTGTCACCGAAGACTTCTCTTAAAATACTATAAAAAGTGTGAAGTGCTAGCATGAATGAATTTTAAGGACTAGTAGAGAAAAGGATTGTCAGGAATAATAGGAGGGATGAATCAGGCTCCAAATCGGGCCTTTGTTGTGGTGGCAGCTATCCTCTGCACTTCCCTTCCATCAAATAAGAGGGGTACCATGTTCTGCTCTCTTTTTGGCGCTAACTGAATACCTCCCTCTTCCAACAAGACTTTGAAGTGGAGACCTTTATCTCAGTACTGGAACTATTTTTAACTGTTTTTATATATGGAACAAACTGGTTTTGATTGTTTGTGCGCTTGGTGTTATGGTTGCAATTGTTTTATTATTGTGTATATATTTTTGTTGCAACCCGTCTCTGGGACCTTATAGCAAAGGACGGGAAAGTTGCCTGTGAAAAGTGTAGCCATTGAGCTAATAGAAGTTCACCAACCTGACTGAGCCAACTGTCTCTGAAGAAGAATCACATGCCTTTGAAATGCATTGAGCCATTCTGTTATTTTCAGCGGGCCTCTAAAGTCTTTCTCCTCTTTGCTTTTCTTTTACCACTGCCCCCCTCCTTGTTCCCTTTCCAAGTTATGAAACACATGCACAAAATCTTGTTGTAAAACTCACATTTTCCTAATACCTTCCACGTAAACTAGTCAATCTGACTCATCGTGAAGAAACTGGCTGTGCGAATAACCACTCCCATGAATTGCCCTCAAAGTAGTACCGTAACTTTCAAGAGTCCCTATTTTTACAGGGACAGTCCGGGAATTACAAAAGCTATCCCAGCTTCTGATTTGATCCCGGAATGTCCCTATTTCCCCAGCCAGTGCTGCCACCACCAAGCTCAGGGGGGAGGAGGAGGAGCCAGTGCTTCTCCCAACTGATGGTGGTGGCTGTGAGGGAGCATTCTGTTGCTTCTCCATGGCCTCTCCTTGGCGGTGGCGGGTCTCTTCCCTTGGGCAGCTTGTAGCAGCCGCTGGACAGCGGGCAAGGAGGAGAGGCTATCACTGCTGAGGCCAAGCACCATGTGATGCTCTGGCTCTGGGGGACAAGAAGAGGGCAGGGTCACCCTGGGCGGGAAGAAAGGAGTAGAGCATAAAGAGTCTTGTTTTTGTTTTTTTAATGCATTGTGCATCCATGTCTAATCTTGCCCCTTTCTAAAATGTATTTATCGGTGTGTGTTTTTCTTTTTGTAAATCTACCAAATAATATAATATACATAGCTGTCAACCCGCCCTTTTTTTGGCGGGAAACTCCCTTATTCCAATGCCGTTTCCCGCTGCTATCCCGGATTGTTGATATCCCTTAAATTTCCCAGATTTCAAAGGAAGCAGCTCCTCTCCCTCCCTGCCGGCCAGGGAGGCTCCTCAGCTGTGTTGCTCGGCTGCCAATAAGGAGTCTGAGACCGACTGGGGGCGGAGCTTGCATGCCTTGTGCAGCCAGACCCTCATGCCCATCCAGACAGACAGCCTGCCTGCCGTCTATGCACTCGCTCTTTTGCTCACTCGTTCGCGCGCAGCCTCTGGAGCGCAGGGTGACGAGGCTACTTGGTGCCATTGCACCGCCCTCGCGGCATCCCATATTTTCAAATCCGAAAGTTGACAGATAAGATAAGATAAGATAAGATAAGATAAGATAAATGTTTAAAGGGGTGGAGGGGTATGTGTGCTGTGTCCCACTGGAGTAGCGGTGGCGGCACTTACCCTGCTTCTGACAGGAAATGCTCTGACAGGAAACGACGACAAAAAATAGGGGTTGAGGAGAGTCAGTTGTGGGAGTTTGAGAAATGTCCCTATTTTCATCTCAGGAATGTTGGAGGGTATGAAACACTTGAACAAGGATTGGTCCCATCCCTGTGCATGACCCTCTGAGGCAATTCCTTGCGCAAAACTCCAGATACGTCAGGTGGCAACCTCTTTCTAGTAGTTGTTATCAGCAGCACATTCAAAGAACAGGGAAGGTTATGCAACGAATTTCAGATTTTCTCACCAAGGATGGGATTTTTATCATTACGGACCTGCTACTTTTGCACTGCTTCCCTCCTCATTCCAATTATCAGCTAATCTTGGAGGGGTAGGGTGGTTTTTCCCTCTATACATATCGGGTGAAATCATAATGGCTTAGGACTGGCTGTTTTGAAGGCACTGAAAAGGAGCCACGCTGCACATCTTCGGCATCAACCCATTCCTTCATAAAGGTAAAGGACCCCTGACCATTAGGTCCAGTCGTGTCCAACTCTGGGGTTGCGGTGCTCATCTCGCTTTATTGGCCGAGAGCCGGCGTACAGCTTCTGGGTCATGTGCCCAGCATGACTAAGCCGTTTCTGGCGAACCAGAGCAGCGCACGGAAACACCGTTTACCTTCCCGCCGGAGCGGTACCTATTTATCTACTTGCACTTTGACGTGCTTTCGAACTGCTAGGTGGGCAGGAGCTGGGACCGAGCAATGGGAGCTCACCCCGCCGCAGGGATTCGAACTGCCAACCTTCTGATCAGCAAGCCCTAGGCTCTGTGGTTTAACCCACAGCGCCACCTGGGTCCCTTCATACCTTCATACCTCTGCACTATCTTCAGAAATAACAGCAGAAGCACCACAGCAGCTATAAGTCATCGGCTAATTATGACAACGAAGTCCTTTGTAATAAAAGGTTTTAAAAGGAAACGCTTACACAGATCGGCAGCATTTGTTAAAAAAAAAAAAAATTATTTACTTGCAACTCACCGGCTCTCCTCTTGATTACGATGATTAAGCTCATTTGTTTCCCTCAAGTGAATTGGGGGAGGGGAGGGGAGAAGTATACAAAAACAATCACATCTACATTCCCCTTCCTTGTATCTGACTTCAGACAGCTATAATTTACTAACCAACCTACACGGCTCCATGAGACAAATTCTATGTCTATAGCTTTCCATTACCGCTTAGCTGAGAGAGTATCTTAGGTATGCCAAATGCGTATAGGTAGAGCAATCAATAGGGAGAATGGGGGATGGCAGAGGGGGGAGGGGGCGGAACAACATAATCGAAAACTATGTAGCAGGGTACCTAGGAAGGAACTTGATTAAATATCCACCCATTGCCGCTATTTCTAATCTCGTGCTGTTCAGGTGTTTACAATCCCTTTTGTGTTAGCCTCATATGACCGGAGTCTGGTTTAATTGCTTAGCAAATGTAATTTTATTAAAGAGATAAAGATATAGCTAACGCTAATAAGCTGCCTTTGAAATATAGAGAGCCTTTCACGATTGGATTTTTAGTTAGCTTGCTCTTTCTTTAGAGACTAATTGATTTTCTTGACATCTCTTTAGCCTGGCAAACTGCCTGCCTAAGTACTTTATCTGACCTTCAGGCAGCTTGCCAGCTATCGATCCAGTATCTACAATGACTATGTTGTAGCAGCTCTTCCAACTTTGATAAGAGCTAATGTACCAGGGTCCTCAAGACAGGAAGTCAATGATCACAAAATTTCTATCAGGCTGCCTATCTGTGCCGCCTAATTATTTAAGAATTTCAGGTTGTGTCGAAACAAGAGCTTTCAACAGTTGTACCAGATTGTTGGTTTTTTGCTCTGGGGAAATAAAGGCAAAATTGAGGGGGGAAAGTATATGTAAACATATGAAAACATCCCATTTTTTGTTGCTAGTACAGTATATGTAAGGGTAGACAAACTGAAAACATCCCATTTTTTTGTTGCAGAAATGCAGACACGCATGGGGTTGTAACTATCTTATGATTCTATTCTATATGTCAAGTATGGGGAAGTTCTGCCCCACCCAGGTGCTGCTGAACTACAACTCCTATCTTCCCTAGCCATTGGCCATGCTTGCTGGGGCTGATGGGAGTTGTAGTTTAGCAAAAGGTTCCCCACCCTTGATATAGGTATTTGGAATTTCTACCTTGGAATGTGACATGCCAGCTATTCTACCATGGATAACATATGGCTAAGATCCAAAGAGCTGCACAGCTAGATCTGCGTGTCTAGAGGGACTTTAGGTTTGGTGTTTCCCAAATGAGAACTTCACCCACCCCCTGCTGCATGGCAAGCATATTTTGATACAGAGGAGACTTTCCAAAGTAGATGGTAATGTTGCAAGCTGTAATATGACATAGTGGCCTGTCCTTGGGTTTGGACCCTGACCATTGTTATACGCACTCAGAATTCCTAACAGGGGATCTATCTGGGGAAGAGCTGAAATTCAACATTAGAGCATCTGCTTTATATGCAGCAAAATCCCAAGTTCAATCATTTTAGTTCAGTTAAAAACATAATCTAGGAGGACTGGGAACGAATCTTCGTGAAGAGCTGCTGAAAGTTCAACTAGACATTACTCCAAGTTCAGAGGCAGCCCTGTTTGTGGACTTCCTGGAGACATCTGATCATAGCTGTCAACTTTCGGATTTGATAATAAGGGATTTTTTCAAACTTTCAGATTTGAAAATAAGCCGCGAGGGCGGTGCAATGGCACCAAGTAGCCTCGCCACCCTGCGCTCCAGAGGCTGCGCGCGAACGGGAGAGCGAAAGAGCGAGCGCGTAGATGGCAGGCAGGCTGACTGTCTGGATGGGCGTGAGAGTCTGGCTGCACAAGGCATGCAAGCTCCGCCCCCAGTCGGTCTCAGACTCCTTATTGGCAGCCGAGCAACGCGGCTGAGGAGCCTCCCTGGCCGGCAGGGAGGGAGAGGAGCTGCTTCCTTTGAAATCCGGGAAATTTAAGGGATATCAACAATCCGGGATAGCAGCGGGAAACGGCATTGGAATAAAGGAGTTTCCTGCAAAAAAAAGGGAGGGTTGACAGCTATGCATCTGATTGGCCACTCTAGGAAGCAAAATGGGGGACTTTATGGACTTAGTGGAGCTTTAGGCTGGTCCAACTTACTGTAGCTCTCCTTATAGAATCATAGAGTTTTAAGGGACCACAAGGGTCATCTAGGGCAGCCCCCTGCAACACACGAATCTTTTGCCCAACGTGGGGCTTGAACCCACAACACTGAGAGTCTCGTGCTCTACATGCTGAGCTATCACGGGCCACAAGCTCACTTTTTAATATTCAGCCTTCAGTGCTTTTTGCTAAACCACTTTACTATGTGAGAGGTGGAGAAAGAATAGAATCCATTCCCACCCTCAGAATTGCTTGTTGGTTTGTGTGTGTGTGTGTGTGTGTGTGTGTGTGTGTGTTTTTAAAAAAATGCAAGTCAAAAACTGTGATACTCTCAGCCATAAATTCCTGGTTTTCTGCTGTGTGATGACGTAATGGACTGGAAAATAACTACTATGTTAGCAACATTTTTCACTGAACAATTGATTTTAAATGACTAATTACAGAGTACAACACAATGAACTGATGTGAAACCTACCCAAGTTCCTTATAATAAATGGGCACTTTTAGCTGGCATTTTCAAAAATGCTGTACTACAAATTCTAGCTTCTGTAGCCACCAAAATGATACAAACATTATTGGTATCACTCAGCATTTTTAGCAGATAAGAATGAGGAAGTTTGTCTCCCTTCAAAATGTGCTTCTTCAGGAGAATAAGTTATTTAGAAAACATATACATTTGCTTGAGTTTCCATTGGCTGGAAAAATGCATTTTGGTTCCAGTATCCAGGAGGCTTTTCTTTCTGTTTGAAGCATTTTTCAATTATTTGTATCTGAACCTTTATGCAGCCCCTTGGAAGAGATTTACTGTACAATCCTAGCTATGTCTACTCAGGGCTGAATTAATGGGGACTCACCCAGGTGGACGCGGGTGGCACTGTGGGTTAAACCACAGAGCCTAGGGCAGTGATGGCTAACCTTGACACTCCAGATGTTTTGGGACTACAACTCCCATCATCCCTGACCAGTGGTCCTGTTAGCTAGGAATGATGGGAGTTGTAGTTCCAAAACATCTGGAGTGTCAAGGTTAGCCATCACTGTCCTAAGGCAGTAATGGCTAACCTTGACACTCCAGATGTTTTGGGACTACAACTCCCATCATCCCTGACCACTGATCCTGTTAGCTAGGGATGATGGGAGTTGTAGTTCCAAAACATCTGGAGTGTCAAGGTTAGCCATCACTGGCCTAGGGCTTGCCGATCAGAAGGTCGGCAGTTCGAATCCCCATGACGGGGTGAGCTCCTGTTGCTTGGTCCCTGCTCCTGCCAACCTAGCAGTTCGAAAGCACGCAGTGCAAGTAGATAAATAGGTACCGCTCCGGCGGGAAGGTAGACGGCATTTCCGTGCGCTGCTTTGGTTCGCCAGAAGCGGCTTAGTCATTCTGGCCACATGACCCAGAAGCTGTACGCCGGCTCCCTCGGCCAGTAAAGCGAGATGAGCACCGCAACCCCAGAGTCGTCTGCGACTGGACCTAACAGTCAGGGGTCCCTTTACCTTTACATTTACCACCCAGGTAAGAAGGGTTAGCACTACAGCCTTTAGAATGTGTCCAGTCCTGTGTTTATTGTGGGATCACGGTCTTGTTCAGAATTCCCCTTGCCAAGACTTGTTGTTTGTGTTGGAAGGAAAACTCCCAATTGTTGATGGTGGAAAAATTTCTCCCATTGCAAACAGCAGTGATTGGAGGGAGGGGTGGATTCTGATTGGAACTGTCGTGGGGGCAAAGGGTTAAAGCCTTTCACGGACAGCAACACAATCCTTATAGGGCTGTTTAAAATAAAAAATAAAAAATCAAGCACACGAGATCAAACTATGTGTCAAATGTTACATTTAGTTTGGCTCATAGTCTTCCAGCCAGACAACTAACATGGCAGGACACCATGGGCATTGCCAGGATTTATGTTGGTAGGCAGACTTCATGGGAAAGGGGGCATAACCGCAGTATTTTTTTTTACTTGATTGGGGGGGCAGCTGCCCCTTGCCTCCCACCCACCCCCCAGCTATGCCCATGCAAGACACCAGTGATAAAGCTGCATTGTGTGCCTAGAGATTGTCCCCTTGGCCTGACCAAGGGTTTTATGGTGCCTGAGGATAAGCAGCTTTTCAACGGTTTGAAATATTCAATCTCAAAAGGTGTAGAAAGGGAAAGAAGCCGTAGCTTTCCAAGCAGTTTCATTAGAAATAAATAAATCTCAAAATAAGAAGGGACTGAATGCCTTGACTAGAGGAGGAACTGAGGTTGCATTGTATAGAAAAGAGCAGCGGTTCCATATGAATGTTTGTCCAACTTCACTTTGAGATGATAGGAAGATCATGCAAGAATGCTATGGGTTAGGGTAAAAAGTGCAAGTGTGCCGGCAGGTGGGGAGGCCCAAAAGCAAGTATGCACAATATTTCCGTGCAAATTTCTGCCTCTCCAACAAAACTAGATGTTACATTATCTCTGTGCAGCATTGTTGCAAACAATACAAGGAGAAAAGATGGGCTCCTTCTTTTTGAAAACGTTGGCAAACCCATTTGTGCTTTTCTTTTCTGATCCCTGCATTCAAACACCAACGCGATCTCACCTTCTGACTCTCTCTAAATGCTGCAATGTAAACTCTCTCTCTCTCTCTCTCTCTCTCTCAGAGAGAAATATGCAGCTCTAAAGCGGGGGGATCGTTTTATGATCATAGGTTGTTTAGATTTAATATAGTCTGATCTGGATTAGCCTCCAATCGAAATGTCTTTGGCCTCGTGGAAATGCTGCAGCAGTGCCCCAGACATAAGCAGAGATGCAAGACGCCTCCCAGACTATTTGGCACGGGCCCAGAAAACGATCAGCAAACAGACAGCCTTTGCAAAGCTTGCGCGGAAGCAAGGGAAGAGCTTTGATTTGACTAAGACTGGCTGTGGTCCTGGTTTATAAAATAAATGTATCTGACAGCAAAGTCATCAGCAGAGGTAAAAGGAAAGCTGATGCACTGATGTGTAGTGGGGCCGGCATCTGTTCCTGAATACACACACTTCAAACTGAGGTCGATCCTCCTAGAAGAATCCACTGTCTAAATTTCCCAGGTTCTGGGTGTGTGGTTATTATTATTATTTTTAAAAGACTCTGCTTAAATCATGGCTTCAAAATATTGTATTTATTTGTTTCCTTATTTATACTCATAGCCTTCACTTCAGCGAATGGTCCCAGGGTGGGTTGCAAAAATGTCATGAAAGCAAGTGCGAATTAGGTTGCAAGCAAGCGATGAAATCGGAAAACTAACCAATAAGAAAGTTAACAGAGCAGCAGCCCAGAACCGCAATGGAGTGCCGCCATGCTTCCCCAATAAAACTTCAGAAGGCAGAACATTTAATCTGGCACGCATGTAAAAAGTTATGCAGTAGCTTGCAACACAGAGATGCTTCTGATCACTATCAATGAGCTGGAAACATTTATCATAAGGAATACAAGAAGGAGACGGGGAGCAGGTTCCATTAACCCTTGAAAGCCTATATCCATGTTTGAGTAAACCAGTGATTGAACTCAGCTTCAGGGAAAGGACATATCTCGGTGGTAGATCAGCTGCCTTTGCATGCAGAAGGACCTAGGTTCAATTCCTGGCATCTTCAGATAGGGCTGAAACTTGATAGGTTAAAAAAAAAAAAGGTAAAGGACCCCTAGACGGTTATGTCCATTCTAAGGCGACTATGGAGTTGCGGCGCTAATCTCACTTTCAGGCTGAGGGAGCCAATGTTTGTCTACAGACAGCTTTCCGGGTGATGTGGCCAGCATGACTAAACCGCTTCTGGCACAATGGAACACCGTGATGGAAGCCAGAGTGCAAGGAAACACTGTTTACCTTCCCGCCGCAACGGTACCTATTTATCTGCTTGCACTGACGGGCTTTCGAACTGCTAGGTTGGCAGGAGCAGGGACAGAGCAACGGGAGCTCAGCCCATCGCGGGGATTTGAACTGCTGACCTTCTGATTGGCAAGCCCAAGAGGCTCAGTTGTTTAGACCACAGCACCACCCGCCTCCCTGAAACTTGGTAGAGCTATGGCTGGACAGTGTAGGCTAGGGTTTCCCTAACTTGGCTCTCCAGCTGTTTTGGGACCACAACTCCCATTAACCCTAGCTAGCAGGACCAGTTGTCAGGGATGATGGGAACTGTAGTTCAAAAACAGCTGGAGACCCAAGTTTGGGAAACCCAGGTGTAGATAATCCTAAACTAAGAATGTAAGAAGGGCTGCTGGATCTGACATATGGCACATCTCGTCCAGCACCCTGATCTCACACTGGCCAACTAGAAGCCTATGGGAAACACGAAAGCAAGACTTAAGCTCAACAGCACCTTCCCTACTTGCAGTTCCCACCAACTGGCATTGAGAGGCATAGTGCTTCCATCAGTGAATGCAAAACTAGCATGGCTAGAAGCCATTGATTTCCTTTTCCTCCATGAATTTGTCTAATCCTCTTTTAAAGCCATCCAAATTGGTGGCCATCGCTGCCTTGCATAGAAGCAAATTCCATACACTGTTTCCATACACTGTGTACGTTCTTTTGTCTGTCCTGAATCTCCCAACATCCAGCTTCATTGAATGTCCCTGAGTTCCAGTGTTATGAGGGAAACTTTCCCTGTCCGCTTTCTGCATCCCATAAATAATTTTATCCACTTCTGCCACGTTTCTTCTTACTCACTTTTTCTCTAAACTAAAAAGTCCCAGATATTGGGATTGTTCCTCATAGGGGAGTTGCTAAATCCCTGGTTGCCCTTTTCTAAATCTTCTCCAGCTATAACATGGACGAGATGTCTGACTATAAGCTAGATGGATCCATGGTTCTGACTCGGTTAAGGCAGCCTCCTGTTTCTTAGGAGAAAATATAAATGTGGGCTTTCGCGGGAGTGACAGCTTTCCACAATTCATTGTTAGATTATGTTCATTTTGGGGGACCCTGGGAGATTTCTGGTGTGGTTTGCTTGCTATGGTGAATATGTCCTGTTGTTTGAAATCCAACAAACTGGAGAGGAATGAATGGAATAGACAAATTAGGTAGCCTCATTCTGTAGCCCTTAATAGCTTCTGCAAAGAGGCAACCGTTCCTTCTTGAATGAACTGGATGAACTGTAAGATTGGAAAGCATCTGAAAACCATCATATCCCTTACGCTATAGCAAAATTCTTCTGACCCAGCAGGCTATCCTGTATCATTTGAGCTATAAAGTGTCACAAGTAGAGAACAGAAACAAGCGAGGCATGCCCTCCCAGAGGAGTTTGTGGAACAGGCGGAGGAGACTTTATTAGTCCAAGGCACTCCTAGCTTCAGCATCTCATCTCCCAGCAACCCTGTGGGGCATATGTCACTCCTGGCTGGGATCCTAAGCATACTTGGTTAGGAAATAGAATGAAATAAATGAGACTTACTTCTGGATAAACATGGTTAGGGTTGCAGCCAGGAATAACATAGCCTACTGGAGGCAGCTGCCTGCTCCCTATCCTGCTGCTGGCTGGATGTTGATGCCCCATAACTGAGTGGAGGAATGCTCTGCCTCCAGTTCCTCATCTTAAAAGAAAAAGAAGCTAGCATCTCCAGAGCATGGAGGCATCAGGTAGCTTGTTTACCTTGTCCAGCCATTAACTCTCCAGTCTCAAACTCAAGGCTGGTTCCCATCCTGCACACATCAAAGTGATAGCATTGCAAGATACCTCTTAGTGGTATGACCTGCTCCAGATGACACCATAGTGATGTCAGGTGACACTGTGCTTTGAAGCCCTGGCTATTGGACTTCAGAGCCCAGCATGAGGCTGCTTGAAAGCTCTTTTGCAAACAGCCCCAGGCTCTCTGAATCTCCAAAAGCTGGACATTTAAAGAGCAGGATGAGACTGTTTACGAAAGGGCTTTCTAACAGCCCTGACTATGCTTTGACTGCACAGGTGATTTGCCGTAAATCAGCAAGAATTTCTGCCTTCCAGTTGTCTGACAATAGGAA
This sequence comes from Darevskia mixta, assembly GCA_034641385.1. NCBI lineage: Eukaryota > Metazoa > Chordata > Lepidosauria > Squamata > Lacertidae > Darevskia > Darevskia mixta. The sequence goes on from JAWWNH010000001.1 coordinate 19,309,311, forward strand.
CAACTTTAAAGCTCTGAGTTAGGATTCCTAGAAAGAATGCTGGGCAGCAGGGTGGAGAGAAAGGAACCAGGAGTGGGTTTGTATGTGAAAGGACTTGTGAGTTGATTCTGGTGCTGATCGCAAATTTCTGGGCTAGACATGTACTCAGAGGCACTCTGTTCCTTAGCGTTCCGAGCTGAGCTAGTAATTTACTCCAGGGTGTGGTGGTTGGTGGAACTCAGGGTTCTTATAATAATAATAATAATTCTTTTATTTGTACCCCGCCCATCTGGCCGGGTCCCCCCAGCCACTCTGGGCGGCCTTATCTGCTTGCCACTCTTGTGAAAAACAAGCTTGAAGTCTATACACCCTTGGTTGAATGGGCAAATGGTCTAACTTGGGTAAGGCAGCTTGTGATATACTCCCTACAGCAGTGATGGCTAACCTTGACACTCCAGATGTTTTGGAACTACAACTCCCATCATCCCTAGCTAACAGGACCAGTGGCCAGGGATGATGGGAGTTGTAGTCCCAAAACATCTGGAGTGTCAAGGTTAGCCATCACTGCCCTACAGTGTAGGGCAGGTGTGGAGAACCTTTGGCCTTCCAGATGTAGTTGCTAAAACTACAACTCCCATTATCCCTGGCCACTGGCTATGTTTGTTGGGGCTGATGGTAGCTGTGGTTCACCAACATCTGGGGCGTCAGAACTGCTGCAAAGTCTGCCTACACACACACACACATGCCAACACAATGATAAGCCCCAGCATCCCTAAACAATTTTGCTACTACGCTACATTGTTATAGCAATTGCATACACAACATCACATGGAATGCATTTGTTTTCTATTCTTTACTTGATAACATTATTTTAAATTACTTTATCGGAGCAGCTAGGGATTCAGCTGACCAGAGTACAGTCGTACCTTGGTTATCGAACGTAATCCGTTCTGGGAGTCTGTTTGACTTCCGAAATGTTCGAAAACCAAGGTACGGCTTCTGATTGGCTGCAGGAGCTTTCTGCACCCAAGCAGAAGCCGCATCAGACATTGTTCAAAAACCGGAACACTTACTTCTGGGTTTTCTGCATTCAGGAGCCAAAACGTATGAGTACCAAGGCGTTCGAGAAACAAGGTATGACAATATTCTCCAAGTTAGCCAAACACTCTCATGGGTCAGCCTTTTGGAGAAGCTAGCTCAGCATTTGCCTGCACTGCAGCTGGCCCCGAAATCTTTTGCCAAGCTTGAAAGTCCCTCAAAAGGGATCTCCATCAATAAAAATGCCATTTTAATCACCATTATCTCAGTGGTGCAAGTGTAATATCCATTTTAAATGGTATGGGAAACTACCACGAAGCCATCTACAGACTATGAAGTCTTTTTACTTTTAATTACACATTTCTCACACGCACATTTACAATTTCAGCTTGATAACTGCTTCAGAAATTACCACGTGAAGATAATACAGCTGTAAAAAGCACTTCACAACCTCTGCCAATGCTTTTGGTGGATTCATAGAGCTGGCAGAGGGTTTTTTATAAAAAAGATACAACCGTACCAGAAATAAGTAATTTAACAGTGGTTTGGTGTAAAATTAGCTGAGGCTATGTAGTAAAAGGAGACGTCTGCAAAGTCTCAGTTTTCAAACCTACTTACTAACTATAGCCTGAGCTCTGTGACGGTGAGTGGAAGCACTCAGCCGCAAAACGCTTCAAGCGCTGCAGCCTAGATATGGGGTCAATGTTGTTGTTTTTCACCCTTGTCAACATTGTGCAGCCTCACAGTGAAGTGACCGTTGCTAGATGAGTTATAATTCACAGGGAACAAGCTAGCAGTTCACCATGGGCATCTAGTTTCATTAGCACATCCCAAAAGCCAGAGGAAGCCAGTGACCAAGGGGATATCAGGTTTCTTTTCATCAAGCTATCCACAGGGCCAAGTTCTGATCCTGGTCCTGTGCCTACTTGTGGGCATTCCATTCTTCAGGTTTGCACTAGGGAAACGGCCTCTCTGCAGCTTCATTACTTGGGGAGCAGCAGCAGGCCAACGGTGTGTTCAGCCACAACTTGATACGGTTGTGTCTACTGCATCCCTGGGGGGTAATACTGACCTTTTTCAAGTGGGAAGCAGCTCTCTGGAGAATAATGAATCTATTCATGAGGTGAGATACCTGGGCTTCTTCTGCACAGGAGAACTGACTTCCTATATTTGCTGTGCTTTGCAATTCTCCACCATGGTTTTGCTCCTCTCTTTGTTATTTGGAGGTTGGTTGCTTTTATTTTATGGTTTCCGTTGTAAATTGTACTTACTTAAACTGTGATCTGTTTGCAACCCACTCTGAGAAAATTAAGCAAAGGGCAGTGTGTGAATACAAATAATGAATAAATACAAATAATAAATAAATACAAATAAAGGAAATAATTCAGGAGAATAAACAATGAAGGCTGGGTGTATCTGCCTTTGACTACACAACCCGTTTATTAAGCACTCATCCCAATTTGTTTGTGGGGAGGTTAGATGATGTTGCATCGAAGCCAATGCTATGCCAGTGCTTCTCAAACTAGCTGATAGGGTGGATCAGCAATTCCCACCCCCCTCAATGTGCCAGGGACCAGTACCATATTTGGTCCCTAGAGCATTCCACCCAACCTTGGTTGTGGTGAAGTTGCTAAGCCACAGTTTCCAGTGCATTTTCCCATCACTTTCCTTATTGCAAAAAGTCTAGTCTTTGGGGAAGGGGGTTTGAGGTGCAAGACCTCTGAATCAACTATAATTGTGCCCCTGAATTTGCTGGAATGTGATTGAATCCCACCTAAAAAGTAGAATCATAGAATTATAGAGTTGGAAAGGATCACGAGGGTCGTCTAGTTCAAGCCCCTGCAATGCAAGAATCTTTTGACCAAAGTGGGGCTCGAACCCACGACCCTAAGATTAAGAGTCTCATCCTGTATTGTATGAGCAATCCCAGGTCTGGGCGCCACGTAGGAGAGGCCTGGATTAAAATTATTAGTAACTCATGAAGCCAAACACCTAATCTGCTTGTGATGGAGGCACAAGCCGAATTCCTTGACGTAACTGTGGGATGCATCAAAATGTACAAATTACACACAAACAGGTGGAATATATGTTGCTTTAAAATCCTTAATGTTGGATTGATCTGCCTTGTAGTGCTATTTTTGCAGGGGCAAGAGTGGTCAATTGCTTTCCTATCCTGTATTTCTGACTATATTCCTCAAGCTCTGTATACCTGGCTTTTACCAGATATAAAAAATAACCACAGCCCTCTTCAAATATTTTTATAGTATCATCATCACATGCAATTTAATCTTGAATATATTCAATATCAGGCACATGAACCTTGTTGGAAACCTTAGAAGGCCTAAAAGGGAAGCCCTGGCTATGTCCTATTTGTGTATTAATTCAGCTTCACAAGATAAGCAATATGCACTTCAGATTTCAGAGTAAGTACCCTATATACTCAAGTATAAGCCGACCCAAATATAAGCTGAGGCACCCAATTTTACCACAAAAAGCCTGGGAAAGCTTCATAGGAGCCACTGCCTTCCTCACTCGAGTATAAGCCGAGGGCATCTTTTTCAGCACAAAAAGTGTGCTGAAAAACTAGGCTTATACTCGAGTATATAGGGTAATATAAAACAGCAGCAAGGAACCTCTGACCCAGACTTTCTCATTTGGCCCATGGTGTGACCTGTCGAATTCCACCCACCTGTCCAATACCTGACATAACATGATGTCAGGCATGGGACAGGTAAATATGTGGGGCCAATTTGAAAAGGAGTCAGACGCGTAATCTAATTCCAAAGCAAAATAGCAGAAAAGAGAGGAAAAAGTGACCAGCAGTTGCCAGCTCTTCATTAGCAAGGGAAGAGCTTCAGGTCAATGGTAGAGCATCTGTTTTGCATGCAAAAGTTCCCTGATCCAGTCACTGGTGTCTTTCACTCTTGGGCTTGCTGATCGGAAGGTCGGCGGTTCAAATCCCCGCGATGGGGTGAGCTCCTGTTGCTCTGTCCCAGCTCCTGCCAACCTAGCAGTTCGAAAGCACGCCAGTGCAAGTAGATAAATAGGTACCGCTGCAGCGGGAAGGTAAATGCTGTTTCTGTGCGCTCTGGTTTCCGTCACGGTGTCCCGTTGCACCAGAAGCAGTTAGGTCATGCTGGCCACATGATCCAGAAAACTGTTTGTGGACAAACACTGACTCCCTCAGCCTGAAAGCGAGATGAGCACCACAACCCCATAGTCGCCTTTGACTGGACTTAACCATCCAGGGGTCCTTGACCTTGACCTTTTTTTACCTAGATGGACCAATCTTCTGACTTAAGATATAAGGCCTCTTCCTATATATTGCCCGAGCAGGGCTGTCACCAAATCCTATAGTACCTCACTTGGTAGAAACCAGGTGTAGAATTGTGCCTTTACATCTGGGGAAAGCAGAGGGCTAATAAATGCCTAACGCTTGAGTAAGAAAATGAAAATCAATACCCATAACATACTATTTTCTCATCTGCTGTCTTTACATACCAGACGGTTTACTGTTATTTTACAAGTCAGTAAATATATACATTGTCTGCCAAGGAAAAGAAAGCAGTCTTTTCCAAGTCCTCCTTCTCTTCTCTGCCAGGGCTTTTTTAATACAACTGGCAATGCAAATTCAGGTGAAACTTCAGTCTGTCGTTTTAAGGCTTCTCATGGGCGGAGGGTGGGGGGTGGAGAAACTTGCCATCATCTTTTCCAGTATCTCTGTGCTTACATTTCCTCATCAAGAAGACACTCTCAGGGAGACGACATACATATTTAAACGATGGGAAGCAAGCACGAGATCTCATGGGGCCTAATGAGAGCGACTTCTGAAATTATCACAATTATCATTCCATTATTGCAAGACAAACAACCTCATTTATTATGCTGGGCTGCTGCTAAGCTCTGGATTCCTTCCTGCTCAGTTACACAGCTGGTAACTTAAGTACGCCACACAAGCAGCATTTGCATTGAGTACTTCATTAATTTTTATTTTTAAAAAATATTACAGAGCTCTGGAACTTGGGCAGATCCCCAGTAAAAGGGCAGCCGTCCAGCATCAATTCACCAGAAATAAATGTAATCTGACATTTTCAACCACAGCGACATGGTGTTCGTTTAAAACAAACCCAAAAAATGAACTCTTTTGAAAAAGAAGAAGAAGAAGAAGAAGAAGAAGAAGAAGAAGAGGAAGAAGTCCATCTTAATTGGTTAAAAAAAAACCACTTCATCTTAAAAAGAAGGTGACTACAATGCGGTTGTATGAGTTGAGCATAATGCAGTTGTTTAGCGCACAAATTTGATCATTGAAATGGACTCAGGGTCTGTAGACACTCCCATGTACACTGCATCCAGGTGCTCCCATCACGGGACTGGGAAGCAGTATACACACAATGCTAGCCACGATTCATTTCTTACCTGTAACTATCCTGTGGTTTCTTATGAAATTGTGCCTTTTGATCTGTTCCAGATTCGATCGGAATTGAGAAAAGCAACAACTTAGCTGCGTTTCAATCCAGTAATGTGTACACACAGCCAAGAACAAATGGACTTGTTACAATTGGTACTTGCAGGACAGCAGGAATCCCAGTAAACATCCAGACTTGGTATTTATATAAAGTATACATCACTGACTTAAAATACAGATAGGTTGTTCTTTGACTCAGCTTCAGATCCAAGCTGGCTGAGGCGAGGGGAGAGACAAATCAAAACCCAGAGCACTTCGAAGGAGGAGAAGTGGGGGAGGTAGGGTTCAAAATCACAACCCAGACACATGTACAAGTTCCCCCCCCCCCACACACACACACACTGGTGTGGACAGCAAGCGGCAGAACAGTAACCAATAGCCACGACACAGAAACTTAATGTTTCCAATATGCACCTAGAAAAATCAGGTATTTGTGGCTCGTTTTGACATAGAGCCCCTGTCTGGAAGGGGAAAGGTTTAAGGGGGAAGGTGTAGCTTTCTGAAAGAATTGCCTAGAAAGAGGAGGACCCTATACCCCAGGCATGTCCAAAGTCCGTTCCGGGGGCCTAATCCAACCCACGGGTCGGTGTAATCCAGCCCCTGTGGCAGTTTATTTCCTGGGGTAAAATCCCCCCAAAGTTCAATAACTTTGGGGTAAAACTGTTGGGGTGAAATAGTAAAAAAAAAAAAAAAGCTTAACTTTGGGGTAAAATTGTTTAAAAAGCTCAAGAATTTTGGGGTAAAATCGTAAAAAAATAGCTCAACAACTTCAATCCTAAAAAAAGGTTAACAACTTTGGTCGACCCTCATGTATGTTCACTTCATCAAATCTGGCCCTCTTTGAAAAAAAAGTTTGGGCACCCCTGCAGTATACCCTATATAGAAGAAGTTAGTTTTAAAGGGGGGAAAGTGGTAAAAAGAAATACCGTATTAAGAAGGAGCGCAGTGTTTTTGCTTAGCTGCTCAGGTGGCAGTCAGTTTTGTGGGTGGGTGTCTCCCCCTGGCCATAGGAATAGTTCTGCTATTCAAGCCAGTAGTCCAGCCACACAGAAGCGCACAAGCGGGACCTGAGTGCAACCTCACTTCCCCACTCTTGTGTTTTCCAGCAACTGGTATCCAGAAGCATTACCGCTCCTGAAAACCCAGCACAATGAATCGGTCTATATATGCATTGGTCCTTTCTGGCTGCTGTCGAGCCCAGCATAACTGCAGGCCACCCACCAGCCACTAAAAATGTGCCGCTGTACCTTCACGCAGTTCCTCTGTACTCTGCCAGCACAAACCAAACCTCATGTCCTTCTGCAGCACAGATTGTTTTGTAAAATGTAAAGCCCTGCCTTGATGTTTTATTGTTGGTTCTTTTTGCATAAAACCTTTTACCCCCATGGCTCTATATGGAAGAACTTAATGTTCTGGTAATTAAATAAACATCTTTGATCACTGCCCTCGAGTCTGTCTCTCTCTTCCCATCAGACTAATGTCTCAAAAAGCAATCCATGTAAAGGGGAAGCCACCAGTCCTGTCTGTCAAAGTGCCTGGCAGCTTTTAAGCATTTCTCTCTCCCACCCCATCAATAGTTTGCAGTCCCATCCCAGGAGTTATAAACTTTTTTTTTTTGCCCCCTTTCATATGCAAGCGGAATTCATTTTTTAATGCCCTGTTTTACTAATTCTGTACTGAAAAAGCAACTGGTTTTGATTTTTCTAATAAATAAATAAATAACCCTCTCGGTCTATTTTCATAATAGGTAAAACACAACGCCTGAAGCAGTTCCAGGTTGGATGTACTTTTTACAAGGCACAAATACTGCCCTGTTCAATCTGGCAATTTGTATGCTGCTTCTTCATGTTAGGAGAAAAGTTAATGGTATTAATGTCATTTGCTTAAAGCAGGTTTTACTGTAAACCCTAGGTCTAATCTATGACGTATACAGATAAACAGATTTACAAAGCAGCAGTGCAAAGAGCACCTTGTCCGTCAAGGACATAAAGTGCTGTGCAATAAAATCAGGCTGCAAATTTGACATCTATATCTTAGCAGGGCTATTTATGCTCTGAAAGCACAGATTGCTGTATGGAACGTGTAACTGTATATATGCCCATATGCAGTGTGATTGAACATATATGTCAAATGCATCTCATAATCATTACGCAAACAATGATTATCAGCCATTGTATCTAATGTCTTTTGACTCCTTATCTGAGTAAAATTATGCAACTAGAATTTATGGTTACAACTAGAAATCCAGACTACAATCCTATACCCACTTATGTGAGAGTAAACCCCCATTAAACCCAATGGCACTTACTTCTGAATAAATATGTATAAGATTGCACTGTTATGCACATAATTTAAGGATGCTCTGGTCCATGGGTTCACGAAGAGTCGGACACGACTTAACGACTGAACAACAACAACAACAACAATTTATTTATTATTTATACCCCGCCCATCCAGCTGGGTTTCCCCAGCCACTCTGGACGGCTCCCAACAGATTAAAAACAGAATAAAACATCAAATATTAAAAACTTCCCTAAACAGGGCTGCCTTCAGATGTCTTCTAAAAGTCAGATAGTTGTTTATTTCCTTGATATCTGATGGGAGGCCGTTCCACAGGGTGGGTGCCACCACCCAGAAGGCCTTCTGTGCATGCATCCCAAGTGGTGAAAGACTTCAGGGGGGGGGCAGCACATACCTCAATTTGGTTTCCTTGAAAGGAAGGTTACTAGCAATCGTGGTGTCTTTGTGGCATAAGGTTTTATTTACGCAAGTATGTGTGCTCTCACATCATTTAACACTCCAACCAATCTTGCTCCTCCATAAAGTTTCCAGAGGGGCTCCCAAAGCCATAGCTTTGGTTTTAGCAGAGAGGACAAGACAAGCCTCCACGTCGTCCCACCTCCATCCCAGCCCAGACGTAACAAGACAGATCCCAAGTCTAATGCCCTCCTTACGTACACCTCGGATGAAGTGGTCTCCAGCCAGGTGAGAGAGAGAGGCCTGCCCTCCTCCATCACTAACTAGTGGCAACAAACCTGTACATGGCCAACTCTCTAGTACTGTAAACAAATGTTTTCACAGACTTGTCAAGGACCATTAACTTGACAAACAGACTACTTGGGTCACGTCAAAACCCCATCTTATGGATATAGAACCACAGGCTTGAAGGGCACCTAAATATGGTACCCCCACTAGCCCCCTAATCTTAATACACGTGTATCTAAGAGCACAATAAATGAATGTTCAATGCTAAGCATCTCACAGTGCAATTGCTTTTCAAATATGGGCAGCTTCTATTGTTTAATTGCCAATAAAACTGCTGCCTGCCTCCAGGCTGCACACACCCAACAAGCACAAGGAGTCTCATCTGTTGAGTGGATAGGGAAGCTCACACTGTTCAGAGAGGCGCTCCATTTTATTTAGTAGTTATTCAACGGATGGCATTTCTCACCTGGCTTGCTGAGAGGGAGAGGGGAGTGGTGGCGGCACAGTGAGGTCATGGCAGTGGAGCCAATCCAATGCCCCCACCACTGTGCCTACAGTGTGCCAAGCTCCCTGCTGCTTTGCCCCCCTCTATCAGTAACTGGCAGTGATTCTCAGCGATTTCCAGAGATGATATTGTTTCTCATGCTGCGACCCATAGGGTTGCCGCTACCAAACCTGGGCTCACAGGAAGCAAGCCACGAACCGTTCATTGCCTCGGTTGCATTTCCTACTGAAATCGTTTAAAAGCCAGTATGGCCAGAGCCAAACTTTGATATAAACTCTCTTTTTAAAAATGTACATCAGCTGGTTCTCAGATTAGTTAATGTTTGCACAGCACTTTGAAAACTGTAGAGGATATGTAATTGTTGCCAAGGATTATTGTTTTTATTATTGTGGCAGATGGAACTAATCTATCTCAGTAGATAAAATCTCATCAATGATTCATCGCTATGCCTCCAGCATCAAAGCTTTTTGCAGATCCAAGAGAATCATTTTGTACCTGGTAATTTGGCCAGTGTCTTCCGGATTTTACTTACTGTCACTGACCCATTTTGGAGGAGAATCCTCCCTATGCCTTCAACTGTCCATGTAGCCTGGTCCCTACCAGAAGCATAAATGTTCCAACATGCAACATAAGGACGTTCCCTATCACAGCACAGATCATTGTCGAATACAATTCCAATTCCCATCATCCCTGACCATGGGTCATTCTGACTAGGGTTGCCACCTTTGTTCTGGCAAATACAGGACAGGGCGAGGCAGAGCTTGGGGGGGCATTAAAAAAAAATATCTGGAGCTGAAATGACTTGAAAGCAATCCATTCCAATCTATTGCAGACTAACAGGATGACCCTTCTGGAATTTGTCTTACACACAGACATGAATTTGTAAATCTGTCTGTGCTTGGCTACCCAGAGCTTAAATACTTGAACTTTCTGAAACCCTTTCAAACACATGCATTTGAAGAGAATCCCTAACTTGGGGGGGGGGAGAGGGAGGGAGAGAGGCCTTTAAACACAGGACAATCCTTCCTGTATACAGGAGAGTTGGCAACCATAACTGGAGCTGAAGGGCCAGAGGTTACCCACCCCAAGGGTTATTGTTGGAGAGCAGCATGTTCCTCTCGATCTGCCACTTTTTTCCCCCAGGGGTTAGGGGCAAGGAGAATACCTCTTTGAATAAAAAGATATTCAGCTCTTCCCTTGGCCTTGATTTGAGTCTTGCTCACAGAGGCCCACCCTGTCCCTGAAAGATTGCTCTGCCACATGTAACAGCAATGCCAGCCCATGCCAGTCCATTAGAGCTGCCTATCCAATTGTGGGACTGGCAGAAATTATGCAGTGTGAATGGCGACTTATTAATTCAGTCCACGAGACTGTGTCGTTGCTTCTTGCCCTGAAGAGCCTCTGTAGCAAATTGCCATGTGCACGAGCCTGAATATTTCAACAGAACAGTTCCAGACAAACTGGGTTAGCCTTCGAACATGAAAGAGTGCCTGAGTAAGCACACATTTTACTGAGTGCAAACCAAACCACAACATTATATAAGTTACTTGTAAATCACAATGTAAGATCATCATAAGCAGTGCTGAATCTTAAGAGTGCTTCAAAAAGATAATTGTTTCCTTTTACATGGGGGCATTTTGACCTTACATGTTTTCCAGCTGATTTCGGAGAGGGAAGCTTCTCAGCAGGAAGACAGAGCTACTCTCCTTTGGAGATAATGAATCTCAGTGACTTTTCCATTTAGGTTAGCTCAGCTTCTTAAGAAAACAACAGGTGACTTCAGCACTTCTGCATGCAAGCATAAATGCGATGGAGTGCTGTGTTGCCCTGACATTGACCTGCTTGCTTTGCTCAAAGAGGAGTTGGCAATATTGTGCAAAACACTTTGGTCCCCAATGTCACTCCTGAGCCCTTGAAAATGAAAAGAGCCTTGCCACTGAGTTTGGCAGTGCCAGGACTGAAGCCCAAGTTCCACTAACTAGATGATTGATAGATAGATAGATAGATAGATAGATAGATAGATAGAGATAGAGATAGATAGATGATAGATAGATGAGAGAGAGAGAGAGAGAGAGAGATGATAGATAGATGATAGATAGATAGATAGATGAGAGAGAGAGAGAGAGAGAGAGAGAGAGAGAGAGAGAGAGAGAGAGAGATTCAGAGTACGACAAAATGTGAAGGAGGAGGAGTCCGGCTGAGCTACAGACAAACATCAGCATAAAGGGCAGACAAGAAAGGCAGTGAGGTTTTTTCCACAGCAAATATTCCTGGCTAATAATGGAACAGAGGGGCGAACAATTGCCAGCCTCCTAAATTAAGCGCCGAGAGACAAAATTACTTTCTGAGAGATGTTTTTACCAAGCAAGAGCTAATGATCAGTGGTTGCTTATTTCTATAGCTTGAGAGGCCTACCCTAAAGAGAGGTGTTGGCAAAACTTGACTTGAATCAGTTAGGGGACTCAGTTAGGTAAAGGTAAAGGGACCCCTGACCATTAGGTCCAGTCGCAGACGACTCTGGGGCTGCGGCACTCATCTCGCTTTATTGGCCGAGGTAGCCGGCGTACAGCTTCTGGATCATGTGGCCAGCATGACTAAGCTGCTTCTGGAGAACCAGAGCAGTACACAGAAACACCATTTACCTTCCCGCTGGAGCGGTACCTATTTATCTACTTGCACTTTGATGTGCTTTTGAACTGTTAGGTTGGCAGAAGCAGGGACCGAGCAACAGGAGCTCACCCCGTCGCGGGGATTCGAACCGCCGACCTTCTGATCGGCAAGCCCTAGGTTCTGTGGTTTAGACCACAGCGCCACCCGTGTCCCACAGGGGACTCAGTTATACAGCTGCAAATAAAATGTTTTAATTGTGTTTTAGGTGCAATATACAATGTGACACTAGATGGCGATGGTGAGCACTATGGAAAAATTGAATGTATTTTTTAAAAAACACTTTAAAAAAAAAAAAGCATTTTCAGAACATTTTTTATATGTGTGTAGATTCCACCACGGATAAGCTTTAAAGTTATACAATGATCAAAGAACATACTTTTCTCTTGTTCAACAGTTAGCCATCAAAAAATCACCTGATATCCCTGCCTAGAATATCTGGCCTGTAGTAGCTACTTCCTTTTCCACACAAGGTCTAACACTTTTAACCTGGGACAGTGCACTGCCAGACAATAGGTTGTGCCTTTGTTATCAGAAACACCAATGCTGCAATCTTATCCTCAACCATTCACCAATTGCTCTTCTGATTCTGATAAAGGAGGGGAAACGTCAAAATCCACAGCTAGCCAGTGCCTTTGTTGAAATCAACCAACCCGACCCAAGAGATACCTACAGTTGAAGAATGGCAATTGAAGATGTTGGAACTTGCCAAGCTGACTGCAAGACTCCGTGACCAGAATGAGGAGACGGTGGAAGAAGATTGGAAGAAATTTAAATCCTTTTTGAAAAAATATAATATTTTGTAAAAATTAGATTCCTTAGGGAAGGATAGTATAGATTGTCGGTAATAATTTAGGAGTTAGGTTATAATTATGTTTAAAATGTAATGGAAATGATAGGTGTAAATTAAGGTTTAATAAGTATGGGGAAATAGTTAAATTTTAGGAAATTGCTAAAGAGGACTGATATTGAAGCCCAGAAGGGGGAACCGGGGGAAGTCACCCAAAGATGTTAAAACAATGGATTGGTATAAGAATTGTTTGTGTTGTTGTTGTTTTGTTTTTTGTTTGTTTTTTTGTTTGTTTGTTATAAAATGAATAAATATATGGGGGGGGGGATGAAATCAACCAACCCATCCCCAGCGAAGGCAAACCTAAAAAGAAAGGGAGACACTTCACTGTTTCATGTAAGGTAAAGGTAAAGGGACCCCTGACCATTAGGTCCAGTCGTGTCCGACTCTGGGGTTGCGGCGCTCATCTCACTTTACTGGCCGAGGGAGCCAGCGTACAGCTTCCGGGTCATGTGGCCAGCATGACAAAGCCGCTTTTGGCGAACCAGAGCAGTGCATGGAAACGCCGTTTACCTTCCCGCAGGAGCGGTACCTATTTATCTACTTGCACTTTGACGTGCTTTCGAACTGCTAGGTGGGCAGGAGCAGGGACCGAGCAACGGGAGCTCACTCCGTCGCAGGGATTCGAACCGCCGACCTTCTGATCAGCAAGCCCTAGGCTCTGTGGTTTAACCCACAGTGCCACCTGGGTCCCACTGTTTCATGTAGTAGTGCCCAAATAGCGGCTCCCTCCAATGAAAACACATGGAAGTTAATCCCTGAATAGGGATTAATTTAAGGCAACATGTGTGGAAAGTTGCTGTAACCAATGCAAAATCAGAACCATTTTTTCCTACTATTAGAAGGGAGCTAGGAACTTTGAGTACACTCTACACCCAAACTGAATGCAGTTTGAAATTTCTTTTATCACTGTAAAACTGCTGGTAGTGGGGCAAGTAAAAAAACACGAGCCCCTGAATTTAAAGACAATCTTGTTACTCTTGACAGATTGGTTGTTTCATATCATTTTGGAACTGCAAGCATAAGCGAGATTACATTTATATAACTTTGAAACTACCAGAGGAAAAAGGAGTGAAATTAAGTTAGTCCCATTTTGCACTGAAAGGTACAAGCACTTTGTGCTCCGATGTGATGGCAAAGAAAGCATCGTCTTTGCGATGAACACTAAGATTATAAATGAATTTCTTGGTGGGTTGCTTAGAATTTCTTTTCCATCAAAATTGTTTCCCCCACCCATCTGCTTTAATATTATTAGAAACTAATGGGTTCTGTGCCCTAGAGGAACATTATGGTGAGACCAATAGCAATAAAGCATCAGATGTAAATACAGCAATATTTCTGCATTACAAAAATCTTCATTTTAAGGGAGGCTGTCTAAATGAGAATTGCAGAAATTGGGTTAATAAAGAAAAAGCTATTAGATAATGAGGCACTGTCGTTTCCCCTTTTTCCCAAAGAAGTTCATGAATCATAAGTGTCATATTTGTCATCACTATGACTTCTATGGGGGAAAACCAACTGCAGGGGTTTTTCCGCAAAATAAATCATCTCCCCCTTAGTAATCTTTGTTCAGATGAAAATCAGAAACCCTCAAGATTTCAATCGAATGTGGATGCTATTTCTTGTTAAGACAGATATTAACATAACCCAAAATTGTATCTCTCTGTTTTCTTATTGAAAACTCTGTATCTACTAGGAAGGCATCAGGGCTCAACCAAAATTAGATTCATAGCAACAATGGGCTGGAAGAATTAAAGTTGAGTATATTTCAAATCAAATTTAAGCATCATAATGGTATATGTTCATTTTGCTTCTATTATTCTATTCTATTACTTTGCTTCCTAATATTTTATTATAAATAGAAATTAACACAAATGCAGACTTTTTCTCCTTCTGAAAAAAATTACTGTTGGACAAATCTGGGCCTGAGCATTCCAGTCGGAAGTAATTGTTTATTGCTTACATGCTTACTAGCAAACTTCCATTTCTGTGCCTTGATAGAATCCTTAGCACTTTCCCAAACATTTTTTTTTGGGGGGGGGGCGTGTTAGGCAGATAAACATTTATACCTTATAATACCGGTAGTACAAGGCGAATACAACTTATACCCCATTTGCAATCAACTCCCATTTGCAGAAACTTCTTGCGCTCCTTGCAGGCTCTGTCTACCCCAATAATCTGCACTGGAGGGTTAATGGATACCCTCTAACATTTATCCGATGAAAATAGGGACGTCCCATTCCATAATGATATTACTATTTATACCCCACACATCTTACTGGGTTGGCCCAGCCACTCTGAACAGCTTCCGACATATATAAAAACATAATCAAACATTAAACATTCTTTTAAAAACTTCCCTATACAGGATCGCCGGCTCAGGAGTTGGATAACTCCATACCATCCAACATTTCTCCAATGAAAATAGGGACACCCTAAGGAAAAGTGGGACATTCCAGGATCAAATCAGAAACCAGGATGGCTTCTCTAAATCAGGGACGTCCCTGGAATATAGGGGCACTTGGTGGGTCAGCATTGCATCCACTGATGCAAAATTAATGCTGTTGAATAAAATACTGACTGAATATATTGTAAGCAAACTTCTGGTCATGTTGATCACATGCCAAATGCCACTTCCCCGTCCTAGATGAATTGGCAGTAGGAAATGGAACGATTCCTTCTTGAAATAATAAATACTGGGTAGATTACAAATGAAATAATACTGGACAAGCTCATATCATACCTTCAGATCAGGCATATGAACCTCACAGCTGGAATTCACATAAAGCTTCATACAGTTGATTCCCTCAAGACTGAAGTCTGCTCAATTCTAAATGAACAGAGATGAGGGCCTAGCCTGAGCCAGACAGGGCAATCTGAATAAGATTAGGGGGGTTGTGGGGGCTTTTAAAGAGTGCCTGTTATCTGACACATATACAAATATGCATGTTGGATATCTGATAAAATATATACTTTAGATATGGTAAGTTTTTTAAAAAAAGCAAAAAAGATAGCTATTGCGGCTATCAGGTGG
Source organism: Darevskia mixta (assembly GCA_034641385.1). Taxonomy (NCBI): domain Eukaryota; kingdom Metazoa; phylum Chordata; class Lepidosauria; order Squamata; family Lacertidae; genus Darevskia; species Darevskia mixta. The sequence continues at coordinate 19,324,834 of JAWWNH010000001.1, forward strand.
GTTATTTATTAATATCAGCTGGCATTTGCCTTATGTGGTTTAATAAAATATATTTTCCTTTGGCCATTTGATAGGGCAGCATAAATACACAAACACACACACATACAGGAGGGAAAGAGAGAGTGCAGCATGAATGTAACCTATGAAACATTTAACAGGAAAGTGTGTGAAATTATTCCTCTCTCTCTCTCTCTCTCTCTCTCTCTCTCTCTCTCTCTCTCTCTCTCTCTTTCCAATCTGCATGCCACAATTTCTTTGTGTGACTGTAGGAATCTGGCATTACGTTGATGTGGAGGGAAACTTTTGAGTTGCCAAGGATTGATAACCAGAAATACACAGAGAAAACTCTTTGTTCATCCTGAAATTCTGCTGATGGCAGTTTTGCACATTGAATAGAGTGTATTTTGTAATTACAGTAGAATAACTACTGGGCAGTTGCATTCATGTTGGGCATCGAGTAGAACGGTTTTTTCACACCTTTGATTACTATTTGATTTGTTAGCTGCTTCAGGCATGTTTGTCCACTTGCCAATCCAGCTTAACAGGAGGGGAGATGATGGCAAGCCATCTTTGTCCACCGAAAGACTGATCTAGAGCAACAAACTGGAAGGGAAAGGTTTTTAAAGAAAAACCATCATAATAAGCTCTTGTTTTTACTGTGGCCAGTTGAAACTCCAGTGTGTGCATGCCTACCTGTTTAGTTTGAACTTGTTGGACATAGTTTTCCAAAAGGGCTACAGAAGGTATTGAGAAACTCCTATGTTAGGGGCTCCTCCAGGCTGTTTTGTGGGTGTACGCGGTGCATTCTGAAACACGTGTTCTTGACACAGTAATAGTGAATTAATTCTGGTTTAGCTTGTCCTGCAATGCTTTCCCAGTGCTACCACATCAGTGCTGTCTGGATGAGCTAGAAAGTGAATTCAGACATGAGGGATTGCTGCGTTAGCTTTCCTGGTTATAATGCTAGTGCTTCTGCCCCAGTTCCTAATGTTACATTTTTGTTATACTGCATCGCTTGGCACATTATGGAACTGCAGCTTTTTTATCGTTATATTTCCACGTTGTGTTAAATTTCATTCACACCAGTGGGTGTGGTATGATGCAACAGAAGACAACATTGGACATGTCACACCACCCTTTATGCGCATGTGTGCTTCTGTTCCCCCAATGGTGGAGCCAATCCAACTGAGCTCCCCATGGCTGCTGAGAGAGCAGGCAGCCAGGAAGGAGACTTAGGGAGAAGTGAGAGACACAGGTTCATAGCTGTCAACCTTTCCCTTTTCATGCGAGGAATCCTATTCGGCATAAGGGAATTTCCCTTTAAAAAAGGGGAAAGTTGACAGCTATGCACAGATTGTCCATTCTGGCAACTGCTTTCCTGGGGGCCAGTCTTGCCCATAGGATTCTCTGTTTGTATTCGGTTTCCTTGAATCAGCTTTACTGCTCGTCTTGGATTCTCTGTAAAAGATAAAGGTAAAGGGGCCCCTGACTGTTAGGTCCAGTCGCGGACGACTTTGGGGTTGCGGCGCTCATCTCGCTTTACTGGCCGAGAGAGCCGGCGTACAGCTTCCGGGTCATGTGACTAAGCCGCTTCTGGCGAACCAGAGCAGTACACGGAAACGCCGTTTCCCTTCCCGCCGGAGCGGTACCTTTTTATCTACTTGCACTGCGTGCTTTCGAACTACTAGGTTGGCAGGAGCAGGGACCGAGCAACGGGAGCTCACCCCATTGCGGGGATTCGAACTGCAGACCTTCCGCTCGGCAAGCCCTAGGCTCAGTGGTTTAACCCACAGCGCCACCCACGTCTCTGAGTCTCTGTACTGAACTGTAACTGAATCAGCTCTGACACCCAGCTAGCAGGTCCTACCAGGAGCAACCCAGGACTTCTCTTCAGACTGAAAGAAGTTCTGGTATTTATTACCAATTTCCCTGTGAGTCCTGAGGATACCATCACCCCTAACCATGGCCATGTTAGTTGAGGCTGATGAGAGTTGGAGACCTCTCTGGGGGCTACAGGTTCCCCACCCCTGATATGAAGAACAGCATCCTATACCTCTGTATTATATGCAAACTGAGCAGACATCTGAATAAAACGTTCGTGAGTGTCCTGTTATGTCTAGTTTGGGACTCTGCCACCGTACACCTCCTGTTTCCACACCTCTTAGTATGACTGGTAAGGCTTCCAGGTCAGACAGTTGGAGCCACACAAAGTACCTTGGAGAAGAGATTTAACACACTGTCCATTATAATCTTTATGGCAGAAATCCAGGGGTGTAGGAAGTGGAAGGCGGGTGATCTGGGTCGCCCCAGGTTCCATCATGGAGGGGGGTGACAAATTATCAAGGAACAATTACTGCCCTACTAGGGTGGTTCATAAAAAAAATTATTTTTTTAAAATGCCTGCTCCAAAGGTCTTATCTTACTACACTAGGGATTATATAGTTATATATGAAATTTCATGCATATCAGTTAATATCTTGACCCTCCTCCACGAAAATAGCTGTTTACTTGGCTGTTTTCCTATGTCATGAAGGCTGAAATTTCAATTCAGTGGAGCACTTACTGTTCCCAACCCTAACCCTGCGGAAAGCCATCTAATTAGACTTTAATTTGATTTTGACATGATTTTAGGAGGTAATTTAATTATTGTTTGATTTTATACCAATGTTATGTATCTGATGTTAGCCGCCCTGAGCCCGACTTCGGCCAGGGAGGGCAGGATATAAATAAAAGTTTATTATTATTATTATTATTATTATTATTATTATTATTATTATTATTATTTATTCCTTTGTAAGAAAATAGGAAATAATGTAAAACCATTTTTGCAGGCAAAAAATAAAATAAAAAAATAATCAATGGGGGGGTGACAAGAAATTTTTCGCACTGGGTACCACCTGACCTTCCTACGCCTCTGCAGAAATCATACCATGAAGTTGTCTCTACGCACTGAAGTACTGCATGAAAACATTGCATAGAGATGCCTGAACTTTTGTTTGCTTTTTAGCAAGGAGACACAAGCAGAGCAATTACTCAGCAACTCTCCTTCTTAATGCAAGTGTATCCTTCTTCCAAATACCTTTGGAAGCCAGTAGTATAATTTACACCACATTTGCAGCACGTATTGCATTTTTTGCCTGAGTGCACCATTCTTGTAAACAATAAAAAATGACTTATGAGCCTGCCCAAAGTCAATAGGTGGGGGAAATGGGCTGCCATGAAAATACCCACTCCTTGTAAAGCCTTGATTCTGTTACATCCACACATTCTCTTTCCCAAGGGAACCTGGGAACTGTATGTTTTTCAGTTTGGGTTCTTTTTGGGGGGGGGGTGGAGCATGTATCTCTAACCAATAATTCTCAGGGTTCTTTGAGGGAAGCCACAGCAGTTAAACTGATCTGCCAGTCTTATATGTTTGTAGTAAGGTAAAGGACCCCTGGACGGTTAAGTCCAGTCAAAGGTGACTTTGGGGTGCAGCACTCATCTTGCTTTCAGGCTGAGGGAGCCGGCGTTTGTCCACAGACAGCTTTCCAGGTCACGTGGTCAGCATGACTAAACCACTTCTGGCACAACAGAACACCATGACGGAAACCAGAGCGCATGAAAATGCCATTTACCTTCCTGTCACAGTGGTACCTATTTATCTACTTGCACTGGCGTGCTTTCGAACTGCAAGGTTGGCAGGAGCTGGGACAGAGCAGCGGGAGCTCACCCCGTCACGGGGATTCGAACCGCCGACCTTCCGTTCAGCAAGCCCAAGAGGCTCAGTGGTTTAGACCACAGTGCCACCCGTGTCCCTCCATGTTTGTAGTAAAGCAATATGATGGGTCTGGTGATGCAGAAGTTCTTCAGCTCCAGCATCAGCACAGCAGCCAATAGCGAAGGCAGTGGCAGCCAAGGGTGGCCTGGGTGAGATGCAAAGGGGCAGTCAGGGCCAGCCTGCAGAGCCCCCCTTGCAGCTGCCACTGCCCACCTCCTGTTCCTCCTCCTGCCAGCCCTGGGGCCCCAGCCTAGGATCCAGATCCCCTGCCTAGCTGCTGCCTCATGTACTCTTTTTTGCTCTTCAAAATATGGCAAGCCTAGGTTAGGAAAGTGATGGGGAAATGCATTGAAGTGGGGGGGGTGGATAAATGAATGAACGAATGAATGAATGACTAATGGAAGGACTTGCAAAAACCCACAAGCAAATCACAATGAATGCACATTGTCTTATAACCTTCCTGCAAGCAAATCAAAATGAGGGTTCAGTAAAGACTGGATATAATCTCACTTCTGTGTGAGATAATGCAAGCAAATCAAGATGAATGCTCAATAAGTAAGTCATTTGGGGGGAGCTCACTGAAGGCATTGAAGTTGTATTCCAAAACATTTGAGCTCTAAGACTTCTAAAGAAATATTGCTTGTACTCATCAGTGGAGTAGTTTCAGAAGCTATACCTGAAACAGACAAATTACATGTGCTTACACTCTCTGATCACATTATGAAAGAATTCAAAGAGTCAAAAGACCACCACATCCATCCCTGTGCCTCCCATTGATTAGAGGATGATAGAGATAGATAGATAGATAGATAGATAGATAGATAGATAGATAGATAGATAGATAGATAGATAGATAATCAGAGATGCCACATGTACCAGGTAAAATTACAGAGGAACATTTATTTTGAGAAAGTCTTATGTACACACCTGGTTCTCTTGAGACTCCACGGATCTGCTTCAAGAGTTTCACTGTTCTCTGCACAACAATAATTATGTTGTATAATCAGTGTGGAAGATCAAATTTAAAGTTCTCTCCATTCAGAGGATACAAGGAGTGTTAACAATGGTACTCTCTACAGGTTTTTAATAAAGTACCACAAAGTCACGCTGAAAGAACCTCTGGGCTTAAGTTGCTGTAAACATCATTTGGCATGCCTGACATTTCTTGGTGGTCGGAGTTCACAGTTTTATATTTCAAAGATTATGAATGGAGACAGCTTTACAGTTGCTCTTGTGTCTTGTTGCTTGAAAGGGCCTCTTCAGCAAACCCAGAAACCAGTCTACTTTCAATGTTTACAGCTGAAATGCCCCCCCACCCCGCATGTGTTTTGCAAGAGGCTAATGATTTACATTTCCAGCAATATATCAAACAGACATGATCCAATTTTTTCTGGTATATACATCATTCATGGTTGTCTGTGTAGCTTTCATTCTCTCTGCTGAATTCAAGGGGTGGGGCATTACTTTTGCAATAATCGTAAGTGGGCCTTTGCTCAATTAAAAGTATGCATGACATATTTTTTAAATTATTTGCAGCAAATGTTGTCTCTGTTTAATTAAATGCCTCCGAACAGGAAATTCTATAAAATAGGCTGTCCAGTTTGGCACAAACCAATTACCTAGTATTCAAAGCTATTTGACAGAAGTTGTTCTGACTGTAGAACAAAGCACTTTCATTCTGTTCCTTTAGAAAACGGCAAGCCTCTCTCATTTTAACTAGATGTTAGTGTGTGATCAGGAGAAAAGATAACATCAGACTTTTCTGACTTCAGCAGAATTCGCTTGTGCTCGAGGCCTAGTCAGACTCGTCAGCTGGAAGAGAGACGTTGAATTAAGTTGAATAAACTGATCTGTATTTGGAAATAGACTGACTGGTACATAATTTTTCTTAGAGCTATTATTCATGCTTGACAACATCACTGTGGGCCCCAAACAGCTGACTCAGCACAACAGAAGCTGATCTATTTTGCAAAGCATCCCCAGTTAAGAAGCTACCTTTTAACATTTTCTTTCACAGTGACTTTGGCTCTCAGGTGCTGTAGCTAGCTCAAATTCTTGTAAACATTTATACGCTTTTGCTTTTTCTGGGTTTTTTTTTTCTCTTTTACAATTGACTGCAGCTTGAAATATATTAAAAATGCATGAATGTTTAGTTTAGTCATTTTATTAAGTCTGGAATAGCTACATTCCTCTCAAGTGATGAAGCCACAAATGAGTTATGCAGGACATTCCACATGAGTTCCAGTAAAAGCTCATGTGCCACACACTTTATACCATCATGGCCACTAAATACGTTACATACCTCAGAGATTAACTATTTTAGGAATGCTTAAGAAGTTTTGGGTTTCAAATAAAAAAAGCTGTGTTTATTTTTATCCATGAAGGTGCCAATGCTGGTTTTCAGAAGAGCTGAGATCTCACAACATGAGCTGAAGTGAAAGACAGGTACAGTCATTCTGAATTGATGAAAATCACACCAGCGGTTGTTTGAGGGTTTGGGTTTGTTTGCATTTATGTTTTTTTAAAAAACATTTATCCAGGCTGTTTCAGCACCAGGATGAAAATGTAAATAAATGTAAATGATACAGTAAGTAAGAATATCATGCTATGATCAAAGATTATGACATTCGCACAGATAAACATATAGGGATCGGTACTTCTTGGTGTAGGGATCCAGGTGGCGCTGTGGGTTAAACCACTGAGCCTAGGACTTGCTGATCAGAAGGTCGGCAGTTCGAATCCCTGCAATGGGGTGAGCTCCTGTTGCTCGGTTCCAGCTCCTGCCCACCTAGCAGTTCGAAAGCACGTAAAAGTGCAAGTAGATAAATAGGAACCGCTCTGGCGGGAAGGTAAACGGCGTTTCCATGTGCTGCTCTGGTTCGCCAGAAGCAGCTTTGTCATGCTGGCCACATGACCTGGAAGCTGTACGCCAGCTCTCGGCCAATAAAGCGAGATGAGCGCCGCAACCCCAGAGTTGGACACGACTGGACCTAATGGTCAGGGGTCCCTTTACCTTTACCTTTACTTCTTGGTGTATAGCAATTTTTAAAAGCACATATCAAAACATTAAAATGACAACTCTAGTCATCCCTAACCACTGGCTATGCTGGCTGGAGCAGATAGAAGTTGGACTCTAGCAACATCTGTGATGTGGGCTACCTGATGTAGAAGCACCTGCATACATCCCATAATATGAGCTGGCCATTGGGTCACTTTTGGACTCTGGGGAAGCAACAGTAGTGCAAAGCAGAAACCACTATGCACTTCCAGTTGCAGAAGCTGTAAGGGCTGTCTATATTTATTCTGTTAACCCACTTGGACTAGCAGCAATCAGCACCTATATTTCAGGGATCAGTGCTTTCATTTAACACTCTCTTCATCTGTAAAAAAAATGGCATCTAGAAGCATCTTCTGTGGCTGTGACTATTTGTAGAAACTGCACACTTTTCGTTGTTGAACACAACACACAGTTCTGCACAGTAAATATCTCTGGATGAGAGTAGTGCTGATTTCAGCATTGCCTAAATCTGTGCAGATTTGCGATTCTTGGTGATCTGAGGTCAAAGGTGTTCTGCCCAATCCTATTCTGTCTCGCCAGAGTGGTGCATTCTCTAGTTATCTCTCGCTTGGATTACTGCAATGCGCTCTATGTGGGGCTACCTTTGAAGGTGACCCGGAAACTACAACTAATCCAGAATGCGGCAGCTAGACTGGTGACTGGGAGTGGCTGCCGAGACCACATAACACCGGTCTTGAAAGACCCACACTGGCTCCCAGTATGTTTCCGAGCACAATTCAAAGTGTTGGTGCTGACCTTTAAAGCCCTAAATGGCTTCGGTCCAGTATACCTGAAGGAGCGTCTCCACCCCCATCGTTCAGCCCGGACACTGAGGTCCAGTGCCAAGGGCCTTCTGGCGGTTCCCTCACTACGAGAAGCCAAGTTACAGGGAACCAGGCAGAGGGCCTTCTCGGTATTGGCACCCGCCCTGTGGTACGCCCTCCCTTCAGATGTCAAAGAGAACAACAACTACCAGACCTTTAGAAGACATCTGAAGGCAGCCCTGTTTAGGGAGGCTTTTAATGTTTAATAGATTATTGTATTTTAATGTTCTGTTGAAAGCTGCCCAGAGTGGCTGAGGAAACCCAGCCAGATGGGCGGGGTATAAATAATAAATTATTATTATTATTATTATTATTATTATTATTATTATTCCACAAGGAACCAACTTATAGCTCTTGTAAACATGAGCTACATCACTACCACCGGAAACATATTACAGGTATTGCAACATGCTTACTATGTGATACATTTTGTGAACAGAAAGAGGGCTGTGTGTGTAATCTGTATGGGATCTCCTGCTTTCTACTGCCCTTTAAGAACATATTATTATTATTATTATTATTATTATTATTATTATTATTATTATTATTATTGCCCTCCCTGATGGATCAGAGGAAAGGCCTATAGTCCAGGATCATGTTTTCTACAAAGTCCACCCAGTTGCTTGTGGGAAGTCCTGCCTATGGAGGAAACAATGAAACAAGAAAGTTTTCCATTTTCCCGAAAGGCATCAAAACACCATGTTTGCAGAGGGGCGAATTGTGACACAGTATCCCTGTTTCTGCTATATCAGACCAAAGGCCTGTCTAGTACAGAATCCTGTTCTTACAGTGACCAGGCAGACGTCTATAAGAAGCCTGCAAGCAGGACATGAAGAAAAACTGCTATGCTCCCTTGCAATTCCCAGCAACTCATATTGAGAGACATGCTGCCTCCCGCAGTGGAGGTCAAACATTGCCATTGTGGCTGGAATTTCTCTAAAGTCGTTCTAGAGCTGTCCAAGTTGGCCATCACTACGTCTTGTATTCCAGAGTTTAACTATGTGCTGTGCCAAGAAGTCCTTTTGTTTGTCTTTCTTAGACCTTCCAAAGTTCGGCTTCTCTGAATAGCCCCAGGGATCTACGATTATTGTTAAACATGGGATTAATAGCACGGGGGGGGGGGCATTTTCCAGAAAGCTTTTAAAAATGTAATGCTCCAGAGACACTTACAGAACTGCATTGCATTTCATATACAAGTGAGCATTATTTTTTTACAAACTACTGCAAGATCCCACACACACTCCACCCCCAGAATATTGGTCAATTTGGAACCAGAAGACTTTAAAAAACAACTCTACAATGAGTGTGTTGCTGATATTTAAAAGCACTGAGATAAATTGCTCTGGACTCTCCAAACCATAAGCACAAATGCAGAATTAAGGATATAATTGCTGGCATGGGAAGTAATTGTGTCCATTGCACTTTCCACATGAACACCTAATCCTGAATGTTCTTGGAACAGAGTGGGGAGCAGCTCTGCAGCTGGTGCTCCCAAGCTACTAGGGTAATGTTATGAATCAAGCTGTAATGAACTGCTGAAGGGCAAGCAGTGATCTTCATGGCCAACTGGAGATTTGACTGCTCCAATGCCACACGAGCATCTCTCTGAAAGCCTTCTACATCCACTGTACACTTAAAAATACTTTCCTGTATTAAATACACACACCACCCCATTTTTCAGGTCCCTGGGTATGTGCAATACCCTTTTGCACATGGTTTGGATTCTTAAGGTTAGAACCTTCCTACTCTCCTTCTTAAGTTCATGTTTTGCTCTGAAAGTGGTGCGTGCCTCCAATTCTTTTTCTTTCTTTCTTGCTACTTCTTTAAATATGAAATAATCCTCTGAAACCAAAATTTCTTGCAGCCTTTTACCACACACTGGGATGCTTGTAGACCTCTGCTGCCTAAGGCTGTATATACAAGCCCATTTTACCTGCATCTAGTGTGCATCCTAAGGGACGTGGATGGCGCTGTGGTCTAAACCACTGAGCCTAGGGCTTGCCGATCGGAAGGTCAGCGGTTCGAATTCCCGCGGTGGGGTGAGCTCCCGTTGCTCAGTCCCTGCTCCTGCCAACCTAGCAGTTCGAAAGCACAAAGTGCAAGTAGATAAATAGGTACCGCTCCGGTGGGAAGGTAAACGGCGTTTCCATGCGCTGCTCTGGTTTCGCCAGAAGCGGCTTAGTCATGCTGGCCACATGACCCAGAAGCTGTACGCCGGCTCCCTCGGCCAGTAAAGCGAGATGAGTGCCGCAACCCCAGAGTCATCTGGTCAGAGGTCCCTTTACCTTTAGTGTGTTCCTGCCACAGGTTTGAGAAGCCACAAACCATATCCTGCATCTATCCTGTTGTTCCTTGTGTAGTAAGTTTTGGTGCCATTTCCCCCAAACCAACTTTGATCCAAATTTAGAAAAAAGAATACAATGTGTAAACAGCCTCAGCATCCAGTAATTACTTCACTTCTTACCTGTTCCAATAACACATTTGACTCCATACATGGGCTACAGCCGTTTAGGCTTCTAAAATCTGACACCTCCTTTTATATTGGAGACACACACCCATCCCTTTGTTCTTTGTCTTTTTTTGCAAACCATGTATGTCACCAGGAGCTCCTTGGGAGAGAGGTGGGATATAAATGCAATAAATAATCATTTTGAAATCTAATACTTTTGTCTGCAACTGCTGCTACACACACCTTCCCCCTCCCCCCACCGCCTCCAACTATGTCACAATTTCTGAGTGGCTCATTAAACACATCGACATTTGGCTCTTAAAATCCTAAACAGCATGTTTCACACATAGCAATAGGCTATGGATAAAAGAAGCACTGTCTTGGCTCATGGTTTGATGGCAAGAACCTCTCAGGCTTTGAGAAACTGACCTTTCTGTCCCCCCCCCCTTAAATATCCCTTTCCTGGCTCCACCCCCATTCTAAAAACATAAACAGAACCTTTCCCTCAAGACTGTGCTTAATCACAGAATCAATAACTGGCACATGGCAAAGTGGTTTCCAATGCAGTTGAAGCTGTTCCAACCGACGGTGATTGTTTTCCAGAACAGAATCAGGAAAATGGCAACATTTCATAGAAAGCTGTCTGGATTTCGGCCAGGACTTGCAACGTTTTAGGAGAAATTTGCCATGAAAGGATACCAAATTACTTATTGACATAATTCTGAGATCACACTTAGTACTTAGTTGCTGTGATCTTTAGTTACATATAAGTGAAAGTGTACAAATAGATCCCTAACTTCTATGTTACAAAATGGATATTGTACAAAAAGGGTACAACAGCCTTATTTTGCAAGTACAGGTAGGTAGCCGTGTTGGTCTGTCGTAGTCAAAAAAAAAAATCCTTCCAGTAGCACCTTAGAGTGCATGCACACGAAAGCTCAAAGCAAGAACAAACTTAGTTGGTCTCTAAGGTGCTACTGGAAGGAATTTTTTATTATTATTATTTTATTTTGCAAGGTAAGAGAGACAACCCACTTATAGAATGGTTTTCATTATTAAAAAAAGCTGTTTACAGTTACACTTTGGGCCACTACCTCCTATGGTCTACTATCTTAGTGGAATTGGGGTGGGGGAAGAGGCCAGGAATCACACCTGGGACTTCTCTGCATGCAAAGCTGATGCTCTACTATAGAGCTAATGCCATTTACAGAAGTTTCAGGCATCTATTATGTCAACTCACAACGTCATTTGCAAATGCATCAGTTCTCAATTTTCTTGCGAAAAGTTTACTTGCCTAGAGGTGATGAAAAGTACCTAAAGATTGAAAATCACTGCCTGGAAGGAATGGTGTAGAAAACTATTCAGCCCTGCTCTGACCTACAACAATCTTTTTGAAAGAAAGATAGGTAATTGAGTCTCTTTACCAAGCCTCCTGAGCAGAATCTGCCAGCTGTGCCTAATTGGAGTGACTAATTTTCTCTAATATGGATTTTCTCATGCGATTTTTCTCTTTGCCTTTTTTTTCCTTATGAATTGCCAGTCTGAAAGAAACATTAGGGGACTGTTCTTAAGATGTCACTTACAAGAAAGAAAAGGAAAATACACTTACAGTTTGTTCTAAAGCTCCTTTTCAGACCTCCCCAGGCCTTATTTCTGCTGTGACCTCAGCCATCTCATGATGGATAGGTCAAGGAAGCAAGAGCACCAACAAAAACATTTGAAGCTATCAGGTGATGTCATGTTTCTCCTCAGAATCTATAATAATGTGCCAGCTGCAGTATTATCCTTGGTATTTGAGAAAAACTAGGGGGGAAATACAATATGAGTCCTTACGTCTTACATGCAATGAAGAAAGTATAGTGGAACATCGGTTTTCAAACGGAATCCATTCCGGAAGACTGTTCAACTTCCGAAATGTTTGAAAAATGAAAAATGAAAGAGGAAGCCTCAATTCAATAGGTAAAGGGACTCCTGACCATTAGGTCCAGTCACGGACGACTCTGGGGTTGCGGCGCTCATCTTGCTTTACTGGCCAAGGGAGCCGGAGTACAGCTTCCGGGTCATGTGGCCAGCATGACTAAGCCGCTTCTGGCGAACCAGAGCAGCGCACGGAAACGGCATTTACCTTCCCGCCAGAGTGGTACCTATTTATCTACTTGCACTTCGTGCTTTCGAACTGCTAGGTTGGCTGGAGCTGGGACCAAACAACGGGAGCTCACCCCGTCGCGGGGATTCGAACTGCCAACCTTCTGATCGGCAAACCCTAGGCTCAGTGGTTTAGACCATAATGCCACCTGCGTCCCTCTCAATTCAATAGGGAAACTCAAAATGGAAGCCACGTTGGACATTCGGTTCTGAAAAACGTTCGTAAACCGGAGCATTTACTTCCAGCTTTTCGGCGTTCGGGAGCCAAAATGTTTGAAAATGGAGCCGTTTGAGAACCGAGGTTTGACTGTACCTTTCATCTGGGCTAGTTTCACCGGTAGCCACTCTAAATTCCATTTTGTCGTCCCGTCCCCCATGTGACACTGAGAAAGGAAAGAGTGATGGCTGAAGGCCCTGGTACCCAAGCATAGGCCACACCAGCATCAAACATCTAAAGCACACGGCTTCCCCCAGAGAATCCTGGGAAATCCTCACAAAGCTGAAGCTCCCAGCACACTTAACAAACGACAGTATTCCCCGGCTGTTGATCCTGAGCTCCCTAGGCATTGCTACATGGGCCCTCAAATCTGACTGGCTGCCTCAGGTGTGGTGGGGCATGCTATCGTGTCACCAGTGCAGAAGTAAGATTCAACTGCCACTCCAGTCAACTTTGGTATGTAGGAAGCAGAAGGGTACACCATCTTGTCATTCGCTTCAGTCTGCAAAATGTTTGGGGCTGGCCCTGCATATCTGAAGTAATGGAAACAGGAGGTCGCTGGAGTCAGCAACTGCGTTGCACCCACATTAACTGTTCGCTAGAGGTGCTCCTATCAAATCAGCAACTGTACAATTTCTGTACAACAGCACAATTTCCAGGTTCTCTGGACAAAATCTTTGCTACTGCCTCTCAAACTTTGGGGTTGTTGAAACATACACAGCAAAAAAAACAACCAATTTGAGATGTGCAATTCATATTTTTTTAAAAAAACAAATCAATGTGGACTAAAGCTACCTCTGTGGCCCCTCCGGGATGTTCTTGATATCATAGTTTTCCCACTTTGGAAAAAGACAAGAGAAAATGTGTTTTTACAACATTGGAATCAGTATTTATTATTTTCATTTGTTTGAATGAAGTGGCTTTGTAGAGCTATGCAGCTCAGTGTGAGAGAGAGAGAAATAAGAGAGAGAAGGAAGCAGCCTTTTTATACCTGTAAGTCAATGCAGAAAGTAGGATTAGACACTGTAATCATCTTTTCATGCATTTTTAAAATGTTAATTTTTGCCTGAAATATTTAGATGATTTGCTCACCTCTATGAATAAATGATAATCTACCTGTTTATACACCACTAGCTGACATAGCTAAAAACAGTGCTCGGAATTTTAATTATCTTTCCTACCATTTTAGGGAACTGTTCTTCAGTCTGCAAGGGGATAAAGAGGCGTTATCAGAAAAGGACAGGAGTGGCTTGAATCCAGATTTTATTTGATGTCCATACAACCATTATTTCTTACTAAAATCCCAATCCATCATGGAATTTAGGTCTATGTGTATTTCCCATTCACACTGTGCCCATGTCATGATTTAGGTGTTTAGATGATAGGGGGGAGATGACTCTCAGCAATTCTGGAGCAAAGTCTCTGTATTTAGTTGCCAACTACAGCATAATAATTAATGTATGTGGTGCTAAAGTGGCTTCTAATAATCTCTATGTGATCTACTCATGATAATTGAGTGTGTCATCTTCTTATACTGGTGTTGAGTGGAGGGCAGTGAGGAGCTGGACTTAATTCATTTATGATGTTTACAGCCTATCTTTCTCCCAAGGGTGTCTCCCCCAGCACCCACTCAGAACACACCTTTTATCCTCACAATAACACTGGGGGATAGGTTACCTGGGAGCATAGCAAGTTGCCTTTTATTGAGCCAGACCTTTGCTCCATCCAGCTCAGTAATGTCTACACAGCAGACATCCAAGTTTCACAAAGAAGATTCCCAATCCTACCTGGAGATGTCAGGAACCTTCTGCATGCAAAGCAGATTATCTTCCACTGAGCTACAGCTCTCAGATTAGGTTGAGTAATTAGGCCAAAGGTCATTTAGTAATCTTGACGATTTACTGGAGATTTGAAACCAGGACTCCTCTAACCACTACTGTCTCCAATAATATTGACCCTAATGGTTCCATTTTCATTCCTGCAGTCTTCAGGGGCCAAGACTTGCTCTAAAACACTTTTTGGTCTCAGCTGAGAAGCAGACAGCATGATTCACAAAAGGGTTGAGAAAACAAAGAGATAGCGCTTGCCCTCACAATATGACTAAATCAAAGCTGGCCAGAACCAGGCTTGGATGAGTATTCAAAAGATAGGACTCATGCTTCCTTATCAGACTTCCTAATAAGTTTCTTCATTTCCAAGAAAAAGAGATCATGTGGAGACAATGGGGCAGTTTATGCCCCATACTATACCAAGGCTTGATGACTGAGCATATAACAAGTACCTTGAGGCAAAGGAATACCTTGAATTTAATTGGAGCATTCCTCTGTGATGGAGATAACATTCAAGTGGGCCCACACCTGGTTGACTGGGAAGACAAGATACTTGCATCATCTAATCTACTGGAAGGAGTTAAACTTATTATAACTCTGGGCCGTTAAACAATGCAGGTGACAAAGGAAATGCTTGCAATTGCGCATAGATAAACATATAGGGCTTATCTTGCCTTGCCTCAGAAAGGATATTGTAGAGTTGGGAAAGGGCAACCAAAATGTTAAAGGGGGTGAAGAACCCCCCCCCCCGTGAGAAAAGTCATTTGGAGCTTTTCAGAGAAAAGACAAATAAGAGGAGACCTGAGAGGTTGGAAAATTATGTGTGGTGTGGACAAAGTGGAATGTTTTTCTCCCTTTCTCATAATGCTAGAACTCATGGACATCCAATGACACTAAATGGAAGGAGATTCAGAACAGACAATAGAATGTACATCTTCACACAGTGCATAGTTAATCTAGGGAATTTGCTCCCACAAGAGACAGGGACAGAGACCAGCTTAAGTATCTTTTAAAGAGAACTAGACAAGTTCATGGAGGAAATGGCTATCAGTGGCTCCTAACCTTGATAGCTATGCTGTACCTCCACTGCTGGAGGCAGTGTGCTTCTAAATTCCAGTTTCTGGAAACCACAGGAGGTGTAAGTGCTGTGACACTCAGGTTGGCCACTGTGGGAACAGGATGTTGAACTAGTCATTGGTCTGAACCAGCAGGCTCTTCTTATGTCCTTAGATTTGGATACAAATGAAGGCTATAACCCAGGGGTCAGCAAGGTTTATCTTGCCTGGGCCAGATCTCACGCGCACACACAATTTTCAGTATCCGCCATGGAAACGGGTCCCCGTGCTGCACTGCGCCGGTTTAGCGCAGTGCGAGAGCGGGCAGCTCGGTTTGGGGGCAGCTCGTGGGCCAGTCAAATGACCTCTGTGGGCCGCTTCCAGCCCATGGGACTTAGGTGCTGACCCCTGCTATAACCCCATGCCCCCTTGACTGGAATAAGCCCTGCTGAATTCAACACAACACCAGTCCTGAGAGATCTACATTGGCTCCCAGTACGTTTCCGAGCACAATTCAAAGTGTTGATGCTGACCTTTAAAGCCCTGAACGGCCTCGGTCCTGTATACCTGAAGGAGCGTCTCCACCCCCATTGTTCTGCCCGGACACTGAGATCCAGCGCTGAGGGCATCCTGGCGGTTCCCTCATTGCAAGAAGTGAGGTTACAGGGAACCAGACAAAGGGCCTTCTCGGTAGTGGCACCCGCCCTGTGGAACGCCCTTCCAGCAGAGGTCAAGGAAATAAGCAGCTATCCTATTTTTAAAAGACACCTGAAGGCAGCCCTGTTTAGGGAAGTTTTTAATATTTAATGCTGTATTGTTTTTAACACTTGATTGGGAGCCGCCCAGAGTGGCTGGGGAAACTCAGCCAGATGGGCGGGGTACAAATAAATTATTATTATTATTATTATTATTATTATTATTATTATTATTATAACAGGACTTCTGAGGTGACATGTTATGTCGGTTACCTAATCAGTAAGTATCCATAAGGATAAGCAAAATTGGTCTGGGGTGAAGCACAGTTGTGATATTCATTTATTTAGCTGCACTGATAGTCCACCTTTCTTTCAAGGCGCTCATCGTCCATGTTGGCTTGAAAGAGGCAATGGTGCAGCCACTCTTCAGAAATGGGACCTGGATCAGTTAGTTTAGACTGACTACCAGCATATATCCCCTTTCTGGGGAAGTGATGAAGAGGGTCATTGCATGGCAAGTACAGGCATTCTTAGATGGTATGGATTATTTACACCCATCCCAGTTTGGGTTCAGGTTTGGCCTTGGTCAAGAATAGGACAAAAGGACATTGCTCCTTCTTCTTGAACTGTGCCTTTTAATATAGGTTATACCTTTTGTTGAATAAAACATAAACTAATTAGCTCTTGCTTGAGGGTGTCTCTCTGCCCCAATAGGCTGGGTGGAGACTGCGGAGCTCTTTGTTCAAACAAATTTATGGGGCTTCAGGGCAGGGCAGGCCAGGGGTGGGGGGAGCCAGGGACCACATCATCTCCTTTCAGAGGCAGACATAAAGCAAACTGATTAGTTCTGAAATGCTAATGTTCAAATGCAGCTGAACATTGCAAGGTGATTAGTACAATGACCAAGGGTAGAGTAGGAAAAAAACCCATCAGAGCTGCTCTTTGCTGCTATTGCTGATCTCTCTCTCTCTCTACCTGTTTAGTTCTTTTCTTTCATTTTACAACACAAGCACACAAAACTGGGTGGGAGAAAGAGATTTGCAAGCCAGCTGCACATGTAATGAGTACACATGTATGCTCTGAATGTCATGTTATTTATTTTGGTTGCATTATTCATATTACTGCTGTTTTGGAGTGTGTGCATTGGCTTCAACCAATCTGGGCTAATTGTCCATTTTCTCATTCTAACTTTCTTATTCTTCTCATCTCTTCTACCTCTTCACCTTCTTAACTATATGCTCTCCCAACTTTCTACTCTGACTCACCCTGGTTCCTGTTCTTCTTCAAAAAACCCATCAGTCTTACACAAAGTACGTCTGATTATAGTTGTGCCAAAGGGAAGGGAGAGGCATAAGGCAGCCTGCAGTTTTTCAATCATTGGAAGCAATTGGGGAAGGGAAGGAATTGCACAACTGCATAGCTTCGGTTTCTTCCTCCTTCCCTCATCAAAGCCAGTTGTTTAATAGATAGTGTATTTGTTTACTCCACTCAATTTCTTGATTAGCTGTTTCTCATCTTTATTTCTTTTCACAACTTTATATACCACTTGATTGTAATAAAACCTCTAAGCAATTTTTTTATAAAAAAATCACATTAAAACAAAATTATCAATAAAATAAAGTTAAAAGCAGGTATTTTCAGCAAGCAAATAGGTATTAAAACACATTTCAGCATCCTACATGTCTGGATAGGCTTGCCTAAA
Organism: Darevskia mixta; assembly: GCA_034641385.1. Lineage (NCBI taxonomy): Eukaryota > Metazoa > Chordata > Lepidosauria > Squamata > Lacertidae > Darevskia > Darevskia mixta. Next base: position 19,342,568 of record JAWWNH010000001.1, read on the forward strand.
CAAAAGTGCTTTAAGCAAGTGAGAAAAAGAATACAGCAAAGGTGCCTGCCCAATGTCAACAGGCAGGGAGTTCCACAGTGTAGGTTCTGCCACGCTAAAAGGTAGCGTTTTCCCAGTTTGTGTTAAAAGGTAAACAGTATCTTGATTCTTTTCTCCAATTATCTGTTTGGAGGAGTGGATTTAATTACAACTCCCTTGGAGGGCAGAATTAATTTGAAATAATTCAACAAAAATGCTGTGGCGAAACAAACTATTTTATAGGCTTGGGCAAACCAAAGCATGTAAATATAAATATTCCCTGCTTAACCAAATTTTTAAAATGAAATGAAATCCCTGAAATAAGTGTCGGATTTAAAGGGAGGTAGATTCTCATTTTCAAATTTTGATTTTACCTTCTTGGATGCAAGAGTATGCATTTGTTTTGTGAAATCGAGAAATGTGTTTGTCTCGACTCACAATGGAGAGGGAAATCTCACAAGACCTAACCCCAAAATATGATTTCAGCACTAGAGTCCCAGCATAAGTGATAATACGGAAGGTGTCCCTAAGCATGTACAGAATTCAGAATATAAATGTGCCACAAAACAAAATCAGGATGTCAGTGATGTTACACAAGTTCTGAGTAAGCAATGACAGGATCAGGCTGCTCAGATAATTCTAATGGGTAAATGCAGGAAAAAAAGTGAGTGGGTTAAGCATGTATACAGCCATAGGATATGCTGTATCTAAGGTCAATATCTGGTCCCACCTCAATTCCTTGGGTTTGGTGGGGCAAGTCTTTGGCTTTATGGGACAAGGAGTCAAGCTGCATAGCAGTGTGGATTGTGTTTGCTCTTTTTGCTCATCTGAAATGAAATATTCTCTTAACATTAGATGTGAGGATGCTTTGGCCCTCAAGATGTTGGTGAATTACAACTCCCATCAACCCCAAAGAGCCATGGTCAATGGCCTGGGGTGATGGGAGGGTTGACTTGGAGGGGGCACTGTTTGCTGTTTTGCCTCAGGCAGTAACATATCTTGGGTCAACCCAATGCACATTGCTAAGCAAACAAGCTTTTGTCTCACTCTTTTATTCTGCAAAGGTTCTAGGAAGTGCCTCCTCCTCTCTTCTGACATCAGGACACTCACATACACACAAAAGATATATTAACATTTTAGATGGCAGAACTTTTTACGGAAATACAATAGAGGAAGGTCTGTTTTTTAAAATCTGCTTCTCGACAGGGCGACTGCCCAGCTTCTTTCAGCCCTCCTCAGAAGGCCACATTTGATGCTGCTTCTTCTTCTTCTTTGGCAATCACTCATAGCCGAGTAAAATTGTCTTCCATGAACAAGGTGTTAACAGTGAGTCCGTAAGTGACTGTGGAGGCCAATTCTGGATCCACACATCCTTCCACAGTGGGGACATGGGGAGTTGATCCCAGTGAGGGTTTGCCAAACGTGCCTTCCTCTTAGCTCGTTTCTCCCTGAGGTGAAGCATTGGGGAAATTCCACAGGGGTGGGGAGCCTTTGGCCCTCCGGATGTTATTGGATTCCCAATACCCATCAGCCTCAGCCAGCATGGCCAATGGTCAGCAGGGATGTTAGGAGATGAAATCTGCCACATCTGGAAGGCTCTCCATCCCTGCCTGAAAAGAAGAGCCACCAACTTGTAGGGCATTTTAACTGAATTAGACAATTCCATGGAGGCTAACGCTATCAAGTTGCTACTAACCATGATGGCTCTGCTCTGCTTCCATGGTTGGAGGCAGTATGCTTCAGAACACCACTTGCTGGAAACTGCAAGCAGGGTGAGGGGTCTTTTGTTGAGTACTGTTTGTGGGTTTTCCACAGGCATCTGGCTGGCCACTGTGAGAAGCTTGACTAGATGGGCCATTGACCTGATCTAGCAGGATCTTCTTAAGACATTTTGGGTTATATTCAACTAAGTGTTAGTGTAAACCCACTTAAATTAATGGGTCTAATGGAAGGTGGTGGACTCGCCTTCATTGGAGGTAAAAAAGTAAGGTAAAGGACCCCTGGACAGTTAAGTCCAGTCAAAGGCGACTATGGTGTGTGCTGCTCATCTCGCTTTCAGGTCAAGGGAGCTGGTGTTTGTCCACAGACAGCTTTCCGGGTCATGTGGCCAGCAAGACTAAACTGCTTCTGGTGCAATGGGACACCATGACAGAAACCAGAGTGCATGGAAACATCATTTCCCTTTCTGCTGCAGCAATACCTACCATATTTATCTACTTGCACTGGCGTGCTTTTGAACTGCTAGGTTGGCAGAAGCTGGGACAGAGCAACAGGAGCTCACTCCATCACACGGATTTGAACTGCCAACCTTCTGATGAGTAAGCCCAAGAGGCTCAGTGGTTTAGACCACAGCACCACCCGCATCCCTTCAGCTTTTTTAACAGATGGCCATCTGACAGAGAGAGATCCTTTAGCTGTTATGCCTACACTGCCGGGGGTTGTACTCGATGAACCACTGGGGTCCCTTCTAACGCTACGGATCTATGATTCTGTGATAACTTAGTCACATTCATTAATCTCAATTGTTCTGCACTGGGTAAAACTTAGTTGAGTACTACTCTTTATACATGCTCTGTGATGACATGTTCACACATGCAATTCTCACTCTATCAAGCAAATGAATAGGCAACTGGGACCTATGCAGAACAAATGAATTGAATTATCAAATCGTCCTCATTCTGATGAACTTTCAGTATTCAAATCGGCTGTGTTTTTAATGCCATAGGGCCATATGATGTGAGAAAGTGCCTGGGAAGAAAGTGCCAGGAAAATGGGTCTCTTAGCTTCCTTCTATCCATCTACACAACTTGTCATTTATTATACTTTGGGGCTGACTACTTCTCTCACTTTTGTCTTCTACCTTGTTTATCCTTCCTGAGTAATTCATTCATGTACAATTACATGGGCATGGAAGACACAGTGTCATCTGCCTAATCAAGGTGGGGGGTTTTGGGGGGGGTAAAGATTAGATTCTACAATGGCATTGATCGTAAAAAGATTTGAGTGCCCTGATGGAGTAAATGAAGTGCTGTGTGTATGTGTCAATGTTGCTGCTGTGTATCCAAACTTCCAATTATCCCAATCTTTTTGACAGGCCATGCAAATAAAAGAGGTAAGGTGAGGTGCTGGTGGTGGAGGGAATATGCACCATGATTATATATGAAGCATTAAATTGTCTAAACTACTGAAAGCTTGGTAGCTAAAGACCAATTCATAGAGTGCCATAAAATAATTGCCAATAGCTGTAGTTAGTGACAACATCTGTTTGGATTAGCAGAATGGCAACTGGGAATATGAGAGAACAAAATGCTTTTAGCTACTGATAGCTCAGCTTATGAACAGCCACTAGAAAGTATTTTCCAGGATTGTCCAAAAAAGCATTACAAAGAGAATGTTCACACCAGCTGTTTTTCACATGGTAAGCCCCAGAACCTAGAGTAAACAGCTGGTGCAATTTACACCTCATCCTGAAACTGGCCCATTAATTGTCTCTGCCATGTGTCTGTTTTCTGGTTTTCACTACAAAAAAAAAAGAAAAGAAAAGTTTGTATGCTAACTTCCCTAGAAACATCACATGGAATATGGAATTAGGGTTGCTACCTGCCCTGTATAACACAGGATTGTCCCGTATTTCAAGGTAAAATGCTATGTCCTGTATTGCTACAGTTTTGTCCTGTTTTTCAGGTCTTTTCTCTCTCTCTGCCAAGTTAGGGTTTCTCTCCAAATGCATGTGTTTGAAAGGGTGTGTGAAAGGTCAAGTATTTAAGCTCTGGGTAGCCAAGCACAGACAGATTTACAGATTTGTGTGTGTGTGTGTGTGTGTGTGTGAGAGAGAGAGAGAGAGAGAGAGAGAGAGAGAGAGAGAGAGTCCATTATGTTAGGCTGCAATAGATTGTAATGGATTGCTTTGAAGTCATTCAGCACCAGATTGGGGGGGGGGGGAATTGCCCTCAACCACCTCGCCCTGTCCGGTCCTGTATTTTGCCAGAACAAAGGTGGCAACCCTACGTGCAATGTCTGGACACAGAAGGGAGCGCTCAAAGAAGGGCTTGTTCATGAATGGGTATAACAAAACGCCAGCAATGATCCAATGAACCAAAATACCATGTCTTGGAACATACAACTGCTATTATGTAAATCCATTATTAAGGTGCAAATAATAGACACCAATGCCTCCAATTGTCATGAGCACACATACAAACCATTTTTCGTTCCAGTGCATAGGTATGGCAATCTGCCGATGATGATGATGATGATGATGATGATACTATTATCTGATTTGAGAATAGGCTCCTTGTTCTCTTCTTTTTCTTTTACTATTCTGAGGCACATATTCAGGCTCAGGCTCAAAACCAAAAAGGGATTCTGTCATCCATGTGAATGTACACAAAACACAGGGGGAAAGGTTGGACATGGGGGTTGGGCTCCTGAAATGCTGTGAAATGCAACCAGAAGAGGCACCTCAAAAGAGGGGGCAGACTAGCATCTCCAGAGATTCTCTGCAAACTAGGGCCAGCTGCAAAGGGCATACACTTAGAATGAAAGGGTCTTCTGAGCAGCTGCTAAGGCTATGGATTTGAGTATCAGAAGTGAGCCAAGCTTGTAGTTCATCCACAGAAAAATCCATTCCTGCTTACCCCAAGCATTCTCAATTTCAGCAGTCTAATTTGGAAGGCCAGGATCATTTTGCTGTTGCTAATACATAAGCAATTGGAAATCGGGATTCCCTGTGGACCTACTGTAAATTAGCCAGAGATCTACCTGTAGATCCACTCCAGCCCTAACATATTCCACCACTATTTGCTGAAAAAGTATTGATACCACTGCAAGCAGTGGAGGCATCTGCAACTGAGTATCAAGAGAAGTGTTCAGTGTATCCTGCTATGCCAGAAACCTTAAGTATGTTGTTGTTACACGTTGGCCTCTGCCAAATACACCATTTAGTTAGGAGTCATCTGGATGCATTAACCATTGCATCATAATATGGCTGACCACAAAAACAACCTTTGAAATTTATTGTTAAACATTTTCCTTTTCCATTTCCCCCCTCCACAATGCTTCAGCAGCCTTTGCGCTTGGTGCCAGATTTCTAAAGGAAAGAGGCATTGACAAATTAGAGAGGTGTAAATAAATACATTAGGGTACTTCAGTGAATAAACACCCAAAGACTGTGACTAGACTTAAAAGGCTGGACTCCATTAGTGCTACTGACTTTTATTCCCTTCAGGTCCCAGAAAATACCAGAATATTCAGAGGTTCTGCACACACCCTATACCTTTATAACACATTAGAAGCATATTCTGCGCCCCTTAAAGAATTCTGGGCATTGTAGTTTACCCTTCATAGGATTACAATTCCCAGCAACTCTTAACAAACTATTGGTTGGTTGGTTGGTTGGTTGGTTGGTTGGTTGGTTGGCATCCATTTGTCTTGGGAACCAATGGAAGAGTGAGCCTTCCAGAGTGAAGCCAAGCCTTTGGACTTACAATGCCTGCTGTAGCTGTAGAGACCAATGCGGAAGAGGCATATTTGTGGCAGCTGGGGCAGATGGAGGTGTCTGGTTGTGCTGATGCAGATGTACCATGGCATTTCTTTTTTCTGTGTTCTTCGTGGCTGTCAGGAGTTCCTTCTAGCATTCTTCCTTTGGTCACTGCTATAGCTACACAACCTGTTTCCAGGTGCTGTGGGATTCCCATATGGCCAGCCTTCCTGTCATGTTTGCAGACATCTTCGTCACAGTGAGTTGGTCTGCCAATGGGCCTGGTAGCTGAAAACTGCTTCCCATAGAACACATCCTTGGGCATCCTGCCATCTTCCATTCTGTGGACATGACCAGACCAAGTCACAGTAGACATCACTAAGACAAGAATGTGAACACGCTGGGAATGTGGGCTTGGAAGAGCACATCTTTGTTTGAGACTCTGTCGTGCCATGTGACACCCAAAATCTTCCTGACACACTGCATGTGGAAGACATTGAGCAATGCTCCTGGCTGGTGTAAGTTGCCCACATCTCACTACCAGAAAACAGTGTGCTCAACACATATTATTCTTGGTGGGTGGAGATGTGCTTTGAATGTATAGTGTGTATGCAGCATCTTCTGTGAGCAGGCAGAGGTATCCTGGAGAATAGTAATCATTTCTTTGGAAGTCAAAACTGCAAATAGCAAAACTGGACATAAATCCGGTGGTTTTTATTACTGTAAACTGCCCTGTGATCCTTGGCTGAAGGACAGTATATAAATTTAATTTAAAAAATAATAATATTAATAATTTCAATTAAAAACAAAGCTCCTGTTTTGTTTCCAAAAATGAAGATGGAATTTGTCTAGCTTCCAAAAAAAGGCATAGCATAGAATCCTTTGCAACATTAGTTACTTTGCTGTTTATTTATAAAGTGCTGCCAATGTACATCACATTTATTTTATTTTATTTTTTTCCAGTATAATTTTTATTTCAGGCAATAATATCCAAGATAACGGAGTCAAGACAGAGAAGGGATTCAAAGCAGCTACGGTACATACATATCCCTGCCCTTGTAAAGGCCAAATCCTAGAAGCTGTGATGTACATCGCATTTAGAACATCAGAAGCAAAAGGACAGTTTCCTGCTGCACTCCACCCTACAACTTAGAATCAGATTCCAACAGTGGCAAAGACCAGAGTGCGAGAAGTAAGGGTGGTCTGGATGAATGGGGTCAAATACAGGTAAGGACTCTAAGGGCACTTCCAGATGACCTGTTTATTGAGCATTCACTCTGATTTGCCTGCAGGGAGGTTAGACAATGTTGCACCAAAGCAAGCATTAGCCCACCATTTTCCAGTGTATTTCTCTGTCACTTTTCTTATTGCAAAATGTCCAGTCTTTGGGGAAAGAGAGTTTGTTGGACCTCCCACTCAACCGTAATGTCACAACCTGTATTTGCCAGTATGCAATTGACTCCCACCCGAAAATTGTGGGGGTCTGGGAGCGCACTAATCATTCAATGGACATTGTTTCGATCCCCTGGCCTTTTCTAAAGTTGCTGCATTCCTTTGCCTTCTCTTATTTTATGCCATGAAACAAGAGAATGGTGGGTGAAGAAATGGTTGGAATGTGTGCGCACTAGAAATGATTCTCTGCCCTTTTTGCTATTTACTTTCTGACCACTGCAAAATTCCAGCTTTCCCTTCATGCACAGCATCCTCAGTGACATCCCCCAGGGTGTTTTAGCTCAAAAGATGTTTTTGCTAGTAAAAGAGAAATCTGAGAAAAGGGAACTATTCTTTAAAGAGGAATATTGGGCCACATTTTGCTTTCCTGTTTGTGAGCAACAACAAAAATATTCTCACCCATATGAATTCCACCCTATTCAGAGAGAAAAGAGCAAGGCCCTGCTCTCAGGCTTGCAGTCTAAAAGGAAAACAGTACGGAGAGGGAAGAAAACAAGCAGATTCAGTACCAAAACTTTCCATTTACATAAGACCAGGTAGAATGGCCATGGAGGAGATGGTTCCAGGAGAGGAGGAAATCTTTGGGAAGGGCTGAAGCTCAGTGACTGGGCATGTGCCTTGAATGGAAGAGGTTCCAGGTTGAATCCCAGGTGTCTCTAGGTAGGGCTGGAAAAGTATCCCGCCTGAAACACTGGATAGTTGAAGCCGGTCAGTGTTGACTAGAGTGAGCTAGTCAGTGTTCTGGCATCGTGTGAGGCAGCTTCCTGTGGCCAGTGTCAACTGGTTCTCAGTCGAAGCAATGGTGGGGGCTGTGCCTTCTGGTGCAGCGAGGTGGGATGGCTGATGATGGAAGCAATTTTAGGAGAGGAAGAACCAAATGGCAGCTACTCCCAATTCTCTCTCTGTCGAGGGGGACGTTAACCCTTTCATACTGCTCATGGGATTTCTCAACACTTCTGGAGAAGCGTGGAGCAGTATGTAAGGGAGTGAGGGAGAACTTCTGGTGAGTGTGTGGAAATGGAATGTATGTTTATCTGAGACTTCTGGAAAGTGGGTGGAACAACCCCAGAAGTGTTGACCTACCCCTGGCTCTTTCATGATGCCTCCATTCGTCAAGTTCCTGTCCTTTGCCTGTCTGTTAATCAGAACCAGGATGGTTGACAGAGCGAGACACATTGTTTCTCAGAAATGCATATTCATAAATGCACCCTGGGTTGAGCAACTTAAAACATTGCAACATCAGAGACAGAAAAACTGTTCCCTTTCATTAGGGGAGAGATAAGCCACTGTGATCCAAGAGGTACTGTGCGTTTTGATCCTGCTACGACCCTAAATGAGTGCAAATCAATCCTGGGTCACCATGAAGCCAGTTGAAGTTACCTTCTGCCACTGCCAAGGCCGCCAGAGGGAGGGAGGGAGGGAAGAAAACAACCAGACACCTCCCATCTTGCTTGAACCCAGCTCCAGCAGAGAAGTCGCATGTTGTTTTGTACTCATCATTGCTCTGAGCCAGTGGCTGGCTGAAAATCAGGATAAACATATGCAGGGGCCATATTAACAACTAATTGAGTTTTTTTTAAAAAAAAAAAATCCTGCTATTTCTTTTTTTATGCCTTCCACAAAAATTGGGAGAAACATTGATTTGCCTACTCATATGTCATTTGGTTTTTTTGCAAAATGGAAGCTTTAAAAAAGCTTGTTTTCCTCAAACTAGAATAATCTGATGATTTATGCATTTTGTAATTTGCTGTGGTGCTCAAAATACTTTTACAGCAGTAATAAAAGCAGTTGAACCTTAAAATCTAGTGTCATGTCTCACCAGCTGCTATCAGCTGTTTAGTTCTATCAGTGAACCAAGGTTCTTGGTGCTGGCTTTACAGCTGTTTTGTAACTCTTTTCTCTTTCTGACTCCCCTACCCCCATCTCTTGTGGAAGGGCTGTCGCTTATGAGTAGAGTACCTTATCTGCATGCATATGACCCCAGATTCAATCTCCAGGTAGCAATGGGAAAGGCAAGCATCAGAAAGCTGCTGCCAATCAGTGTAAACAATACTGAGCTAGTTGGAGCAAGGATCTCACTCTGCATAACACACCTACTTACTTTCCTATATTATCTGCATGCATATTTGTGCCTCTCTCATTCCTGCCACCTGAACTTCAAGATGCACTCTCAGAAGCTTGTATAATTTAGCAAAGTGTAGTTCGAAAGCACATCAAAGTGCAAGTAGATAAATAGGTATCGCTCCAGTGGAAAGGTAAACAGCGTTTCCGTGCGCTGCTCTGGTTTCGCCAGAAGCAGCTTAGTCATGCTGGCCACATGACCCGGAAAAACTGTCTGTGGACAAACATTGGCTCCCTTGGCCAATAAAGTGAGATGAACGCCACAGCCCCAGAGTCGTTCGCGACTGGACTTAACTGTCAGGGGTCCTTTACCTTTACCTTTATATTTAACTTGGCTACATGTCAACACAAGCGAACAAAAGAGAACCTGCACAAACAACGCTGATACAAACCCTACATATATTAAGTAAAATAGAAACATTGTCACCCGATCCCACTCCCACCCATCCTCCCATCCCTGTCCACCTCTTTCCCCCCTTTTTTCTTCCCAATGTCTCAATAAATGAAACTGATTTGTAAAAATGATACATGTAAAAAATATGAGAGAGAGACACTGCACAAACTTTTGTAAATCAAGAAATCTTTTAAAAAGATGTAATGTTACATGGCATCTTACATGTCATGTCAATAATATGTGACCCTGGTGTATGAGATAGGAACTAGGAGTGGAATCGGAGGCAGATTTAAGGGAGTGTGACCAGTTCGGTTGCACTGGGCACGGAGCCTGGGGGTGGGGTGCTGCAACTATGATGTAGAATGAAAGGCAATAAGTGGTGGGGCACAAAATGTTGACATTGCACAGGGTGCCATTGAAATCTGAGACCTCAAGTTCTCAATTCAATGTTGTGCTACCGGTATAACCATAGCTGTCAACTTTCGGATTTGAAAATAAGGGATTTTTAAAAACTTTCAGATTTGAAAATAAGGGATGCCACGAGGGCAGTGCAATGACACCAAGTAGCCTCACCACCCTGCGCTCCAGAGGCTGCGCGCAAGCGGGTGAGCGAAAGAGTGAGCGCATAGATGGCAGGCAGGCTGTCTGTCTGGTTGGGCATGAGGGTCTGGCTGCACAAGGCATGCAAGCTCCACCCCTAGGCAGTCTCAGACTCCTTATTGGCAGCCGAGCAATGCAGCTGAGGAGCCTCCCTGGCCGGCAGGGAGGGAGAGGAGCTGCTTCCTTTGAAATCCGGGAAATTTAAGGGATATCAACAATCCGGGATAGCAGTGGGAAACGGCGTTGGAATAAGGAGTTTCCCGCAAAAAAAAGTGAGGGTTGACAGCTATGGCTATAACACACATTTCACCATAGCGGCTTGCTAAACAGAATGGTCCCCTCTCACCCTGCACTGTTCTTTGAGTTCTCCAGACACCCTCAAGCCAATTGGGGGAGGGGCAGGGAAAGAGGAGGAGAAACCCCCATTGTGCAAGTGGAAGTCTTTGTGCAGGGCTTCCGCTGATGACCTTAGGTCTATCCCACTCTAGGTGTTGATTTCATGTAAGTCATGGCCTCAATGATTGCCTCTCTGCTTTTCTTCTGTAGAACTGGGTGTCTCCTGCTCATCTGCAGGGGAAATATTTCACCCCACTCCTTTGATCTTCCTCAGCACTGGACCATAAATGTCCTGCTTATGTGGCTTTTAGTGGGTGAAAAATAAGCCAAGTAGGGGACAAGGAAGCATCTTCCGGGTGCTGCTGTGCTCCAACTCCCATCATTCTTGACCACTGGCCATGCTAACTGGAGCTGATAGGAGTTGGGGGCAACAATATCTGGAGGGCCACAGCCCACCCACCCCAATTTTAAAAGCTGCACTAGAAACTATTGTTAGGACTGTTTTCCCCTTTGACAGTTCAAAATACTCATTAGGTCACCTTTTTTGGCGCTGTGGGTTAAACCACAGAGCCTTGGGCTTGCTGATCAGAAGGTTGGTGGTTCGAATCCCTGTGACAGGGTGAGCTCCTGTTGCTCGGTCCCAGCTCCTGCCAACCTAGCAGTTCGAAAGCATGTCGAAGTGCAAGTAGATAAATAGGTACCGCTCCGGCGGGAAGGTAAACGGCATTTCCATGCACTGCTCTGGTTCTCCAGAAGCGGCTTAGTCCTGCTGGCCACATGACCCGGAAGCTGTATGCCGGCTCTCGGCCAATAAAGCGAGATGAGCACCGCAACCCCAGAGTCGGACACGACTGGACCTAATGGTCAGGGGTCCCTTTACCTTACCATCACATAACCTTTCATCCAACACCCTTAGTATCATCATAAGCCAAATTCCAGTCCTCAACACCATTCCCCAAATATTTATTATTTTGGAATACTTGCTGCAGAAGTCAGGTTCGTACAGAGTGGTAAGTGGCAACAATGTCAGCGCATTTGATCTGCCGTAGCAACACAAGATACTTCCAGTTTCACAAGTACATTTCTGAACACAATAAAAGAGTGTTAGCTTAAACAAAAACGTTTGCACCAGAAGAAGCTGCAAAATTATTCAAAGTTGCTGGTAAAAACGAATACATGAAACACGATTGATAGTAAAGGCTTATTTTTATCGGCTTTCGGTATGATGTACGGAGATGCATGGTCCCTTGAAGGACTGATCCTGTAAGCACATGCAGACTTGCTGCTTTAAAAAGGAAATTTCACAACTTATAGTGATGAGAGTGTAGCAACCAATATTTAGTTCAGATGTGTTTACATATTTAGCTCTCGTTGGCTCTACAATTTTTTCTAAGAAGAACAGAAAGGCTGGAACACTTGTTGTTTTGTGACTTTGGTGGGGTGGGGATGACTGTTTTGTTCTCCAGCTTGCTATAAATAAGTTATCTCACATAAACTTGTTTTCACCCCTGCACAACAGACACCTTATGAATAAATTAACTGGTTTCTAATTTTCCTATATTAGCAAATAAACATAACTGAGATTTTCTTATTACCACAGAAAGAAAAGACCAACTCTACTACCATTTCCCACTGCACCAGGCTGTCATTCATGGAGCAAATTAGCAACCCAAGTGTCTTTTGGTCAACTACTATCTGAATCCATTAAACTGGGAAGGGGGAGTCTGTGGCCCTCCAGATATTTGTTGGACTCCAACTCCAACATAAGCATGGCCATGGGAAGAAATGATGGGAGTCACAGTCCAGCAACATCTGCAGGGTCACAGGTTCATCACCACTATGTTAAAAGGTAAAGGTAAAGGGACCCCTGACCATTAGGTCCAGTCGCAGACGACTCTGGGGTTGCAGCACTCATCTCGCATTATTGGCCGAGGGAGCCGGTGTACAGCTTCTAGGTCATGTGGCCAGCATGACTAAGCCGTTTCTGGCAAACCAGAGCAGCGCACGGAAACGCCGTTTACCTTCCTGCCGGAGCGGTACCTACCGGTATTCATCTACTTGCACTTTGACGTGCTTTCAAACTGCTAAGTTGGCAGGAGCAGGGACCAAGCAACAGGAGCTCACCCCGTCGCGGGGATTCGAACCGCCAACCTTCTGATCGGCAAGCGTCCATTTAATAAAGCATGAATAGCCAGCAGCCAGTCATTTTAAAGATTGTTCCATCCTGTTCTTAATGGTTTTCAGATGCAAATCTCTGAGAGAGTCGGGGGTGGGGGGGTGAAGGGTCCTCTAGTGAAGGATGTGGATTGAGGAGATAAGACCAATAGTGGGTCCAATGGTCAAGAAGGCGGTATCTGCATGTGCTGTAAAGGGATGTGAGAGACAGATGTAGCTTGTCAGCCTGGGAAGGTATCCCATCTAAGAAAAGGAAAACTCTGATCCTAAACTTCTGCTGCTTTGTGGGACATCTTCAGGAGAAGTCCCTGCAGAAATCCAGAGTGGAGCCCCTAAGAGTTGGACGGCACCTTGGATGCTTCTTTCTGACAATTCCTGCAGCCAAGCTGGTGCCAAATGTATTGCTCTGTTTTCCTTTGGACCACATTAGTGAAGCTGAGAGGGGGTGTCTTGTCATCTGGGCCTGCTATTATAAAACACGCAGATCAGAAAGGTTAGAAATTGTGTAACGTATGTGCCACACCACCTAGCCAACCATTAAAAGGAACTCAAACGAAACCCTCTTTGTATGGAGAACGTGCTTCTGTAAATTTGACCCACAAACAGCAAGAAGTGAGACTGCTAAGGGATGAAAGGTGTTGGCACACTAAACACCTTTGGCATCAGTGGGGCCAGATGCAGTTTCATTTCATTTGAACGTATTTTCATTTTCTAGAGAATTTGATATAGAACTTGTTTGGGGACCAAATGTGGCAGATGGTAGACTCCAAGGCTTGTGTGAAACAGACTCATTAGGATAAGAAAACCAATCAGCTTCATATGGTGATTTATTTTATTCCAATTAATAATTTTCATAGCATTTTCCAGAGCACCCAGCTCTTTACAGTTTATTTTTGCCTTGCGAAATCTGTTTGAAATTAGGAGCATTGGGTTTACATTGCCACGTAAGCTTCACATGGAGAAGAGTTGACTGGGTTATTGTTTTCTTATCTTCAATTTTAGTTCCTCTCCTTTCTTACTTCCCTTCTGAATCTTCTATGGGCAGCTAGTGGTTATCCCACACTTTGCAGTGCATTTTTCTATCACTTTCCTTACTGCTAAAAATCTAACTTTTAGGCTGAGGGAGTGGGTTTGTTGAACAAGAGCATCCACTTTCAGGGTTCCAGTCAACAAAGTCACCGAACTTGCAGAACCACCTCTCCCTATGGCAAGGAACTTCCTGTGCCCACTGTGTGTGTAGCACACAGAGAGATTGGCTCTGGGGATTCCCCCAGCCCTCTGGAGCAGATCTGAGCGGAGCACCAGGGAAGGAGAGGGAGCGGAGCTTTGTTGGCTACAACTCTAATTAAGCAACCTGAATTTTCTGGTGCGCTTGAAAAACAGTGAGTCTAGAAATGGCTTATATGAGTCTTTCACATATTTGGTGTACAGTGATGTAGTGGTAAATTCTGAAGCTAATCATGCCAGCACTTTAGACAGGTTTGGAAGGATTCCTTAAAATTATGCAATATATAGAAATAAAGTTTTTCTACCAACAAAACAAAATCTTGATAACACCTGCCTCCTTGCAGAGTGAAATTGCCATTAATTTGTTTTCCTGTTGAAATCCTTTATAACCTGCTCTTCATAAAGAGTAAAGGGACCCCTGACCATTAGGTCCTGTCGTGTCCGACTCTGGGGTTGCGGCGCTCATCTCGCTTTATTGACCGAGAGCCAGCGTACAGCTTCCGGGTCATGTGGCCAGCATGACAAAGCCGCTTCTGGCAAACCAGAGCAGCGCACGGAAATGCCGTTTACCTTCCCGCCAGAGCGGGTCCTATTTATCTACTTGCACTTTGACGTGCTTTCGAACTGCTAGGTTGGCAGGAGCTGGGACCGAGCAACAGGAGCTCACCCCGTCGCAGGGATTCGAACCGACGACCTTCTGATCAGCAAGCCCTAGGCTCTGTGGTTTAACCCACAGCGCCACCTGGGTCCCTATAATTGTAGAGTTGGAAGAGACCTGGGCATCATCTAGTCCAACCCCCTGCAATGCAGGAATCTCAACTAGATCATACATGACAGATGGCCAGCCTCTGCTTAAAAACCTCCAAGGAAGGGGAGTCCACCATATCTCGTGGGAGTCTGTTCCACTGTCGACCAGCTCTTATAGTCAGAATGTTCTTCTTATTGTCAGAATCTCCCTTCTTGTAACTTGAATCCATTGGTTTGGGTCCTAGCCTCCAGAGCAGGAGAAAACAAGCTTACTCCATCCTCTGTGTGACAGCCCTTAAGAAATTTGAAGATGGCTACCATACTGCCTTCTGTCACTTGTTGGCATCCATCATTTTCAGGGGACGATGGAGGAGTGTGCCTTTGTGAGTGAGGTCAAACTGTTGGAAGGTTGCAATGCCTGCTATGGCTGTAGAGATCAATGCAGGAGCATGAAGCAAGATTAAAATGCTATGGAACAATATTATTTTAAAATACAGTTTGAATTTAAAAACAGACTATATACTGACAACAATACATCAGTCATCACTTTGGTCAAATGTTTGGGTAGAAAAGCACGTTTTTACCTGTTGTGGGAATTCCCATCAGTGTTGATATGGGAAGGCATTCAAGAGTCAGGGTGCTACTCCTGAGAAGCCTCTCTTTATAAAACTTTCAATTACCGTCAGTGTGAAGTAACATTTAAAGACACAGGAGCTGTATTTTAAAATCTGTCTAGAATAACCTTAATTCTTCCACCACCACGTCTCTATGCTACCAATTTAAGATCAGCCTGGATGTGATTAAAAAAAGAATGTTTTCATTGAAGTTTAACAATGAGAGTAAGTGCAATGTAGTTTAATAATTCTGGTTTGAATAAAATTCAAAGGCAATTGTTTTGTTTTCAAATTTTATTTTAAACTTAGTCCTTAGTCCTTAAGATCAGCCCGGATGTGATTAAAAAAAAGAATGTTTTCATTGAAGTTTAACAATGAGAGTAAGTGCAATGTAGTTTAATAATTCTGGTTTGAACAAAATTCAAAGGCAATTGTTTTGTTTTCAAATTTTATTTCAAACTTAGTCCTTGGGGCAAGACTTGAAGAGGGTGAAAAAAGAACCAGCTATGCTACTTTAATGAATAAAGTGATCTAAAGATGGAGCCTTGTAGGTTATATGTTCCAACCCCGAACAAGATTTTTTATAGTTGAGCTAAATTACAAATCCCTGAAGGTTTATAATGGAACTGCTGACAGACCCTAAAATATGGCGACACTAGAGGGGACCAGAGTAATAAAGTGCCATTTAAGTCTTCTTTGCTGAGGCTTTGATTTCTAAAAAAGGTCACATTTGAATAAAACTCTTCGCTCCCTATCGGTAAACTTCATTAAAGTATTATCTTTGTCAGGACCTCTTTTTTCTTTCTTTCTTTCTTTCTTTCTTTCTTTCTTTCTTTCTTTCTTTCTTTCTTTCTTCCTTCCTTCCTTCCTTCCTTCCTTCCTTCCTTCCTTCCTTCCTTCCTTTCTTTACCTTTGTCTGCATTTTTTCTCCTGAAGAATCTTGTCAGCTTCTAAAATCAAGTCTCTTGCTTTGTTTTTGTTTAGCATGCACCAATATATAGTCATCCTTTGATAAAAGACTTCTAAAGGTAAAAACCATAATGAGCAACTTCACACCCAATAAATCTGAGCACCCTGCTGACTGAGCAGTAGGCAACTGCAAACAGCAGCCAGGGGAAACTCTCTTGGCTGGTGCCCAAGCCTCTTTTCTCTACAGATATCCCCACAGGGGTGCTTAGAGAAGCTTAAATATTGTGCAGGACTTTTTACACAAGAGGAAAGAATTTCAAAGCTTCAAAAAGAAATGGGGAGGGTGTGTGGGGAGAGGGGAACGGAATTCTTGCTGAAGAAGAAACAGGGATGCAAGTTTAGATATGCATAAATAAACGGTTAACACAGGGCATCTCAAACTCGATCACAGTACCCTCCCCAAGGCAAAAAAACAAACAAACCTGTAACTATAAGGAAGGTGAAGGAAGGCACAGACTTCATCCATTTACTGTTCCCCTTTGTGCTTAGCTGGCTGGGGAACAAATTAAGATGGGATAGAGAACATAGAAATTCATGAGGCCATAGAACGCTTTAGTGTCCCTGTAGGAGGAACTTTTAGGTAATCAAAATGGATTCCAGAATTTAGATTATATTACCCTTTTGGCAGCAAAGCAACAGCAGCGTCACAAGAGATGGCCCCCGCTGCCCAGTATAAGCACTGATGTGATGGCACTCTGCCCCCAGGGCAAGGCCTGTTAGTGTGAGGGACCAGGGAACAGAGTAGACTTGTCCTTGTAGAAGGGATGTGGGCTTCCCTCACCATTTCAGAACTGCTGTCTTTAGTAAATGTAGATCTGACGGGCAGTAAAAGTGCATTGGTAAGCAGTGTTCGAAACTCCCATTGTTCTCTAGGCGCATTTTGCAACAGGGAATTTCATTAGCACAAGCAGTTTCTGAGCTCTGGGTGCAGTAGTGCGCCCAAGATTTCAGATTAAAACTGCAGAGTGGAAGGAAAGGAGGACCTTTTTCTGCCTCCCCACTTCCAGCTACTCTCTGGAGACTGGAGAAGAGACCCTCTTAAGAATATTAGAGGGGTGGGCAGGGGAAGGACTAGACCATGTGAAAAATGAACATAATAGTTTAGCTGCAGTTCATTCATTTTCAGCTTTGTATTCTTGTTATTTTAAAAAAATCGCACCTAGACATTCCGTTGTTGCGCCCATAGCCTAGGTTTAAGGTGCCATTTAGCTCCTAGCTTTCATATCTCAGTTTCTACCACTGTTGGTAAGTCTCAGAAGCTGCGTACAAGCATACTATTAAAAAACAGTATCACGGTATATTACCCCATGATGTGAGACCAAGTTTCTCTCACATTCATAATTAAGAACATAAGCAGAGATCCACTGGAATAAATCAAGGGCCCATTTAATCCAGCACCCCATTCTCATACTAACCAACTTGGGGAAACCAGTGATCAGGACATGAACTCTCCTTTCTCACGTTCCCCAACAAACCACCTTCAAAACAGGTGGCAGTACACTGCCATCAGGACTAGCAGGCATTGATAACCTCATTCTCCATCAATCTGTCCAATTCCCTTTTAAAACCATCCAAGCTGATGGCCATCGCTGCATCTTGTGGGAGTGAATTCTGAATTTACACACTGTGTAAAGAAGTACTTTCTTTTGTCTGTTCTGAATCTTCCAACATTCAATTTCATTGGCTGGGCCCCAGTTCTAATTCACGAGACGTGGGAGAAGCTTCTTCCTATCCAGTCTCTCCACACAATGCATAATCTTATATCCAGTGTTATTTTTCTAGGAAAAGAGGTGCCAGAACTCACCATGAATGCCTCCCTTGTTCTCTTATAATGGCAATGGCGCCCACCTGAGAGATGTTGGAACTGAGTTCCAGTGAGTTCCAGCTGAAAAAAGCCCTGCTTATATCCCTTTATCATTGTCCTCTCCTTTAAGTGACTTTTTTCTAAGCTAAAAAGTCCTCAATGTTGTGCCCTTTCCCTATGGGGCAGTGATCATTGGGGTCACCCTTTTCTGAACCTTTTCAAGGTTCAGAAACTATCCTGTCTCAGGTGTTGCAACCAGAACTATACAGGGCATTCCAAACGTGGTCACGCTATAGGTTTGTAGAACGTCATTCTGAGATTGGCAGTTTTGTCTTCCGATCTGTTCCTAATGATCCCTAACATGGAATTCATATTTTTCACAGCCTTCTCACATTGTGTCAACATTTTCATCAAGCTATCCACCGTGATCCCAGAATCACTTTCCTGTTCAGTCATTGGCAATTCATATCCATAACAGGAGCGAAGTGAGGTGCTGAGTTTTTTTGCCCCAATGTGCATCAACTTTACACTTGCTTACATTGAATTGCATCTGCCATGTTAATACCCAGCAAATTTGGCTACCTCACTTCTCACCCCCAGCTGTCAAAACACAAATGACAGATTTATTTATCAGCATGTTGAAAGCTTATTCAGTCATCTGCCTTACCTATCCCACTTGCCACAGTTTAGGTGGGCTACATTTTCCCTTTACCCAAGAAGTTACATTTACTCTAGGGAAATGAAGGTGGGTTTTTTCGGGGGGTTTTAAAGTCCTAGGTTCCAGCCAATCAGTGCTGTGAAGATCCGGATTCCTGTACTCCTGCCACTCAAATTATCTACATGTATATGCACGACTTGTTTAATAGAAACTGTTACAGAGAGAAGAAGAAAAGAGTTTCTTTACTTGATAAAATCCAAAAGACCATCAAAACCAAGTTTCCTGTCTCCACCCGTGGCCTGTAACAAATGCTTGAAAGGGAGCAGGCTGAAATAATGGAGTGTGTGCTTATTTTCCTGTCATTCATTCTATGTTTACATGGACTAAATGACAAGGGATGAGGTAATCGGGAACTTGCTTCAGCCAGATTATGTTATAGAGCGGGAAGAAGCAAGATGCACCATGCCAGGGATATTTAACAAGACATTCATTTAGCAAATCAAGGAATCGAGAGGAGAGTCAGACAGACAGAATGCTATGGAAGGCATGTAACCCCAACCTTGCCTCATCAGAAACTTTAATCAATGGTAAGATTTGGTTTGAGAGAAAGGAATGTCAAACCCTACAATTTTTTTTTAAATGTACCAGTAATAGTGAAGGAAACAAAGCAACAAATATTTTATATGACTGTCTCTTGAATATGGAGACTGCCTTCTGTTTATTCACTCAGAAGGGTAAACTTGTCCAATGGAATGACTGTGGAGAAAAGTAATCCACTTTCACAGTAAAGGTGAGGTAGATCCCCACCCACCCAGTTTGTTGGTTTTTTGACATGGTTCTATGTGACATTATCACAAGAGCCGCTTCTCAGGTGAGGAAGAAAGGAGGAATTAATTCAGAATGGGAGGGAGGGACTTATACTCCCAAGGTGACCTGTGCACCCAGTAATTATATCTTAGGTAAAGGTAAAGGGACCCCTGACCATTAGGTCCAGTCGTGACCAACTCTGGGGTTGCGGCGCTCATCTTGCATTATTGGCCGAGGGAGCCGGCGTACAGCTTCCAGATCATGTGGCCAGCATGACAGAGCCGCTTCTGGCGAATCAGAGCAGCACATGGAAACGCTGTTTACCTTCCTGCCGGAGCTGTACCTATTTATCTACTTGCACTTTGACGTGCTTTCGAACTGCTAGGTTGGCAGGAATTATATATTACTTACCCATTAATCAAAATATGAAGAAACAGTCTACTGTGTGAGCTATGCACAATGCAAGACTTAGATCAGGCGTCGGCAAGGTTATCCGGCCGTGGGCTGGATCTGTCCCATGGAACTCATCCGTGGGCTGGACATGCGCAGCGCGATGCCGGAAACCGCGTCTGCGCATGCCTGCGCAGAAGCGATTTTCGGCGTCAGGACATGTCCCCGCGCCGCGCCGGTTTAGCACAGCGGGCGAGGGACTTGCCAAGCGGGCGGCTAGGTGACCAGGCGGCTCGTGGGCCGGATAAACTGCCTTCATGGGCCACATCCATCCCATGGGCCGGAGGTTGCCGATGCCGGACTTAGATCCATGCTTCTTCTTGCCTCTATGGTTCCCTTTGCTGTGCATTAAGCAGCTATTGACAATTCCCAGGAGTGTGTCTGGGCTTGATGTTATTCTGTTATTTTGTTGAGATGAGAGAGGCCTGAGATGGGGGTAAAAACGGACACGAATTCAGAGGTTCCTCCTCGGGTGAATCTCAGGGAAGTCAAAAGAACTCTGATGAAGTTGACACAGTTTCAAAGGGGCTCAAAGCTTGTCGCATAGCCTCACCTAAAGCAAATTAACTGCAGTTGAAGAAACTGAGGGAAAGAAATGTATTCTGATATGGTTAGTGAAATGGGCTGGAGGGTCATATTCTCTTCTAGGCAACTTTCTAGGGACCCCTTGCCAGGGTGAGCAGAGCCAGGGGAACTTCTGAGTTAACAGGCAGGGTGGTTCTAAAGTAATAATAATAATAATAATAATAATAATAATAATAATAATAATAATAAATTATTTATACCCCGCCCATCTGGCTGGGTTTCCCCAGCCACTCCGGGCGGCTTCCAACAGAACATTAAAATGCAGTACTCTATTAAACATTAAAAGCCTCCCTAAACAGGGCTGCCTTCAGATTTCTTCTAAAAGTCTGGTAGTTGTTTTTCTCTTTGACATCTGGTGGGAGGGCGTTCCACAGGGTGGGTGCCACTACCGAGAAGGCCCTCTGCCTGGTTCCCTGTAACTTGACTTCTCGTAGTGAGGGAACCGCCAGAAGGCCCTCGGCACTGGACCTCAGTGTCCGGGCTGAACGATGGGGGTGGAGACGCTCAAAAGTCACAAGTACTTTTGAGTAGAGACTGAATGTCCATTGCAATGTTTCACACAAAAGCGATCCCAAATCCCCACCCCTGCCCTAGTGGCCTTCTAGTGATTATTCAGTATTAGTCAACTGGCAAAAGTGTGATAGGGTGTTCTTGGAACTATACAAAAAGGTTTGGTGTTATGTGGATTATTTTTCAAGCAGAAGAAATGAATTTTCCCTAGATTTCCTCTTTCAAATGCTTCAGGAATGCACCATTAAAACAGTTGCCTTAACATTCGTTATCTTCTTTTCCTTTGTTATTGTGTTTTACCATTTCTAACCAAGGCAAAACCATGCAGATAGTGTTGAAAAAACACAAAGGACCCAAAATGTCACTATTTTCCAGAAGTTCCTTGAATTCCTTTGTATGTTTCATTTGGGAGAGTTTCATGATAAACAAGCGGACATTGATAGCAGTGAGGAACCAGGCAAAGCTTTACATGTCTTAATTTCTCTATTTCTCTTGCAACTTGTTCCTCCTTCACCCCTTAATAAGAAAGTTAGTGTTAAAATAACATATTTTCTTTTTAAAAAAATTATTATTATTGCACTACTGATTACAACAGTTAGTTTTGGTTTCTAAAGCCAGAAGATATAATTGTAATTAGACAAGTCTGATGGATGCCACAATCTCATTTGAGGAAGTCTGACAGGGCAGGGGTTGCAACATTCTCCTGAGTCAGGTTCTGCCTTCCATCTCTATTAGGCAAGACTAGGATAGATTTGATGCTCCCTATATAGTTTTATTTTAAATGAATATGTGTTGAGAGAGAGAGAGAGAGAGAGAGAGTGCGCGCTTAATTCCAAAATAGGCTTCTAAGCAGTTTACAAGCACAAAATCCAATTACACATGTATTAAAATGTAAATATACATACATAAAAGACACAATCCAAGCAATCAAATTTAAAACAGATGAGTAATTAAAAATATATATACATTCAAGACACCAATGGAATCCCTGCATCTTCAAAAGCCAGACTATACAGGGAATGCATTCCATAGCATCAGTGTCCCAACTGGGAAAGTCCCATAAACCCACGTACATCCAGTGATTGCAACCTTCGTCTCTCGTCATCCTATTATGGCTTGGGAAGAAAGAAGTTAATAAAGAGTAGTTGTTCTGTTTGTATACTTCCCTGTGTGTGATATGATGGTAGGGTGCTTAGAAAGATCCTATTTTAGTCTGGGCGCAAGCACTAGTGGGATGGGCATAAGAAGAGAAATAAGTTGTTCTTTTTCTAATGCCACTGTGGCATTACTACCCTAATCCACAAGACCTTCTACACAGCAGCAGACTCTAAGCCCATGACTGTATACATATTCAGTTCTGGAACAGCTAACTGGGTTGCAGGGTCTCTGCGACGGGGTGAGCTCCCGTTGCTCGGTCCCAGCTCCTGCCCACCTAGCAGTTCGAAAGCACATCAAAGTGCAAGTAGATAAATAGGTACCGCTCCAGTGGGGAAGGTAAACGGCGTTTCCGTGCGCTGCTCTGGTTCACCAGAAGCGGCTCTGTCATGCTGGCCACATGACCTGGAAGCTGTACGCCGGCTCTCGGCCAATAAAGCGAGATGAGCGCCGCAACCCCAGAGTCGGACACGACTGGACCTAATGGTCAGGGGTCCCTTTACCTTTACCTAACCATACAGAGCAGCGAGACTGTTACTGGTAGTCTGGTCCAGAAAAAGTGGCCTTAGAAGACAAACATTTATTGTGCTTGTGACACAAACATTTGTGGACTTGTATCTACTTAAACATCACAAAAGACTTCATTAGTTCTCACAGTCCAGTGTTCCTCTCCGCAACAGGGCAGACTTGTGGGGAGAGGCAGCTGCCACCATGACAGGAAGGGGTGGGCAATCCTCCTTGGACTCTCATGGGGCCTCACAATTTAACACTACCCTGCAGGATCTCAGAGAGATGTGTGGTAGAGGACCATTTAACAGGCCAGGCTACCTGCCATTATGGACTTTTTCTCTCCCTTGTGGCTGGATTAATCATCGTAATTGATTGCATTATTTTTATATAGTGAAGATGACACTTCTCAAATCTAATAAAGTGGGATCTACTCCACAAACATTTATGGCATCATGACAGTCTTACGGTTTCACAATACTCTTGGTTGATAATGCTAAGCAAATGCAGATGTGACTGAATGTCTGAATAGTCCCCATGTCAAAAATTATCTGCATGTGAAAAGCTGGCCTGTCAATGGAGAAGGATTCCAGTTTAACCTTCCATCTGATATGCTAGTCTTCTATGGGCAGGGAGCTTTTTTCAGTCTTCTTCTGAGTTAATGCAGCCCTGCTAAGCCGATGAAACCACTGGATTTAGCAAACAGCAGCCATGATGGACTATAATGGATGCCAGCAATTAAAAAGCCCAGCTCTGTGAAAGCTAGCAGGACTTTTGCTGAAGTCAAATGACATGCAGAGCAAGACCCTGGCACCTGAGTTGATGATAAGGATGAAGAAAACATACCTGATAAGAGGGCAAGAAGGCCCTCATCAAGCAGCATAGCAGGTGGTGAAACTATAACATACTTTGGTTGTTTCGAAAAAACACTGATATGGATCATGTCTACATGATCTGTGTGGAAGTGAAAGGTGACGACAGTTTTCAGGGGCTGAAAGTGGTACAGCCCAGGATGTCATGCACTATGCCATATTTCTGAATGTGCAAGTTTCACTCTGATACTGAGGCCAACTAAGGAGCAAAGGAGCATTATATGGCGGGCTGGCAGGCAAAATTAGGGCTCCATGGTTTAATTATATTTGAGGATAGTCAACACATCCTTGTGTACACTGCATTCCACAATTTTTCCCTGTCCCCTCATGGTAATCCCCAAGCATACTTCAGATTAAATAAAGAGAAATGACTGCACTTGTTCAACCCAGAGAGGAAATTGCAGCTTTGTTTTGAACTACTGAAAATACCATAATTCTGAATGGCTGATGGCTATGAAAAACCAGAATACATTAGATGTATTTAAAAAAAGAAAAAAGAAAAGAAACCTGACTGTAGACTTAACTTCACCCAGGAAAATATCGTAAGCATAAAATGCTATAAAAAGGAAAGAATTTGCCATATGTAGCATTTGCCACTTCCAGACAGGTCAGAATTGGAACAAAAGTCTATGGTAACTTTTTTAAAAATGGTGTGATAGACAGACAGAGTGGTGGAGTGGGATTTTTGCATGATCTCATATTTGGATTTAAATTTGCATGGATTTTCTATAATCACCTAGATAATGGTAACATACACTGACTGACAATGAATACTTAAATATTGATGAGCAATATTTTAAGAGAAGAAGCCTTCAGGAGAACAAGAAGAAGAATCACCTAATTTTTCCTTCTTCATACTGTCGCAGTGTTAATGGATTGTGTTTTAAGCACAGCTTTAAATGATTTCACTGCTCCAGAAGACCCAAAAAAAGATTTGGGGCAACAAATTCTGCAAATAGACAGTTACACACACACACACAACTGTTCAGTTTTGCTGTCTTCTGGCGTCAAACGTCTGACTCTCAGACTCCTTTAAGTGCAGGCAGGGTCAATGGTCTAACTCGCTAGCGGTATTTAGCCACGATCTCAGACATTTTAATGTATCTATTGAATTTTCTTTTTATTAGCCTTAGCTAAAACATACAGTAATATCACTAGATCAAATTAAGCATCCTGTTTCCATACTTCTTAGGCAAAAAAAGGGAGGGGAAAGTTGATCAAATTGGGGGGGGGGTGTATTTCCTGTACGTTTTAGTTATCTAAAGGAGGTCAAACAAAATCACAACAAATTATACCTTATGCAGTCAAGATATTTCTACAGGAGAAATTCAGAGCTATGCACAACCTATAGGCTACAATCCTATAGAGGCTTACCTTGGAACTCAGTAGGACTTCTGTGTAGGGATGTATAGATTGCGCTGTTAAGAACCGAGATTCCCTGAGGCCTACTTCTGATAGTATCTCTCCCTATTTTGAAAACCCAGCCAGAACATGTCTTCAAATAATCATCTTTGTAATGTCAGAATATTCAAATGCATGAGAGGCATGCAGAAGAGGTTAACTCAATCCCACTTCACATATTACAACTCTAACAATGCACACACACATACAGTTGAAGCTGTAGCATGCTGGGAGCTTCTAGGAGCCACAGATGAAAGCTGAGTGCAGGGTGGGGACCAAAGGTGGACAGGCTACCCTAGAAGGAGCACAGCATGTCTCCCACCCTCCCTAACACCCCATATGCCCCAATATTGCTTTTTAACCGTATAGTGCAAATAGGGCCTCTCCCTCTCTCATGTACATACACACACGTACGCCAACTAGGTTTCTTATGTATCCACGGTCTATCTGTACAGTGCCAAACTTTCAGCTACATGTTTCAGTCCTCCAAAACATTCCCCCTATTTTAATTCTTCAAGGATGTGTCACCAAAACACCTTCAAAATTTATGATGATTCTATCCTCCTCCGACATGCGCCCGCGACTCATGCTGCTGTGCAATCATTGCAATAAGATTTATTAGACTTGTGAGGACCATGCCTTTACACAAAAACCATCCAACATTATTAAAAGAATAACAATATAATTGTTAAACTGGGTTAAAAACGCATTTCCCGCTAGCTCCGCAAAGCAAACAGAACAAAACAAGACCAAGAAAGCCAGCCCGCAGTGCAGGAAAGAAAATATATCAGCAGATTAGGAGAGCGATGAGGGGGCCTTCGCTGCGTCATCTAGGAACCCCTTCCTGGTTTTCATGGCCCTTGCCACAAAAACCGCTACCGCGTGAGAGATCCGTGGGTCTGCGTCTACCAGCAGAAACTTTACTCGGTCCTCCGAGTTGCCTATCGAGTTAGGTATAAATTTTTCAATCACATCTCTGAAGGCCAAGTACATGGGACAATACAACAGGTAGTGTGTGAGATCTTCTATGATCCCCATGTGACAAGGGCATACACGATGCTCTATCGGGATTTTAGCAAATCTGCCTGACAAATAGGCCGTGGGGATAGTTTGAAAACGGGCCATGGTGAAGGCTCTCCTTAGGGTAGGATCGGTGATGTTCGCCAAATAGTTGGCGGGGACTTTAACTGTTTTCAGCCGGGGAAACCAATGGGAGGACCTCGCATTTTTTATTTTTGCACCATCTAACAAGGCGTCTCTATCCAGGATCCATTTCCGAAGTTTGTCTGGGCTCCACTGTTTCAGAATATCAAATTCTGGCAGGGTGTATCTGCCCAGAATATCAGATAGGTTTTGACGCCAAGTAGTGATCTTTTGAAGTGATGCAAAGGCTTGTTTAGCCAGTAAGGTGTTTGAGGTGTTTGCCAGGTTGACGTAGAAATGCAAGAATCTTAAGTGGGCCCTGGCAGACACAGAAGGTAGTCCTACCTCTACTCTTAAGAAGGTTGCCGGTGTTCCTTCTTCAAAATTTATGACTGAACGATGCTTGGCAAAGGCAAAGTGTACATCAATGCTTGGATTCCGTCCAATGTCCTATAGGAAAAATGTGTGGATTATTCAGAACTAATTCTGTCATATTATTGTTATTATTAACATCATCATCCCTTGGGCAAGAAATGTACCTTGTCTGAAAGGACAAAAAGAAGGCTTTAACGGGGCCAACATTTCAGAAATCAATCAGAAAAGAAAGGGAAAGGAATGAAGGCAATCCTAGAATTGGTATCTTCCCACACATTTTAAAAGCAAACTTTAAATGAGGTGCTTCTCTCAACATACCTGAAATAAATGGTTAGCGTAATATTGGTTGTTTAGATTCTATAAAGTGAAGCCATTGTGGAATGAAAAAACACCTTTTAACACAAGGACTGTTCAGTCCCCAAATATATTCAAGGAATGGGTGGGGGATAGTAGGAATGAACTTGCTGGCAACACCACACTCTGATGTTGATATGTCCACACACACACACACACACACACACACACACACACAATGTACAATGTTAATTAGAAAGGGCTCTGCACACAAATAGGGCTCTCCTTCCAGCTGAGAACTATGAGTTGGTCTAGAGTTCCCAACTGCAAGGTAGTAGAGCCCTGTGCATATTTATACCTGTATATCAGGCACGTCCAACTCCCAAGAGACTGCGATCTACTCAAAGTATAAAAAGACTGGCTGTGAACTACCCATTGTCATTGCTAGTAGTTAAGTTGTTGAGCTTTTTTGGGATGAGGCAAAGTTGTTGAGCCTTTTTTAGGATTTGCATGGTTGGTTTTAGGAGGAGTGCATTAAATCAATCACTCAACAGTCAGCTCACCTCCTGCCTTACCAAACTCTGCTACCGATGCACGAAAATAAACCTATCAAAGCAGCACTGCCAGCAGCAAGGGAACATACCACCGGGGGCAGGGCGTGTCACAATCACTTTAGAGCAACAGGGAGATCACTTACTAAACTACTGTGATCGACCTGGGACACCCCCGCGATCGACCGGTAGATCGCGATCGACCTATTGGACATGCCATCTGTATATCTTGGAAATGGCTTAGCTCTTCTTCAATCTGAGCAGACATACTTGATCAACAAACAGTTTTTCAAGGCCCCCTGCTTGCTATGTTTTGCTTTTTGTTTTACATAACCTGGGCCGCAAATCTAACCCCATCTGAGAGAAAAACCCATGGAATTCAATAGGATTCACTTTTGAGTAGGCATGAATGTTTGTTTGTGTCACTACCATCACGCTTGAGACAGGGCAACACAGTGACGTTGTTGTTGGGTTCCATCTCCCTTTAGTCACAGCCAATGACAGGGATGACAGACTCTGTAGACCAGAAGCTGTAGCTCAACAACATATGGAGGGCATCATGTTGGCTTCACCCGCTTTAGAATGTGCCTGTGTTCATCCCTATGGCATGTGTAGGAATTACAAAGCTATTTGTAATTACAAAGCTATTACAAAGTTGTATGGGAAACACAAGTAGGGAAGTGCTACTGCACTCAAGACATGCTTGTGGGCTTCCCATAGGTATCTTCCCACAGGAATGCATTTTGGCACGCCATCTACAGTAATAAAGTGCAAGTGTCTCTGCGTCCAGTCCCTGTGTCCGTCCCTGTGTCCTACTGCACATGTGCCCCACAGACACAGGGATTGGAGCGCAGAGACTTCGGGCGGCCGGGCTGTTGAAGCGGCGGGTGCGCGCTCGCGTGGACTTACTTCTAAGCGGCAGCGGCCGTTACAAGTGGCAGCTGAGTTGGCCTGGCCTGGCTAGTGCCAGTGCCGCCGCCGCCACGATGCGCCTCCTGCGCTGACTGCTGAAGGGCCATTCGGCGCTGGCCGGGGCGCCCAAGTACATCAAGCACTTCAGCAAGTTCTCGCCGTCCCCGCTTTCCATGATGTTCTAGCGCCCGTTAATTTAACGGGCTTAAAGTCTACTAGTTAATGAATAATAACAAATAATCCAGTTGACCACCATGAGAACAGAACAGAATGCTGGACTAGATAGTAGCCAGCAAGGCAATTCTTAGGTTCTTACTAGATCATTTTACTGCAGTTTCTTACATCTCTGGAGGCAAGCGTGAACTACTCCACCTACTTCCTCTGCAGCACCAGACTTCTCTTTTTGGGCATTCTGTACCAGTAATTTTGGTATGGTATTTCATAACTATGACGTGCAGTTCTAGTGAGATTTCCTAACACTATATATATTATCGGCTAGTGATATCTTACTCATGAACGCTGGGAGAGTTTCAGAGCTCTGAACTTCCTAAAACTGTGTTGCATTTGTCTTACAATGTAAGACAATGTACTGGTAAATACAATGTAAAGCAAATTATATTGCCTTGCCTACAATGTAGCAAGTATTTTCTACCACGTTCTGAGAGGTGTCGGGCTTGGATTTTGCGACAGGTTGCCATGGACATGGGGCAATGGGCACCCAGACCTTAGGCAAAAAGTCTGGAGTCTGGGGGCAGTGGCTGGGGGCTTGAGGGTGGTCAGGTAAATAGGAGCTGAGGGTCAGAGTCAGGAGATGTATTCACGACAAAGCTGGAGGAGATCCAATACTGGGTTGGATTGGCGAGGGAACTTCTGTCCCAAGTTCTAAATGTCGATTTAACTTTGTGCTTCCTGTTGCATTGTGGAACTATGGCTTCTTCTTTAATCAATATACTGTCATGTCACACTAAATTACATTCACACCAGTGGATATGGTGTGAAACAACAGAGGATGCCTTTGGTCATGTTGTCACCCTCTATGCACACGTGTGCTTCTGTTTCCCCTGATTCACCCATGAAAAAGGCAGGAAAGAACTGTATGCCAGAATACTGCCTCAATTCCCCCCCCCCACACACACACACACAGTGTGATATATGAAAACCACAGGAAAACTACAGCACAAAGCTCCCACAAATTTCTGGGTTACTGTATTGCAAGCAGATTTTTTTTCTGGAAACAGTCGATGCAGAAGTGAGGGCTAAACTTCTGCTAGATTCTGCTAGATTTCCAGAAGTGACTTTCACGTTGTGTGAAAGATCACATAAAATCCAGAAACTGCCAGGTAAGAAAACATTTTAAAAAGGAATGAAGTGTTGACTGAATGCAGTCAGTGCCGGATTTACGTATAAGCTAAACAAGCTATAGCTTAGGGCCCCACTCACTTGGGGGGCCCCAAAAATTTAAAGGGGAAAAAAACCTGAATGTACATTTCCAAAATATAAGATAAAAAACAAATAAAATAAAAACCTACATACAGTTAGAGCTTAATCATTATTTCACTATTAATATACTTCTTAATTGTATTTCACTATTAATATATTACAATTTCTGAAATGGAGAGGTGGTGGGGAGGATATCACATTCAGGGACTTCATCCATGACCACCTTCTGTGTTTTAAGTTCATAGTGTTAGCAATAAATCAGAAACCTCAAAAGCTGCTGTCTCGATTTTCACTGTTAGCAAGCTACAGCTCACACAAAGGAAACAAACAAACAAAAAATGGTAATTTTGCCTGGTTCTTCCATTCCTTCTGGAGAACTCAGCTCTTGAGCCTGTTTATCCCGATTTGTTTGTGAAGAGATTAGATGACTTGGTATAAAGCACATCATTCCACAATTTCCTGTGTGTTTCCCCCACCATGTCACTTTCCTTATTCCAAATAGTCCAATCTGGCTGGGATGGGGAGTGGGTTCGTTGTACAAGAGATCCCAATCAGATTCAACTGCACAAGCAGAATTTGCTAGCATGTAGCTGAATCCATGCGGGTGGCGCTGTGGGTTAAACCACAGAGCCTAGGGCTTGCCGATCAGAAGGTCGGCAGTTCGAATCCCCACGACAGGGTGAGCTCCCGTTGCTCGGTCCCAGTTCCTGCCAACCTAGCAGTTCGAAAGCACATCAAAGTGCAAGTAGATAAATAGGTACCGCTCCAGCGGGAAGGTAAATGGCGTTTCCGTGTGCTGCTCTGGTTTCGACAGAAGCGGCTTAGTCATGCTGGCCACATGACCCGGAAGCTGTACGCCGGCTCCCTCAGCTAGTAAAGTGAGATGAGCGCAGCAACCCCAGAGTCATCCGCAACTGGACCTAATGGTCAGGGGTCCCTTTACCTTTAACTGAATCCAACCTGAAAATAGCAATTCCGAAAGGGCCCTTCATCTCTTTTCTTTCCTCACAACTTTGGTTGGAAGGCAAGGACAGTCCACATCCCCCTTTCCACCCAGACATGTGACTTTGCCTTACATGCTTCCCTCTTTTAGCGAAGAAAGGCACTACTTGAAGCGTTCCAGGAGAGTTTGCATCTTGAAATGTTGAGGAGGGAAGCTTCGTGAGCTGTAACAAAACCACACTAACCGATCATCACATGCCAATTCTGTTTAGGTGCCTGGTTGAATAAAACATTTCAAATATTTTTATTTGAAAAGAAAGCACAACACAGTTTCTTGACAGCATGCAGGGTTCCCCCCCCCCCGCCCCATTCTCCAGACAGAGAGGGGGCAAATGAAACCATGGGAAACCTGCAGCCCTTGTTAGGAGTTCTTACACTGACCTCAGCATTAAACTTGCCAGATGTCGCTAGGTTCTCTTTGACTGACAGACAGTCATAGTGAGAAAAATGGGACAAACACTGACATCTGGCAAGTCTATTCAGAAGATTCAATACAAATGCAGAAAACCACATCCCATGTATGGAAAACTGGGTGTGGGTGTGTTACTTCAGTGACATTTCCGTCTGAAAGTTTGTTTACCTTGAACCTCTTCTTATGATTTTCTGCATTTTGCATTAAAGCTGGCACTTTTTTCATGGCCTCTCAGGTATGTGAGACGTCCACAGCCACCCCACTGTGTGTTTCATCTTTAATTTATGACGAAAGAAAACCCATCACTGTCAGCATACTCTGCCGTATTTACCAATCTTGCAGTTTACACACATATGGCACAAGACAGATGGACCCTTTCCTCCTGGGTTTCAGCAAAGGGGTTGTCTCATCACAGATGAGATTAAAAGTGGCCTCAAATCCTTAAACAAGGTTTCACAGCACTTGCGGTAGACAAGTCAGCAATTCACAGTGGCCCAGATTATCTGAAAGAAAGAAGAGTGCGTTTGGAGCAAGCAGAGAAGGTTAGCTGCTATTTTAGACATATTCCGAAAGAGACACAAAAGAGAAGTAATATGATTCAGCATTAGAAATGAGGATTTGGAACATAATTAAGTACTAGCCTTCATGTGCAGCAAAGCACACTTTTCTTAATCTGCCTTCCTAACAAAGGGGAAGTTTATGTTCTAAAGTGACATTTTCAGCAGTGAGCTAGCATGTCATTCAGGATGCTTCCAGACTGCCTGTTTATTCAGCACTCATCCAGACACATGTGCACAGAACCTATGCAGAGATTATATAATATATGCTGTTTACTGAGCATTTATTCCAATTTGCTTGTGTGGTGGTTATACCCAGCAATCAATTGTTGTTCCACAATTTCTAGTGTTTTCCCCATCACTTTCCTTATTGCAAAAGGCCTCATACATCTGTGCACAAAGATTCTTAACAAATCTGCCTTTATTTTCCTTCCTCACTCCCATAACCACATGTCCAGATAATAAATGTTGCCAGTTGAGTTTGAGACGCACTATGGTCATTTCCAGGTGACCTGCTTATTGAGCATTCATCCTGATTTGCTTGCACAACTCCTCCTATTTATTGTGTATCCACAACACATGACTTCCACTATGGACTGGGCATTTGTTTGGAGTTGTTTGTGGAAGGTTTATAGGATGTTGTGCATCAGACAATTGCATTCCCAGCCTTTTCAGTGCATTTCACCGTCACTTCTCTTACTGCAAAAGGTCCCCGCAAAATGGAAATGCGGTGGCTGCCAAATCCATTTTGTATGCAAACCAAATTTGCCAGTATGCAATTGAATACTGCACTCAAAATAGCAGCAAATGGGAAGCCCCCCTACAATATACTGTACTAAATAGAGCCAGTTCCATTATGAGATGAAACATTATGCTTTCAAAAAAATAATCATGAAGTGTTATGTTCTGTATACGAACACATTCTGCTTAAGAAGCTGATATGGGATAGGTTACTGATGAATAAATGAATGTAAAATTCTGCATGCAGAAAAAGCCATATTAATTATGTGATAGTAGAAGAAAGGGTGTTCAGGGCACAAGGTTTATGTAAGGCTAGAAGCACTACATAAGGGTTCCTGTTTTCAGCAGAGAAATGCTGGGTGGTATGAAAAATTCCACCCTGAAACAAAATACAAACTAGTCAGCTTACATAGTGATAACAACAATCATGACCCAGCTCTATGAATCAGAGGGGACAGGAGTCAACACAAGGTCTTGGCAACTGAAGTACAAGTGGGATGAGGGAAAAGGGGCCATCTGGCACAAGAACTCTAGTCTCCATTGCTGGGGAACCTGGGTTCAAAACGTTTGCAGTCAGCCCTGAACCTCTATTGAAATGAGAGCAAATTGATGACGCATAATGGGGTGGATGCAGATACTCTCATATATCTGACAGTAATTTACATTATTTGTATGGATGTAAGTCATCATTTTTAACATTGTAACCTGCCCAGGGTCCTTAGGGTGAAGGGTGGGCAAATAGTAATAGTAATAATAATAATAATAATAATAATAATAATATCCAATGTGTAAAAGCAACATTGCTTCCAATTTTTCAAACTTCTCAGGTTCTCAGGGCAGTAACCTATACCTTATAAGGAGAAGGAAACTGTGGCCTTCGAGATGGACTACAATTCCCATCATGGACTACAATGGCCATGGCCATGCTGGGTGGAGCTGGTAGGAGTTGGGAATCCAACAACATCTGGAGTGCCACAGGTTACCTCACCAACAATGTGCCATGCACAATGGCTTGCGTCTGTGATGATGATGATGATCAAGAATTGTGACACTTTATTTTGAATACAAGGCTTTCAATCTAATTGATTTTTTCCCCACTGACACTTGCTGATGTATCAAATTATCATTATTAATCCTTTTCCTCTCCCTATAATTTATCCTGTCAACCCAAGTTGGCGTATTGATATTCAAATTCACAGCCTTCAACTCAACAACACGGCAGTAGCAAATTTTGGTTTTCGGCTCCTATTTCTTAGCTTTTACATAAGGCGTGCTGTCCAATAACCAGAATCCTTGCATGTTGTGGATGAACACACACTCTAATCCTGCTTAGACGATTTAAAGTCTGATATTCTCCTAATAGGATTAGGAGGTAGGCAAGGAACTGAAAACATAGGATGTTTACAATTACTAGCACCTGGAAAGCAATGACGTAACGCTTTGTTCTGCCCCATCATAGAAGAATGTCATCTAAAGCTCATATTTCTATATATTGCAACTATGCAATCTAGCAGCCAGGGTTCTGCTTTTAGACCAGAGAGACACATCTGTGTTCACATTCCTGCCCGGCCACTAATGCTCTTGCAGAGGTCAGGACTGGTGGCCTGAAGACAAACAGGTGGTTCTGTTGATTGTCCAGTAGGAAGCGCTTTCTAGAAGCAGCTCTGTCTATACCTGTCCTTATTCGCTTAGACCGAAGGGGCAAGCCACAGTTCAGCAGCATTATTGGACTATATGAACACTGTGTCACATGAGCCCCAATGAGCCGATAGCTGCAGTCTTCCATCTTCCATCCATTTATGATGGTCACGTTGTACTGCATCAGAGATCAGACCAGTAACTATTGGCCTGCAAGTTGCCAGAGAAGTGAAGGGACCAAGGTTCTTAGGATCCTGTGCTTGAGACACCATTGCTATGCTGGTGGCCTTTGGCAAATCTCATCTGCCATGCGCCCATTCCCTTGATATAAAACATGATGATTAAATCACCAGGTAGTTGCAAGAATAAACAAGAACCAGTTCGAAGGTTGTAACTGAAAGGGTAACTGTGATGGCCTGGGAGTCAGACTCAGACGCTGAACCTGAGGGATCCCAGCCTGCACAGGATTCACTGCCCTCAGAAACAGCAGAGCCAGGGCTGGGGCCTGGGTCTCAAGGGGACTCACCTGTGCTGGATCCTCAGGTGCAGGCTTCGGCTGAGGTTGATCTGGCTCCTAATGGGATGGAGGACTTACTGCCTACAGGTGCTCCACTCCCCACCCAGTCAGGGGAAGCTGAGGTTGCCTCTGGGTCCGGTAACCCTCCAGCTTCTCCTGAGCTGCAAAGGCTCAGGGCAGAGAGGCGAAGGGAACTAAGTTCTCGCAGGAGGAGTGCTCGCCTCCAAGCCAGGAGAGGCGAGTCACCTGGGGATCGTAGCCGCCCTTCGCCTCGGGACAGATAAAGCCGGCCAGTCCCAGTCCCAAGTCGCAGGAGCAACATCGTTGCTGGAGAGTTCTGCTTGCTCCCTGCCCGGTTGTTCTGCCTGAACTCTTGACCTGCCTTGGTTTCCTGTTTATCCTTCCGTCCCTGACCTTGCCGGACTCCTTGCCCTGACCCTGCTCCTGTTTATTTGGACTGCCTTCACGTACCTCTGACCTCGGACCGGACTTCGACCTCGCTTCCTGGATACCCCACGGGACCAGCACAGTTTGCT
The DNA here is from genome assembly GCA_034641385.1 of Darevskia mixta. Classification (NCBI taxonomy): domain Eukaryota; kingdom Metazoa; phylum Chordata; class Lepidosauria; order Squamata; family Lacertidae; genus Darevskia; species Darevskia mixta. Next base: position 19,377,567 of record JAWWNH010000001.1, read on the forward strand.
CCTGCCACACCCGCACTCCCCCTTCGTTGGGGTGCGTTCGGGAGGAACCGGTCGTCATGACTGACCAAGCGGCGGAGCTGGTAGCATTGGCCCAGGAGAACCAGGTCTTGACCCACACAGTGCAGCAGCTAAGCAGTGCGGTTACGGCGCTTCAGCAGCGTTTGGATGCCTTACTGGCTCCTGGTGCCGACGCCCCAGCTCCAGGCAAGTACCCAGTGGCCCTGCCAGAGAAATTCGATGGGTCCCCGACCAGCTTTCCCATGTTTCTCGCCCAGGCCAAGCTGTATATTCAGGGGCGAGCCCGGGATTTCCCCGACGACCGCACCAAGGTGCACTTCCTGATCAGCTTGCTGAAGGACCAGGCGGCCAAGTGGGCGTTGCCGCTGCTCCAGCAAGACTCCCCCTTGCTGACAGACTATAGGGGGTTTTGCAACCATTTGGAAACCACGTTCGCCAACCCCCAGAAGGGGAGTCAAGCCAATCGGGCGATTCGGCGGTTGAAACAGGGCAAGTCCACAGTGGCCGCCTACGCCACGGAATTTCGGCTGTTGGCGCAGGACTTGACCTGGAACGACTCCGCACTTCGGGACCAGTATCTCGAGGGGCTCTCGGACGAGATACTGGACCAGCTGGCCACGTTGGATCGCCCCGCCACGCTGGATGCCCTCGTCCATCGGAGTCTGCAGATAGATGATCGGTTGGAGGACCGTCGCCAGGCCCGGGCCCGCCGGCACTCTGGGCTCCCGGCTCCGGTGCTTCCCAGCAGTTCCACGGCCAGGGCCGAGTCACCGGAGCAGCCGATGCAGCTCGGGGCAGCACGACCTTGCCTCTCCCCCTCGGAGAAGACTCGGCGTCGGGAGGGGAACCTGTGTCTCTACTGCGGTGGGAGTGGACACTACGCCCGAACCTGCCCCGAGAAATGCCAGCCGCAGGGAACCACGCCAACCCCAGTAGCCAATGGCCCAGGCTACCTGGGGCCCCAAGCGTCACATGATGGACCCTCACCGGTGGAATTGCAACACCTCATGATCCCGGTGCGTCTGTACCCCCCCGGCGGGCCCTGGATTCTCACCCACGCTCTAGTGGATTCGGGGGCAACCCGCTCCTATATGGACTCTGCCTTCGCGGCTCAGCATCGGGTGCCGCTCCAGAACAAGCTAGAACCGGTACAGGTGGAGGCAATTGACGGACGGCTCCTGCGGTCGGGCGCCGTTACTCGGGAGACCCAGCCCTTGGTCCTGTGCCACCAGCAGCACCGGGAGGTACGTACCCTGGACATTGCCACCATGCCCCGGTTTCCGCTGGTGCTTGGGATGGACTGGCTGGAGTCTCACAATGTTCAGATCGATTGGGTCAATCGAACTGTACGCTTCCCAGACTCGGGTTCGAATGCTCAGTCCGAGATGCTATCGGCCGCTTCCATGGGGGAGGCTGCGTCAACGCTCCCCGCCGTGTACCGGGACTACGTAGACGTGTTCGAGGAACAGGGAGCAGACCGGCTGCCTCCTCATCGATCCTTCGACTGCGGCATAGACCTCCAGCCCGGGGCGCCCCTGCCTGTGAGTCGCCTATACTCTCTTTCAGAGCCAGAGCGTGAAGCCCTGCAGGACTTCCTTCACAAGAACCTGGAGCGCGGGTTCATTAGGCCCTCTACCTCTCCCACGGCCGCTCCAGTACTCTTCGTTAAGAAGAAGTGTGGGGAGCTTCGCCTTTGCCATGATTACCGAGCCCTGAATAAGATCACCATCCCAGACCGGTATCCCTTGCCCCTTATTGCGGAGCTGCTGGAGCGGGTGCAGGGGGCGCAGATGTTCACCAAACTAGACCTCCGGGGGGCCTACAACTTGATTCGAATCCGTGCCGGGGACGAGTGGAAGACAGCATTCGGGACCCGTTATGGGCAGTTCGAATACCTGGTCATGCCATTCGGATTATGCAACACGCCCGCCGTGTTCCAACGGTACATCAACCACGTGTTCCAGGACTTGTTAGACAAGTACGTGGTGGTGTACCTAGATGACATTTTGATTTATTCCCGTGACCCGGCTCGCCACGAGAGTCATGTCCGGTCCGTGTTGCAGCGCTTGCGGGAGCACCGCCTGTATGCTAAACTCAGCAAGTGCGAGTTCCACCAGCGGTCAGTGGACTTCCTTGGACACCGACTCTCCCTGGACGGCGTGCAGATGGACCCTGGGAAGGTGTCTGCGGTTCGAGAGTGGGCGGCGCCGCGGAACCGCAAGGACCTACAGCGGTTTTTGGGGTTCGCCAACTATTACCGGACATTCATTGCGGACTATGCTCATCGCACCACCCCGTTGACCCGACTGCTGCGCCCCAAGACGCCCTTCGCCTGGGATGAGGAGGCTGAGGTGGCATTCCAGGGATTGAAAGCCTGTTTCCAGAAGGCGCCAATTTTGCAGCATCCTGATCCCTCTCGTCCCTTCGTGGTGGAGACTGACGCCTCCAGTACGGCTCTCGGTGCCATCTTGTCCCAGCAACACGGACCTGATGCGCCACTGTTACCCTGCGCCTACTACTCCCGGCAGCTCCTTCCGGCGGAGCGTAACTATACCGTGTGGGAGCGGGAACTACTGGCCATCAAGGTGGCCTTTGAGGTCTGGCGCCATCATCTTGAGGGGGCACGACACCCAGTGGAAGTGAGAACTGACCACCGGAATCTGGAGTACCTCCAGACCACCCGCAAGTTGAACCAAAGGCAGATCCGGTGGGCGCTGTTCTTTTCCCGGTTCCAGTTCCGGATCCGCTACATCCCTAGCTCCCAGAACCGGAAGGCGGACGCCTTGTCCCGGAAACCCGAGGACGTCGCAGACACGGTACAGCAGGCAGTACCAACGACGATCTTACCACCAGCCGCATTCCTGGCCACTCGGGAGGCTCAGCCACTGCGGGCTCGGGTGCGGGAACAGCAACGGGTCGATGCTTGGGCGCAAGAACGGCTCCAGGAACTGTCTGATGGGTCATGCCCTCGATATCCAGGGCTGGCCCTGCACCAGGGCCTACTGTTGCACCAGGGTCGTCTGTACATCCCGCCAGGACCATTGCGAGCCGAGGTTCTCCGGATGTCCCATGATGCCCCGGCAGCGGGTCACTTCGGGCGGTACAGGACCACCCATCTGGTAAGCCGTGAGTTTTGGTGGCCCCGCCTGAAAGCTGACGTGGCACGCTACGTTGCTGGTTGTGACGTCTGCCGGCGGGCCAAGGGTCCTACTGGGCGACCCCCTGGCCTGCTCCAGCCGTTGCCAGTCCCACCACGTCCCTGGCACACGGTCTCGCTGGACTTTGTGGTGGACTTACCCTCGTCTCGTAACTGTACCTGCCTCCTGGTTTTCACAGACCATTTCACTAAGATGGTGCACTGTGCCCCCTGCCCATCTGTACCCACAGCTAAGGAAACGGCTCAACTGTACCTTCAGCATGTCTTCCGCCTGCATGGCCTACCCGAGTGTCTGGTATCCGACCGGGGCGTCCAGTTCACATCCCGCTTCTGGCGAGCCTTACACCAGGCCCTCGGGACGGAGGTCTGTCTATCGTCGGCCCACCACCCGCAGACTGACGGCCAGACAGAACGAGCAAATGCAGTTCTGGAGCAGTACCTCCGGTGTTATTGCAGCTTCCAGCAGGACGACTGGGTCGACCACTTGCCGTTGGCGGAGTTCGCGTACAACAATGCGGTGAACGCCTCCACCCAACAGACCCCGTTCCAGGCCACTTACGGTTACCATCCACGTTTGTTCCCGGACGTGCTGCCAGCATCCGCTGTCCCCGCAGTGACCGACTGGCTCCAGGAGCTCCAGTCTCAGCAACAACTATTGATGGAGCAGCTGCGCCAGGCCAAGGACGCTTACAAGGCCCAGGCCGACCGCCACCGCCAGGTGGGACCAGAACTCCGTGTCGGCGACCTGGTATGGCTCTCCACTCGCCACCTGCACCCCTCTCGGCCTTCGCGGAAGCTGGATGCTCGCTTCACCGGCCCATTTCCAATCGTGGACCAGGTCTCGCCAGTGGCATTCCGTCTCCGGTTACCCTCGACCCTGAAGGTCCACCCGGTATTCCACCGGTCCCTCCTCAGTCCGGTCGCCCCGCCCGACGAGTTCCACCCAGACCATCCACGACCGCAGCCAGTTTTGGTTCAGGGGGAGCCCGAGTACGAGGTGGAGCACATTCTTGACTCTCGATACCGCAGGGGGAAGCTCCAATACCTCATTGACTGGAAGGGGTATGGGCCCGAGGATCGTTCGTGGGAACCAGCGGAGAACGTCCACGCACCTGCATGCCTCCGTGATTTCCATGCGTCTTACCCCAGCAAGCCTGGTCCGGCCCCTCGGTTGAGGGGGGGGCCTGGGAGGGGGGATGGTGTGATGGCCTGGGAGTCAGACTCAGACGCTGAACCTGAGGGATCCCAGCCTGCACAGGATTCACTGCCCTCAGAAACAGCAGAGCCAGGGCTGGGGCCTGGGTCTCAAGGGGACTCACCTGTGCTGGATCCTCAGGTGCAGGCTTCGGCTGAGGTTGATCTGGCTCCTAATGGGATGGAGGACTTACTGCCTACAGGTGCTCCACTCCCCACCCAGTCAGGGGAAGCTGAGGTTGCCTCTGGGTCCGGTAACCCTCCAGCTTCTCCTGAGCTGCAAAGGCTCAGGGCAGAGAGGCGAAGGGAACTAAGTTCTCGCAGGAGGAGTGCTCGCCTCCAAGCCAGGAGAGGTGAGTCACCTGGGGATCGTAGCCGCCCTTCGCCTCGGGACAGATAAAGCCGGCCAGTCCCAGTCCCAAGTCGCAGGAGCAACATCGTTGCTGGAGAGTTCTGCTTGCTCCCTGCCCGGTTGTTCTGCCTGAACTCTTGACCTGCCTTGGTTTCCTGTTTATCCTTCCGTCCCTGACCTTGCCGGACTCCTTGCCCTGACCCTGCTCCTGTTTATTTGGACTGCCTTCACGTACCTCTGACCTCGGACCGGACTTCGACCTCGCTTCCTGGATACCCCACGGGACCAGCACAGTAACAGAAGCAAATATAGGGTTGTATCCAGAATTGTCTCTTTGCTGACAGAAGGCTCACTGATTCAATGAAGACTTCTGTGAGCTCAAATCGGACTGATGGGCACTTGCCATTCTGTTCTAAAGAGCTGCCTAAACCAGCTTAAGTAGAGTTTGAGGGAAATGAAGTGGGCTGCATAGGGAACCAGCAAAATTCCTTCGTTCTTTCTGCTGGGTCAAAGAGCCTTCCAGCAGCACAACCTATAGACTGCAGTCCTATGCACACTCAACGGGATGTACGTCTCAATGAATTCAATGGGACTTACTTTTGAGTGAACATGCATAGATAGGATTGTGCTGTCAATGATTCTAATTTTTCCAGCTCCTTCTGCAACATGTGGAGACGGTGCTCTGCAAATTACCTCCAGACTCATTTGTACTGCTTCCCTCACTTTGCATAATATCTCAATTGGAAAGCACTTTGCATTTGGCAAAGGAAAAATGACTTATCCCCTTCCCCCCCAACTCCTAGCTCTTAGTGAAATGAGAAGAGATATAGACACTGCAGGGTAAATGTTGATTATGTAATTTCTATACTATAATTTCTAATATATTAAGCATATCTCTAAGTGGTGTACAAAAAGCTGAAAAAAATAACAGGTAACCTAAATAAAATATTACAAAAATACACAGTTACATCTAAAAAATGTTACATTAATAAGAAGTTACACACACACACACACACACACACACTCCTTCTGACACACCCTTCTTCTCAGCCTCTGGGTCCAAACAAACAAGCTTGTAATGTTGTTAACATCATAAATAGCACATTAACAAAACCAATAGAAACCCCTTGCCCTGCTTACTAGGAAACAGTCTGTCAGCCAAGATTTATGCCATCCTTCTTTTCCCTATCATATATCTTCTTACATATGCCATACTGTGACCTGCCACAGCCTTTAGGATGAAATGAGATTGATCTCAAACCTGGCTCCTGACCAGGTCACCAGTTGCCAGCTACCGCACATTTTTTCTCAGTCAGATCATAGTTCAATAGGGCCAGCGGGTGCGAGGGGACCCACATGCAGATCCAGCTCCCACAGCCCATGCAAATAATTCTGTAGCCAACAATGCGAAAGCCCCAGTTAAGGTCATCACTCATTGGATCATTGCCACCATCTCCTGTACTAGAAGAGCCATGCACAGCTGATGATCTAAGAACCGATACTGAAAGGAGAAGTGCCTTTGACCTCAAGTGGTCACCCTCAATCTGGGAATGTTAGTGATGTGGGAAGGGAGAGAAGGAATGATCTTCCTTTTTAACTGCAAGCATTTGCAGTTCGCAAGTGACTCTTTCCATCAATTGGCAGACATTTCAGCAGAGCAGAGGGCAGCAGCACTGTAAAAGTTTGAACTTATCTGCCTAGCCAGAGAAATAAAAAATACCCCCATACCCTAGGAAAACACACTCTCAGAGGAATCACCCGCTGATTAAGGGGATGGGGGAATGAATGCCTTGATAAACGTGATGTTGACGCACCTAGCAATCCAGCAACTTATAGGTTGGTTTCAGAAGCTGTGCAACTTCAGGTGGCCAAATTCTTCCCATATAGATTATTTGCTGCTCAATCATTTCTGAAGGAGGGGAAAGAGTATGCGAAAGCCTGACTATTGCTGGCTTTCTTGAAGTTCAACAAGTTACTGGAGACTCTGAACACAAGGCTATCAAAGCAAACAAGAGCTTCTACTACTCCTGCCTCTAAGCATTATTATTCTATAGTACATGGATGTTAGAGATGTTAAAGGCATAATACAACCTATCAGCAATTTCAAACATACAGGGCTCATCTATACTTCTGCTTGTTTGCAGTTCAAGCTAATATCCTGTAAAAAGAGAAGTGTTTTCTAGTAGACTCATTCCCTAGCATTTCACTTGCCTCGGGTTATAAACATTCACACATCTGACATTATTCGAGGGCCCATTCTGACCTCTTTCAGCTAAAAGTCAAATTAGTACCATATTCCTTCGGTCCAGAATCTCATTCTTGATTTTGTTGTTGTTGTTGCTATTCCAACATGTGACAAAAACAAACTCACTGGTCCGCTCATGATGTATGGCCCCTATTTTATAGAGAGCCTGTTTGTCTTATTGATTAGTCCCAAGTTTTGGAGTAAGAAATAAATAAATAAAAAGATTGGTGGCCTTAATTACATATCCAGGAGACAGGCTGCGCGGCTAATACCCCAGACACAGGCTTCACAAGGGGAAAACTGTGTTTGCTCCTTAATCCCAGTTTTATGTGGTTTAGGTTAACGCTGTTTGCAAAACTGTTATGGCAGGCCCACCCTCAGCCATCACACTGTTAGGATGGGGCCTAAGAGGATTTGTCTTTAATAGCTTTACCCAGAAGGCATCGGGCTCTTCGGCAGAGGGGGGAAACCTCCTAATGGTGTCTGCGTACACAAGCATTTAAAATGATAAAAGAGGCCAGCAGAAAACTACGCCGGGCTTGTCAGATTGTTTATGTCAGCAATATGACAATGGCTGCTGCTACTGTGGCAGCTGCAGCAGCTATTACTAACAGACATGCTAAAAACAGTTTAATTTCCACTTATTTCACGGTGAGTAATACTTCTCACCACACAAAGAGCGCTAGACGGCTTTGCAGAAACAGGTAATAATGATAGAGCTTCCTTTTAAACATCCCAAGTATCGGTTCCTACCGTATGTTTTGCAGCAGAGGACCTGGACACTTAAAAGATGCCCTGAGCAGTCTTTAGGTCAGTGGTGGCCAATCTGTGGCACTCCAAATGTTGTTAGACTCTACAAGCCACGTCAGCCTTAGCCAACATGTAGGCCAGTGGTCAGGGGTGAAAGGAGTCAAAAGTCTAACAACATCTGAGGGACCACCGCTTTTCCATACTTTCTCCAGAGGGCCACACACTCAGAACTCATCCATTATATACTGACTGGCTTGGTTCTCTCAGAATTGTTCCAACTGTACAAGGCTCTCATCTACAGAGGTTTAAACTTTAGAATGAAGGTGCTGGGGGTATTTGGGGGTTAGGGACAGCCAGACTAATGCTGTTGATACTTCCAATTTTATTATCATTACTATATCATTAAATATTTATTTATACCCCACCTTTCCCCCCTGATGGGATTCAAAACAGATAAAAAACAAAAATCGCTAAAAACATTGGGGGGGGGAAACCATCATTAAAAAGCAATTCAACCTTAACAGAATCAAAAATATATAATACATAAAATGTACAAATAATTACAATAAAATAGCACAGCACCAGCCTTTTCGTTAAAAGTAGTCAGTTCCCCAAATCCTGTCCTGTTGGAACAAGGAGGTCTTCACCTGCTGGCAGAAGGACAACAAGGAGGGATCCAGTCTGGTTTCTCCAGGGAGGGAGTTTCAGACTCTGGGAGCAGCCACAGAGAAGGCCCTTTCCCATGTTCCCACCAAGCATGCCTGTGAGGGTGGCAGGACCGAAAAACCTGCCCTGAAGATCTCAGAACCCGGGCAGCTTTAGTATGGAAGAATATGGCATTTCAGATAACTTGGACCCAAGTCAAGGTGTGTATCTTTTGTCTTTCAGGGGAGGACTAGAGCCCCATACAAAATTACTCCAGCATGGAAAGGGTTATACATCTTTGGAACAAATGGCATTCCAGTGCTTTTGCATGGAAATAAAAAAACAAACAAAGAGAAAATAAAAGTGAAGAGAGAACCTCAGCATCTCTATGAATATATATACAAATTCATGCATGTCCACACAGTGGGGAGATGCGTACAAGCTAAGAGGGGAAACTGGGTGCCTCTACACCCCCTGTTTGCAAAGCTAAATGTGTGAAAGCTCAGCAGAGCTGCAAGAGGGGGAAACAAATACTGGGAAGCAAATGAGTGTCAAATGAAAAGTATGACACTTGGCGGAACAGCTTGCCAGGGCTCTAACCTGTGGTTCCAGTGTGTCTAGAGTTCTGTCTAGGAAATCCAACCTGATGCTTAGAAGACTAAGCCTCCCCCAATTTAAAACCCACAGCCTTATTCCTGTGGAATGCACTTCGGATAAATGAAATAGCCAACCAAGCTAGGCAAGCATGTTAGCTGGGTTCCTCTCTTTAAAATGATCAGCAGTTGAATAGCTCCGTTGACATTTAGATTGCTATAATTTGGCTATAGACCGGCGTGGGTGCGGGTGCGGGTGGGGATGAACAGGACTGCTCATATTATTTGCTGCTATTATTTCTGATGGTATGCACAAACAACAAGAATGTAGGTCGTTCACTTTGGTACAAAGTTATCTTCCCAACCAGGAGGCAGGGGCTTTTTTCAGTCCGTATGCTCAATGAAAGCTCATAGTTATAAAATACATAATGAAGAGGGGTTGGCGTGGAAATGATTGATGCAAGGCCAGACCTTTCCTAAATGAAAGCCACTCCAGATGAAATACAGCATCAAACAAAGACCAGCCATCCCACCCTGCCCACAAAATGCCCTTGGCAATATAAACAATGGGCTTTGGAATCAAAGAGTCCTCTGCATAGGTAGAGGAGGAATACTAAATGACTGAAATGGATGAGACTTTAGAGCAGGGGTCAGCAACCTTTTTCAGCCGTGGGCCGGTCCACCGTCCCTCAGACTATGTGGTGGGCCGGACTATATTTTTTTTGGGGGGGGGGGAATGAACGAATTCCTATGCCCCACAAATAACCCAGAGATGCATTTTAAATAAAAGCACACATTCTACTCATGTAAAAACACCAGGCAGGCCCCACATATAACCCAGAGATGCATTTTAAATAAAAGGACACATTCTACTCATGTAATAACACGCTGATTCCCGGACCGTCCACAGGCTGGATTGAGAAGGCAATTGGGCCGCATCCGGCCCATGGGCCTTAGGTTGCCTACCCCTGCTTTTGAGTGTGGCATCCAATTAATTTATATTGCAATAGCTTGGATCCGGAGTCCCAAGAGCAGAACTCATTGGATGCTCCCACTGGAAGAAGAGAAGGAAGGCGATTCCGCCAATTCCTCCTTTCTCCTCCAGCCCCAAGAAAAGCTGTTCTGGGGAGCTGGGAGATCCCCTGGAACAGTGTGAGAAGTGGCACTGGAGAATGAGGAGACAACCTTCTAGGAATGGAAAGAGCCTTTCCTTTTGCAAAAGGGACATGGCCCAACTCAAAAAGGCTGATGAGCAGCTCAATCACTGGTTGCAAAGTTCATTGGGTGGATGCACAAATTGTGTTTGCGATGTGCATCTGCATTTTAAGATGTGGAACAGATTCTCAGGATGCCACTTGTCGTCCCCCCCCCCCCCAAATGCTTGCATGGTTTCTGCAAGCATAAATAAAATAGCTGCTGGACATGGTGACAAGGGTGTCTGGATCTTCAGCTGAAAACCAGCATAGGTTGCTGGAGAAGAAAGTCCACTGGACTTACCCATCCAACTTAAATGAGTAACTAACCAGTGTCCCCCCACTAATTTCAGGGTTTTCCAAAGATTGCTTCCTATATCCATAATCTGTTCTGAAATGGAAGACTTTGAGGAAAATCTGAACTCTATCAAGTGAAGAATCTTGATGGTCCCAAAGAGAATAAATTTTCTCCGCTTATCCAAGACGCAGTCATTATCTTTAATAGCATAGGACATGACTGAGGCTTTTCACAAAAGGCTTGCTGATGCCTTGAAATGTTTTACTGCTAGTCATAATTTTACTTTAAGAAGAAGAAAATGCTGTCTGGGTATAAATGCAAAGCTAAAGTTGATGGCATGTTTGAGGGCCAAGCCTGGTAAGGAATGTAAGTGCTACAGACTTTCGCAGAGGCATTCCTAGGCCCCCTTGCACCCTTGGCAAGGAGATGTATCGGTGCCCTCTGTCCCTTACGCCCTTGGCTAGACACCTCTGCTGCTAATGGTGGCAAGGCCTCCTTCCCATCCTGGCTATGTGTTTTGTCAGGCAGAAAGGACGCCATTTATGCCAGTGTAGAAGAAGAACCCCCTCCCAATTCACTGCTCCCTTGGTCATGAGGTGGTGGCGTGGTTCTTTTATTCCCCCTTGAAAAATACAGTACAAAGAACTGAAAAAGGAAGTTTGAAGCGTAATGTTCTTTTTCACTTCCTCTTTCAGCTCTTAGGTGCTTTTCAAGACTCTGGTTAATTCTTCTGGGTCCAACTTTCACCCACATCCCTTGGAAAAGTGGAGGGAGGGAGGGAGTACTTTTTCTCTTTCTGTCTTTCACAAGGTGTGGATCCAGAGGGGAGGAGGAAACAGAAGTGACCAGAACAGTCCAGATGTGCCCAGGGGGCTAAAGCAGTATAAAGGGGACTCTCCTTCACTTCAGACAGAGGTTTTCAACCTTTTTGAGTCCACAGCTCCCTTGACCAACTACATTCTTTCTGCGGCACCCCGTGGGGCTTAGGAGCCCAGTTATGTCACCCCTTGCCTGCAGAGCTGGCAGCCTCTCACCCTTTCTCAAACACCCCCCTTGTGGAGTATTCCCTCAGCCTCATCTCCTTTCCCCTCTCCTTGGGAGTCTTCCTGGCAGCTGCAGCTGCTGCCCCTGGTCTCTGAGCTGCCCCCCTGTACCAAAGAGAGGTGCCTCCTCACACTGCCCCACAGGGGCCTAGGACTTGCCAGCTCATTCCCAACAGCAAGCGCATGCTGACTGGCTGGGCTCCCTCACCTGCTTGCTTGCTTGCTTACTCTGAGGCTGCCTCAGCTCCTGGCAACCAGCAACCCCTGACCAGTCCCAGAGGCACCATTCACCTGTGGAGCTTGTAGCCAGAGATGCTGCAACAAACAGCTGTGCAAGCCTTTGGGAGGCAGAGACACAAGAGGGCGTCAGAGGAGGGAGGGAAGGGAAGGAGGGACAGAGGCCAGTGTTGCCTGACCATCCTTCAAGGCACATGGGTTGAAAACCACCGCCTTAAGGGTCTACTTGTAAAGAAAGATTACCAAAATTAAGGGAGAGCAGGGCAAAGCTGGGTGACGTCAGTGTTTCCTCACGTAAGGAAAAGCAGTAAAACAAAACAGCAATGGAAGATAAATCCCGGTTTCTGCAGGAAGCCGTATCAATTGTTCAAGATCCTTTGCACTTAGCAAATAGTTTCTGGTGTACACAGTTGCCTGCTCCTTCCCCTTTCATCCTCCATAGGCTCCAGCCAGTGCATTCAGCAGCAAGCTGTTGTGAGATGATTCCAGTTAGCAGGCTACATTTGCAACTGGAAATGCCAGGAGTCAGCATGCTTCTACAAAGATAAAAACTCTTACACGGGTCAAGATAGATTTTTCCCCCCCTTTGACCCTAAACATACAGAAATGAATTATCCAGACAGCTTTTAAAGCTGTTGGCAGAAGATAACTATGAGCTCAATTGTAGGGCAAGCTTTAAAAAGGAAGTTGCTTCCTTCGTTACTGGAAAGTGCCTGATTTAATTAACTGGGCCATATGTCCCATTTTAACAACTAGATGGCCTGGTCACTCCTGCGTTTACAGTTTCTGATAATGTGGGTATCGACACAGAGCATAAATACGCATGCACCCACCATGTTTTTTAAACAGGGCCTTGGCATTTCCAGGTGACTTCTTCCCCCAAAGTACAAACTTTACAAAAAAAGAAGAAGAGGAGGAAGCCGTAAATATATCCTGCCTCCTCAGCATTCCTGTACTAATTTCTTCTACTCACCGAAAATACACACCAACACAAAACACTGTCTGATGCCTGCAGGAGGTGAGATTTTTTTCAGCTTCTCACTGCCAGACAGGTTAGCAGATTGTTTTAATTTTAATTTGAGGGGCTGCAAGGTGTGCGAACACAACAGCTAAATCCAGAGCAAGCAGAAAACTAAACAGAGAGAGATACACACTGAACTAGCTAAGCAGTCAGATGTTTCTGAGGTCAGCAATGCCATGCCAGGTCACTGAGTTAAGTACCAAATGCTCGTAATAGTACTCTTCCTATAAATGTCGCTTTGCATTTGTCTCCAGAAATGAATAGTGGAAGGTAAAAGATCAAGGAGTAAAGTGGGCAGAATGTATAGATTTTCAGTTTTTAGGTTGCATTGCACTTTTAATATATTTGGCTTCCAACAAGATGTATTTGCTTTTCCTCCCACTGTGAGTGGTAATTCCAAATGGAGATTCATACGATGGTCTCTTGTATACTGAGGTGAGAAATAATTCCACTGCAGCTTCACTGACATAACTAGGCTCTATAGCAGGGGTGGGGAACACAGCCCCCAGGCCTCAAAATGCTGCCCAAGCAAGCCACACCCCACACTGGCCCGGCTGTGCCCCTTTTCACCTGGCCTGGAATGTGTTCTTCAGCTTTTCTGGATGGAAGATAAAGAAAGCGTGGAAAACTAGCATAGGTACTGTACAAAGATTAAAAATAAATAAATTGTTGCTTTGCTCACCTCTGGCCCTGCCTACAACTGAAGCACAGCCTTCAGAGAGTTGCCCGGAAGGCAGCACAAGTCTGACTGAAAAAGGTTCCCCATCCTTGCTTTGTAGATATAAGCTCCCTAGGGTGTAATGCAGCTGGTTTTATGGAACACGTGGCAATAGCCCTGGATATCCCAGTTTTGAATATGGAAAAGAACACCATGTGATACTAGTGACAATTGACTAAGAGATTTTTTAAAAAATGAGCACTTTTTTAAAAAATTAAGGAAAGCCAATAAATTCCTCATCACATCACAAGAGTAAGTTAAAATTGCTCGTTGTTTATTCATTTGCTACAGCAGCAACCACTTTTGCCTAGTCAGGAGGATTGGTTAACATGGTCTAACATCTTCCTTTGTGGGAGATTACTGATCAGTCTGCCAGTAACTTAAGACTTTCCTAGCTTCCTGAGTGTTCTGCATGTTGATGGATGGATGGTCGCTTCCTGATGCTCCTCTGAGCGCCAAATTAGAAAAGGTGGGTCCTCATCAATGACATGGGAGCAGTGTATGAATCAGGCCATAGGCTATGTCTGGGGCTCAACTTTCATGTGGCCAGCACTGCCCCAGGTCAAAAGTGCCTTGCACATGAAAAAGCTGGTGTATGCTAAGCACCTTTTCTCTGATTTTGCAAATTGTCAATGAGCAAGGAAGAGGAGTTTGCTTGTTCACATGGGGGGAAGTGATTCAAAGGAGTGATACAGTCTGGAAAAGTTTCCCACGTTTTTTCTGAATGTTTGGATTGGCTGTTGACGCTGGAACAATCCATGCATTAAGATAAACTTTGTTTGACACACATCTTTAGCAACCAATGAATTGAATTACATTTTAATATGCTTATGTGTGAACAGCTTCCTGCTGCTTACTAGTCAGGATGCACCACAGGTCAAATAGAGCCAAACTGTAATTAGATTAGAGTCCAAAGTAGGACAACATTCTGAAAACGTATATTCATAAGAAGACGTTTGTACATGCAGCATAGTCACCAAGAATCTGTTAGGGTCAATCTAATATTTTTGTTAGACTGAACAGACAAGGCTCTTGTTATAGAGGCATTTGTTTTCTGTTTAATTTTCATTTTGAGGAAAACTATTACTTTGTGATGAATTTAACTTGAGAGGAGGAATGACATATTTTTACTGAAATATGTTCTGTGTGTATAAAATTGATTTATTTAAATAATCCATTGAAATATGGGGAAGCTACTATATGTAAATGAGCAAATTAATAGTCTCACACTCCAACCCTAACTTCACTGAAGACTATAGTTGAAACTGCAATGGGATCAAAACTGCAACTTGGCACCAGTCACTCATCGCTTAATCACTCATAAGGGGATTAGACAAATTGATGTAGGATAGGTCTGTCAAAGGCTATTAGTTGTGAGAGCAGAATGAAGCTTCCAGGTTTAGAGGTGTCATGGCTGCGGTTTTGAGCTTGGAGACTCAGGAATAGGACAAGCCAATTCAATCCAAGACTGTGCTGCCAACCAGATGGAGACTTGGACTGGTCCCCTTGACACAAAGATTGAAGTTGGTAGGCCACTGAACCTGGGTTTGCAGGCCTACAGAACCAGAGTCAAGACTCTCACAAGCACCTTCCCATGAGCCAAGGGGGCTCTATCCTCACTGTCATCCTTGCCCAACAGTACAAGGAGCACACACCAGGATAAAGTCTACAGACCAGAAAAGTGCTCATCTGTGTGCCAGGTTGTTGGCCCTTTAAGAATTTCTATCTTTCAAGAAAGAAGGTACGCAGGACTTAATGGTGAGCTGCAGGCAGAGGCTCATAAGGTCTCAGTCAACTTCCAACTCTCCTGGGAGCAAGTGGCTCTCTAGGAGCTGTCCTTAGTGCTGAAATCGTTGGCCTGTTGTACCTGCCACACAGCTGCATCTTGTGTACCAGCTATGGACAGGTTAGAAAAAGCTGGTGCATATCTGGATACCAGTTGCTATTGCTATTGGACAAGTAGCGGGGAGGGCTGTTGGCTTCATGCCGAGCTTATAGACTTTCCAGAGTCACCTAGATGGTTGCTATTGGAGACAGGACACTGGACTAGATGGATCCTTGGTCAGGCTTATGTTTTTATATATGTTCTGATGTTCACCTAGTAAGTAAGTGAGAAAGATATTTTTACACAAGTGAGACATCAGAATTCCTTTATCTATATGCCACCTGTCTGATTTATAGTTGTGGGTTGGCTGTGTGCTAAAGCAGAACCAATATCCAAACAGAAGATCAAAATAATGGTTCATCTCATCACTTTGTCACAGTCTACACAGGCCATTCCTCATCACTGTTTTAAATGGGAGTGAAAAGCTGAGATATAGCAGACGGTGTCATTCACTTGTGAATCTTTCTTACAAATGGACACCCATGAAACAACAGCAGGCATTCACTGTATTCTGAAGAAATATGTACCTCATCAAACCATCTAGTCACTAATTTACCACCTAAATTAGAGGTTTAGGCCAAAACAAGCAGACCTCTGAAGTCCTTGGGTTGAACTGGGTTTTGGAGGAGTTTCGATTAGTTCTAGATGCTTATATTTCATGGATAATGTTCTGATGTTACTCTGTGTTAAAGAAGGATGTGCCTTTTCTTAATCTATGATTAGAGGAAAGATCTATTAAAAATTAAGGGCCCTTGCCTTATACTCAATTATTAGCTGCAAATCCATTTTTCCATTCCACTTTCAAAATGTGTTCAAACAAAGATTCCAGCCTGCAGGTTTTGTCTGTAATTTTATTAAATATTCTAAAACAACCCATCTATTCTTCCAATAATAATTTAAAGCAATCCCTTTTTATTATTTTTAATCCTCCTAGGTACATTATTTATTGTAATATACATTGAGTACTAATTGTATTATATTGGCTGAATTATATCTAACAATAGGTTTCTTTCCATTTTAATTAAGAATTCCCATGGAGTTAGTATTAATACCTTTGGGCTCTATTAGCAGGAATACTAATAAGCTCTTCTCTGCCCCACATGACTCTCTGCAGGAGGCAGGAGGCCATCAGAAAAATGATTTCACCCATCCAAGGTTGCTGCCAAACAGCTAAATGGATGAAGAAGAAAGAGATGCAACAATTTGTGGTTTGTGTTGGTGTGCTTGGTGTGGATAATTGTTGGCATTTGCAGTACAGGCCTTTCTTAGATGAATAATATTTTCAAACATAAGTGTACTCAGAGTTTGGCTAAAAACACGACTGCTTAATGTTTTGTGCTCTTGTAAGCAGGGCTTTTTTCAGCTGGAACTCACCAGAACTCAGTTCCGGCACCTCTCAGGTGGGCGCCATTGCCATTTATATATAAGAGAACAAGGGAGGGGTTCATGATGAGTTCCGGCACCTCTTTTTCTAGGAAAATAGCACCACTTGTAAGTAAAGTGCACACAATTGTTATTATCAAAATATTATTGTATGTTCCCCCCATGGTCTTTGCATTTTCTGGTTTTAGAGTCCAACTTGGGGTGGTTTTTTGGGACGTGGGTGGTGCTGTGGGTTAAACCACAGAGCCTAGGGCTTGCCAATCAGAAGGTCGGCGGTTCGAATCCTCCCGGCGGGGTGAGCTCCCATTGCTCGGTCCCTGCTCCTGCCAACCTAGCAGTTCAAAAGCACGAAGTGCAAGTAGATAAATAGGTACCACTCTGGTGGGAAGGTAAACGGCATTTCCATGCGCTGCTCTGGTTCGCCAGAAGCAGCTTAGTAATGCTGGCCACATGACCCGGAAGCTGTACGCCGACTCCCTCGGCCAATAAAGCAAGATGAGCGCCGCAACCCCAGAGTCGTCCACAACTGGACCTGACGGTCAGGGGTCCCTTTACCTTTACCTGGGGTGGGTTTTTTTAAAAAAAAAATATTATTGTTATTATTAATAATAATAATAATAATTTGATATCATTGCTGACATTAACCCTCTGGTAGTATTTAAACGGCCTTGGGCACGGTAGGAGGAGATGCTATGGAAGGAATAATGAGTAATTAATTACAAAAGGGAATGCATAGTATAGAAATATTAATATTTAAAATATAGCAGTAATATGATATATCAGTTACAATAATAATATCTAAACAAAATAAAATAAAAAAAATCCTTCCAGTAGCACCTTAGAGACCAACTAAGTTTGTTCTTGGTATGAGCTTTCGTGTGCATGCACACTTCTTCAGATACACTTCAGCTCATACCAAGAACAAACTTAGTTGGTCTCTAAGGTGCTACTGGAAGGATTTTTTTTATTTTTTTTTATTTTTTTTTGTTTTGACTATGACAGACCAACACGGCTATCTACCTTTAATAATAATATCTATGCATTGAGAAAGATGCTACAAGGGAAAACATAGTTTGGATAAAGTTGCTGTTCTTCTGTTGGCTATGGATATGCTGCGTTCTAAATGTATTTTCCATTTCTAGGACTCTTTGTTAATGGTGTGGCTTTGCAACATTTCATTAAGAAAATAAATTGCATGGCAAGAAGAGAGATGGAAATGCATTCATTCCAGTTATATGATTTCTGACAAGAACAAACATTAATGTAGGAAAGGAATATTCCTCCGTTTTTCATTACTGTATAAGTTTACAAGAGTTATTCACAGATCTTTGCTTCGGGCAACAATGAGTTGAGAGGTCAAACTTGCAGTCATACAAGATGGATAGGAATACAGAAAGTTGCCTTATGACCAATCAGACTATTCTGTTTGTCCAGCTAGCCTAGTTTTGTCTACTCTGACTGACAATAGCTTTAAGGTTTCAGGTGGAGGTCTTTCCCATCACTTGATTTTCTATCCTAGTGGATACCCACTCAAAGAGACTGTTGAAACTAGGGATGGACTAGTTATCAATGAGATATATGGCATTAAAAATGCAACTTTCTGCATGTAACGCAGGGGATCTACCCTGAGCTATAGTCTCTCCCCAGAAATATTATGTAAAATGAAGATCTATTAGATGTGTGTGTTTGTGTGTGTGTGCGTAGTATAACAAACAAGACTAACACAATATTCCACCAATTCAACAAAAGAAGAAAACAATTGAATGTGCTCAGGTATATGGTAAGGAAATGGAAGATACAAAGAAAATGGTAAAAGAAATTTGTACAAAAGAGGGAATGCGGAAGTATTCTAAGATAAGACACAAACAGCAGATCAAAAACTCATAATCAAAAATAGTGCCAGATGAAATCATCCTTGGGTGGAATTTGCCATCTGTATGACTGTATTGTTAAATAAGCTACAAAAAACCACCAGACAGTCACAAAGTCCATCAAGATTGCTTCCCCTCTAAGAACCCAGAGTTGGGTCAATTTCTCTGATGTCACTATACAGTAAATAAGAAATATCTTATTAGCTTTAGTGAAAGGAATGTTCATGCAACCTAAGCATATTTAGGCTGCACTTCTAATAACGATTTAAAAGTAACTGTCTTTTTAACCAGTGGGACTCATTTCCACTTCAGCATGCTTAAGTTCAGGATGTTACTTGTAAGTTCTTTTGAAACTGGGATGAGTTACTTCCATGTGAGTTTTGTAACTTGTTTCATAATAAGTTATTGCAACAATCACATTTCACAGATGGTAATCCTGCAAGTTGATGTGGTGGTATTTCGAGAGAGGTTTCATGAGACGTGGACAGTACTTACCTTACCATTGAGCTAACTGGATAATTATCCCAAGTCACATTGCTGCGCAAAAATGACTTTTTGGCTGAAGAGTGAGTAAACCTTGTGAAATTTGACAGTGCAGCATAGATAATGACCATAGTGCCATTTTAAAAAATCCACTTAGAGCCAATATTGCCATGATGTGGCAAATCCATGAATAGATCTACCTATTGTTTTTCTTTATGAGAAAAGAGTCATGGAGAAATGAAACTGGGTGAGGGGATGTTAAATCCTTTCTCTCCCACACCACTTCCCCAGTCTAAACCACTTCCTTCCAAGCTGCCATTGACATGGACCACCGGGGATGACTGAAGCGTGGTTTAGATTAGGAAACAGTGCAGGCAGGAAAGAGGGCTCAGTGCCCCCTTTCCTCAAGGCTGCTAATTCTGATCAAATTAGCAGTCTCCTGCAGCTGCTCCAAAGTAAAAATAAAATAAAATCAAGAAATCCAATCACAGATCTCCCACACTACATCTGTTTGGCTAGGATGGAGGTAAGATGAGGGAACCAGCTGTAAATCAGCCTGCTGAGATGACCCCACCTCCTCTGAACTATACTTATTGTCTTATCTACAGTGAAAAAGAAAGTTATGAAGCAAATCTAGGTTATTTCTTTGTGACAGATTTTTTTCAGTGTTCATTTAATGTTTGATATTGTCCTATTTGAATTTATTACTTTGTCCCTCCTCTCTCTCCCTCCACACAAGGTTTTTAAAAATTTTGACAAAAAGATGGATATTGGGGGCAACGGACACTGCTAGAACCTAGACCTGGTTGGGCACCTAGGAGGTCATGTGGGTAGCCCAGTATACCTGAAGGAGCGTCTCCACCCCCACCGTTCAGCCCGGACACTGAGGTCCAGCGTCGAGGGCCTTCTGGCGGTTCCCTCACTGCGAGAAGCAAAGCTACCGGGAACCAGGCAGAGGGCCTTCTCGGTAGTGGCACCCGCCCCGTGAAACGCCCTCCCACCAGATGTCAAAGAGATAAACAACTACCTGACATTTAGAAGACATCTGAAGGCAGTCCTGTTTAGGGAAGTTTTTAATGTGTGACATTTTAATGTATTTTTAATCTTTGTTGGAAGCTGTCCAGAGTGGCTGGGGAAACCCAGTCAGATGGGTGGGGTACAAATAATTTATTTTTTTTTTATTTATTTACTTACTTACTTACTTACTTACTTACTTACTTACTTACTTACTTATTATCCCCATCCTGCTTTGTTGTAATTTGGTTTAATACTACCGGTAAGTCATCCACTCTGTAGCTTGTCTCTCTGTTCAATTAAGGGAGGAGCTCGGTGCAGTGTATCACCTTTTCAGCACCTGTTGGAAGACATTTCTCTTTCAACAAGCATTCCAGGTGGAGATTCTTTTTATCATCATAGTCGGTATCCAATATTGGATTTGAAATTGTTTTATATATAATAAAACCAGCCAGCATAGCTCAATCAGAGAGTAAGAGTCTCATGGCCATGGGTTTGATTCCCATGTTGGACAAATTATTCCTGCATTGCAGGGGGTTGGACTAGAGGACCCTGTGGCCCCTTCCACCATTCTATGATTCTATGCAATGGATATATCTAAATCACTGTATTATGGAATCACTTAGAGATGCTTCACAGGAACCAATTAATAAATGGAATGATAAATAAACAAATTTTGTTTGTTTGTTTGTTTGTTTGGGTGTGATAGAAATTGACTGCTGGGGGGTGGGGGTGGGAATGACAGTGGGGCAGGTACCATTTGCTGTTCCACCTCAAGCAAGAAAATTCCTTGGGCTACTCCTGAGACTTCTGGGCCCTAATGCCATATTTACTGAATAAACTCTCAACCACACTTGTTATGATTTCGATTTTTCATTATAGTCTTTCATTATCAACATTTCCTCTCTTTGCTTAAGTCATTGCTTCTTTTATTCAAAGAGGTTTATGCTCCATGAGGGCATTGTTTAAATGCAGTATATTCACTTCTGGTTAACGTTGTTGTTGTTGTTGTTGCTGCTGCTGCTGCTGCTGCTGTTGTTGTTGTTGTTGTTGTTGTTGTTGTTCTTCTTCTTCTTCTTCTTCTTCTTCTTCTTCTTCTTCTTCTTCTTCTTCTTCGAATTACATGTACTTACATCACCCCTTCACCTGATCCAAGCTCATATTTACCATCTTGGTGTGAAAGACACCCTACCATCTGTGGTTTTTATTGAAAGGAGATACCATCCCATAAGAAGCAGCTAATACTGAACTAGAGCAGCTGTGCACTGTCTCCAAAAAGAATTATGGGGCATGTATTGAATGTATGGCATTGCTTTGTAAGGATTTGCTGTGCTACAGTTTGGTAACAACAAGAAGAGGGCTAGCTGTTCAACTTGAGAGGGCTAGCTGTTCAACTTGCTGCTTTGAAGGCTGGGATTTTTGCACATGCAGGTCAACATAGTTTCTTCTCCCAAAGTTTTCAGACGCAGTGTAATTCCACAACATATGTCACTAGCTGCCACACAAGTAATTAACTTTGTCTACATAATAGGGAGGAAATTAATTTAATTACTAGGGTTAAAACAAACAAACAAACAAAAACCCACGTTACTGAAGATTGTGTTGAAACCCAAGGGGGTCACAAGACGCTTTCCCAAAAATTCAGCATTAAAAGATACTTATAATCTGAAATTTGACTATAAGGAAATTCAGATTTTTTTAAAAAAAAAATTGCTTGCAGGAAACATACCCATTAAAAACAATGGGAGGGGGGAACAGCATAGGTGTTTTCATTCCTGTCAATACTTTAGATATTTTTTTAATTATCTATATGGTATTTCAAAGTAGTGGTACCCCTGGTTACGTACTTAATTTGTTCCAGAGGTCTGTTCTTAACCTGAAAACGTTCTTAACCTGAAGCACCACTTTAGCTAATGGGGCCTCCCGCTGCCGTTGCGCCGCCGCTGCCCGATTCCTGTTCTCATCCTGAAGCAAAGTTCTTAACCCGAGGTAATATTTCTGGGTTAGCAGAGTCTGTAACCTGAAGCGTATGTAACCTGAAGAGTATGTAACCCGAGGTACCACTGTACACAGTGGATTTCACATTTTAATATTTTTATGGGCAGGTGTATGGATATCTGAGCTGATTCATTTACTCTCTCAGGAGGGAACAAAGAATTTCCCCATCCGCAAAAAGCTAGTCGAAGACCCTCTAATTAGCCAAGAGCAACATGAAAATGGGCATCTTTGCATCTTCTGGTTAAAATCTGGAACATGAAATCTGCCACATTATGGAAGACAGCGCTCTACCACAAAAGAAAGTTTGCACAGGTGGGGTCAGGACAATGAACACTGTCCCCACTCTTATTGCAGCTGACATCTGCATGGACCTCTACATGCTTACACCTCTGTTTATGTAGGCTCCAAAGGTGTGATCTGTAGTCGGGGGGGGGGGGGACAAGCTGTATGCATGTGGGTCAGCAGCAGTGTGTATCATGGGGTGAAGCTTCAGAGCTGCCCTCTCAACACCAGCATTACAAAGGCCAACAGGACAAGGATGGGCAATGGCAAGGTCCGAGCTGAGACCACCACTGCCAGTCTAGCACTCCTACTGGTGCAACAATGCAAACCCAACCTCATCCTCACTCCATCCAGACAAGCAATGGTGATGTCTGTGGTCTCAGGAGGGCAGCTCCACTACCAAATCACATGCTCTTCCACATGTTGTGATTTGTGACCATCTGTGCAAGGGCTGCCAGGGATGTGCTTGCTTCATCACTTAATGCCCTGTATCTCAGAGAACAATGAATTCACAGCTTATAGCATTGCAAAATCCATACATTTCCCCTGGAAACTGGAATGGTGTGAACCATTTTTCTTCTTCAGGTGCCCACTCATTTATTCTGTCAGACATTTTCAGTGTAGCATTGTTGGATATTGTTCATGTGTTGTTGTTTTTTATAGATGGGTTCAATGTATTTTCATTTACCATACTTTTCCGTCTATAACAGGGGTAGGCAGCCTAAGGCCAACCGATCCAAGCTCTCTCACTCTGACAGGTATGAATTGATGCCCAGCCCACAAGCATCTGCACCCCTTATATCAGGGGTAGGCAACCTAAGGCCCGTGGACCAGATGCGGCCCAATCGCCTTCTAAATGCAGCCCACGGACAGTCCGGGAATCAGCATGCTTTTACATGAGTAGAATGTGTCCTTTTATTTAAAATGCATCTCTGGGTTATTTGTGGGGCATAGGAATTCCTTCTCCCCCCCCCAAAAAAAAAATAGTCTGGCCCCCCACATGGTCTGAGGGACAGTGGACCGGCCCATGGCTGAAAAAGGTTGCTGACCCCTGGTCTATAAGATGCCCCCATGGATAAGAAGCCCCCTATTTTGGGGGACTCAAATTTTAGAAAATGTGGGGAGATTACACAGGGTTGTTGAGCTTTTTTGGGGGGGTTGCCATAAATCGCTCACCTGCACGCATCACAAAATCCACCTCCCGTCTGTCCCCTCGCTGGCAGAAGCTGCCGATCGCCCGCCCAACTCCCGCAGCGTCAGTCAAGCAACACCACCCATTGACGCAGCAACCAATCACAGGCATAATAGCCGCTAACAGACGCAGCAGCAACCAATCAAACGTCCACCCTATTCACTACCCATGTATAAGACGACCCCAATTTTTTAGCATGATTTTTCAAGAAAAAAAATATAGTCTTATATACGGAAAAGTACGGTATTGCTTTTATTTAGTTATAGATATATCACCATGATCTTGTCAAATGCTTTAATACACTCCCTAAATAAATAAATAATGGAACGGATAGATGTTATGCCATAATGGTGTCTTGATGGCTTGCAGGTCTTAATGATCTCAGCCTTTGACTATTTTTCAAGCCATGCTCTTCCTGTAAATAAAAACTTAAGTTAGGAAGTGCCATCTCTTTTGGATTATTGCTGCATGTTTGCTCTGTTAATTGCTTCTTAATTATTAGAGAAGTAACGAGACAGGCCTTAATGATATCAGTCAAATTATCATCTAAGAGATGCAGAATGCATCTGCATTTGCTTCCAAATGTCTGCATATGGGCAGATGAGGTGGATTGGCATTCCATCCCATTAAGCTGTGGATGAAGAGCTGGTCCCTGATATTAGAAAGCTGTGAAGCCATGCAACATGTGTATTGCAAAATGCTTTTAGGTTTCATCTGCTTGGTGGCTTGTACCCTCTGAAGAAAAAACCCAATCCATTATTATTTGCCTAAGTCAAAGCCTTGTGTTTCTATGGTCCCTATGGAATGACTATAGCTTGGTGATAGAGCATATGTTTTATGCGAAAAAGGTTCCAGGTTCAAGCTCTGGTATCTCCAGTTCAAGTTTTGCAAGAGACCACAGTCGGAGCCCTGGGAGCTGCTGCCAGTCAGAGTAGGCAATGCTGGTCTCCTAGACAAATAGTCATACTCGGCATATAGCAGCATCCTAGGGCTTTCAGTTCAGATAAACATGCATCTGGCCTCAAATATTCAAATCAGACTGGAATATGAAGCAGGTGGCAAACATATTTCTCTCCAGGTCTGACACTTTTTGTAAAAACTTAAGATAATAAGGAACACAGTCTGACACATTGCAGTCAACAAAGGCCCAATGTTTGCTAACAAAGATTGCATTCATTAATGTCCCGAAATAATGGAGATACTATTTCCAGCCACTCAAAAATAACTCATGGAGCAGCCTTTTCTTATTCCTGTTGGGGGTTGTGTACAAATATAGATTCCCAAAGGAAAGTTTGTCATCGGAGCAGTATGCTAAATTATTTTTAAAATTCATGACAAACCTGCTGCTATCCAGGTCATCTGAAGGAAACTTCAGCTGCTCAAGAAAACGGCCGCACACAAAAATTAATATATCTCCATTCACGCACCACGACCACACTTCAAACCTCTGAGGAGTATCTTGATTTGGATAATGCTTGCGATAAGGGTGACTAGCTAACAAATACAGAGATACTGACACAGTATATTAAACATACAAAGCACAGAGCTTTTTAGTAGTCTTGTTGGAGGAGCAGAGACTTCATGGTCTGCACTGTTTTCAGCTGTATGCAATGAGTTTGGGCGAATGCTTTCAGTAGCTTCACTTAGAAAGTTGCTTGTTGCCATTTGCTTAGGAGCCTACCACCAGCAGCCACATAGGAGATGGTAGACACTTGAAAGACACTGAAATAACTCTGCTGTGGAAAAAAGATACATTTATTCCATTGCAGAGCAGGTGGCCTTCCCTATACAATTCGTTGGCACAAAGTAACATAGCAGCTGCCAGTTTTCTTTGAATGTGCACACATTAAGCATTTTGCACTAAAACTGTTATCAGAGATAGCCAGATAGACAGACAGACAGCACTGTTGGTTCACTGCCTCTGCACCCTCCTAATAATTAGCTATCAAATCTCTTCTTAGTGATAATGATGCTCAGCTGATCAGCCGCCTGCTGTCATTCTTTCTCACTCCATCTAGGGAGATTTTGGTTGCACTTATGAAATAAATAGCATAGTGTGGACCCCCTCCCCTAAACTACACAGTTTAAAATGTCCTCTTAGGTTAAAGGATTCAAACTAGGACACCAGCAAAATGCAGTAAACAACTGGTCACATGATTATACACTGTAAGCTAAGAGGTCATTTCTGTAAGGACAGTACACGCTTTAAAAAGATCCAGGAAGAAACAGGAAACTGAACCAATCGCCAAAACGCTGCTATGATCTCATGCTTCATTTCGAGACACATACTGTAGTAGAGGGGAAAGGGAGCATGAGGACTATTTTGGCTGCAGCTATGCTCACATGATTGGCTAGCTGTCTAGAAAGGAATGCTCTTCTTTTATAAATGGCCATCTCTGCTTTTGAAGTGAAATCATATCACAGGGAGCAAGTGGCAAGGCCCATCCAGGTCCCACATTTCAGGTTTCTGATGTTGCGCTCCAAGCCGTATCTGAAATAGAGCATACGCCAAACATGCATACACAGAAAGTTTATTCTGAAGGTGCGGCCAGTCTTTTCCTCGTTGCTTCTTGGGTGTGCGGCAGGATGCAGAACACCTGTATCTCCCGCATTTTCTCCTGGGTCGTGCCGCTACAGCAGGCATCCCCAACCTCGGCCCTCCAGCTGTTTTGGGACTACAACTCCCATCATCCCTAGCTAACAGGACCAGTGGTCAGGGATGATGGGAATTGTAGTCCCAAAACAGCTGGAGGGCTGAGTTTGGGGATGCCTGCGCTACAGCATGTTTCATATGGACACACACACAAAAAAACAAACAAACAAAACACCCAACAATAATCCATTTACAGTATCTGTGCAGAGCATCCTACTGCTGAGGAATGGAGGCAGAATTAAGATGGCTTTCATGATAACTCCTCATTGATCAGCAAACAAGCATGTCTGTACTGTTTTTAGGTTTAGCTATCACAGGGGATCCTGGAGGGAGAAGTGCTAGGTATATTTTTAGAATATATGGATATATTGTCCCCCAACCCCCTGGAGCAATTTTCGATGGAGTGCATAGCACTGTGATGGGAAGAAGGGATTGCAAACATTTCCTCCTTCTCTGTTACGGTAATGGATTCCCGACCAACAGTGGGAAATCTCCATTCGATTTCAGAGGGGGAGAGACAGAGATGCACATTCACAATACTTTGATTATATTAACTGAATCCCAAAATGTACCCAGAGCAAACTTGTGTGATTCTACTAATCCACAAATTGATATACCTCTGAAGTTAAACTTTACCTGGCACACAAAATCATTGCCCACCATGTGTATTGGTGATTAGATTTACTATTCTCTGTATTGGGGGGTGCAGTCAGGGCCAGATTTAGGTTTGATGAGGCCCTAAGCTACTGAAGGTAATGGGGCCCTTTATATGTCCAGCTGTCCTTTGTCAACAACAAATTGTCACTGTTTTTTGTATTGAACATATGCTATATGGTAATTTATGGACCTAATAGCCATTTGTACATAACAATTAGTAGCCTACACAACACAAAACACTGTTGCTGTATGTAGGTTTTATTTTATTTGTTTTTTATCTTATATTTTGGAAATGTACATCCAGGGGTTTTTTCTTTAAATTTTTTTGGGGGGCCCAGGGGAGTGGGGCCCTATGCTATAGCTTGTTTAGCTTATACGTATATCCGGCACTGGGTGCAGTAGCATAAGGGTTCTATTTAATCCTATATATATACCGGTAGTTAACAGGGAATATGTTCCCTCAAACTCAATAAGACTAACCTCTGAAAAGCATGGATATTCCACTGTAAGAGAACATGGTTTCTCATGGACCTGCTTTAACTAACTACAGTGGACGCTCAGGTTGCAGACGTAATCCGTGACGGAGGCACGGATTACGTCCGCAACCCGCAGCATTTGTATCCCGCAGCACCGCGTTTCAGCACACGCCGGTCGCGATTCAGCGCTTCTGTGCATGCGCAAAGCGCGATTTAGTGTTTCTGCGCATGCGCGAGCGCCGAAACCCGGAAGTAACACCCAGCCTTCACTGTTGGTTAGTAGGTTGTTGGGAAGGGAAAGTTCATTCATTTAGCGTTGGTTTATTCAGAGGTTGGGGGGGTGGATCCGCACCTGTATTTTAGGATGCTTTTGATTAATTACTTCATCCATCTATGCCAAAACTAGATAGCTCATTTAATCATTAAGATAAAGCAGAAAATCAAAGGAGTGGAAATGCTGCATTCCCAATTGAATGTGAGCTGTCTCTCTCTTTTTGGAAATGGGGGTTGGAATCAATTCCAAAATTAGTATCAGTTTAATATTTGTTGCTTTCAAAGTGCACTTGTCCCCTGAGAAATCAAGTGTCAACAGATAAAACAAAGGATGAATCACCCAGTTGTGGGTCAGTGGTTTTTATGGACTAGGCAAAGTCCCACCTTTTCTCCAAAGAAAAGAAAAGAGCCAGTGTGGTGTAGTGGTTAAGAGTGGTAGACTCGTAATCTGGGGAACCAGGTTCACGTCTCCGCTCCTCCACATGCAGCTGTTGGGTGACCTTGGGCTAGTCACACTTCTTTGAAGTCTCTCAGCCCCACTCACCTCACAGAGTTTGTTGTGGGGGAGGAAGGGAAAGGAGAATGTTAGCCGCTTTGAGACTCCTTCGGGCGCGATATCAAATCCAAACTCTTCTTCTTCTCTTCTTCAACGAGCTCAAAGTGGAAAGCACACTTCTCCACTGCTCCATTTTATCCTCACAACATCTCTGTGAGGCAGGGTAAGCTGAGAGGCAATGGCAGGCCAAAGGACCTGCCAGTGGGCTTTATGACCGAGTGGAGATCAGAGCACTTTGTTACACGGCCAGCACAAATTTAAGAGGGAGAAAAGAGGGAGAAAAGGCCCTTATGAGAAGTGTCACCTGCAGAACATGTACAAGTCATGAGTTGACATAAGTTATAAATAATCCTAAGAACTATGCAAGTAGAGCAGGGATCTCATACCTATGAAATCTATTCTATTGAAATACTTTTGTCCAGCGGAAATGTACAGTACCATGCGTCCATGTAATGCATAGCTCCCCATGAGGAGACACAGAGGAGAGTTCCCTCTCACCCACCTGCAAGTAGATAATCATGTTAGAGCATGACCAATATGGGAGCTGATGCTCCTTTGTATATCTACAGTGAGGGGGGGGGAGTATTTGATCCCCTGCTAAATTTGCCCGTTTGCCCTCTGACGAAGAAATGACCAGTCCATAATTTTAATGGTAGGTTTATTGTACCTGTGAGAGACAGAATAACAACAAGAAAACCCACAGAAACCCAGAAGACAAAAGCCAGAGATTCATGTACATTATAATGAGTGAAATAAGTATTTGATCCCTTTGCAAAGGATGACTTAGTCCTTGGTGGCAAAACCCTTGTTGGTAATTCCAGAGGTCAGACGCTTCTTGTAGGTGGCCACCAGGTTTGACACCAGCTGCAAATTCTGTATTGTCTTTTGGTGCAACCACACATCGAGCACAATGCAGGATTCCAGTTGAGAGGTTACCAAAGGATAGGAAACTTTGGCTAGGCTATCTCTGCTCAGGAACAGACACCCTTGGTGGACCAAATGAAGCTGGCTAAAAGCACTCGAAGCCACCGAAGCCACTTGGGTTTCCAGTGACAAGGAATGGGTCAAAGAGTACTCTCAAAATGCATACCTCCTCCTTCAGTGAGAATGTGATGTCATCTAGAGCAGGCCATCTACCTAACTCCCAGAGATGGCAACCACCAACCCAGAAAGCCTCAATCTTGTCAGGATAAAGCCTTTATTTTCCCGCATCCAGCCCATTCAAGTGTCTAGTAGACAAATATGGAGTAACTAAAAGATGAAACAACATCTAAACATGTGATATAGGGACGCGGGTGGCACGGTGGTCTAAACCACAGAGCCTAGGGCTTGCCAATCAGAAGGTCGGCAGTTCAAATCCCCACGATGGGGTGAGCTCCAGTTGCTCGGTCCCTGCTCCTGCCAACCTAGCAGTTTGAAAGCATGTCAAAGTGCAAGTAGATAAATAGGTACCGCTCTGGTGGGAAGGTAAACAGTGTTTCCGTGCACTGCTCTGGTTCGCCAGAAGCGGCTTAGTCATGCTTGCCACATGACCCGGAAGCTGTACGCTGGCTCCCTCAGCCAGTAAAGCGAGATGAGCTCCGCAACCCCAGAGTCATCCGTGACTGGACCTAATGGTCAGGGATCCCTTTACCTTTACCTTTAAACATGTGATGGCAGAAACCACTACTAGACTATGGCTGCTTAGTCATCCCAAATGTGCTGACCACACAGGTATGTGGTGGGGAGAGAAAACAAAAGTAGCTCATAGCAATTATTGCTCTTTATTACAAACATATTACAAATTTAGCACCTCAGATTACAAACATATTACAATTTTAGCACATCAGATTACAAACATATTTACAATTTTAGCACATCCGATTCAGGGCTCATTATACATACAGGAATTATGAACAGGCTAGATTTGTGTTGGATACTGGGTAGCTATGAGTTTCAGTGGCATCGTCAACAGTAAGGGAGGCAGCTCTGCAGCTTGTAGGTTTGTAAAACCCTTTCAGCAGAGTGCTAATATATAATCCCACTTACAGTATCATTTTCTTCCAACATTGAAATTGGCTATGTGAATGAAAACATTCCCCCTGACCAAAAAAAGACAAAGCAGGACTGTCAAATATTTGGCTACATGGCCCAGCCTGCTAACACCTGTTGGTTTTGTTATTTTTGGCAACAGAGGCATAAGAGTCTGATTTAAGCACATATTTCACTAGAGTTGGCCTGCTGGCGAGCTCAATCAAAACAAGCCTACCCATACCCAAGCCTGAAGTCATTATATTATGCTGCTATGAAGTACAGGAATGTTGACATTATGAGACGCCACACAATGCTGTTGCCACAAACTGGTGCAGAAGGGAACAGAGTAGGGCCAGAGCCAGAGCCCAAGTTTCAACTGCACTGTCATGTCAGATTTGCGCTCTCACGACTCTGCTCATGAAAGGAACCCAGCTCAGAAATGTGGGCTCTAAGGGGTTCCTCTTTGCAAAGTTCTTCACAGGTGATGTGAGAAATGTTTTCAGAAGCAAAGACTACAGAAAAGAATGCATGATGCATAGAAAAATACACCCAGGGAGGGCGGGGAAGCTTTTGTTATTACAAAGTATGGCTTGTGAACAAGGCTCAAAAAGAGGGATGATAAAACAGAAAGTAATTCCTGTCACTCCAAGGAGCTTGTGAGACCAGCTGATCAGCCTCACCTCATTTGAGGCTGAAACTCTGGAAGAAGAAGAAAACTGCTCCCTGGAGGATGTCAGCCTTTGGGTGCTGTTTAGGCATAAGACATAGGAAGGGAAGATCACAGGAACTGATTTATCCTGAGTCAGACCATTGGTCTACATGGGCCAGCAGTTGATTATCCAGGATTTTAGACAGGGTTCTCTTCCAGCCATCCCTGGAGAAACTGGAGATTGAGCATAGGACCTGCAAAGCAGGGGCTCTATCATTGAGCTATGGTCCTCCTTCACTTATCCTATTTTTTATGGTAAGAAAACCAGAGTCAAGCAGAGCCTTGCCTTCCCGTATTGGGCAAAGAAGCCCCTTCCTAGTAGGGCTGGGCAATATATCAATATATTGTCCCCAGCTGATTTGAAGTCCATATTGTGATATCAGTTTCATAATTTTTGACCAGGCAATATAGTGCAAATCATCTGTGTGCTATGCAAAAATCGCAATGTGGGGGAAACCGTGAAGCCAGCCAATGCCTCTACATAGCTCCATCCTTACTTCAGACATTGTGATATATCAGTATATCGTGATACTTAGCTGGTGATATATCACGATGTTGAAAACCAAATATCACCCAGTCTTGCTTCACAGAGGGATTATGCCAATGGCTACTAGCCACAATGGCTATGTTCTACGACCACTTTCAGGCAGCTTGCCCCCTGAATACCAGCTGCTGGAAATCACAAGTGGACTGTGGGCTGTTGAGCTCAGGTTCTGCTTTGCAGCTTCCCATAGGCATCTGGTTGGCCACAGTGAGAACAGGATGCTGAACTAGATGAGCCAATAGGTAGCCTGATCCATACCTTTTCAATGGGAAACTTCATGCTGAAAAGCTGACCTGTTTCTTCAGTCCCCCACATTGTGTCAAGCAACTGTTGTCACACTTTCCAGTGCCTTTCCTCATCACTTTGCTTATGGAAAAAGTCAGGGTCTTTTTTATAAGTAGGTCTGATGCACAAGCATGCCAAATCTATTTTAATTGCACAACTTGAATTGGCTGATATGCAGCTAAATTCTGCCCGCAAAATAGTGACAGTCTGGAAGTGCCCCCCCTCAAAAAAAAAACTAACCAATTACAGCAAACTCTCCCTGCCTGCCCTACTAGAGGGTTTCAGGAATTATTCTGCATTAAGTACATACATAGTGAAATAATGAAATATTCCCCTCATTTCAGTAATCTAGGTTTGCCATATTGTGAAAATCCAGACCCAAAAGTTGTTGAGCTATTTTTGGAAAATCTCAAGAAAGTTTTAAATTTTGAGCTATTTATAATGAAATTCACCAAAATCTACACTTCCTACATGGGCTGCCATACATCCAGATTTCCCTGGACATTTCAGCGATTTCCACCCGGATGCTGCTTAAGAGGGCCAAATACTGGCTATGTCCATGAAATTCCAGACATATGGCAACCCTACAGTAATTGAAACAACCTAACACCAGAAAGGGGGAATTTAATTCAATCCTAGGTATGAAAGCCCCTGCAGTCAATGAGCTTATTCCATAGTAAGTGTGTTACATAGCTGTCAACCTTTCCCTTTTCTCACGAGGAATCCTATTCGGAATAAAGGAATTTCCCACAAAAAAAGGGGGAAGTTGACAGCTATGGTTAAGGATGTAACCTAAAATTTGTTTAAGTTGACTTTACATTCAAATAGCACAGAAATCTCTGTACAACAATTGCAGGGGGTGTTGCTTCCAAAGGGCCCAATAACTGTAGTGGCTGTCACATGACAACCGTAGGAGCATAACACAAGGCTAGGCAGCATGGAAAGTTTAAGTAATTTTAGCCGGGGGGGGGGGTTGTGGAATTTAAGCGGAAGATCATTTAATATGAAACTCCTACTCTGTTTTATTCTCTGAGAGGAAAGCGAGTAGGTGGACAATGAAATTTGAAGTTCTGCCTGGTATTCCAGTGCAAACAAACCATCAGATGAATCGGATGAAGATAATGATGTGATGTGCATAGAGGAAGCAGAGGCTGAGCTGAATACTTCTTCTTCTTTTTTTTTTAAAGCCTTCCCCAGGGAGAAGAAGGGAGCCAGAATACAAATAGAAGCTCAGGGAGAGAGAGAAAAAATGCCTTTGGTGAAGGGAAGATAGATGTGCTTTCCCATGCACGCCACTGCCAAGCAGCGTGGAGAGACAAAACACCTTTTGTGTGGGTTCATTTACTATAGATCAACAGGGCATTAGCAATGCAGCAAGCTGTTTATGTAGAAAAAAGCAGCATGCTGTCAGATGGCAAGTACAGTGCACACACAGTAATAGCTATTCAGATAAGTCACTCGGGGGGGGGGGATGTGCAATAATGTCCCCCATAGGAGGGAGAAATATGAAATGCAAAACACCAAACGTGAAAGGTAGTGGAAGCAAAGCAAGAAGAGCAGATAGATAGATAGATAGATAGATAGATAGATAGATAGATAGATAGATCTCACAATCCTACTTCAGCATTTGGGGGCCCTTCTTCTGTGATTAAGCATCAAATATTGTACATTATGCATACATACATACACACACACATACACACATACATACACACACATCCAGATTTAAAGTCAGCTTGCAAAGCAGCCGTCTCAAGCAACAAAGATGAAGATAAATGGAAAGTCTGCTTTCATAACTGAGGGGGGAATTAAACATCATGAAGCCTAACAGTGGGCTTTTGAAAATGTTTTTGCAACATTTTAACAGGCAGAGTTAAAACATGAGGAAATATAAATCCATTAAAACATCTTTTGCTTTTATTATATAGCTATGAACCGGAGGGTTATTTTGCCAGTTGGGCTTGCAGCTCTTTATTTGTGATGAGACCTACCGGTAGCCACATGCATACTACTTTTTTATTATAGTGAGCATATACGTCTTTGTGGCATCATTTTACACCAGACTTTTAAGATATAATACTGCATTCAGAACGAGAGCTATTTTCACGTTTGGTAGCCCTTGCAATCACCTCACACATGTTTTTCAGGAGCTTAAAAGTAAAACTTAAGAATTACCGTATTTTTCCGTGTACAAGACTAGGTTTTTTTCCAAAAAAATAATGTCCAAAATTTAGGGGCATCTTATACACGGATAGATCTTCCCCCATTTTCTTAAATCGGAGTCCCCCAAAATAGGGGGCGTCTTATACATGGGGGGGCGTCTTATAGGCGGAAAAATATGGTATCTACCTAGCACACACACACATGGCAATTATGAGGCAATATCAAATGGCGTTGTAAGCTTAGAAATGTGTAACAGCACATGGAATGAGTTGCTGGGTTGTTGGCAGTAGGTTGGTTCTAGAATGGATATGGGATTTATAGAAGAGGACGATCCCAGACAAACCTCAGTTATTAGAGCACCTTTGGGAATGTCTCTAAATGATGGGCTTCCATTATTGCCGCTTCACAAAGGGCCCTCGGGTCATAAAACCTTCAGAGAAAATGCTACCAAATGTCTCCAGTAACAAATGGCTAAGCAGAGTACTGCTTAGTGCTAGAACTGCGAAGAAGATTTAAGATACAGTTAAATCTTTGTGCTGCTAGCTCCTCTCTTTTCTTTTCCTTTCTGTTCGTTAAAACATAAACATGTTGCATCTTCCCATCCAGTTCCTGGATGTTTGTCTGCAAGAAACTCACTTTGACCAATCAGACCGAGGAAGCAAACAGTTTTGCACATTGGGTGTTTTAAGGCTGCTGGGATGGTCAACTTTGTTTCTAAAAATGTCTTTACTTTCTTCATTCAGACGACTGTAGAAGTCAAGCATCTTGTTGCAGAGAGGGTTCTCTCCGCTTTATCCCAAGGAAAACAGTCACATGAGAAAGGTTTAAACAGGCACACCCATTATTAAGATGATCAACCAATACCTGTTACAACAGCAGTAAGCAGGGAAGTGGAAACCAAACCAAAACTTCCAAGATATCATACATTGACCACTTAGTGGGTTTTTCTTCTCATTGCAGTGGGTATGAAAGACTCTTGCCTGCCCTGACACAGTGAGATCTAGAACTAACCGATTTCACTATAATTCCTCATTATACCTAAACATCAGGGAATTAGTCCACTCTCTTGCTACAAATGGTATATATGGAATTTAGGGCCTACAGAGCACAGAAATCCAAACCTTTACTCAAATCTCAGGAGCGCTTGTGTCATTTTTCAATTTCTAGGGTTTACCCATATCTCTATAATAATAATAATAATTTATTATTTGTACCCCGCCCATCTGGCTGGGTCTCCCCAGCCACTCTCTAACATTATGCTATCTGTTTTGGGAATGTATACCCAGTTTATTAATGGGAGTTATTGGTGGGGGAGGGGTTACACTATATTTAAAACATAAGGAAACAGGCAAGAGTTCCAAGGGGGTGGGCAACAGTGTGGATTTATGTTCCTCACCCCTGCCCCCGACCTCAGATGTTCTAGCTGCCACTCTTTTTAATTCTCTGGGACACAAGTCACAGCCACACCATACATTTAAAGCCCATACATTCCTTGAGAATCCTGGGAACTGTAGTTTACCTCTTCACAAAACTACAATTCCCAGCACCCTTAGCAAACTGTAGTTCCCAGGATTCTTTGTGGGAGGAAATGTGCTTTAAAAGGGCTTTTACATTTACAAAGCGGATGCGACCCCAGCAGCCTCGGAGGAAACCACCCTTGCCGGGAAATGGTTGACAAAACAGTGAAGAGCTTCCACATTCAATCTGCCACTACCCCTTCCTTGAAGTTTTGACTTGTCATGGCGGCAGATGCAAGTAAAACTGGGAGTAAAGCTGTTTAGCCTTGTTTAGTCCTCAGGCATTGTGTGTGTGTGTGTGTGTGTGTGTGTGTGTGTGTGTGTGTGTGTGTGAACCTGAGGAAAATTAATTGAGGGGCATATTATGGTTTTCATTTACTCCTATTAAGCAGTTTCTCACATGAGAAGATGCCTGGGAGCGAGCGGAACCTTCCCAGGAAGTTGTAGTTTGCCAGACTGCGACTGAAATCCTATGCCAACCTTTGCATTTCAAGAAAAGCAGCCTCAGCTCAGTATTCTCCATGGTTAGTTGGGAAGCACAAAGGACTCAAGATAAGACGCTTGCTAATTGCTTAAAACTATTATTAATTTTGCCCACCAGATTTCAAATTTAAAAGGGCAACTGGGTGCAATTTAACTTAAACACCATGTGTAAGTGAAGGAATGCATTCTTTTCATCGCTGTTTCCCACCTCAGGTATCGTAGCTGGCTTCCTCGTAGCAGTTAGCTGTTAGTTGTTCCCTGTGTTACAGAGGCGCATGTGGCCTCAGCTGAAAATCACGCATTTCGTGGTCCCATCTTGAACAGTCCTCCAGCAGAGAGTCAACAGGTACCCTCACTTTTGACTTTCTGACGTCTCTTGGAGATTTACTTTTATGCAGGCAGGTCTTTGCAGCTGCTTGACTTTTATTTTTGATAAGCCAGCCACCTTTATGATTTTCTGTATTTTTATTTTTAAACGTGGTTTATCTTTTACCATTGTATACTGCCTTGCTATTTTACCATATAGTGATACAGAAATGCAATTACGGACAAACAAACAAATCTTCCCTAATTTGCAAGGCCCAACTTGGCATTTTTAGTGACGGAGATGGTAGAACTTAAGACTCCATAATGTTTCAGGTGTTTGCCTGGAAAAGCAAAGGATGTGGGTCTGGCAAGGCATAGCTCTGACCCGAGTCTGCTAGTTTTAATAGCTGAAAGTATTTTATCCATGGCAATGGAGAGATCATGTCAGGGCAAGTCATAACAAGGTAGCAACTCAAGGTGTGAGATAAAGTAAGGCAAGAACAAGAGGACAGTAAGAGTTGGTTGCTCACGTCAGGGAGGTCACACCGCTTGACCCAGAATGCTAAATAGCGGAGATAAGCTAATCAGGATGGAGCTTTCAGTCACTACTTAGGATCAGCCCTAGAATAGCTGCAGGAGCTACTCACGCTGCTCCAGTTTCATTTGCTGGCTAACATGCGTCTCTGGCAACACAAGTCCCAGTGTTTACCTGCTATCCCACAGGTCCTACTTCCAAGGCCTGTCTTGCATCATGGGTCCTAGCAGGAAAATGATTAAGACAGGCTAGAACAGGGGTAGGCAACCTAAGGCCCGTGGGCCGGATGCAGTCCAATCGCCTTCTCAATCTGGCCCGTGGATGGTCCGGGAATCAGCTTGTTTTTACATGAGTAGAATGTGTGCTTTTATTTAAAATGCATCTCTGGGTTATTTGTGGGGCCTGTCTGGTGTTTTCACATGAGTAGAATGTGTGCTTTTATTTAAAATGCATCTCTGGTTTACCGGTATTTATGGGGCATAGGAATTCGTTCATCCCCCCCCCCCCAAATAAGAGAGAGAGAGAGAGAGAGAGAGAGAGAGAGAGAGAGAGAGAGTACACATGCACTGAGTACAAATTTTGACAATTTGTATATTGAATAACAATTTTAAAAGCAACAACAGGCCTTTGAGCCATGTTGTGGATCTTGACACTATCACAGTGGTACACCGAAGCCACTGGAACAGTTTCCCTGTCAGAGGTAGCGAGGATAGGTTAGCAAGATTCCAAAAAGATTTGGAATATCATGTGTTTCTTCCAGGAGGCTAGCTTTCACTCAAGAGTGTCATAAAAATGGAGTTATTTTTGCACCACGTCCAAATTCTGTACTATTACTCCAGTGACAATTTTGGCCCATAAATTTAGACAAAGCGCTGACAGTATCCTGCAGCTTTTAAAATGTGAATTATTAGAAGGACGTCACTCGTGCCTGTTGCATGGCGCTGGTTCCCTCAGTCACGAAGGAAAGGTGGCGTGCTTGGAATTATGCATCTCTGAACTAGTCAATAGCCCCTTAAACTTGCCAGAGGTTGTTGAATCTTGAACACAAGGATGGGGAACCTGTAAACCCCCACCCCACCCCCGGTTTTGTTGGATTCCAGCATCCATCAGCCTTAGCCAGTATGGCCTAAAGTCAGGGATGATGGGAGTTGTAGTCCAAAATAACTGCAGTGCCACAGGTTCACACACACACCCTGCTTTAACATGCAGAGTGCATAATCTGCTCAGTGAGTTCATGACAGATGAGTGAACATAGGCTTGCAACCTACAACTCACTTCAATCTCTGCGTTTCTTGACTGTACATTAATTACATTAAACGAACAAATAAAAAAATTGAACTGACTTCACACGTATTTATTCCTGGGCAACTGACTCTGTAAACAGGTTATAAGACTTAATTTGTGTTTAAAGGGCCTATACTTTTCTGTCTCTTTAAGCTCCTTTACAAGTTCCTTATCTCATGTTCTCTGCTGGAGATCTATAAACCCACTCTCTTCATAGTTAAAAAGAACATAATGAGATTAGATCGAGAGCCAGCAAATCAACAGTTTCTCGATGGATTTTCTAAATTCTAATTAGAATAATGTAATTGTGGTGAGGTTTCCATTTTCCTAATAGGCCAGGGATGTGATTATTTTTCTTTCTACATGAGCAACATAATTAATTTCTTTCTGTATATGTTTCACAATGGCAACATTGAAAAATTATAAACATTGTGAAACACGTTAACACAAAGTTTTTTGGATTATCATACAAAATAAAAAATTATCCGTAAGAAAAGATAGCAATAAATAACAAGTAACCAAAACAGAATTAATGATTTACCATTTATAGCTAACAATGATTTACTGGTGGAATTTACAGGCTCTTAGTAAGTGTTTCTTTGCCACCATGTTGTCATAAATAACTCGTGTTAGGGAAAGATTATGTTACTTTAGTATGATTGTAGATGAGTGATCACATCAATGCACAGTGTAAGAAAGAAACAGACACAGACTTTCAATTTGTTGACATAGAACAAAAATGACAAATGAAAAGAGGTGTTCTGTCATACTGGGCATCGCATTCTCGGTGATCTGAAAATGGAGATGGACCAGAGCAAAAGGTTGGAAGACTGTTATTTCACATAATCAAACATGAAGGGCAAATAGCAGATTTAATTGACACTAGTAAATAACAAGTGTGAATTCAAATTTTCAACCTACAATGAAGGCTGTGGTTCTGACAAAGCCAGGATTTTACTTCACAATTCTGACCGATATTAAATATTAATTCTTTTTAAAAGCATCATTGCTACTGGTAACAATAAAATGTCTAAAGGTAAAGGTAAAGGGACCCCTGACCATTAGGTCCAGTCGCGGACGACTCTGGGGTTGTGGCGCTCATCTCGCTTTATTGGCCGAGGGAGCCGGCGTACAGCTTCCGGGTCATGTGGCCACTTCCGGGTCATGTGGATCTTCTGGGACTGATTTCTTAGTATATCATGTCAACTTCTAAAATGTGTTCTCACAAGATGTGTTCATACCCTACAGAAAGAAGCAGCAGCAAAGCATTCAGTACAAACCACTTCCCAAGCGCCTCCGTTGCAGGTGTGTGTTCCATGATTGGATCAAGTGACGATGGAATTTTTGGCATTAGGGAAGCAAGAATATCCTGAAAGGGGTCCTTATCTATAGAGGCTTCTACTTACCCTGAAGTCAGGTCTTCCTGTACTGATGTTTCTTCCCTACGTCTGGCAACCGTCAGTAAGAGAACATGCAGGTAGGAAAGGGCTGCGATGGCTCATTGCAGGGTCCAAGGCCCCTAGTGTTACTAGTGAGTAAGGCCCTATTACCTTTCAAGGAGAAAC
The DNA here is from genome assembly GCA_034641385.1 of Darevskia mixta. NCBI lineage: Eukaryota > Metazoa > Chordata > Lepidosauria > Squamata > Lacertidae > Darevskia > Darevskia mixta. Next base: position 19,417,158 of record JAWWNH010000001.1, read on the forward strand.
TAGCCTGAAAATCTGCTTTGGATTCCTTACACTAGGAATAGCCAATATGGTTCCTATTAGATGTTCTATTAGGAACCAGTCAACATGGTCCTGGGTGATGGGAGCCGTAACACAGCGACATGTGGAGGTTTACCTGTCCCAGAGCTACATTTCCCAGCACCCTTAAAAAATGACAGCTACCACTGTATTACACATTTGCATTCAACTATCTCCCTGTTATGTCAGATTGTGTTATGCAATATCTGTGACTACAGTTCTGAGGTAAATTTATTCTACCTTTTGCCATGCCATACAATTTTTTAAAAAGCTCATTCTTTTAGAAGACACTGTTGCTGACACTTAAAAGTGGGTGTTTGAAAATGCACCGTAATGACCAGAAGGACAACATTATTTTTCACTCACTTTTATGAACAGGAATGCAATTTCTCCCTCCGAAATTGGTACTCAGCCACTAGTTCTCACACTCTTTAATGCTCTCATGAGTAGGTAACATTCTTTCTTTGAGGAAAATATGATTGATTGTTACAGTGACAGTAATTGCATTTTAGCAAAAGTAACTATTATAGTAATTTTCTCCAGGAAAGAGACATCTAACTAACTTAAAAAAGCATGTTACTTCTTAACACATCAACTTTGGCAAATTTAACACAAAAGAACATGGATTTTAGTTTTGGTGCCTAAATTTTAACCTTAAAATTCCTCTGAGATATGTTTTTACGGAAATGCTAATATTGGCCCTTGTGAGTTGTGTTATCTTACTTGCAGCTTGTACGGCGCCGTTGTTTTATTTGATTTTCGTTTGTTTGTTTTGTATTGTATGATGGGCGCAAATGCCGGAATAAATGACTCTCTCTCTAACACAAAATAATTTTTTTTAAGTGTTCACAGATGTAACAGCATGCAGTCGGCCTAATTTTAAAGTATTTTTTATGCTGCATCTCTCATGACACTCCAAAATATTAAATGCCAAGAAGAACAACAGAATCTCAGGTTTCCCCCAAACCCACTTCCTCATAGTCCATTCCCCCCCATCTCTATCCTCATCCCTTGATTTCTTTCTGTCCCTGCTTTACTTGCCCAACAGCAGCTGGTGAGGCAGTACAATGGGCAGCAATTGCCTGCCACCACTGAATGGTCCCCCCCAAAGAGGGGACACATGTGGCCTTACCAACAGGAGATAAGAGATGGTGCTGATGTAGGAAGATGTAATCAACTGGCAGGACGACAGGGAGGAGGAGGAAGAGGAAGAGGATCCCCGTGAGTGGTGTAGCCCAGATTGGGCCATACCAGGACAAGCAGGGGATGGGGAAGGAAGTACTCACATGGGCATGGGCGAGGGGGTGGAGGTCAATGCACAGGAGCCAGAACAGCAGGACCCATTGTCAGAGCCAGAGGGGCCCCTGTCCCCATGAACATGGTGGGCTCTGAGGCGTAGGGAGCAGTGGGAAGTGCACTCTAGGAGGCTGAGGCAGGCAAGGGCCCACAGCCCAGCTCCCTAGCTGGCCAGGTGGGGCTCTCTAGCTCTGGGAGGAAGTGGGCTTAGAACAGGTGAGGGTCACATGCCTTATCAAGCCTAGATGCTGCAATCAACATGCAAACTACAAAAGGGAAGCAGAGTGGAGATGCTGTGTCTACTCAACTGCCTATGGCTATGTTGATGGACCTTACCTCTCTACAGGACTGTGCTTTGGGTTTGACTCTGGACAGTTTCCTGACTGTGGGACTTCAGACCTGACTACTTGGTTTGACCCTGGACTTTGCTTGTGTGGCTTGACCCCCAGACTTTGAACTTTGGACTTGACATACTGACTTGCTCCCAGGTAGGCCTGGGGTTCAAGACAGAGGATGTGCCCAGCGTGGACTGTTGGTTTTAGTGCCTACACCTTTGCAGGGTGTTCTCTAGTCAATCAGCAGCTATTCAAAGTCAAGGTTGTTGCCTCCCAACTACCATGTTTCTTCCACCACTGGTAAGGACATGGGACTTCCTTAGGGACTACTTGATGATGGCAGCTTGGCCTTGCCTGTCCATCATGTCCCATGGACTTCTGCACATGGCCAAGACTAAACACTGTGGCTGAAATTTAAAGGAGAACACTGGTGAGGATTTCATCACCTTTACAGTGTTTTCCTGCTGGAAGAATCACACCCTAATCTGCTTTTATGAGTGGACCAATCTGAGTGTGCAATGTCAGGTCAGTGTTCTACCCCTCCAGGAGGACAATTTGTGGAGAGGGCTATTATTGGTTTTATACATTAAGATTATCTATAATGATTGGTCTGTGATAGAATTTGAAAAAGCCTTGTACCATAATATCAATGTGACAAATGTTCCTGTTGCTCTTATTGTAGACAATTTTGTGCATTTTTGTGAGAAAGCATTACACAACTGTTCTAAGTAGATGAACGAATTATACAACAGGATTAAAACAAACACACACCAGTTTTACACATAATAATAAAATGAGTTTCAATCCTGGACTTGATGTAGAAATGTGAAATGGGCAGTACAACCAGTAATGATGAGAATTTCTGCTTCACTCATAATTCATTGAAAGAGAAGGAGCAAGAAGAGAAAAATTGCAGACATCTCTGTACATGGAAAGTAACTGGAATATCTGTTTAATGTACTACTTCATTCCCTTTCCCCTTTATAATGACCTTCAACCTTGCTCTGAGGCAAGAACATATGGGAAAGTTAACAATATGGAAGAAAGTATATAATCATACAGCACAGATACAGCAACTTGTCATATAGCGACAGTAATTCTCGTGATGGACTACACGGCAAATCATAATAATGTTCATAAGATAGCAATGAAGGTGCATTAGCATTTAATTTCATGTATTGCTTCTGGGCATCACCTGAATACTAATTAGTAACTAACCCTTTGGAAAGGATGTGATATTGCACATCTTGAGCGAATCTTTCCTCACTGCCTTCTGGAAACGTCAATAATACAATTTCAATGCAAGGGTATGTAATGTGCTTTTTAAAGTGGAGTGGATATCAGAAGTGTTGTTGATGGATAGGTGGACTGGGTTTTTTTGTGTTTTTTTTTTTTTGCTTCAGACAAGGCATCATGAAAATAAAATAAAAAACAGAATGTTTTCAATTTTTTAATTATCATGGGGAGAAAACAAACTTTAGCAAAAGCAGGCTGGAAAAGTCTTCCATTTCTAATTCTTTATGTAAAGCTCCAAAGAATGTAATGTAAAAAACAAAACCTGTTGGGTTTTTTTGTTTTTTGTTTTAAATTAAGCACCAAATCCTGATATTTCAGTGAGCAAGCATTAAAAAAACAGTGGCTTGATCCATTTCACTAAGCAAAAAATGGAAATATTTGAACCAGGATATTTCCAGAAGTATGAGAACGTGTTTTCAGTAGCAGTATATTGTTCCTTCCTCACCTTGTGGGGCACCAATCGGAACAGTTAATGTGCAACTGTCCTTTCCAAAAAGTTGCAGGTGGTAGAAAACATGGTGGCATATGAGGCAATTGTGTGACTGACCCCAGAGAGCCCAGTTCCATGTGGAGCACATACAGTGAGGACACTCACACAAACATGTACAGGATGAACATATGGAAAGCACTTCATATTTAACTTGACAACCTATACTCTGAACTATCGGAGAGAAGAAACTCATGTCCATCTTTCTTTCTTTTTTAACGTTCAAAGCTGGTAGTGAAGCTGTTTTGTTAGTTCTACATATTTCCCATCACGTAAGGTGAAACAAAAGCATTCCTTGCTTATTTCCACAGACAATTCTCCCAATATTTTAATGTTTTTATATAACAGTGTCTGTAAGTTTATTAGGTGAGCAGACCACGTGAAAGTTAGTTTTCCAAAACGTTAGCTTTGCTTCTTTCTTTCTTTTGAAGTAACAGGGTACCTTTTAAATTGCTGGCAGACAAAGCTGCCATGCCAATGTCATAAATCTAAGCCAGAATAGAAGTAACCTAGTTTTACAGAATGAGATATTTCACAAAATGAAATTTTCAAACAAGGGTCATACAACAAAACCCCCAAAAGGGAGGAAAGCATGAAATACATGTTTGTGAAAGGTTTCGCTGGTTTATTGGCTGCATCTGTGAATACATCTTTATTGCTTCTTAAGACAGGAATCACTTATAAAAGTAATCTGTAATTCTCCTTTGCTTCTGTTGATGGAGTGGATAAACTAAAACTGAATCCTGATAAGGCAGAGGCACTGCTGGGGGTGGGGTCCCACATCCTGCGTCAAACAGCTGGTGGGTAGCAGTGGACTGTCACATGATATTTCTGACAAATAAAGTAAGCTTGACCACTTAGGCCAAAGAGTGAAAGAAGAACATAGCCCTGGTTGCTACCCTGCAAATTTTTAGCAGGGTCACCCTATTCGTTCAGCCCAAATTGCAAGTGAGCAACTGCTTAGATGGAATGAACTCTTCAAACTATGGGAATCTCCCTCCTGAGAGCTGCATAAGCTTCTCTAATACTCTTTAATCCACCTTGATATTGAAACACTAGACATTCTGGCACCCTCCTTCTGATTGCCAAATAAGACAAATAGTTGTTTTAAAGGGCTGAGTGCTTCTGTTCTCTTCGGATAAATCTCATCAAGCTATGTAGCACATTACCCAAGTAGAGTTTGTTGCTACATTTGGACTGAGGGAAACGGAAGGAACTTCTTGATGCGAGTGAAAGTCTATCCTTAGCTTGAGGGTGGGTGAGGGAGAAATGGCATCCACAGCACAAAACGAGATAGCCAATTTATGTCTAGAAGAAGTAGTATTTTGTAATTTACAGGGAATCCATGGATGTGCACCCAGTATTGTAGTCAAAGAGTGGAACTACATTGCAGGATATTCTGTTTGGATTTTTACAGAGTTGGGCTTTAAATAATAATAATAATAATAATAATAATAATAATAATAATAAACTTTTATTTATATCCCGCCCTTCCCAGCCAAAACCGGGCTCAGGGCAGCTAACAATCATCAAACCACATAACCATTGAGCAGACAGTTAAAAATACAAGTATAAAATACACTTTAAAACTTAAAAAATTAGAATTTTAAAAGTTGCACTCAAATTACCCCAAAAGCCAGACGGAACAGCTCCGTTTTACAAGCCCTGCGGAAGGGTGCCAACTCTTGCAGGGCCCTTGTTTCTTGTGGCAGATCATTCCACCATATCGGGGCCAGAACCGAAAAAGCCCTGGCCCTGGTGGCTGCCAACCTGACCTCTTTTTGACCTGGGATCTCCAGAAAGTTATTATTTGATGACCTCAAGGTCCTACCCGGGGCATTCCAGGAGAGACGGTCCCTTATTTCATTATTATTAAGCACTTGCCTGGGCCGGCCAGCTGTCCCCTCCCTGCACACATGCCCACTCTAGGGAGCTAAGGAGTCTGGCCCCCTTGATATTTGTTTGAAGGTGACCCAGCCTCCTCAATTTTGAGGGGACCTGGTACGCTACGACATCACACGCAACACACATTGCACATCACAGTTCCAGTGCCGGGCTCTGCCAAAGCACTTGGCCTCCTCCCGAGGATGTGATGCACATTGTGTGTTGTGCGATGGGCCCCTCAATCTTGGTTGGAGGCAACCTGGCGTCTCTGCCTCCCTGCTAGGTTTTAGCATCCTGGAGGGTCAAAGGTCCAGAGCACAGGTGCCCTGACCAATCCAAGCATCACATCCATATCCTCAAGCCTTACTAACTGAAACACATCCAACACAACAGGATTAGACAGTGCTCTGGACACCCCTTGAGATTTATCTACTATAACAGCAGGGTCAAGATCCCGGTGGATGCAAGTGATTTTATCCTCAAAATGCTTTGAAACAAGTAACAGTGAGCTGCTGCCTCCTTCGGGACACACCACAACAAGCCCTGCACTGCTCAGAAAAAAACACTTCAGGGCCACACAATGAGGATGCAATATAGAGGCAGCCTCTTTAGAGGGGGAAAAGGTGCCAAAAGCCTAAATCTCAACAGGAAGTGATCTGACCATGACAAGGAACTGATGTCAATATCCCCCACTTTCAGATCACCCTCTTCCTGCCCAGTCAAGGAAACAAGGTCCAGAGTGTGGCCTGCCACAATTGTTGGGCCGGTGACATGTAGAGAAAACCTGTGGTTGTCATGGCAGCCATGAAGTCCTGAGCTATCCCAGAGCCAGCTGCTTCAGCGTGGATGTTGAATTACCCCCGTACCAGCAGTCTGGGAGTCCTCAACACCAGCTCTGTCAGCTCAGGCAGGGAGATAGCTGGGTAGCAAGGCAGGCAGTAAGGCAGTAGAGTCCTTAATCTGTCCCATTTGTCCAGTGTCAATAACATACACCCTAGATTCCACCCTCCCTCAACTGGAGGGAAAGCCTGGGGGGTGGGAGAGAGAGAGAGAGAGAGAGAGAGAGAGAGAGAGAGAGAGAGAGAGAGGTGGAATACTACAGCAACTCCCCCTCCCTGACCCTCAAGTCTTCCCTGATGCTGCACCGAGTACCCAGGTGGGCACAGCTGGGTTAGACCAGTGCTACCCTGCTCATCAACCCAGGTCTCAGTGATGCAGACCAGGTTGGCCTTCTCATCCATAATCAGATCATGGATGACAGCAGTGCTTTTCTTCTAGGAAAAAAAAGGTGCTGGTACTGCATACCCCTGAAAAAAAGAGCAGTGGATGACAGAAATCTCACTAAGAGTCAACCTTTCATTCTGCAACAGCAGCCCGAGACCCAACGGCTGGCCGATAGGACAACTGCAGTTCCCCAGGTTGGAGCGGTGGCTGGCACGTTATTGAATTCATGTTAATAAGCCGCAATGCTGACCTTCAGTAAAGGTAAAGGGACCCCTGACCATTAGGTCCAGTCGTGACCGACTCTGGGGTTGCGCACTCATCTCGCATTATTGGCCAAGAGAGCCGGCGTACAGCTTCCAGGTCATGTGGCCAGCATGACAAAGCCGCTTCTGGTGAACCAGAGCACGGAAACGCCGTTTACCTTCCCACTGCAGTGGTACCTATTTATCTACTTGCACTTTGATGTGCTTTCGAACTGCTAGGTTGGCAGGAGCAGGGACCAAACAACGGGAGCTCATCCCGTCACGGGGATTCGAACCGCCGACCTTCTAATCGGCAAGCCCTAGGTTCTGTGGTTTAACCCACAGCGCCACCCACGTCCCTGCTGACTTTCAGTACTAGGCCTTAATTCTGAGCTATGCATGTGAGCCAGCACTTGTAAATAATTGATTGTTTCCAACCTAATAGCAACGTGACACACTTGCATTATTCAGTTATCACTGGTTGGAAACAAATCTGTGGTTGTGTGAACTGTTCCTGGGAGTCAAGTTGAGAGATGCTAGTTGCTTGAAACTCAGGGAAGGATGGGGAAGAGGTAGAATTTGGCAAACCACCTTTTATGAATAGGCTAACTATCATATTTAACATAGTACTGTCGATGAAAGGAAACATCTTGAGCACTAAGCTTATCACTTGACTTCGGATTCATGGCTGTAAGCCATCAGTGTAAGGCTTTGATTATCATTTGATATCAACTGCAATCTAGAGTGTGTGCTACGGGAAGGTGACCCAGACATCTAGGATTAAAGTATAACCCAGCATCATATTCCCAACAAGAATCCTAATCCAGACTCTTCCACGCCAACTTTAACCTTCAACATGCAGCTGACAATATTCTAAAGTATAGTTATATAGTGGAGATGTTTTTGTCCTTCAGAGATATTTCAGCTTCATCATAAATTCACATTTTGCTGATTACATTCCAGCATTGCAGTAAAAGTCTTTGTACTTTCCAGTCTTTTGCATGATCAATATTTTATTCTATTCATTCAGATATTGTAGATAGACATGCATTATTCACACACTGGATCATCTTGTTTTTTGATGGAGATTATCATATATGCTTCCCTCACTTGCATGAGTCACTTATTTGCCCATAAGGCTTATTATGCCATTAAAAAAAAATCTGTTCATTTATACTTGTCATACCCACCCTGTTTCTTTCTCATTATTACTTTAACCCCTCCTGCATTATAATTAACAATTCAGGTTGGGAAAGTAAGCAGAAAAAAATAACCAAACACATCAATTCTCTGTGCTTCAGATTTTGTGATAAAGGCACATAAAATGTTTGTTTCTCAACAAAGGTTTGGTTCACATGCATTGAGGGGAAAGGCCTCAGGCTTGCACACCCTCCCCCTCCTGACAATTTTTTGATGGGAACTAAGGCCGGTGTGTGCAAATGCTTATGCAAAATGAGTATGCACTCCTATCACACCCTTTTTTCACAATAAAAATGTTGTCCAATTCAGTGAAATCACACGCAGATCACAGGTGTCCAACATGACCAGCCTTAAGTGTCTAGTACTAATTATTATAAAACAACTCTTTCCTATCGCAATTTGAGTTTGTACCTTACGGCTGCTTTAGTGCTTTCTTATGTAATTAATTTAAAACAACACTACATGCACACAAATTGGCTTCATCGCCAAAGAATAATCACTTCATTCATTGGGTTTATTCTTCAGCAGCTTATTTTTGTGTGAGAGGCAGAAGCACAGATGAGAAGTCAATATTGGTTTAACAGTCAATCTTTCTTCGCAGGGAACTCTGGGAATTATAGCTCTGGGAGGGGAATAAGAGCCTCTGAGTCTAAGGAACTCTAAACCATGACTGTTTAAAGTGGTATCATAGTGCTTTAAATGTATGGTATGAAGGTGGCCAGAGTCTTTGTTAGCTTTTACACAGCAACTCACAGAACAGTGCCACTGCTAGAAGTTCTTCCACTAGCGCATCTCCAGATCCAACCAATGCATTTAAAATTGTGTATTTATTAGGTGATCCAAAACATTTTACACTATTCGATAATCAGTGAAATGGAGGTGTAGTACTGAATCTGAAAACAAAGTAAATCTCTGGCGTTAATATATTGTATAACCATGTAACAAAACTCTTGACTGGAATAGAGTAACCATGTTAAAATAAGTCCGTATTGAAGATCCCTTCAGATGCCTGGAACAAAAGGAGGTGAAAGCAGAGCATTTTGAAGAAAATAATTTACCAGTGTTTAAATATGCAAATATATACGTGCCTCTTTGGGGCTGAAAGGAACCAAGCCCATCACAGAGCAACCTGGGTGTGTGGAAATTGTAGTCCTATGGTCTAGAATTATTCTTAACCAGGCCAGCCACAGCTTCATGAGTTTCTAGAAATGATTTGACACTAAAGTTGCTAGTTTCAACCCAGGAATTTCACATGCAATTTTCAAAGGGTCTATGGCTCCAACATTATACTCACTTACCTGGAAGTAAGCACCAATGGGGCTTGTTTTTGAGTAGGTATGTAGTGAACTGTACTGTGAAGCTGCTGGAAATAATAGAGCTGTAGCTTTTCTTGCCTCATTCCTCCACAAGTCCTCGACTTCTGTAGCAAGTAGGATACCAAGTGTGCCTTACAGCAGGTGGGGAACAGGGTAATATACCTTGGTAATATACCACTCTGTGCAAGTCTATTTGATGCCCTCCCCCCATCCCTCAAAGGGCTTTGGGAAGGAGATACAAGGCTCTAGCAGGGTCCTAGAGTCCTCCTACCTTCTTCCAAAACCCTGGTAAGCAATTGTCTGGCTTTGGGAAGGAAAGAGGAGGACTCTAGGACCCTCTCAGAGCCCTCCTTCCTCCTTCCTGAAGCTAGACAAGTCCCAACAACAACAACCAGGCTTTGAGAAAGTTCCCTCCTCAGCTGTGCGCCTGGTGCAACTGCACTGCTCACCCTGCGCTAAATCCACCTCTCTGGGGAATGAAAGCAGCTGAGAGGAGCGATGATGGAAAGGAACAGCTCCCATTATTCCTGACCACCGACCTTGCTATCTGGGACTGATGGGAACTGAAGTCGAACAGCACCTGTAGGACCACAGGTTCCTCATCCCTGCTACAGATGTACAGAAAGCTTCTTTGGGTTGCAACATGGCAACCCTAGGTAACACTATGCGATACAGTTAAATCCTGCCCACCTGAAGTTAATGGGATTATTCATGTGATTAAAGTAAACTGGATTTTGTCCTTCGCATGCCACGGCATCTGCAAATAAGAAGGTAATTTCAGTATCTGCAAATAAGAAGGTAATTTCAGTATGTCGATCCTTTCATAAGTTTCATTCAGACACAGTTTCTAACAGGGGTCAGCAAACTTTTTCAGCAGGGGGCTGGTCCACTGTCCCTCAGACCTTGGGGGGGGGGCAGACTATATTTTGAAAAAAAATAAAAATGAACGAATTCCTATGCCCCACAAATAACCTAGAGATGCATTTTAAATAAAAGCATTTACTTATGTAAAAACACCAGGCAGGCCCCACAAATAACCCAGAGATGTATTGGGCACCTGGATTAGTGTAATAATAAAAAAATAAATTATTTTCAGTAGTAGCACCCAACTCTGGAATGCCCTCCCCAGAGATGTGATCAAACCAACGCTCATGGCGAAACCTCTGCAATGGGCCAAAGTGGTACCACTCATTTGGCTGATGCAATTGTTTTGTTAGTACAGTCATACCTCGGTTTGCTTTCGCTTCATGTTGCGGAGTTTCAGCCTGCGAACGTGGCAAACCCGGAAGCATATACTTCCGGGTTTCGCCGCATGCTCAGAAGCGATCTGCGCATGCGCAAAAGCTATCTACACGCTTCGCGCATGTGCAGTAGCGATGCTCTACTTAGACTTTTCGGGGTGTAAACAGCACCCCAAAATGGATTGCGTTCGTAAGTAGAGGTACCACTGTATATTGTTTGCTTTTATATTAAGCTATACCTAAAATAAATATACTTTCATTATATTTTAATCTTATTGCTGGCCCACGTAGGACCAGTCTGGATAGTTGGCCTTGGTGAAGATTTGACGTTTTTCTCCCCCGAAACAGTTTTGATTCTGGGCTTCCACTGAAATGAGGCTGCATTTTAAGTTGTATTTTAATCAATTGTTTTTATACCTGATGTTAGCCACCCTGAGTCCGGTCTTGGCCGGGGAGGGCAGGGTATATATAAATTAAAAATATTATTATTATTATTATTATTATTATTATTATCATCATCATTTATTTATTTATTTATTTATTTATTTATTTATTTATTTGAGCTGGGATTGTGGAAACAACGAAGAGTGTTTATAAATAATTAAAATGAATAAATAAGGTCTACCCCACCTTTCTTCCATATAACTCAAGTTGGTATCTCCAATCTAGGCGCTGACTAAGGTTCATCAAGGTTGCTGTGCTATTTGCCTTCCAACCATGCCCTGGGACCATTTGCACAGCAGCCATGGTTGGCAGACTAATTAACTGTGACATTAGATGACTAAGAACACTGTTTGAATGCACCTGTCTGTGCAACATATTAAAAGGACATTATTACACATAGTTTCGATTGTGTAATCATCCCTTTCTGGAGGTTTTCCAGAGCCTGAGCATTTTTCAAATGGCATGATAGGATTGTATTTTAGTCTCTAGTGGCTTTTAGCAGTGCCCTTGGAGGCTTTGGCTTAGCATATTGTTAAGTTTACTGAAACTTCTGTTTTATACAACATACTGTCTTGTTTCATGCATTTCAAACCCTTGCAACAGGAGACTAGCTACCTAACTGAAATTTTCCATTGAGGCCAAACATCTAGCTCACCTATGTATGTCTGTTTGATATTTGGTCTGTAAAGATATTCAGATATATTTGTTTCAATCTACAGATGAGCCCCAATCACTCGTTCTCTGTATTGGGAAAGTCTTTTCTGCCCTTTCATTCTTTTTGTGTAGTTGATTGTACCCCTTTTCTTGTTCTTTCCCCCATCTACTTTGCCTTCAATCACACATTATATCTCATCTTTCTTGTGTCGTGGAACCCAACATATTGCACGTGTGGTTCACAGGTGACCGCCCATCTAGACACTGATTAGACTCAGACCTGCCTAACTTCAGAAAGGTGTTGGTGTTAAGATACCCTCAGATCACACCCTGGGACCACATCTAATTTTAAGCGAAATATATGTGTGGTGAGGTTAACTCTGCAGATGGACTCTTACATCACGTTCAATTTCAAATCAAGAATATTTTGAATAATGATAAAGCTAATTATTGTAATAGTTGCTATCTGAAATTACTGAATTATGAGGTGACATGAACCACATCTCCCCCACATCTTTTGTTCATCGAGAATGTAGTTGAAGCTTATGGCCAATGCAAACATTAGGCCCCATTCCCTAAATAGTATTTCTGGCCTGTGGATCGTAGTGAAAATTTGAGACAAGTCCATGCACATATATGACAAAAGTAATGTCATCCCCATATGACACACAAGTAGCAAAGCAGTTAAGTACAGAAATTTCCCAAGCACATACTAAAATAGTTGATCCTAACCAGAGACCTGTCCACACTTCCCTTTCTTTGCATGACTTGCCGAAATGTGACTCATGTTTCCAATTATCCGCAGACAAAGACTGTGATATACCGGTAAAAAGGCTGGTCACCTGAAAGTAAACCCCACTGGAAATATGATTAGGGTTGGGCTGAAAGTAATGTGTGAAACGGGACTTATGCCCTTTGTAAGTTACATTGATTTAAAAGTTGATACTGCTTTGCTTTAAACAATTGTCCTTAAAAGGATCCTCTGCAGAGTTTAGTGGTGAAATGTGTTCTGGATATTCTCTGGATGTATTACTATTTGGCAACTGTTCTTCATCACCATGATTTTACAGTACAATTCACTATTTGACAGGTGACATGCACAAGGTGATGGGGGTAGGGAGGGGGAGAAATCTGATTTGCAGAATCGAGAGAGATATTTGGTGGCTAACCTACAGCAGTAGTAAGTCTTTAACATGTTCTACCAGCTGACATGCAGAAGTAGCCAGTATCTGAGAGGTGGTCCATGGCAGCCATAAACATTTGACAGGATCTGACAGGTGATACGCAGCAGCAGTCAATATTTGACAATATGTCACAGGCAGTTTGTAAAACGATTTACTGCAATATTGCATTCACACATTTATTAATCGAAATGGTAGAACTTCAAATTTTGGTGTAAAATTTGATCCCTTAAATTCAAAGTTTAAAATCCAAATTTCAAAATTTAAACTTTGACAGATTTGTTTTAAAATGGAAAGTTCTGCTTTCTTAATTTAAGTGAATCTGAAGTATGACAGGTATAACTCAGTTAAAGAAATAGGTAAACCAATTCCACAAGGGTTTTTGAAAAAAGTAAAATAAGATGCTGCTCATTTAATTCTTCTCACTTCTTGGGATTAGTGGAAAATTATGTCTTATGTCACACAGTGGAAAAGGGCAGAATAATAGAGAGGACATACACCTATTATCCTTTTCTTTTTTGTGTCTGTGAGAGCTGGCTATATGCTTTGTGTTTCAAGTATTTTTTTAATCTTTCAAATAAATAAGTTCTTGAAAATGGTAAATAATTTGGATGGTAATGTGGTAAAAAAATGGGTAGGACAGACAAATATGTTCACTGCAATCGTCAGTGGAGATAAAGAAAAGGGCAAGTCCTGCATTATAATCCTGTATGTGTGGGAGGTAAGGAATTTGTTGCAATTAGTGTTTATGAAACACAGATCAACATTACAGTGCAATCGTATACAAGTCTACTTATATGTAAGTCCCATTTAGTTTGATGGGGCGTACTCCCAGGTGGTGGGTATAGGATTGCAGCTTTAGCTTATGCCTCTTGAAACAGGTGAATTGTGAGACATTACTAATTGCCACTCTAAGTCTGCATAGCCACAATGTAAGAAGTAGGCAAGTTTCAGTTAAGCAAATTATGCCTTTAGGAACTGACTGCTTTGTAGGTTAGCCCAAAATACCTCTTCCTATTTATTGACGAGCAAGCTCCAGAGACATCCATGGCAATCCTAAAGACTAGTGTTGCCTTTTCTTTTGTCTTGCTAGCTTGTTTATACAGTTTGAATACTTTTGCTAAAATCATTAGGAACACATTGATAGTAACTGGTTTTTGTTTTTTTATTTTACAAAGAGAGCATATTCCCACTAAGAGATTTATTTTGATATACTGGAAATGCACCCTGTTTCTACAATGCCAAATGTGTTTGGTACTGTCATTGAAAGTTATTAGCACACTGGTGATCACCACACACTTACAACTTGATCAGCAGAGATGGCTTATGGGGAAAGCCACGCTCACTTTCCTAATAGTTAGGGGCCCAAGAAGAGTGAGGACAGTCTATATTTCGGTTCAAGTTCAAGAACAAGATTCTAAAATACACACACCCCTCCCTCCTTAATTTGCTTACATCAAAAAGAAGAAAGCAAACAGCCCGGAATGAAAAGGTTCAGTGATATATGGCATATAATGTATGGGATTGATGGTAAACGTGATAATTCTGTGTCTGTAATTTTCTACTCCAACGTCAAGGTAATGATTCTGAAGCTGCTGAGCCTGATGGGGCTGTAGTATAAACTTGTAGAACAAGTTGAGTTTCAGTGTTGGGATAGAAGAATATCAAAACTACAGGTTAAACAGGGTGTTGCAAGATTTAATTAATATTTGTAATTCATTCCAAGTTCCTCAGCAGAAATGGTAGCACCCAATCTGCTCCAATATACCCTGTTATTTCCAGAACTGCATAATCCTACATAAAGGTAAACATTAACTATTCAGGTTGAGTTGGGATTGGGGAAGGAGACATACTTTGCAGTACATGATAAACCTACTGGGTTGCAAGTTTTCTTCAAAATCTATTGCCTACTGTTTAGCACTCATTGTTTGGAACATGATCTTGGATTAAAAAGTACACTATTATACCATGCCAGTGCTTGTGAAATAGAAAGCTATGAATAGTTCAGGAAGATGGAAGTTTTACTGAGTCCTATTATTAGCACATTCCAACACCATGAAATGCCGAGGAAGAAAAGCCTATAAATTGTTTTCTGGTGGCCCACATAACACAGTTTGGGAACCCCTGATTTAGGGCACCCTTTCCCAATCTAGTACCTTACAAATATTAGACTACAACTCTCATCATCCCTAACCTTTGGTGATGAAAGTTGTAGTCCAACAACATCTGGAAGGCTGATCTAGCAGATATGATAGTGAACAACTGAAATTCCCATAGCCACTCACATAAACCACTCATTAAAGTGATGGGTTTTTTTAATTGTTTATTTAAAAAGAATGCAATTTCTTTTCAAATTTCTTTTCTTTTCAAATTTAACAAGGTATCAGCTGCATTGATTTTAGCTCAGTAAGGATGCTATCCAATACATACAGGTACTTACCTGGGGAAAAATGAACTCAGTGGGATGAACTTCTGCATAGACATGCAAAGGATTGAACTGTACATTGTTTTTACCATATTTGCTTTACCTTCATATTTTAATGTTTCCCCTCATCATTAGGTATAAAAATTGCAGATCCGTCAACTACATTAAGCCTTAGGAAAGAATTATAACTACCCATGGAGAATCAGATACTACAGTATTCAGTCAATTTATTTGGCTTTTCTTTTGCATGAGCTCCTAATTTAACTGAATGTTTAAGTGATTGCACCTTTGGACTTTTCAAAGGACCATATGCACAAGCAAATGATGCTGGCTAGGTGGAATAGCCACCCATGGTTTGAGAACCACAACTGCAAAACTATTAGTCATATGTGACTATGGTAGTCTTCCTCATGAAGGCTGGGTTAAAATGGATAGGGAATCTAAGGCTTAGGACCCAATTACAGCCCTCCAAGCCTCTCACTCTGTCCTTGGGGCTCTCATAAGGCCATTTCCCCCCTAACACCCCAAGCCCCTAACTCGCCATGCTCCACGCCCTCCCCTCAAGAGTTTTGTCTAGCTTGAATGTGTCCAATGTTACATCTGAACACCAACTCCCACCTGCGCCATCTGGAATGTGTTTTAAAATCTTCTGCAGTATAAATATTATCATGCCCTGGAATAGAGAATTCAGGTGCTGAATCCTACTAGCCATGTAGGCAAGATAAACAAGAGCTGAGGTATCGTCATACTTGGGGGAACCCTGAGATATGCAGAACCAAAAGAATCTTTAGAAAAACAAACCTAAAGGGGCATGCTCTCTTGAACAGCCTAAATATGACTGAACATGCTCAGTGACCAAAGATTTTTCTGTTTGGATTGGCTTCTTGGTCAACCACTGATGTTCTTAAGCTGCGGTCGTTAGTGTTTATTTTCTACCAGAAGGGATTTTATTGCAATTACAAAATTATGATTTTATTTCCTTACTGCCATATTAGATTGTTGTGTATTTATGTGGTGCTTGTTTCAATGTTTTTGTAAGCTGCTTTGAATAATATTCCACAAGATAATGTGGGATATAAATTATTGAAATTATCAAGTAACAGTGGTTACTTCAGTAGATAATTTCCAGGAACATTTCAATCATGCCGTTCTGCATTTTCCATAGGCTCAATTCACCCTCACTTTTGGGTAATTAGCAGCAGCTTCTTCCTACCTGTTGTGCAACCTCAGTCACTGCTGCTAATACATAGCTCAGTGAGAGGCAAACACATGCAACAGATAAATTATGGGCTGAGCCATTCATACCAAAGACAGGGACTCCTGTCCTTCCTGCCACCTTTCATTTGGTGGATGAATATACTGGTGCACCATTACAGCTACACTAAAATCCTAGTTTCCCCCATTATTTTTTTATGGGTAGTTCTTACTTAAGCTCACGTCCAGCTTGCAGGTTTTCCACAGGCATCTTGTCGGCCACTGTGAGAACAGGATGCTGGACTAGATGGGCCACTGGTCTGATCCAGCATGCTTGTCTTATGTTCTTAAAGAGCTCACATCTCCAGGCAAGACAAATGCACTCCACCCATTCATATATAAGTAAGGGGCCTTGACTTGCACAAAATAAACAGCCCCCCCTTTAACCTCATCACTTTAAAAAAAAATCTGTATTTAATAATTAACATTCAGCTGGACATCCATGATTGAAGTCCAATGTCATGAAATCCTATACATGTATGCTCAGATGCAGCAAGGACTGGGTTCAATGGAGTTTTTAGTTCTAGGCAAATGGGTACATCATTGCAGCCTTAATAGGTCATTTGTTTTATCCATAATGAACAGCTGGACTGCCCATAATTTACCTGCATGGGAGAAGCGCACATACAAAGAAAGAAAGAGGGGAAAGAGTCTTCTTAAACACTGCATCCTTCCCCTGAAAACTGCCTTCTTACACATTTTTACTAGGAAGTCCCACTGGAAAAAGGGTGCTGAAAGGACTGCCGCCTTAATGGACCCACGCACGACTGAGCTCCGCGGGGTTTACTCCCGAGTAAACAGGGCACAAGGTTCGGGGCTGCACGACCCACTTAGGTATGCAGCCCTGAGTTCCCCAGTAAAATGAACTAAATGAGTCTGGCGTTTACTGTACTGTATAAGCCTGGCAAAGCAGGCAACGTAACCCCGCTTTCTTGCCGGGCTTCAAGCAGCGCCTCACCTTCCTCAGCGCCTGCCAGAAATGCCAAGACATGGAACACGGCGGCCGAACCCCGCCCAGCTGAGGGGTGGAGTCGAATCCAGGGGCGGGAGCAGAACCCGCCTACGTTCAGGCTGAACCTTTCCCGCCCCTTACTCTTTTTTGTTCAGTGGCTAGCTCGGACTGCCAATCAAATGGAGGCGAGCCCCCATCCCCCCTCACCCCGTATCTCTCTTCCTCCTCCCCACCACCACCACTACCACGGCGCGCGCGCACACACACACGCGCGCGCGCGCGCCCATAAAACGGCAGCTGTTGGGGCCGGCCGAGCCGGGTAGATGAGAGCGCGCGTGCGCGTGCGCGAGCAGGGTGTTGGTGGGAGGGAGGGAGTTTAAGAGAGAGAGGGAGAGAGAAAAAAAAAGCGAGGTGGAGAGGAAACAAAAACAATCGCCCGGGCGCCGCCATCTTGGGTCTGTTCTCGACACCACGCAAGTGAATGGGTAGCTATGAAATTACCACAGGGGCGCAGCAAGGTAGGGAGGGCCACTCAGCGCTGCCAGCCGGATCTGGGGGACGATAAAGCCGGTCCTTTCGCCCTCCTCCGCTCGCCGTTCCCCTTCCGGCGCCGTCCTGAAGGAGAAGGAGAAGAAGCTGCTCGACTCGGCCCTTCCTCCTCCTCCTCAGCTCTTCAACTTCATCACCGCGGGCGCAAAGTTGGGCTCAGCCGCCTTCCCACCACCGGGCCGGACGCCGGAGCAGCAGGTTCTTCTTCGCAGGCGGGGAGGAAGAGCTAGGAGAAAAGGGGGCGGCGGGGCTCGGGAGAGAGAGGCAGGCAGGCGTCGAGGCGCCGTCGTGGTGGTGGTCTTCGTCGTCCACCGTGGTCGCCCCTCTCTCCTTCTTCTCCGCCCGTTGTGTGGGAGGCACAAGGGGGCGAGCCGAAGGGCGAGAGCGAGGATTGACCAGGCTCCGTGACCTCCTCGCCCGCCTCCCTTGTTCTCTCTGGTCTACTCGCTGCGGTTGTGAACGGAGGAAGGCAGGGAGGAGGAGGAGGAGGAGGAGGAAAAGAAGAGGAGGGTGTGAGTGTGTGTGAGAGAGAAACAAAACAAAAGCCAAGTCGTGCACGGAGGGTCCTGCCTCGACAGAGACCGAAGAGGAGGACTCTTGTGGGAAATGGTGATCCCGTGAAGAGTTGCAGGGAAGGGGAATAGGAAAAAAAGAGAGAAAGAACTAGAAGCCTGCACGTACATCCAGCTTGGAAGAGCATCTACTGCAAAGCAAGGAGGGGGAGAGAAAGAAAAGAGATCGTGCATACCTTGCCCCACCAGCCCGGCCACTCGAGAAGACCGATTTGTCCACATCGGATCACCATGGTTATAAAAAAGCATCGCTTCACCTGCTTCATCCATTTTTGAGACCTTCTCTTGCACCGCTGCTTCGGGAAAGATCGCTCCCAAGCCTCTTTCGATCGTCGTTGTGTTTAAAGATTTGTGGTTTTTTTTAGAACAGTGAAGAAAGTAATTTTTCTGCGCTTCTCTACTCCACCCTCCAAAATAGCTGGAAGCCGCATTGCCCTCCCTCTTCCCTCCACCACTTTTGTGTGGTTTTTAAACCCCGAATATAAGGATATTTTAAGCATAAACTGAGGGAGGGAGTCATATGGGCTGGGGGAGTTTCCTTAAGGCTTTTATTTTTTTTCCTTCGAAGGCAAATCGAGTGTCAAATTATACCATCTACTCCTTTTGAGCGGGCATGGACAAAAGACTGAATGTAAAAAGTGGAAAGTGGAAATGAGCATACACTACCTAAAGAAAGATCAGAGAGACATTTGTGGTGCTGTGGAGGACAGATAAGCTCTGGTTTCTGCCCTGTCCGTGTTATTTGGTCTCAGCATTAATAATAGGAAACATCAGTGTTTCACAAATTCCTTTTTTTTAATTAATGGATTAATTTACTATTGCTCATTCCGATGAAAACAGGTTTGTGCTGACACTTGAAACTTATGTGGAACTATTTCTCACCCAGACACTACATACTGTTAAAGAGGCGTGAAGAAGAAAGTATTGTTTACTAATATCTGTGCGTCTTGCCTGATTCCAGTACTCCTGGGGGATATTTTACAGATTTTAAAGTGAAGAAAACAATGCTCCAAGGCAATTTGCTTAGTAGTCAGTCAATTGCTTTACTGTTGACCTTTTAAACTGGGTCCTTAATATGTTCTTATGAATTGAATTTTACCACTGTTTGTACAGAAGCCAAATGACGTGTATGTTCCCAAATACATACATCCCTTTACTGGAGGATCTACTGAGGAAGACCTAGATAGACTAGTATTGAAAATTGATTTTACTCTTACGAACACTACTTTCCAAATACACTACAGAAAATTTTAATAAAGTGAAAGAGGGATTTTCATATTTGGAGGACCTGGGAAGCTGGATATATAAGAATAACTTCATATCATTTCTAACTATTTGGAAAATGGGAGCTGCTACAAAGTTGGTGTTTGCTGTTTTTCTTATCTCTTGTTCTTCAGGTAAGTGTACAATATATAGTTTTCTTCTCAACTTAGCCTTGTATTTTAATATCCTTAACATTATGTTGCATTATTTATTAAATTAAAATATGAATTAAAATTTATTTTTTTGTACTTTTTTGTCAACAGCAGTGACACTACAGCGTGTGTGTTGTTTGGAATACTACAACTGTGCTTTACTGCTACTGATGTTTTGCAGACTACCAGTGTGCAAGCTAATAATTTGGAGTGTTAGCCATTCCTTCATGTTTGTCAACATTATAGTAACTTATCAGTAACTTGGTTTTAATATTCACAGCTTTCTCTTTTGAAAATTTATTAGTAGTTTCCTATACAAATATGAAAAATATAGAATTGGAAAGTTGTGTTGAATGATCTTAGATGAGAGGTATAAGGTTTAAAATACTTTTCACACAGTAGGTTTTAGGTTTTCTTAATCCTTCAATACTCACCTAGTAGGTGTGTGCTAAAGTAAATGGTAAACCTCAACTTTTGCAACAAAATCTTTTCATTATAAGAAATAAGTTTGAACAGGTTATGCTCACAGGACAATGCTTTACTGGGTAGCAAGCAGTGGTTGAAAGAATTGCTTCATGCACAGCACTTTGACTAGTTAGTAATGGATTGGATGGCTATTCTTGGTTTTCTCTTCACTAAATGTGCATGCTATAGTTGTACTTTAGTTTCCTAGGTACATGCATTCAGTGTTGAAAAGAGAAATAGATTTTATAATTGACATATTTGGTTATGATTTTACTTTGATTTACATTGTTATCTAGTTCTTGCTCTCCAGCAGTTTTGTAATGTGTGTGAGATTTTGCTGAATGGTACACTTTCTTGTGGTTATTAAATGGATACAGTCTAGTCTTGTGTCTGTAATGTTATTGATCTGTTCCGTGTGGGCTGACTGTGCTGTGAAATGGCGATCAGTGCTAGAGACTGAAGAGATTGTGAATTTTATGTAAAGGCAAAATAGCTAAATGAATAACAGTTTGGCATAAACAGTTCTATCAAATGAAAAGTTACAATACATTTTAAATAAGTGACACCCTTATTGGGTAAACTGTTGTAAACATTTCTGAAATTTCATATGAAAATGTTGCTTAGAATATTCAGTTTCTTAACATTTTGCTTATAGATACAATACTTCAGATAGAATCTATTTACATTTTCTTGTTCCAATTTGCATTTTATCAGCTATAATAGAGGTCTGCTTTTTTCTCTTCTATAAATGGTTTAACATCATTCCAAGGGGAAGCACAGGATGCTCCTAGATAACCTCACATTTTGAACTGATTCTGCTTACCTTTACCTGAAAGCAGGTTCTAGATTCTTGGTTGCTTTGTGTTTCAGACCTACCTAAGTCAGAGAAACATTTGATTCAAAAGGCTCCCTAAGTGACTTTAGCTCATAGAATGCTGTACATAGCAGTTATCATGCAGAAAAATGGGTTTTTGGAAGGCATTTCTAAAAGATGTGTGCAGGGTATAAGCTATTAGCAATGTACCTAGCAGCTCACATTAATGTACTCATTTTAAAGCAAGAAGTGCAACAGATTTAACTTCTGTAACTGAAATTATGGATGTGTCTTGCACTCTAGAAAAACATTTAGACTGGCCATTTAAATATGCTCACAACACAATGGACTATGTTTTTCATGTTTGTTTTTCTATGAAGGATAGGCATGAGCGAATATAATTTACTGAAACACAAAGTTGGGGAAACTATTGAATATTACTAAAAAGCCACTACATCTGAATGGATGGCCTACTCTGCCTTTTTGCTTTCTTCAAACATATTGACTAGTGTTGCCCAAAACACTTGGTCCTTTACTGCTAGGGCTTTTAATTTCTCTTGTAAGGATATAGCTTGTAGAAATTGAAACAGTACTGGTTTAGAAAAAACACCTTTCATATATTTGTAACCCCTCCCTGTTGGATATGGTGCTGTTCTCTGAAGAAACAAGTTACAGCCTTTTAATAAATATAGTTAATATGGAATGGTTTCTTCTTTTGCACCAAATGAAAAGTTGCATTTAAAATGTAATTAAAGCAGTGGTGGAAAGTTATTTTCGTGAAACATACTGTGGTTTACTTCTTAGTAAATGCAATTTTGAGAATGCAAAGGGGTGATCTTACAACCTCATCTTCTTAAGAATACAGTAATTACTCAATGTAAAACCAGTGGCCTTCTCTTTTACATTCTATAGAATGTTTAATGCAGTTTACATCTGTTTTAATACATATCCACAGAGTTGAGAAAGTAGTATAGGCATCTCATGCCTCCATAGAAGAGACATCTCTGGAAAATTAATGTTGAGAGAATGACTTAAGCAATCTTAGCCTCTTAGCTAGTAACAGTGTTAGTAATGATGTGGAAGAGTGCCTTATCTTGTAGTTGAAGTGGTGTGAATATCTGTAAATTCATTCAGAAGTTTTAGGTATGTTGCAGCAGCAGCTCTACTGCCATACAAATATATGGTGAAAAATTACGAAATCTGGCCCCAAATGCATGTTTGGGTCCTGGGTCTGAAAAGGTTAGGACTACTGTCTGTGCTTATTGTAGATAGCATTTGTATAAGGCATTTGTACTAGGTGCCTAGTCCAAATTTTGTAGGAGGCAAAACTTAAAAATAGTTTTCTAGGTTTGTTGTTGTTTAACAGAAGGTCACTTATAAGAGCTTTAGCCTTCCTGTTTTGTAGGTTACCCATCACCAGGACATGTAACCAGTTTACACATGTAAACATCAACAACAAAAAGTGTCCTGGTATACACACCATGCTAATCCGAATTAAGACTTGGTATGAATCTGTGGGCTCTCGGAGAGGAGATTGTGAACACTTAGCTGCTTCCTGGTTGTTCTGCTGCTGTTATAAGCCATGGTTTGGCTTAGTGTGCCTTGTGAGCTTGGTTTAGCTAGCTCACTGTTTAGCTTTCGTGGACAAACCACAAGCTGTAAATCCTAGTGCAAACTGTGGTTACAGTTCCTAGTTGGCCTGGAGAGACCTAACCACGAGTCTGGATTAAGATGACACTAAGCCAAATCTTAGCTCTGCTCAGCAGCAGAAACAGAATGACCAGGAATGCATGTAGTGTCTGTGAATTCCTTTACAGAAGCTTGCGTGTTTTTAGTAAACCATGGTTTGATTTAGAGTGACATGCAACCCCAGCCAGTGATGAGGCAAGTTCTTGAGAATACCTTTTGTCTAGAGAGGATGAAAGATGGAAGTTAGGGAGAAATTGCTTTCTTTTACTTATACTGTATTGCATAGTCTTAACACAGTGTATATGTATTTTAAAGAATGTTTTTTTCATGTACGGTATTACAGAAATTTGAATTTTAAAACACATCTTTAGAGTCAAGCTAGAGCCAAAGAAAATGAGCCAGGATATTTAATTAGAATATAGAAAATGAAGCAACTTGCTTTTTCTATACCTTAAAAATAATTAAGGTATCTACAGTGACATAGCATAAATGTGGTTATCATTAAATTGTTTCTATAAGCATACTTGTGTAACTGTCTATTACTAGTAGATTTTCATAAAAAATTATAGCTATTTAGTTCAAGCACTGGCTAATGTGCATCTAATAAAACTGAACTGTTGTTATGTACATCAAGGAAGAGCAAATAGTACAGTTTTGATAATACTTCACAATCCCAGCCAAACATCACAAAACATTTGGTAGTTCTCAGATATAATAATCAATTGTTGCCTAATGCAGCACTTGTATACTGAAAGTATTTTTGTAAATTGTTGTTTTTATAATAGTGCTCAAAGCACACAGGTTTCATAGTCGCTGCTGAACTGTCAAACCTTGAGTGTTCATAACTGGTGTAACTTTTGCTCTTTTGTGTCTGTCAACAAACATTGAAGTTTTGTGTTTTTTTAATGAGGTTACTGCATGGCTATACTGCAGCTGTAAGGGAAACCACCATGATATGAGATTTGTTTTAACAGCTTTGGGATTCAGATTTCAGCTTGTTTAAATTGCTTGAGTAACTGAAACGATTGTCCTTGTTCATTATGCTTGCTAAACAATTCTAACTAAAAATGTAACCTTAGCTTTGCAAATTTCCATAGAAACATTTGGGGTTTTCTAGCACACAAATTCATAAATCTGTATCTGTTTACAGATCTGTTGATCAGCAAGATGTGCCCCTTTTCTTGGTTGTTTTAAAATGCTTTACATGGGTATTTTACTGAGGTAAAAAGATTATGAAAATCTTTTTCCTAAGGTACTAATAATAGGGGCTATGTGGCAGATGTCTAGTAGAGTCCACATTTCTCTGTTATACTTTCAGTTGTCATGGTTTCTGGGAAAACTGCAAATTAAGTTTTGGTATAAAGAATTACCCTAGGAAGGAATCTGTAGTTCTCCAAGGAAGCTTAAGATCTTCACAGATCCCTCATTGTATAATGGTACCATCAAAGACATAAAATATGCTAGTCCTGGGTGGAATATATAGGAAACTACATGTTCTATCTCATGTGCTGATTGCCATTCCCAATAGTTTACTGGGGTTGTTCATAAATTTGACCAGTTTGCCTCCATAAGGTCCCCCTCCCAGGGAATTGCTAGGCATTGCAGCATTATTTGGTTGTAAACTTCAGACAGTTCCTATTCTTGGTGTACAGAGCAAGCCAAACCACTGACCCACTGTTAAAGTGAACTTGGACACAACAGAGGGTTTGGGTGCAGCTTTAGCAGACTTCACTGGCTGGGAGCTCCTGCCACCATTGAAGTCCCCCATTGTGGTGTCCATGCCAGTTGTAGCCAACACACCATCCCCCCTCAGGTTGGCTGTTTCTGGGGGTGAGAGGGGATAGAGCTGAACCAGCCAGGGACCTGCTGGATCCTATGCTTGTCTTCCTACTGGTGATGGACCCTATCTAGGCCTTTTCATTGTACCAAACTGGAAGTGGCTCAAAATTTAGTGACTTCCTCACCATCCACCTGGCTGCTGGTATGAGCGGCAGAGTTGGACTGCTGTGGTGGCAATGTTGCTTCATTCAGTGCCACTGTTCCTGGCTGGAGGTTAGGATTGCTCTTTTAAGCTGATATATTATGGGCACTTAGCTGACAGTAAGCCACATTGAATACTGTGGGGTTATTTATGAGTAAGTGTGTGTAGAATTGCACTGTTTTAGTTATATTTACTATGACAAAATTTTGCAATACCTTTTTTGTGGTACTGTAACTTAGTGACTCCAAAATAGCAAGACAGATATAAAGAAAGCCAAACTTGCTGTGCTTTCAACTATGATTTGAACCAATCTAATTTTTGAAGGGGAAATTTTGAAGCTGTTGAGCAATTGGGTTGAATAGCAATTGGGTTGAATAGCACAATACTTGCATAGAATAAACACTAATTTCTCACACTTAACTAAATGAAAATTAAAAATTCTCTTACCGTTTTCTTTTTAACACTGAGCAATTACAGTTATAATTATCAATCTTAAATATAAATTTTAGGAGGTTAATTTATACTGATTATAGATCAGCCTTCCCCAACCTTCTGTCATTCAGATGTATCAGACTCCAGCTTGTGCATCAGCCTCAGCCAGCTTGGCCAAAATGGACAGAGATGATGGGAGCTGCAGTCAAAAACATCCAGAGGGTCCAAGTTGGGGAAGGCTGTTCTAAATTAACATAACTATATAAATTAATCAAAGTACTTTAGCTTATGCTATTTCATTTGTGGCTTTATGTCTTAATGGAGTCTACATGAGACAAATATAATGGCAAGAAGTACGGTATGCCTGTATTATTGTTTCAGAAGTACAAGGTTGAATTTTAACTTTGACCATGCTGCGGTAGAAACTTCAGCAACTATTAATTCCTCTTTATTTTCCTCATTCATAGAAATTAAAGTTTTCTTCTGCAATCATGTTTTGGAGTTATTTAAACACTTCAGGAATATGTATATATCTCACATAGGCCATGTACTTAGAAATAAGAAATTCACTTCTCTTTTGTTTTAGCACCCATCGGAGAAAGCTATTGTAGCCACTAGTGCTTCTGAGAACCAGAGTATCCAGGCATGAGCCTGCAGTTTGCAGCAAATTTTGCTGACATTGCACAATTTTCGGAGCACTGCTTGGTAATGTTTTGGTATTTAGCCCTACATCTTAGTGTTTCATTGCATTTGTATACTACCCATCCTACTAAGTTGTCTAGGAAGTTTACATAAAAAATAGAAAAAATAGAAAACAATTAACAATAGAAATCTAAAATAGCTAAAGCACTTTTAAAGCAGAGGGTATTAAAGAAATCTTGCTTTTAATCACTGTTAAGTATCCATTGAAACTTCCAAATCGTGTGGGGGGTCATCTTCAGCTTGATTCCAAGGCAAGGTTTTGAAGAAATCTTGGCGTATTATGACCACTCTTAAAACACTTTGCAGATAAATTGCTTGCATCTGTTTTGACATGGGTTCTACTCAGACTTGGTGTTTACTGTATCTTTTATTCTTTCTTACAAGTTTTTATTTAAAAAAATAGATTCTTACCAGTTTATGTAGCCTAAGGTTATGGAAAGGATTTTGGAGAAGTGTGACTTACTATTTGTACTTCAAACTTTCCATTCCTGGCTCACTAGGTCAATTAGAGTAGCTTTGACTGACTGTGTGAGAGGGATTATTAATGCATTGCTGAATGAAGTTAGGATCCCAACTGCACAACCAACATGCTTTGAGTTGCTTTGTAAATAAGCAATTACCAGACTTAGAAGATTTTTGCCCAGTTTCATAGGTTCCCTACTTGAGGAAGCTGCTTAAGTATGTTACGGTGTCCTAGCTCTAGGTATTCCTGGATGATTGTAATAATAAAAAACCCTTTAAGGTGTTATGGGTGTCCAGAATGCAGCAGTAACCTTTTTATCAATTTTGGCTGCCTAACTAGTAGTTACCTTTCTGGATTCATGCCTTGATAACATCCATATAAGACAACTGTAAGATACTGTTCATGGGGCTGCTGTGATAATTTGCATATTCCTTTGGTATTATACTATTTGCATTGATTACCACTTTGTTTCTGGCCTAATTAATAGTGCTGGTGCTGACCTTTTTAAGGCCCTAAACAGACTGGGAAGCAAATTATATTGAGGACAGTGTCCACTCACATCACCTACTGTATCTCAACGCTTAGGTCAAAACTAGAAATCCTTTTTTTATGTGTGTGACCCAATATACAATGTGGAGGCACATGGTTTAGGTGTTTCTTGATCCTGAAACTGCATTTGTTGACAGGCCCAAAGGGGTCCACCTGGACCATTTGGACTTCTGCCAAGTACTAGAAATGTGGTTCATTTCAGGGTATTTGATGGAAGACCTTTTACATTTAGTTCGAATTCTGCTTGTCTCACAATGTCTCACTTTTGTGTTGATCATTCTGTTTAACTTGTTTGTTTACTGTGTTAGCAAACCTCAGTTCTTTTTCTAAAGACAAGTTTGGGATATACAAGTATTGTTAGCCTCTTATTGTGCTTTTAGTAAAGTTTTGTGGGGAGGGAACCCTAAGCTGTACAGGGTGGGTAAAACGGTTTTTTTTTTTTAAAGAAGTGTCCCTTTGATTTTTTTATTTAAAATGTTTTAAAATTTCCCCTTAAAAATGAAACTTTGTTTAGATCATGTATGAATGCAATCTATCTTGTCAAATGTTTAACTGTCTATTAAATACAAGTTAAAGGCTTCTTTTTCTGCCTAAATATTTATTTACTTGCATCATTTATTTCAAGAAACAAATACTAAAATACATTTTTTTAAACTGCGGTCGGCAGTACCAGTGTAAATAAATCAACAAAAGCTTGCATTGTTTTGCCAAGCCTACTTGGAATTGGGAGAAGAGTAGTTCTGTGCTTTGCATGGAAGAAAGGAATTCTTTCCTATACCTACCGGTATGTGCTTACTTTCCATGCTGGACATGGAGGAGGGAATGAACTCTCCATTTGTCCTTTGCCAGCCTGCTCACTAGTCTCCATGGAAGTCCATGCACCTGCCTTAATGCAATTCCTAGATGTCTATGGTTGCCAGACTAATGCTTAAATAAAAGGCTCATAATGTTAATATACTTTAAAGCTCATTGGGATCTCTTCCCACAGGGAAGGTGGTAAATGGCTGTGGGAGGTGGAGGGAGAAAAGCCCAGCTAGAGTGGATTGGTGTTGAGTAAGGAAAAGGAAAATTAAGGAAAAGTTCAGCAGGAGCAGGCTCTGCAGCCATCTTCACCTCTTCCCTTGCATTTCTCAGTGCCAGCAAGAGCTGTCTCTTTTTGATCAACTATTATAAATAACCTTGGATTCCATTCATACCCTCCTTGAAGTGGAAGGTGACCAGTTGCACTCTGGTGAAAGTCATGAGCAGAATGTTATTCTCCTTTCCTGCTTGGAATTGGGAGAGGGCAGTGGGTAGCTTAATGAAAACATTGGCACAGTGGCCTGGCTCACGTATCACAATAAACCATAGCTTCTGCTTAAAAATCTGTGCTTCGTTTCCCAGCTGCTGCGCTGGGGAGGAAACAAACCAGAGTCTGCCTTGCTGCATGTGAACCTAGGCTTGTGGTTTGTTTCTGCCAAACAAACTATCAGCAGTAAGCCAAGAAGAAATACTGTCTACTCTTCGTGGTTTGAAGAAAAACAAACCAGGGATAGAATTCAACTAACCTGTTGTACTTCAGTGATTCCCTCTGGCAGAATGGGACTCCCCACTCCATCATGTGTGTCCTGCACTATACTCAAATCTGCTCTGTACGGTTGGGAGAACCCCAGAGTAGGTTTAGGAGGCATGTAGGGAGAGGAGAGCAGAAGAAGATTCTGTCAAGCCAGGAGAAACTTTGTACTAACAATCTTCGCCTTAGTACAGCAGGAGTGGCAGAGGAATTGAGTGCAGACTTTTGAGCAGTGCACCAACATGCTAACTCATACATATTAAACCACTTTAAAAACTATGGTTTAATATACGGTCTGAACAACACCAAAGTAACAAGGCAAATTCAGCTAGAAACAGTGCATCACTGAATGGTGGCAGCAGGTTTATGGAACTCCTTGCCCAGTGAGATTAGGCAGGAATCTGTGTTTTTGGCTCTAGGTGTGTTTTAGGCAGCAGTTTTAAACTTGTTCTAGCAAGCATATTCCTGAATGTGACCCATATTGTACGCTTTGTGAACTTACGTGGCTTACACAGTATTTTGTTTTCATAGTGACTTGCTTTGTTTTATTTTGTATTTGCCCTAATGCATTGTATTCTGTACACGATATAGATAGTTTTATATGATCACAAAGTGTAAACATATAATGAATGAATAAAATAAGCTTGTGACCTGCAGGAAAGGGTTTGAAAATAAAAACTACTAGTATCTTAATGACGTTATACGTTTGGAATACTGGGTTGTCCTTTGATTTCAGTGGGATGCTAATTGCAAATAACCTATTAGGCAAACCTGGCAGTTTCAAAGTTAAAATAAACGTGATTACCACTTACAAGTATGTGAGGGAATTCATATGTCATTGATTTGTATTTGTAACTGGGGTCAGGAGTAATAAACCAGTGCATACAAAACTTTTAGATCAGTTTATCAGGAATGATTATCATACAGGTTTTTAATGACTTTACAAGTTCTACTGTTTGTTTTACGCCTTGAACATATTTAGAGAAAACACCTATAACCAAATAAATAATAAATAAATAAATAAATAAATAAGCCAGCAATCAAGTAAAACAATTGAATTAATCTCTTTGTGTGCAGGTTAAATCAATACAAAAGTTAACATTCTTATTTATTGAGTCTGAGGCTGCAAGCTAAAGCGAAACTTATTAATTTTTATTTTACTTGCTGCAAACACAGACTTCAGGGTGGTGTCTTGTTTTATTTCTGGAGCTGGGGAATTTGGAAGTGTTTGTTTAAAATCTGTTTTGGTAGTGCATTTGATTACTCTGAATCATAATATTGCCTAATCAGAAAAAGTCACTAGCATTTGGCATAATTTCTAATGAAACCACTGAAGGGAAGAGGTAGATGTAAATATTGCAGGCAGGAGTATGCTAACAATGCAGCACAAATGAGGAAACATTTAAGAACATGTAGAAACTGTCCCAACAGAGGGTATTTTTTTAGCCTTGTTTGCTAGTAAGAAACGTGTTAAATTATAAAACTTTCAGTTTGCATTACAGAATGTGTTGTGATGCAAACCATCCAGAAAACCCATCTTGCTACATAGTTCATAGTGATACTGTGGAATTCCCTACTGCAAGATGTGATGGATGACCACAAACTTAAGACAGTGGAATTAGACAAATACATGGAGGATATAAGCTTTCTCAGTGGTAACTTGTGATGATGACTACTACTTCTAGGGCTGGAGCTGGCATACCTTTGTATGCCAGCTGCTGGGGAACAGCTGGGGCGTGCTAGCATGCTCGTGTCCTGCATATAGCCTTCCCATAGCCATACATTTGAAATTGGCTAGTCCTGAGCTAGGTAGACCATTACCGGTATTCTAATTCAGCAGGGCTCTTTTCTATTCTTATCCACCCTTTATGTCACTAGGAATTTCATCCATTGTGCTCACTAGGGAAATCACACACACACACACACACACACTCCATGGCTCCCTTGACCATTACATTATTTCTGTGGCACCCCTGTGGGGCTCAGGTACCCAGTTATGTCACCCCTTGCCTGCAGAGCTGGCAGCCTCTCACCTTTTTTCAAATGCCCTCCCTTGTAGAATGTTCCCTTGGCCTCCTCTCTTCTCCCCTCTCCTTGGGAGCTCTCCGGGCAGCTGCTGCTGCTGTCCCTGGTCTCTGAGTCCCCACCCCCACCTCAAAGAGAGGTGCCTCCCAGAGGCAGCATTTGCCTGCAGAGCTTATAGCCAGGGCTGCTGCAATAAACAGCTGTTCAAGCCTTTGAGAGGCAGAGACCTGAGAGGGCATCAGAGGAGGGAGGGAAGGAAGGAAGGAAAGAGGGACAGAGGCCATTGTTGCCCGCAGCACCCCGATCATCATTCAAGGCATCCCAGGGTGCCACAGCACACTGGTTGAAAACCACTGCCTCTGTTGCATGATTGCCAGTAAGATCAATTTAGGTTCACAGACCTGAGAATAAAATATCTCATCAGTGGTGGCTTCACAATTATGGAACATTCCCAAATGAGATACACTTGCTTCCTGTTGTGCAAACTTTACAATGGGCTTTAAGATACTATCTGTTATAGTCAGGGCTTGAAAATCGTCTGATGCCAGTCGCATTCTGCGACTGGCAACAGACCTTTTGCGAGGCAGTGCAGATGTCCAGGTGCCATTGTTGGGCATCTAACATATCCACGTGGCTGCAATGCAACTCCAGTCAGTTGATCTGCAGGGCAGCAGGGCACCAAAAGGCACCTCTTTGCTGTTGTACTTCCCTGCAAATCACCTGATTGTCAGGGTAGCTTGGCACCAGAAGACACACATCTTTTGGTGCTGTGGAAACATCTGAGGCAATGACTATCAAGCCCTGCTGGCGGTTGCCGCTGGGGATGCTGCAGAGGAGAGGAACCATCTGCGGCTGCTGCTTGGAGCCCCATCAGCGCTGCAAATGCAGAGCTGTTCGTTTGGCTGCTCCAACTTTTAAAACAGTTCCAACAGCTGCTGCACTTTGGTGTCGGTGTCATGGCTCCAAAGACCCCCTCGTCCCACAAGGCAGCAGCAGGAGTGCATCTACTGTTAATTGCACAGTTAAAAGGTGTAATTAGTTATCTATATGCTGTTTTCCACTGGTTTTGCCAGCATTGTGTGTTCTGCACAAATACTGTACAGAAGAAAATATATATTTCAGTCCATAGCAAATAATGCACTTAGCTTTTTAAATCAAGCTTCTAGTTTCACTCGTGTGTGTGTGTGTGTGTGTGTAATGGATTGTGAAACCAAGCAGGAGGGTGCTTAGTAGGAATTGTAGTGAGCAAGGTTACATCCTTTTGTGTAACTCATTGCTCCTGCCTGTGACTACCAAAGCAGTTTCAAATTCAGTTTTTCTTGGCAAAGATCATGGATCATTATGCCACAAAAGTGTAAACATGGCCTTGGGTATATAATTACCAAGAAAAATTTGCATATGCCACCTTTTGAGGCATAGCTTGCTCATGGTTGATTACATAGCAGGAAAATACAATACCCAAAAAAAAAAAAAAATCCCACATCAGTATTAACAATCACTGATACTGGTCTGCCTTGTCACAAAGATTACTGAAATGTGTGTGCTTTGAAGCCTCAAAGTATATGGTAAGGATAGACAATACGTTAAGGAGTTTAAAAATAAGAGTAGAGTGTTTTGAAAACTGAAGTATGGTTCCAATATTTTTATTGTAAACACAAAATTAAACAACTATTAACAGTTCTATTAAAATAGTAACAATGTGTCACTTATGTGAATTGCATATTAATGCATGCTTATCAAAAAAATAAAAATAAAGTGTTGCTGATACCTGCTCCCCAAATGTGACTAGACATTCTGTTTTGGCACCCACAACCCAGGTTCCAAGAGCCACTTGGCTCCTAGCTTTTCTATCCCAGTTTCTAACACTGGTTACAGCGTGGCTTTTCTGACTCTTTAAGGGTGCTGTTTTCTTCCTGAGATTATGAGCTGGTTTAGTATGTTAAGATGTTGGTTCTTAGTAACATTTAGGTTGGGGATCACCAACTCGTGATTGATGACCCATGCATATTTTTTAGATATTTTGAAGGGGTGAGAGAATGGCAGGCATTTCCTTGACCTGTGGAGGGGGTTTTCTGAATGTGATTTATGTATGCTCAAGTGTGCTGTGCACTTGGACAGAGAGAGCAGGAGAGATATTTGGCACAATGTGAAGTCTTTGAGAGAGTGGTGTGTACTGGGGAATGTTTCTTGTTAGACGGCAACAGCACATAATGTGTGTTTGTGCGCGCACACAACCTTATGGTAAGCGTGAGGTTGTGGCGAGGGGAGAAGCAAGGACTGTACTCTCTAATTTTGTTTCGACATGCCCCCATGGCAGCTATTTTAAGACTGGCTCCCACATGTGCCTGCTGACCCAGAAAAGTTGGCAACTCCAGGTTAGCTCAGGGATGGGGAACCTTTGATCCTCCAGATATTGCTGGGCTATAGCTCTCATCATCCCTGGCTGTTGGCTGTACTGGGTGAGATTGATGGGGGAATTGGAGTCTAACAATACCTAGAAGGCCACTGTTTTTGCTGCACTTGGCTTGGGGACTTTATGCTGGTGATAGGTATGGCCACCCACATTCATGCATATGAGACATGCAGCAGAAGTTTAAATCACTCCATCCAGTGATACAGTGTTACATGACCCCTTTTACTAGTGCTGATTTGGGTCGTGCTGAACCTCTACTTGCTATTGATTGGAATGCTCCTTCCTGTTTCTGGAGTGTTCCAATCTGCTATTACAGTATGTGTATTGAGCATTCCAATGTTTCACAAGCACTTGGGAAAACATCAGAACATATTGGAACACTCTGATCTACTTTGATCAGTGGCAGATAGGAGGTATTTTGTTCAGTGCTGTTGGCCCTGGGCTAGGTTCTGCTGGACCAGCAAAAAAAGGCTTGGTGGGCTGGATTAGACTTGCAGTCCAGTTAAATCAGAAGTGGTGAATCACTTATTTGTATTGGTAAATATAAAGCACCAATGGGAAATTATTAAATCAGTGATTTCAGTTGCCTGCTACAGCTTCAGGATGCATTTGAAATTGCCTTGATTTAACTCAGTCCACTCTGATCTTCTAGCACAGGCATCCCCAAACTTTGGCCCTCCAGATGTTTTGGACTACAATTCCCATCATCCCTGACCATGTTAGCTAGGGATCATGGGAGTTGTAGGCCAAAACATCTGGAGGGCCGCAGTTTGGGGGTGCCTGTTCTAGCAGATTCTCTTGTCTAGTTGGAGGTTCCAAGGAGGTTGTGGCTTTCAGTGTGAGGAATGGCTAGAGTACCCTTGGGGATGTGGGAAGTTTGGACCATAGCCAGCGCCAAAAGAGATCCCAACCTCCCAACCTTTTCCCTTAGCAGTGTGCAAATAACACACTGTATGTGCAAGTAACACTGTAAGGCAGTTCTGTTTATATTCCTCAGGTGTTGGTTTTCTGCGTGCATCGTGCATTGGTTTTCAGCAGCTTATTGGATCTGTTATGTTGCGGTGGTGTGCCATCAGCAGTTTGACAAGTAACTTTAAATCTTACTGACATAACTAGAAAACCATATTCTTTAAAAGTCAATGACCATTTTTTCAAACCGTTAACTTGGTTTAGACGTCAGGCCAAATCATGGTTTAAACTTCCAAATATAAAATGGAACTGTTTTGTCAGCTTTCTTCTTCCATGCATTCAGCTTTGTAAGTTTGCTCCCTGCACCTCCAAGTGCAGTAGCTTCTGGAGTTGGAGTGATGGCTGTAACTTGCAGTCTATCCATTTAGACATTGCATCGTGATAATGTGACATGGTTTGCAAACCTGGTTCTGACTGTAATAGGCCAATTGTCTTTATCTTTTAAAAGTTCCTCATGGTGTCGCCCTTGCTCAAATCTTTTAGAGAGACTCCCCCTACATTAAGGTTGAAGTCACCCCATAGTATGGCTTTTCCATCAGCAATTTTATTTAATTTACATAAAACTTTTCAAATAAAGTCAAGTCACTTTGAGTTTGGTGCATATAGGGATCCAGCAGTTTACATTATTATTAAAGGGACAATGAATGGTTTAAAAAAATACAATTCTTGTATTTCAGTATTGAATGGATTTTAAAGTTTATTCCTTTGCCAAAAATGACTGCTACCACCCTGTCCTTTACTTGAACCTGGTGCTGTCACTTGGTGTTGAAACCAATTACCACTGAAGATTTTACTTTCCCTAGGGGGTTTTAACAAGAGATACAAAGGCAATTTGTGGCTTGTATGTCTAGGCATTTCTTTTTTATAGGATCACTAATTCCCCTCATGTTCATTGTTACTGTTTCTAGTGTTAAAGACTAACCTGTAACCAGGATACCATTCTCCTTGAGATTTGGTTAAAGTCACAAGTTAAGTATTGTCAACAATATCTGGAGGATCTAGGATGTAGCTGCTTGGTGTGTTGTAGTGGTCTCTGTTGTTATGTGTGAGATGTTTGCTGGATCTTTTGCTCCGGTTTGCATCCTCCCAACATCCATCGGAAAATTCAGCATGCTCTTCTTCCATTGCCTCTTCTTGTTGTCATTCCAGAAATAGGTTGATTCCAAGAGTGTTGCGGAGATCTGTTGCTTCCAGTCTATTTGTTGATGTCAGGTGTGTTGATCCTCTCATGGCGATAAGATGTTAGAGGAAGTCCCAGCGATATTTAATTCCAGCTTCTTGCAGTTTAATCATGCAAGCACATAGATTTTTCCTTTCCCCCCCTGTGTTGTAAGAAGCCAGATCCTGCATCACCATAACTGGACTGCTTTTATAAGTTATGGATATTAGGTTCCTTGGTTTTTTCCATGCTTCCTTCTCCTTCCTGTATCAGGCAAAGCAGACAGCCACATGACAGGGGAGGGGAGTTCTCTCCCTCAGTTTGAGTCAAAGTGCTCTGTGTTCCAGTTCAAAATAATCAGCAGAGGTTATGAGGTGTGGAAGCAGTGATTTAAGCATGAGGCAAATATTGTGCAGGATCATTCTGTTCTACTCTCTCTACAAAAAAATGAAAACGTAAATTAATTCTCCTGTTTTGATTTTTCTGCATCTTTAAGCTTGTTGAATGTATCTTCATTTTCTTTTTGTAATTGTTTGATCTTGTCTTAAAAAGGTAAAGGTAAAGGGACCCCTGACCAGTAGGTCCAGTCGTGTCCGACTCTGGGGTTGCGGCGCTCATCTCGCTTTATTGGCCGAGAGCCAGCGTACAGCTTCCAGGTCATGTGGCCAGCATGACTAAGCCGCTTCTGGCGAACCAGAGCAGCGCATGGAAACGCCATTTACCTTCCCGCCAGAGCGGTTCCTATTTATCTACTTGCACTTTGACATGCTTTCGAACTGCTAGGTTGGCAGGAGCTGGGACCGAGCAACGGGAGCTCACCCCGTTGCAGGGATTCGAACCGCCGACCTTCTGATCAGCAAGCCCTAGGCTCTGTGGTTTAACCCACAGCGCCACCTGGGTCCCATATTGATCTTGTCTTAGATTTGGCTTAATTATTTTGCTGCTGTATTTGTTTCTGTTAAACGGTCAAGCCACATGTTAAATTCTGTCAGTTTTGTTTCCAGTGGAAGCATTAGTTCATTCTAAGTATTTTTAATAAGCTCCTTTATTACTTCTGCTGCTGCAAGTTCATCTCCTCAGATATTGTTACCATTTTCTTTCTCCAGCGAGAAAGAGGCATCTTTTGAAGGCCTCATCTTGGCTGAGGCCTGCATTAGTGTCGCAGTTGAAGTGAGCCTTCTATCTCAGGGCAGGAAGAATTGATTAAATCCAGAGCTCTGCCCCGCCCCATAATTGGGAATCAAAAGTGGCTATATAAGAAGCATAATATAGCTTAGTTGGTTAGAGCCTGGTGCTGATAACACCAAGGTCGCAGGTTCGATCCCCATAAGGGACAGCTGCATATTCCTGCATTGATGGAGGTTTGGACTAGATGATTCTCACGGTACCTTCCATCGCTGATCTATGATACTCTATATATAGAGAGAGTATCTCCTTTTCACAGGATGATATTTAAAGGCAAAATGACCCCCTCTTGAATGCATTAAGACAGCCAAATTGCAGGCAGATCCCTCCAGAGCTCTTTGCTTAAAACTTTAATGTTTTAAAAGTATCTAGCTTTTTTATCTTCTGTCAGAATTGGGTGCAATTTTCAGGCATGGTTGTCCCTTCTGAGGTAGAATGTTAGCTGAAGTGATTCTTTGCAAGCGAAGACTTCTTTTTTCTTTTGGAAGATGAATAAAACAGAAAACACTTCACCTCCCTATATGTTCTGCGGACAATCAGTCTGAGAAGTGGTAACATGAGGCAGGTGCCCTTGGGTAAGTGCATGGTAGTAGTCTACCAATAAGCAACACAACTGGGAGCTCCTTGAAGGGACAAGCAGGTTTAGCTGATTTAAGGGAGAAGTAGAAGTCTGAGAGGGAGAACAGAGGAATGTTTAGAAACTTTGAACAAGCAATGTAAAACCAGGGTAGGGAAACAATTCACAATGAAAAAAAACCAAACATATGTATCAGCAGGATGGTGGGTGGACTCTGAGAAGTTTGCACAAACAAGGAGAAAGAATAGAACTGAATGAAAAGCAAATAATTATAGTAGGTGTTTGTTGGAAAAAAGGAAGGATTTGAATAAAGAGGAACAAATAAATAATATGACTTTTCCAACGATTGAACTAAGGGAGAGAGAATATGCAATGACCATATAATGTGAGCCCTCTTTAAGTTTTTAGAATATCTAAGCAAAGACATATGGGGAGGGAAGTGGTTTGAAAACAAATTGATTGTTGAAGTATGGATTTTTAATTGTTAGGAAATGGCAAGTGATTGGGGAGGAGTCCAACATCCCTTCACTATGATTGGAGTGCCCTGGGGAAATAATCACTGTGATTAAAACCCATTCCTGCCAATCAAAACAAAATACTTTCCCAAACCCTTCTCCACTGAAATTCAAGATGTTGGCTTTAGTTGTTAAAAAATAGGTTAGTTGATAAATTTTAAAGACCTTAAAAACTAACTTTCAAATTTCTATTGATTTCAGTTCAAGATTCAAAATTAGTATTTTGTGCCTAAATATTCTCCATTTCACCCAGAAAGTCTGGGTGACATTTTTTGCACATGGCTGACACCCAAGGATTACTGAAATGTATGTGCTATGAAGCCTCAAAGTATCTTTTAAGGCTAGACAGTATGTTAAGGAGTTTCACAGTAATGAGTAGAGTGTTTTGAAAACGGAAATATGGTACCAATATTTTTATTGTAAACTCCAAATTAAACATGTAGTAACAATTTCTGCTTAAAAATGTGATATTAATGTGTCGCATATGTGAATTGCACTCTAGTTCATGCTTATCAAAATAATAAATAAAAAGTGTTGCCAACACACACACCCCATGGCGACTAGACATTCTGTTTTGGCTCCCACAACCCAGGTCCCAGAAGTCATTTGGCTCCTAGCTTTTCTATCCCAGTTTCTAACACTGGTATCAGGATGTTTGGAGAAGTAATTTATCCATGTTGAGAACTGGTATGGTCTTATTTCATTCCTCTTCAGTTTTTAAATCGTTGGTGAGCTGAAGAGTCTTTATGGAACCAATACCAATAATGTTTCATTGTTTGTAGGAGAGATGTCAAGGTATGCCTCTGCTTTGAAATAGTGCTGATTAAGTAATACTGGAGAACTAGATTATTCATAATCTTGTATAGATGAACAATTTGGTTGTCCTTTGGCTGTGATGGTTTATAAGCAGAGGGGTTGGGGAGATAGTGGTGGTTTTATCCCACCTTTTGATAAAAGTTCAGTGCAGCAAACATGGGTAATCATGCTTTTCTAAGAACACTGTGAGGATAAACTAGGTTGAGAGAATACAATTTGTGACTCACAGAATTTCTGCCCAGTTCTGTCTACAAGTTTCAGATTTGTCTTGGAGTAGTAGGCAAACTGAAAGTATGTTACACATGCTTTGGTTACTCCTGGGTTAGATTACTGAAGTGTACTCATCTAGGTACACTTAGACCTAGTTAGAAACCTTATGATGCCTAGAGTTTTGACAGTGGCCTACCTTTTAAGAAAATCAAAATCTGATCCTATATCACCTTGTCTCCCAGTTTCTTGCTGAACTCCATTTAGACTATTGTTTGTTCACTTTTAGAGTCCCAAGGGGCTTGGAACCAGTACATCCAAAATGATCAGTAGGTTTGGTGATATATTATTTGTTACTCCCAGGATTATTACTTTCTATAATATTTTAATTAATTTGAAAGACATCTGGAAAAAATAGTTACCAGGTTCTGCAAATGCTGTTAAATGTTTTGTACAAATGTAAACCAAAAAATGGCAAAGGGTCCTTGAGCTCGACGTGTTTATAGTATTGCTTTATAGATAATATGAAAAGATTAATATTCCTCTTTAAATATGAACTCCTTGCATTGTCATAGTGTACTTTATATTCACCACAGTGATCTTCAGTACAAATCAATTGTTAGTACCAGTGCCAATACTGAGTAATCTCCACTGCAAAATGTGGGTTTCTTTCAGAGACCATTTAGGCAGCATAAAATATTGTCTAGGATGCTCTTGAGCATCACATGCTGATGAGAGAGACCTTCCTATACCAGGGCTGGGGAATTTGTGACTTTTATTGGATACTATCTCCCTTTAGCCCTTGACAGTATTGCCAGTGGGCAGGGATTGTGATGGGAGATGTAGTCCAGCAACATCTGGAGGGCCACAATTAGTAATATACAGTATTCCTATTGCTGGAAAGCATCCATAATATACCCATCTCTTCTGCCATTTTAAGCTTAAACCTTTCAGACATGAAATCCTGTTGCGTATCTCCCATATAACATCTGGTTGGGTTTCAGGAATACCATTGGTGTGAATAAAATCTCCTATCACAGGAACATACATAATTTCTTTGTACCAAATCAGACAATTAATCCTGATACAGTGGTACCTTGGGTTACAAATGCTTCGGGTTACGCTTCAGGTTACAGACTCTGCTTACCTGGAAGAAGTACTTCGTGTTAGGAACTTTACCTCAGGATGAGAACAGAAATTGTGTGGCGGCGGCAGCGGGAGTCCCTATTAGCTAAAGTGGTACCTCAGGTTAAGAACGGTTTCAGGTTAAGAACGGACCTCCAGAACGAATTAAGTTTTTAACTAGAGGTACCACTGTAGTTCCATTGTCTATACAGTGGTACCTCGGGTTACAGACGCTTCAGGTTACAGACTCCGCTAACCCAAAAATAGTACCTCGGATTAAGAACTTTACTTCAGGATGAGAACAGAAATCGTGTGCCGGTGGCGCAGCAGCAGCAGGAGGCCCCATTAGCTAAAGTGGTACCTCAGGTTAAGAACAGTTTCATGTTAAGAACGGACCTCCGGAATAAATTAAGTTCTTAACCCGAGGTACCACTGTACCAGGGGTGGCCAACTCCCAAGAGACTGCGATCTACTTTCAGAATTAAAATCTGGCAGTGATATACCCCTGTTTTTTTAGGGGTTCAGCTCAAAGTTCTTGAGCTTTTTTGGGAGGAGGAAAGCCCCCTTTTTAAGGGGTTCAGCTAACCTTAGGGGGTTAAGGTACAGGCTTTTGGGGAGTGGGCAGTTCTGTTTTTTGGGGGGGGAGGAAGGCAAGGGAAATTGGGGTTAAGTCACTCACAACAACATCGCTATGGATAAAAGCAGCCACACAGGGGGAGCTCCATCTTCCCTTCCTGAGTTCAAACAACAATGGAGGGCGGGATGAGGAGGCGGGGCAGGAGTAAGATTTACCAACGCAGAGGAAAGGGAGCCAGAGATCAACCGCGATCTACCAAAATATTGTGGGGATCTACCAGTAGATCCCGATGGACCTGTTGGACATCCCTGGTCTATAATGTCCGGCAGTGACTCTCCAACATTTCAGGTCTTTCTGTGTGATACCAGGGATTGAATCTGGGTCCTTGTTGCATGCAAATTTTTTTCTGCAACTAAGCTGATTCTAGTCTGTTTTCACCTTCTTTACTATCATCTTCATGCTCCTCCCATTATACACCAGACAGCTCTCTTTATTATTGCTCTTCAGAGAATTCACCCTCCCTTCAAACTTCCAGTGGTGAACTTGTAGCTATAGCATACCTGTAGCCCTTTCCTTACATGAGTAAGGATGAGTGAGCCCCTTGCTGTTCAAATGTAACATGAAGTTTATATGCTTTTAGCTAATACATACACATTTCTACTCTCCTTTTAAATTGTGTTGTGTGTGTTTCAGCCTTCTTCCTGGATTACTTCATTATATTTTAAATTAACCAAAATGACACATACTGACCATATTTATCCTAAGCTATCTACTCTAGGGTTTTTCTATATACCGGTAATGTATTACAGTTAGTGTGCAAAAT
Source organism: Darevskia mixta (assembly GCA_034641385.1). Classification (NCBI taxonomy): domain Eukaryota; kingdom Metazoa; phylum Chordata; class Lepidosauria; order Squamata; family Lacertidae; genus Darevskia; species Darevskia mixta. Next base: position 19,458,199 of record JAWWNH010000001.1, read on the forward strand.
ACAAAGAGTTTAGGTACATGTTTTAAGTATAAACTCTCTTCAAACAAGTATTCTCATTTTTAAAAGAACATGTTAGAATCATCTTTGTGTGATCCACAAACTATCCAGTAAGCTATAGTTTTGTATTAGACAGTACATGCGACTCCTCACTTATGTGGGAGTTACATCCCAGTGCCCTGCATGCAAGTAGTTTGTGTGCAAGTGGAGAGTTGCCTGTAATAGATAGAATATTATACTAGGGGCATTCAGAATGCTTTGCTATTCATTAAGAATTGACAAAGGATTAAAATAAAATTTGTTTAATTGCCATAAATTTCAGTGCATTTTTTCTGCTTGTCTTTCAAGCTGGTAATGCCTGCCAAATTTAAGTGTTTGATTATGAGCCCAATCTACTGCTGCCTTGTCTGTGCTTCATTGTCAGCAAATTGTCTTCATACCTGGGATTTAAAATATCAAAATAGGTAGTAATTGCTAAGGGCTATAAAGGGATTATAAGATGCATGCTCAAGGACTCACTCTTTAATAGTGAGGTGTGCATGTGTGTGTTGTCAAGGAAGAGCCAAACAGTCTCTAAGGGTGTCCTGAGGTGATGGCTGTGAGCCAGTTATTGGGAAGAACTGCCTTGAGTTGAATTTAACCTCTGGAAACAGAATGCCAGTGTTAAAAAAAACATGAATGGAACTGTTCCAAAAACTTCTTTGATTAATCAATCCTTTGTCATGTGAAGTTCTAGGGAACCCATCTTGCAGTCACCTTTTATATGAAAATAATGGATGGTTACAAATGAAACCCCCCCTTTTCAGAGTTTTGCCATCTTTTTAAGACAATTAGGGATAGTTTGTAATAGCACCAGTTGTTTCAGGGTTGATTTCAGTTGGGGTTGGCTATATCCTGGGTCACTAAGAGAATTTTAGCCGTGCTTAAACTCTTGAAACATTGTTTAATATGGGATACACAATGAGTACACCAACTTAGCCCTTCATCTACAGGTATTTGTTTAGGATTACGGCCTTCAAAGGGCACTGTTCACCTTTCCATGAATAATTCACCTTGATCTTTCTTTCCTCATGTGCCCCCCAATTGGCTCGGGGTGGTGAACCCCCAGGACAGTGTACACGGAGAGGCGGGGGTTCATTCTGTCTGGCAAGCTTAAATGCTTGCGCAGAAGGAATGTTTATAATAGTGTGACATTGAATTCCACCCTTAGTCTAAAAATGGTATTTTAATAATTTTATTTACACACCTGTTATGCTCACCTTAAGCTGAACAATAGCTTATATTTATTGCATTGTATTCATTCTCTGTAAAGTTACAAAATATATTGAACACCCTTTGTGTATATATGAATAGTAAAACCATGATGCACCAAATTAGTGTTGTGGTATCTTCACCACGGGAATTGATCCACCAGTGGAGTGTTGTTCTGGCATATTTGGAGTTCTGTTGGGAGTATCGTGTCACGCCTGCAATGTATTGTGTATTCTGCTGATGCAGCGTGGCTTCCACCAGATCCCAAGAGCCTCTCAACCAGCACTCAAGGATAGGATTGTGCCTAAAGTGTGTGTGTTTGGGTTGTAATTATCATACTGTTACAACTGCCTAAGCCAATCTTTATTCCTACATAATTTGAGAAGTGTTATTTTGTTGTTGGTGGACCTTATATTCATGTTCATTTGAGTAGTGTGCTTTTAAAAGAACTTCATTATAAATAACGGGTTATAGAGTGTACTAGCTGGCATTTGTAGTTTCCCTTTTTAGTTTATATTGATGACATATATCTATTTTAACTGAAAGTTGTTTCCATTGGCTTAGATGGCAATACATTGCGGACTAAAGGGGATTAATGTACGTTGCAGATGTTTTCTGTTCCAGGAGCTTTTTCTGAAGTATACCAGTCTAAGAAAAAAATAGGTTTGATTATTCATTAAAACTGTGCAGTATCCTACTTTGTGCAAGCAGACTTCCACTTATGCATTGCAGCTTCTGCAGCCCGCACACCCTTCCACATCTGCTCTAGATCTTTTTTGGGGGGGAGCATGCTGTAGCGAGAAGGAAAGTGACGTTTTATGCATGAGATGAAGCATGCTTGGTGGCATAGGCAGCGGCTGTTTTAGGCATATCCAATATGTGTGGGGCCACACTGAACCCAAAAGTGCCCTGAAAAGTCTTAAGAAAGTCACAAAAAGGGGCAGAATGGGGTGGGACAGCCGTACGCATGCCCCACTGATGTGTGTGTGGGGGGGGTCTGGAATGTAGATGGATATTTTTCAATTACATTTGACAATGTGCTCTTTACTAAAATTCTAAAACTTTTATTCACATCTATTTTTAGTAATAGAAATGCACACAGCTGTTAAAATCTGCCATAGTGTAAAAAATGAAAAAAACCCAGCAACACTGCTTTTACAGCATTCATAAATACATTCTTTATCAAGAGAACAAACATATGGTAATCCTGCTGTATTAATTACTTTTATAGGGATAACAAATAAAAAGCAAGCATCTTTGGGTTGGGCTAAATATCTCAAAACATCATATATAAATTTGATGCTTGCTTATATTAATTGACTTAATGGATATTTAATAGCTTTCATTTCAGACCTGGTTGGCTTGTTAACTTTTTTTCTCTTAAATATAACCCCTTGTATGTTTTTAAATAAATCTGCAGTGCAAAGACTACTTAACTTTTTCAGTACTATTTTGTAGAAAATTTGCCATTACTTGTTTTGTTGCCAAAGTTGTCATTATTCATATTATTAACTTTATCATGTTCTGGGGGACATTTCCCATTCTGCACTAAAGATCCAAATAGGGTTTGCAGTTAGCTGCTGTTGATGTGCATCTTGACTTGATGTGTTGGGCCCAATCTTATACTTCTAGGGTTGGTCCTCAGATCCCTACCCCCTGGTAATAGGTTTATAACAATTCTTGAAATACCCAGATTTAAGCATATGTTTTATAAACAACCATACAGCTTGATGTATGGAACTCCTCAGCTTGCTTCCCCCTTCTGAAGGCGTCTTGGGAAGACATTGAAGGAAAAAGAAAATATGGGGGGGGGATTCTCAACATTCATGGTAACACAGGGGAGATTACTTGGATTGTGTTAAAATAGCCCTTCCTTCTAGTCATTTTTAAAGTTCTGAAAGTACCTTATTAAGCAGGCAAATATATGTGGAGGTTCTCTAGACCAAAGAAGAGTTGTTAAACAGAAATTATGTTGAAATTAAACTAGGCTGCCATGTGAACAAACTTGTAAACTGATATAAAGACACAAGAGATAATTCAAGATGTGTAGCGAAGGGCAAGAGTTGATCAAGAATGTTTAGAGCAGAAACAAGGTGAATAAGAATGGATATAAGAGATGGTTTGGAAGGGAGCCAAAAACAAACAACATAACTGTCAGTAAGACGATAATAACCAAGCATTGAGATAAGATGGTGTAGAAGGAATATGGCAGTGGAGACTTCAAATGATGGCAAAATAGAGAAAATCTACTAATGGGATAAGATCAAGAATTTGACTTGACTAATGAGTACAACACCTCAACATTGTACCTCCTCTAAGGGCAGTCATTTGCATTGAATTTGTATCTGGTCTCAACCCTACCCCCCTGCAGTCTGTGGGATACACTGCAATAGGTAGGAGAGGTGGGTGAAATTGGCTAACCTGCCGTGCACAAGCAGAAAGAAAGTCATCATTGGATACAACCCAAAACACAACTTAAACTGTTGTGCATGCATAGATGACTTTCACCATGCAGAGCCACTTGGAGAGGGGGACAGGAAAGCATTTGGCCCATGACCTCAAGCTCAAAGGACACATTAGACACTTGTGGGGTCGTGGTGGCTTATTGTTGGATGGTTGTGGTTTTGGCATTTGGTGAGTTTTCCAACTTGTTTTTATGCATATTGGGCCAAATTAGAGCTGCAGATTTAAACAGATTAGATTCGTGATTTAGTAAAAGACAAAACATTTTGCTTAACTGGTAAATATTTTGTCATAGGCTTAAAAGCATTTGGGAAGTCAAAATATTCCCACTCCTCCCTTTCCTTATTTTTTGTGTGTTTTCCTTTTTTATTTTTATCATCGCTAGTAAGAGTGGAGGCTGGTCCATCAGGGCAACCAGGACTTAGCCCTACTTACTGAAATGTTTTTTCAGTTTTTAAAGAATTTCCCCAAATCTCAGAGCCCATACTCTTTATTCTGTACACTGTTCCACAATCCATTTGAAATTTGAGAGGCTCCTCCTAAAGACATTTCTGGCCAATTTAGTCTCTGTACCACCCAACCAATCTCAACCCAAAATTATTGCTGTTGCCATGAGGACCCACTCACAACTGTTCTAGGCAGAAAAAACCTTGGTAATGAATTTGTATCTTATCAGAGCTACTGGCTCTTGGTCCTGGTTGTGAAGTTTCCTGCTATCTCTTGTTGTCATGATGGCAACTGTATGATGTATATAACCTTAGCAGGTCTATCCTTTTGTTAGAATTGGGAACTCAGTACTGTACTTCTGTTCTGAGCTTGCTGAGCAAGGCCACACCTCCACACAACTAAAAGTACATTCTTTGTAGCTAGCCAGGGGAAAGGTGTGGTTACTAGTTCAGGCATGTTGTTTTTGATCAAGACTTGTTAAGAGACAGCAATGGTGGACACAGTGTGAGTCTTTCTACACTATCTCTTTTTTACTTAATCATTTGAGCTTATTTTTTGAATGGTTCAGATGAGAACTCATTGTGCAAAGCAAATAAGTATTATGGGAAGATGGATCGCACCCTGCCTGTACAACTCAACCAGTCAAGCCTCTCCCAGCAGATATCACACACCGGATTTGCTCAGGATCTTCATGTAAAGCCCAATCTTTGTGGGCCTGAATATGTCCTAGACCTCTTTTTTATTTTTAGGAGTTTTTCATGTTTCCAAACCTATCCTCCTACCCCAATTCAAGATTAGGAACAAGCAGGCTGGAGAAAAACATTTTATTTGTAGTATTCTTTTAACAGTGTTCTATTTCTCCATTCTTTCCTCCAAGAAGTTCAAGGGTGGCATTCATGAATATTCTTTCCCCCCTTTATCCTTAGAACAAACTGTTGAGGTAGGTTAGGCTGATGGAGAGTAGCTGTCCCAAGGTCACAGAGTGTGCTTCATGACTAAGTTGTGATTTTAATACTGATCTCTCAGCTGTTAGTCCACTTTTAAAAAATCTTCATTTTTTCCACAATCTGGAAAAATGTGTAGATTTCTCCATTGATTACTTCAGATGACTGGTTTCTAGTGGGGCTCTGCAAAAACAGGTCCTTCATGTTAGATTTGCAATTTTGTCTATGGTTTTGTTTAGAGATAAAAGAATTATTGACTAAAGAATCTTAATAAATGTCACTGGGTGAATTGCCCCTTCTTTGCAAGATTAAAGTAAGTTGAAATGTATTGTAGCACCGATTATGTAAACACAATTCAGTAGTAACAAAACCAAATTGCTTTAGGTTTGTGCTACATTTATAGATGATGGATCCCACTGATTGGTGGGATTGTTAGAATATGTACAGACAGTGACCAATTTATGTAGGGAATACATTCCAATGCACATGTGCTTATGTGAAATTGCATATAATTGGAACGCCCATTGGGAAAGCTTGCAAACACCCTTGTTCTGCCCCCACCCATTTTTGTGATTTTTTAAGGTCACTTCAGGGTTCAGCACAGTGTGTGTGTGCGATCACACACATATCGGACGAGCCTAAAACGGTTGCTGCCTGTATTTGAGTTTCAGATGATGAGAAAAATTCAAATGTTTTGGTTACCTTTCATGTTAAATAATTAGAGAACTTCAGTGTCATGCCGAAAAGGCTCATTGGTGACATTTCTATTTAACACCACAAGTTTCCAACAACATCAGATCCATTCCCTATAGTAGAGGGCTCCAGCTGGATATGCGAGACAGTTACATATTTTGAAATATGTTCTTTTATAGTCTATTTCTTAAGAGGGCTACTGTTGCGTAAATGTTACTTCTGTTCTAAAAACATTTCAGGAAGAAACTTTATTTTGCTATTAGTGTTAGTAGTTTGTCAAACGACAGTAGTTCAAAACGACAATTATTCTGCTACTTTTTATTTATTTACTTTAAAAACAGTTTGAGATACATGCCAAGTTCAGGTAAAATCATAAGTACAGTGGTGCCTCGCAAGACGAAATTAATTCGTTCTGTGAGTCCTGTCGTCTTGCGAGGTTTGTCGTCTTGCGAAGCACGGACCTACGAAGCGCGGTTCCCCATAGGAATGCATTGAAGCGCTGTTTCCCATTGAAATGCATTGGGCGCTCGCAAGACGTTTTCGTCTTGCGAAGCAAGCCCATAGGGGAAATCGTCGCGCGAAGCGGCTCCAAAAACGAAAAACTCGTTCGTCTAGCAAGTTTTTCGTCTTGAGAGGCATTCGTCTAGCGGGGTACCACTGTACTGGGAACAGAACCTAAACTACCAGAACAGCTTATCTCAGGATTTACCGGTCCCTTGTATCCCAACTTGACCAATGAGATCATCTGCAGGAGTGTCATTGGCCGTTCCCCAGGTTGGTGAGGCTCATTTGACAAGAAGAAATCGAGCCTTTAATGTCATCAGCCCAGTCCTGTGGAATAGATTCAGCAGGCATCTTCTGTGCTAACCTTTAAACACATGCTGAAAACGTTTCTATTCTGCAAAGCCTATGCAGGGAATTAAGAATCCATTCTTCCCCAGTTGTTAATTGATGTCTTAACTTATATGGTTTTTATTGTCGGTTTTATGTTTTATTGCTCTAACCATCTGATTTTTTAAAAATGACATAGCCATATATAAACACGTTTGTTAAATAAATAAATAAATGGTGAAGAATATACAGTATATGGTATTGATAAATTTAATGCTGTTTTGCTCTGAACACCCAAAACATGTTGCAACCTTATTGAATGACTTGGTTTGTAATTGCTTTCCCCATGTAGGTGCCATACTAGGCAGATCAGAGACACAGGAGTGCATCTTCTACAATGCTAATTGGGAAACTGATAAAACAAATCGCAGTGGCATTGAACTGTGTTATGGCGATAAAGATAAAAGACGACATTGCTTTGCAACGTGGAAGAATATTTCTGGAACTGTTGAAATTGTGAAAAAGGGTTGCTGGCTGGACGATATTAACTGTTACGACAGGCAAGCTAACTAATACTACTTTTTCATTTGTTATTCATGTATGTGTTTAAAAAGTAACGCTTGAATTAAAGTCTGTACAGCTTATAGTTCAGTTGGACTGCTTCAAACCCAGAGCGTCTTGATCTTACAGAGCATTTTAACGTAATGCCATCCCAATTTTTTGAGTGTCACTATCTCAGCACTTGCCATTTGTAACTTTAGTGTGCTGGCAAGCATACATTCAAATATACAGAAGTCGGCGTTGTCACAAACCACCACCTGTACAATGCCCACAAATTTCAACCAGTTATCACTTACTGTTTATCGTCTGGAAACAAAAAGAAATGCATTGGATTTTTCCATTGGGATTCATTTATTACCTTAGTCAGTGTTAGCAGATTGGGGTAGTAAATCACCCCACAGTTTTTCATAAGCAAATGGTTGAAGAAACGTCAAGCGAGTGCCAGTAGGTTGGCATAAGTCATATAATGTTGTTTGGGGACAGTTCTCTAACCAAGTACAGCTTTCTTGCAGGTTTTTAAATGGGGTTAGAAGAACACTGTTAAAGTTAGTTTTCAGTTGAAATGCCGTTTTTTTTCTAGTCAGCAATATTTTACAATATTTTTATAGCACTTACACTTTGTATGTTTGTATATCGGGAGGTTTTTAACGCTTGGTATTTTATGTTTTTAGATATGCTGCAAGCTGCCCAGAGTGGCTGGGGAAACCCAGCCAGATGGGCGGGGTATAAATAAATTGTTGTTGTTGTTGCTATATTTTATTATTTTATTTTATTATTTTTAGTATTTTTTATTTTAATACACTTGAAAATAAATACCATAGCTGTTAATGGAACAGAAAGCATGTTGTCTACTCAATATGCAGGGACAAATGTTTACTGCACAAATTCTGATCTTTAAGGTGCTACAAGATTCCTTGTTGTTCATCAACAGATAGCGGCTGTTTGAATGAAACCATTAATTTAGAAGTTGACTCATTCTAGTTTTAGTGGACTGATATATTAAAATTACTTTCTACTCATATTTAGTACCAGAATTTTAAGTTGTGCCAGACAAGATACGCAAGGATGGTGATCTTTTTTTGCTCTGTCTGTTGGCTATAGTTTTTAAAAACTGGGAGGGGGTTACCTTTGGGGACGGCAGAAGGAATAGATTCCCTCCCCCCCACCCCCACTACCTGAAGATAAACTTTCTGCCAGCTTTTCAACAGGAGGCTTTCACTTACATATCCACAGGGTTGGTTTAAAAGAAACATTTAGGGAAGGGCTAGCAGAAGCTGAGGTATCACGTCTTCCTCTCCCAAGTCATGCAGATCCTCTTTTGAAGGATATACTCTGCTGAATATGGCGGGCTGTGGTGGTAGAGAGCTGGGAAAGGGGAGGTGGGTGCAGAGTCCCTGAAAATTGGGTTGAGGCACCATCCATGATCAGGATTGAACCTCGTAACTTATGTAGATATACTTCTAAGTAGTTTGTAGGAGCTAGGTGGGGTCTTTTATATAAGTGGGATGAGATGAGAATATAGAGTAATTTTAAAATGTAGGTGGGTAGATAATTAATTTGTGATATTAAAAGGTGGATGAATTTCCTGGTATTGGGGGGGTACAGTATCCTGGGTGAATATGTTCTGATTCTTCTGTATAAGATAGTGTAAAAATCATAACAGTGGAGCAGTTAACATGTTAAACTAAATTAAAACAAGAGAAGAGATGTAGTAAAATACAAAGTGTGAAATCACAGTAGCATATTTTCAGTCCAATCTTAATTGGTGCAAGTTCCATAGTTTTCAGCCTATGAAAGCTCTTGTCAACTTTCCAAAAACATCCAGGGGGTGTTAGGTTGGGGAAGGCTGACATGCTAAAATTATTCTGGGGGAAAAGCTACTTTGATTCATACTTTAAATTAAGGTTCAGCTGAAATGGAAGTTCCTTTTAACAAAATATTTTGCACCTGCCACTTGAAAGGAGGTATTCTATAGTACACACAGTTCTTCTTTCTTGGCAGAGATGGAGTAGCTTGTGTCTTTTAAAGTGGCTCCTAGGACTTTAAAGGTCCACAGCAATATGCACAGCATGATCTGAAGCAGTATTAAAAGGGAAGCAATGGGCAGTGTGATTTGCTAAGAGTGGTGAATGGATCACAGTTTTGTAGTGAAAGGTAACCTGCTGCTTGGGGGAAAATGTCATGCATTCTGTAACACCACCTTACATCACAATAAATGAGCCAAATGAAAAGTTGGTACAGATCTGCTTTAAACACCTGCAACAAGAATATTCAAATGTAGATTCATGACGCAATGTTTTAAAAGCAGATATTTTATTACTTTGCATTAGTTGCTGGAGAGTCGTTTCTGTGTATTTATACCATTGTAAAAGGAAGATGAGTAACTGGTTTTAAACCCTTTCAGAACCGACTGTATAGAAAAGAAGGACAGTCCTGATGTGTTTTTCTGCTGCTGTGAAGGCAACATGTGCAATCAACATTTTTTCTACTTTCCAGAAATGGAGGTCACACAACGTAAGTTCAGTTTTTCTAGTTAGTCACTGTTAGTCACAGTTCAATTTCTGCAACATTGAGAAATGTTATTTTCCCTCACTTATTTGTGCTGATCTTAAGAGAACTTCTGTTAATAAGAACTTTTATAATCATTCAAATGAAATCTGTTATCCAATTTCAGAAGGACGTCTTAACATTAAAAGCTACATGCTTGTAAATAGCTGTGTTTCCCACAGTCTTCAGTCCATAAATATCCTTTGTAACAATTGCATGTCTTGGTCACTGATCATAATAGATGTCTATACACAGTGATATGAGTGGTTCAGTTTGGACATAATGTAATCATATTTACAGGAACAACAATAAGAACAAACCATGGAGGCCATTGGGTGTCCTGTTCCTGTTCCTTTTCCTTCCTCATCTCTTTCCTCATACATCACTGTGAAAAGAAGAGTGGAAGCATATACTTCCATTTTGTTGCATTGGTAGTTCAAACTATGCTTATTGCAGGGTTGACTAACCTTTTGACAACTGCGGCTGATGGGAGTAAGAGTCCTGGAGGGCCACAAGTTTGCCACTCCTGGTTATATTGGAACAAGCTGGGGTCAGACAGTGGTCTGTCATACTGGCTTGTTTAAACTAACCAAAGTTTCTTGTTCAGATGTAACCAACATCAGTTAATTGAAACCTGGAAGAGGAGATTCTTCAAGTCTCTTGGCCATACCAGAGGAGGACTGGGAAGTGAGCAGGTGTGAGGCTCATTCCCATAACACTAAACTATGGTTTAGCATTGTGGCTGAAATGGACTAAATTAGATGTACTGTAAATAGTGTGAATCAAATTCAAAGATAGTCCTGCAAAATCAATAAACTTTTCACTGAATGCAAGTGGTAAATATGAACTGGCAAACACTAAACAGCTACTTTATATAACGTTTTGCTAAATTTAGTACTTAAAGCACAAAGGGTAAAATTATTCTTAACATTCACTTTGTCATTGATTCATACTTAAAATAACTTCTCAGCAAGAATTTAAGCATTTTGATCATTCTTAAACTTGGGAACTATTTTTAAGTATCCTTAAAGGTAAAGGGACCCCTGACCATTAGGTCCAGTCGTGACCGACTCTGGGGTTGCGGCACTCATCTCACTTTATTGGCCGAGAGAGACGGCGTACAGCTTCCAGGTCTTGTGGCCAGCATGTGTAAGCCGCTTCTGGTGAACCAGAGCAGTGCACGGAAACGCCGTTTACCTTCCCGCTGCAGCGGTACCTATTTATCTACTTGCACTTTGACGTGCTTTCGAACTGCTAGGTTGGCAGGAGCAGGGACCAAGCAACGGGAGCTCACTCCGTCGCGGGGATTCGAACCGCCGACCTTCTGATCGGCAAGCCCTAGGCTCTGTGGTTTAACCCACAGTGCCACCCGCGTCCCATCCTTAGTATCCTAAGTATCCTTAGAGGGTCTTAAAGTAGTTATGTGTCTGACACATGGGAGATAAAGTGATACTGCTTTCTGGAGCAACTTCTGCTGATGAGATATAACACAAGCTTTCAAGTCTCATAACATATGTCAAGTATAAATGAATAAATGGGCACAATGAAAGCATCTTAAATGAAAGTTGAAATGCAAGCTTAAACCTTTCAATGTTTAACCTTTGATCTGATTTAATCCATTGATATCATGATGCTCTGTTTCATATGAAGTCCATTTTACTTTTCTCAGTTTTTAAGAATTGGTTCTTTTCTGCTTGGTATTACACTGTCAGAAGACTAACTGAGAACTTTTCTCCCCCGCAGCTACTTCCAATCCTGTTGCATCTAAACCACCCCTTTTCAGTACCTTGCTTTATTCTCTTGTGCCTATAATGGGAATTGCAGTGGTCATACTGGTTTCATTTTGGATGTACCGACACCACAAATTAGCATATCCTCCAGTACTTGTACCAACCCAGGTAAGCCAGTTATTTTGATCTGAATTCATTTGTTTCAGAAAAATGATGGTGACTGGATCTAATGACTAGGCGGTCTTTTATATGTGTCGTAAAGGCAGGGCACACAATGCTTTACACATGGTGGTAAATAATTTGATTGTATTCAGCTATTAGTCGTGTTGTTTAATAAGCTGATATAAAAGCAAGTCTCTTGGCTGTGCATGCAACCAGCAAGCTCTTGATGTCATGTCAGATAGCTAGAAGTGGATACAATCTGTGACAAGGGAGGTGAGGCTTTTGGTGAAGCTGTGATTACCACTTGAGCTTGTTTCAACTAGTGGATTATTCAGTGCTGATATATATTATGTTGGTTCTCTGGAATCACCTGTTTTTAAAATTAACTTCCCTTTTGCCTTTACTTCCTTTCTGTCTCTACTGTTCCATACCCTTGTTGTTATTGTGTGTGTGCATGTACATATTTGCATGAATGCATGCATGCACAAACAAACAAACAAACAAACACATCAATGCACCTAAGTTAGTCATGGCCATTAACTTGAGTGGGTCTAGTCTGAGTTGGACTAGCATTGATTACCACCAATTGTGTTTATAAATCAGAAAATAAATACGATCTGATTTTTTAAAAAGAATTGTTCCTATGATACAGATTTTATAGGATTGAATCTTACAATGGACTTGATCCTATAAAATATTATTGGTAATAATATACAGATTCTTATTAGCATTTTTGTTGCAGAAATTTGGCTAGATGTAGAGCTTTTGATGTAAACTCATTAATGCAATAATACAGACGAGGATATTGACACATTTGCACCAGGTGTAAGGAGGGTACCCATATGTTTAGGATTATTGCAATGGAAAAGGAATTGTTCATTATATACTGGTCTTTTTTATATTAAAAGCCTAAAGCTCAAATGGTTTCTCTTGGAGATGAGCACTACCTCATTTTTATGAAGTATCTCTCTTAGCTAACCAATTTAGAATCATTTTGTGTAAACTCTGTTATGAACTAAATTGCTGTCAGTGTTTGCTGTTGCACAGTGATCTCTTTTAGTTTGAGGGCTATTTTAAGCATGTTCAGGTGGTACAGTATTTCTCAAAAGCGTGCAGGTTGAGAGAGCACATGGGAGAAATAATTTTAAAATGTACCTCCACACCTGAATCCTCCTTCACGTTGGTTTAAATAGGCTGCTTAATTTTGGAAGTTTTCAGAGACCTTCTTTCCACTACACCCAGTTTCCTTATACATTTGTCTCTATTACATGTTTCAGCTGCTGTTTTCAGCAGTTCAAAAATGCAGCTCAGTTCAGGAAAGTTTTGAATTTTGCAATAGTAACTGATGGTTTATAGATAACTTTATAAGCTTCTGTTTTCTATGAACCAGCTGTGTTTAAAAGTTTACATATGTAATTTGATGAATAAACCTTGTCATAAAACAATTTTGCGGGAGCTAGTTAATGTGAGGATACTGGGTTTCATAAGGCTAGCCTGCATCTGCTGCTGCATGGTGGCTGTTACTTAAATTGAATGTGCAAAATCATTCTTAGTAGCTAAGCGGAGTTTATTTACTGTTCTGGTTCCTTTAAAAGTGGCTCATCTTTCTCTTAGTTTATTGTTAAACCAAGCTTGTGTTGCAAACACTTAAAAGCATGGTTCTGATTAAAAACGAAAGTGGTGAAATGAAGTTGGTCTTTCCATGACAGTATAAGCAACAGTCACTGGGAAACTTGGAGTATTTCCATGTTTCAGGAAAGTGCAAAGTGGAGGGATTGGGCAAGTCTGATTCTCAAAGCCTGTCATCTCATGCTGCTGTGGAATGGGTTAAAAGGCCTTTCTTTCTTTCTTTCTTTCTTTCTTTCTTTCTTTCTTCCTTCTTTTGTGGCATTACATTTAAAAATATATATATTTAATTTATTCTTAGTACTTAACTGCTGTACCTATTGACAATTGTTCGTTTATTTTTTTTTTAAGTATACCCCACCTTTCATCATTGTCATTACCAGGTTACAGCATGACATTAAAAAAAAGAAAATCAGTAAAATGAAAACATCAAAAATCCTTAAAACAATTAAAAACAGCCCAAGCAAGAAGACAGCTTTTAAGACTTTGTAAACTCCTTCCTCACTCTAAACTGATGCCTCCTTTCATTCTCTCAACATAAAATTTCTATTTATTACTCAATACTTATTTTACTTAAAATATTACATTCTCAAGGCTGTCAATATTATACATATTGCTGATGTATAATATAAAAATACATATGCAGCACAAAAATATCAATATAATAATGCCCTGAACTTAGCAGATGTGTTGGAGTATATCTAAAATGTGTAAATGTATCGGCACTGCAAATAGAGGTAGTTGCAGCGTTTCAGAAATGGTGTTGTTCTGCACATTATTCCTTGCTGTACTGATAGATTTTGGTGTTGAACAGTTTATCCTCTGAACAAAGCTTTTTGGTATTGTGATTCTGTTCCTAGAGTTACACATGTTCCTTTCCTTTCCCATCCTCTTCTCTGGATTCTTTTTCAGCTTTGTCCTGTACCCCCCCGGTCTTTTTCTCTGCAGCTCCACTCTTTCTAGTGAACCCTTATATTTCTTTTCCATCCGGAGATGGAGGAGGAGGAGGATGTCCTCTTTTGTATACTATATCCCACTTCTCTTGTCAGCAGGATCTAGGCCTTTTTTGTTCATATTTGTAAAAACTGCCATATTCTGCTTATGAATACTGTTGGTCTTTTACTAATTTACTATTTTATGTTGGTTTTAGTAATATAAAGGTTGCATGCTGTAGGTGGTTAATGTGGGTTGTAGCCACCTTTTTATTTCCTTCATTTCTTTTATTTATTTTTAAAAAATAAATTGCTCATTCCCGTTGGTGCTCAAGTAAAAGTGACCTAAAAACAAATGATCTTTCAAAAATAAGCAAGAATCCATAAATAGGACATAAATGTTTTTAAGGTTTTTTAAAATATATACCTTAGGCCTTCTGGATTTTGTTTCAGAAGCTCTGGAGTTTGTACAGTCATTGCCAGCATAAAACTTAAATGAAACTGAGGGTTTTACTCAGAGTAATTTAATAGCAAGTCAGAGAACAAAATTGAAAGAAAATAGTGCATTTATAACATTTTTTTTAGTTGACCTCCCAGAATAGAAGTATTAACTCAAAAAGTAAAATTTCACTTTAAAAAGAAAGTTAAAAAATAGAGTTGTGTTTTTGTTTTTCTTATTATTTTTGGATCTTGCTTCAGAATGTTTTAAGCTACCATTAGATGATGCAATACTGCCCTCTGGTGTAATGTAGAAACCTATCAAATTCTTCATGCCTGCATATTACTTTAGAAAAGTTGAAAAGTTCATAGTAATGCCTATAAAATCATCTGTTTAATCGGTGATTGAACCCGTGTTCGAAACTCCCATTGTTCTAGGCATGTTTTGCGACAAGGAATTTCATTAGTACAAGCAGTTTCTGAGCTCTGGGCGCAGTACTGCGCCTAAGATTTCAGATTAAAACTGCAAAGTGGAAGGAAAGGAGGAGCTTTTTCTGCCTCCCAAATTCCAGCCACTCTCTGAAGACTGGAGAAGAGACCCTCTTAAGAATATATGGGGGGGGGGGCAGGGGAAGGACTAGACCATGTGAAAAATGAACATAATACTTTAGCTGCAGTTCATTCATTTTCACCTTTGTATTTTTAAAAAAAGTGTGCCTAGACATTCCATTGTTGTGGCCATATCTCAGCTTTCATATCTCAGTTTCTAACACTGGATTGAACTCACCAGTGCTGCGACTGCATTCTAGTACATCACTGAGATTCTGCGACAATGGCAGCATGCTCGGATTTATTTCACATTGGTTGTTTTGTGGAAACTTTATAAAATATCAATTTGAGCATTTGATTCTAAATACATGATATTAAATACTGAAATTTCATTTGTGTCACACTGTAACTATTGCTGCATCTCTTACAGTCAAAGGAGAATTAATGTAAATTCTTGGGTGATTTTAGTTCTTGATTTTTCTTAAAGAGATCTATACAAAATCTTAGCAGTAACTTTTTAGTGCTTTCCTTTTATCACTTTTCCTAAGCTGTTCTTGTACTTAATTTTTGCTGTATGAAGTAATATTCTTTTGCCTGTGTGTTCTTCTTTACAAGCACGCCTTTCATATAATGATAGAGGTAAGAGGCATTGTTTTATTCATAGCCATGGATATGTGGAGTTGTAGACTGGGGCAGAACCTGGGCATTTATAAATGTTTGAGCTAAAAAACATCACATACGGGCATTCTAGAAAGTACAGCTAGATTTCGTTCCTACAAATTGTTCTTCATTTTTGTATCACACTATCTGGCTATGACTTGTGGTGGCATACCACAGCATTTTAAGTAGAATAATCTTAATATTGTGCCAGCTACAATCAACATGGAATTTATATTCCCTGGGGTCAAATTTTATATTGACATATATGCTGTTCTTTATGGGTGCTTTTGGCAAAGTGGAGACAATAAGAGAAAACTGTATTACATTGATAAGTTTTGACATGTAACATGAATTTGGAAAACATAAGACCAAGGACCTTTGGGTATGTAAAGCTAGTCAAGCAGTCATTTCAATCATGACCACTGAATTTGTTCCATTGTATAGTTTGCATTAAATCTATTGTTGTCATGATTGGGATTTGGAAATGAAATAGGCTTACATAACATTTGCATTTTGTACACCTCTTATCTGAACACATATTCATGCTCCCCCTTCCATGAAATATATCTGAAGGCAGATGAGTTGTTTATTACATAGAGAACTTATTTAACTGAATCTGTTTTTAAAGGTTCTGCATATTCTGCATTAATCAGTTATTACCGGTATCCATCTATACCAATCTTCATTGACACTGCATTGCTTCTTGTTTTCAATGCGGATTTATTAGTTATTAGTAACTCCTATTTTTATAGCTATGGCATGTTGCTAGAAGAAAATATCCAGAAAATGTGAAATAAATTCAAGTAGTAGTTTGACTATGACTGTAATTCATAGATTAAAGGAAATGTATTAATGGCTTGATTCAGTTTGCTAAAGTCAGAAAGCAGAACCCCACAATATATTTGAAAGTTGCCCTTTTGTAACCTTTTATACAGGGGCTAGTAAAGAGAGCTACAGAAACAGCAATTCATTAGTTTAACCTCTTGCCAGCTTTTACATTTGCTGTGCTGCAAAGATCAGAGTTTGGAATTGAATGGAGGGTGTGTTCAGGGTACTGACAAATTTGCACAGTGACAGCTGCACAGGGGTAGGAACATATGGGAGAAAGAAAGCCTTGCTTCCCTTTGGTGTCTCCACTCACCCCGACTACAAGAAGTGAGGGTAGGAAGCATACTTCTTTCTCACTTCCTGCAGCAACAGGGTGGGGAGGGGGAACAGAGAACTGACCTGGCCTCCACCCCTCAATGTTTGACGTGAAAAGGATAAACACATTGAGAAGTGGTTTTTATTCCATGGAAACCGTATCCCCTTCCTTGAACAAGGCCCTGGTGGGTAGTGAGGAGTAAAAGAACAGCTGGGAGCCTACATTAATCCCCCGATTGTCCTTTGAAGGCCTGCCGTTAGTGACCCCACACTTGATTTGTGTAGGTTGGGTTGGTGTGGCTTCCCCAAAGCAGCCTCTCAGGCTAAATGAGGAAGGCTGGTGGCCCAAGTTTGGGCTGGAGGTTCCCACCTTTGGAGTAAGGGCAAGGCAAGCTAGGTAGGAAGTTGCATATTAAAGGCAGAAGTTGGCTGTTTGAGAAAGAGCTCTTCTGTAAAGGAAAGAAGGAATAAAATTTGAACAACCGCCTTCCCTCTGGCTGAGTCCAAAGGGTGCCCAAGGCTTGTTCCCCCCTCAATGTATACAGCAAAGTGGGATGGGGAATCCAGGTGTCATATCTGTTATATACACAGCAGAAGTGGGAGTCCATATAGATAAACAAACTGCTCTTTATGTATTTGCATAACTTGGTTATCATTTGGAAAATTGGTTCCACATATTTGGTCTCGTGTGGCTAAATCTGTTCCGATACCTATTCATTGTCAAGCAAAACCGCCTCATAGAAGAGGGAAGCCTGTGTTTGTTTAGATAGGAAATGTCTAAAATAGGCACTGTAGGTTTTTATAGTGTTAAATGAAATGGTATGCTTGCCTAAAAAGTGGTCTTGCCATCTCATCTAGCCCTGCAATTACAACTGGCAGGAGTAGTCACAACCTGTATGCTGAATGTTACAGAACCTGATACACACAGCTTAAAGGGCCTCAGTTCTTCAATAGTTCTCTTGGGTCATAGTTTCAGCTGTGCCCTAGGAAATACTTGGTGCCTGATGTATGGCTGCTTATTGTAATGAGTTTTGAAAAATAATTTTTTCAAGGAGACACAGGTGCAGCCATTCAACTATCTCAACAAATACAATCTTGGTAAGGTTTGGGACACTGCTGTATTAAAAGCCCAGTTTGCCTTCTGCTGTAAATTTTATTGGCAGAACTTGAGCCTCCCAAATGTGTATGATTCCCCTTCTCCATGCTAGAGGATTGTAGTACGGAAAACTAGAGTTTAATGGATTTATCTGTTGTTTCTAGGATCCTGGACCACCACCTCCATCGCCACTGATGGGCCTGAAGCCACTGCAATTACTAGAGATCAAAGCTAGGGGAAGATTTGGCTGTGTCTGGAAAGCTCAGTTGTTAAATGAATATGTAGCTGTGAAAATATTCCCAATACAGGTATATAAACATCCTTATTAAGTGCTACACTGCTGTGAATTACAACTTCTTCACAATTGTTACATGTACAATTCAGAGAAATGCTGGAATTTCTTCCCTGCACTGTTCTGAAAAGAGTAAAATTACAGCAACCTATGAGTATCTATCTAGGGTGCAGCAGCTCTGTGGGTACCATGAATTATGAGACAAATCAGGGCGTTTTGAATAATTCTATTTTATTTAAGTTGGATTTCACTGTTAATAAGGCATCATATTGAGCTGCATCAGAGACTCTCTAAACTTTGGAGTGGTTTGGAGACTTTAGCTTTCCAAAGTGCATGCCCCCCCATGCAAAGCTAACTGAGGAAATGGGAGCGTCCCAGAGTGGCTGGAGAAATCCAGCCAGATGGGTGGAGTATAAATTTATTATTATTATTATTATTATTATTATTATTATTATTATTATTATTGAGAAATCCAGCCAGATGGGCGGAGTATAAATTAATTATCATTATCATCATTATCATTATCATCATCATCATCATCAATAAAAACTTGAAAAGCAGCTTGTTTGTCTGGGATTTAAATGAAGTTTATTATCATATGTGACACACATTAAGGGTCTGGCACCTTGATGTTAGTGTTACTGTTTTTGCTAATTTCCATTGATTTCACTTACAACTAAGTTTGCAGTCCTAGCCTCACTTACCTGGGAGTAAGCCCCTTTGAATTCATTGAAACTAATTTGGGCTGTAATCCTAACCCTGCCTATCAAGAAGTAAGCCCCAATGAAATCAACAGTATTTACTCCCATGTAGTAGGGTTAGCTGGATACCTAACCCATAGACTGCAATCCTAATTTGTTCCATCAGTGCAAGGATTTCTACTTGCACAGTGGAATTTCCTGCCCTTCTGCCCCTACACCCCCTAAATCTGTTCTGGAGGTACCCAGAAGAGGGAGAGAAGTTCCATTGCACAAGCAGAAATCCTTGTCCTGATGGAACAAATAAGTTAGATACCATTCCTAGTCTGGATCCAACCCATTGTGTCTAAATGGATACAGGTCCATATTTTCCAGTTCTCCTAAAATGCAAAGATTAGCAGTACTTAATTGGATGATTATATAAAAGACTGGTTTTCTTTTGACAGTGAATTAGAGAAACGACATTATGAAAGTGCAGAAGAGATTTTTAATTGACATTTTGAATATATTAAAACACTTTTTTTTTCTTTTTAAGGACAAACAGTCATGGCAAAATGAATATGAAATATACAGCTTGCCTGGAATGAAGCATGAAAACATACTACAGTTTATTGGTGCTGAGAAACGAGGCACCAACATTGATGTTGATTTGTGGCTAATAACAGCGTTTCATGAAAAGGTTTGTTGTCTTTATCAAGTACTACAGTTTTCATAACAGCCCCCCATCTCTGAAAAAATGTTTGCTATAAGAAAGTGGATTTGGGGTATAGTCCTAAAGCATCTGTACTTCAACAGGCTATTAAAATTAGTTGTGGCCCTCAAACAATGAGTGTTTGCTGGAAATGTATATTGCAAAAAAAAAAAAAGGTGCATTCTTGCTTCTGCCATATTTAGACTAATGTTAATTGTATTATGGATCTTGGAGGTGGAAAAGCTAAGCATGAACTCCCCCCCCCCCCGCCCTATATATATTATGTTTATCCTCCCATTCTTTAAAACAAACAAATATGCAGTGTTGTTTATATCCACAGAGCTAATGACTTTTAATTTTACTTTCAGTTCTGTTGAGCAGACCTTGTAGTGTGAAACCATCTCTGTATTTTCACAGAGTTCCCTACCCTGTGATCTTAGGCACAGAGAATTTTGGGTATCTATGGTTTTAGAACTGTGGGTGTAATTAGGATGGGTGCCTAAATGTGTCTGCTATTCTCTACGTTTCTTGGAAACTTCCATGCACCTTTCCAGTTCTAAAGCCCGTGCTAGCTTACCAGTGGCTATTTTTCCCCTTATGAGTAAATCTGATAGAATTAGACTGAAAGGGAGTTCAGGATAATTGTCACATTGGAAATCAAACAGTTACCATGCCATCTCTAACAGGCATGCATCCTAGTTAAGGCACTTATCAGAGCTGCATTCTAAATGTGTATGCAAACTTCCTTCTTGCAGCAGTATTGGAAATTGTGTGGCTCTGTCTTGATATTGTAGTGAATAAGGAGAAGCCTATGCTAGTCAAAAACATATTTGTGTACATTGGAGCACTTGCAAAGATCTGCAGCTGGGACACTTGTACTAGTTGTTTGTTATAGTTGGGGGGGTTGGGGGGACTATGTTGAAAACCTATAAGATGTAATATTTTAAAATTCTCTATTGTTCAGGGTTCGCTTACTGACTTCTTGAAGGCTAATGTAGTCTCATGGAATGAGCTATGTCACATTGCGGAAAGTATGGCTAGAGGTTTGGCGTACCTTCATGAAGACATCCCTGGTCTAAAAGATGGACACAAACCAGCTATATCCCATAGGTAAGAGATCTCACATACTAGCTGAACTGTCACTACATTTTAAATGTAAACAAAATAAATTAACTTCACAGTCCTTCAGAGGTCCAGTAGTTGTATTATTTTATTTGATTGCATGACTGTAAGAAGTATATCATGTTTAGAGTTACGAAAAGCAACTTTTGTGTGTTGGTTGCCAAATTTAATTGATAATATTTATTTTGACAGTTTATATATAATTTATTTACAACTGTAGTATGCATTATGATGAAAATAAAAAAGAGTTAAAATGATAAAATCTTCATTAAAATAAAATCATTTAAAATAGTATAATTTCCATCTCACTTACCTAATTCCAGGGACGCGGGTGGCGCTGTGGTCTAAACCAGTGTTTCCCAACCTTGGGTCTCCAGCTGTTTTCGGACTACAATCCCCATCATTCCTGACCACTGGTCTTGTTAGGTAGGAATGATGGGAGTTGTAGTCCAAAAACAGCTGGAGACCCAAGGTTGGGAAACACTGGTCTAAACCACAAAGCCTAGGGCTTGCTGATCAGAAGGTTGGCGGTTTGATCCCTGCTCCTGCCCACCTAGCAGTTTGAAAGCACGTCAAAGTGCAAGTAGATAAATAGGTACCGCTTGGGCGGGAAGGTAAACGGTGTTTCTGTGCGCTGCTCTGGTTCGCCAGAAGTGGCTTAGTCATGCTGGCCACATGACCCGGAAGCTGTACGCCGGCTCCCTCGGCCAGAAACGCGAGATGAGCGCCACAACCCCAGAGTCGGACACGACTGGACCTAATGGTCAGGGGTACCTTTTACCTAATTCCAACCGCATCTGATGGAGTAGGGTTTCACATAATAAAAACTTCAGACCACTTTATAAAAATGCTTCTGAAACAGGAGGAGAACCTCAGGCCCAGGACCCAAATGTGCCCCTCCCCCCACACCTTTATCTGGTCCACAGGATTCTCCTAAGCTCATCTCTCTCACTGGGCCTTCACCATGCCCTCCTGGAGTGCTTTTGCCAGGCTAGAACATGTCCTTGAACATTTCTTTCTCTTAAATACTATTATAGTGATACTTACACTATGAAAATCCACTTTTCCATTACATTATCAGTGGAACAATACACTAGACACCAATATTAGTTTTGATGGATGAATGTATTTCTTATGGAGATGCTTGTGGCATTGAAGGGCAAGAAAACTTGTTACTCTTTAATTATATGACTGCATATTTTACTGCTAAAAACAGCAGGTGCCTTCACCCCTTCAGTTTAAGACTAGGCCTTAGGAAGAATTCAAAAATAATTGTTTACCTGTGTTGAGTTGTGCCCAACGGCAAGGAGAGTAATGGTGTAAGAGCTACAATAAGCCACTTCAGAGAGGTTTTTCAGTTTGCTAGCTTTACTTCACAAGCTTCACAAATCTGGGGCAGAAAGCTGGAGTTTCAGACCTTTTCTGTATTCGTGATCCTGCAAGGAGACATGGGAAAACTAAAACCTGAACTGTCCCAATGAAAGCAATCTTTTAAAAAGAACAAACCGTAATAATGGCATGAAATGAGCGTGAGTTCAGGATCCTCTCCCCAATTCATATTTTTATCCTTTCAAATGGTTAGGAGAGAAACTGCCTCTCCTTTCTGCCCTCTACTCAATTCTCTATAGTGGAATGGTGGAATGATTTGTCTCCCTTCCCATTAGGATTTTGAACAGGCTGCAGCAGAGAGATGCACCTTAAGAGCAAACAGCCTTCCTTCTCGTACAGGACTCAGAAGGCCCAAGGGTTGCTGGTGATCACTGCTTACAGCTTTGTAAAAGCCAACATTTGTGAGCCCCTGATGATAGTTACACTTAATGAATAAATCTAAGCTGAGGTTCAAACATATGCAGATGCTGTTTAGCAAGGTATTTTTAAGCTTTATGATTGTGTAGCAATTTTTATATTGGTGCATGTTTTCTTTTTTTCAAGGGACATCAAAAGCAAGAATGTGTTGTTGAAAAATAATCTTACAGCTTGTATTGCTGACTTCGGCCTTGCTTTAAAATTTGAGGCTGGGAAGTCGGCAGGTGACACACATGGTCAGGTAAGTTTAAAGTTTAAAGAATTGTGATTCTTTTTGTGATTGAAATAAATTGCCATATTTTCTGGAGTTTTCCATGAGAGGGAGGAGGCTTGTAGAATTGTTAAGAAAATCAGAATAGGTCTATCACATCAGTTTTGAATGCTTTCTCTTGATAAAATGTGGCATAGTAATCATTGACACGAGCACTTTAACACTGCAGAGAAACTCATACCAAGTAGGCAAATTTAAACTATTAGTTTGCTTTCAGACATGGTTCTCCTTCCCCTTATGAAGCCTGAAAGAGATCTAAAACATAGATATATGTACCTTTTGGGGCAGGATGGAGCACACACCTTTGCCAACAGTTCTCGTATCTCTTAATTCCTTTATTAGCCTTTTTGAAAGAATATTGATGGCTACTGAAACATTTTAAAAATGCTCTTTTAGTATGCAATATTCTGGACAGCTTACTTGTTAAGAAATGTTATTGAATTTTCTTTTGGTTTAGAATGTGAGCTGTTCCAAAGTAAAATGAAAGACCTCAGACCTTTATGTAATTTCCATTCAAATGGCAATTAACGATGTTTTAAAATTTCTCTAGAACACATGCTGGATGTTAGGAGATTTTGAAACCTGAATTACATATGGTTGTGACCCTAACACCTAGTGATTATTTATTTTCAAGGTTGGAACCCGAAGATACATGGCTCCGGAAGTGCTAGAAGGTGCCATAAACTTCCAGCGGGATGCATTTTTGAGAATAGACATGTATGCCATGGGACTAGTCCTGTGGGAACTAGCCTCGCGATGTACTGCATCAGATGGTAAGTAAAATGTATGTGCGTTGTACACACATGAAATGTTCTAAGCTCATATTCTTTCCGCTGGATACATATAAAGAGAAATTAAAGCAAAACTGTCCATGAGTGTTGGTACAGAACCCAGAAAACAGCATCTGACCGGAGTCGGCAAACAGCCCACTCATCTTGAAATCTACCAATGAGGAGGTTACCAGGAACAAGTAATAGCTTAATCAAATTCTCACTGTTGAAGCAGACTGTAGTGCAATCTGTTTCTACTCTTTTCTGCAGTCTTTCAGCAATGTGGGAGTGGAGCAGATAATCTTACATAGAATTACAGAATGCAGGGGTGAAGCAAGGTGAATTCACCTTACAGAAGGGAGCAGAAGTGGTTTTCCAAAGGGTATTTATAGATATATTGCAAAAGCAGAGTGTTGAGATGGCCACCCATTCATTAATATGGATATCTGAACGTGTGTGAATGAACTCTGAGTAAGCCCTAAGCTATCAACCCAAACTGATCAAACATGTCAAGGCAAGAATAAAATGTATTTGGGGTTGTAACTAACTTCAACTGAACATTGGAGTGAGTTGTTACCCTTATAGAAACATCCTGGCATGTCATGTTACCCTCTGCAGTTTTTAATGCTTGGAGAGCAAACTGACTGTTCTTTGGGGACATTGTGTACTGAAGTGCAATGACTATGCCCTAAAAGGACAAACTTAAAGAACCACTGATCTCAAGATGGGCTTCTGGAATATGGAAATTCCCCCATACCACAATTTTTAAGTCCCACATGCAAGCATTTGGAGGGAACATCTTGACTGTCAATATTTTACTGATAATAGAAGCTTAACTGAAATTGTGAATTGAACCCCACATTCTGTAGAAGATAGGTGCATGAACCATGGGAGATTCATTATGCTCAATGAACAGCCATGGGCATGTTGCCAGCTTTTAGCCTAGTGTTCTACCCTAAGCAGCATGGAAGAAAGATGTTTAAATGTGATTTACCTAATATTTTATCTTTTTTAAAATACAGGACCTGTGGATGAGTACATGTTGCCTTTTGAGGAAGAGGTGGGCCAGCATCCCTCCCTTGAAGATATGCAGGAGGTTGTAGTACATAAAAAGAAGAGGCCTGTTTTGCGAGAGTGTTGGCAGAAGCATGCTGTAAGTAATATGCTCAAACTTGCAGGGCAATATTGAAGCTTCCATTTGTAATTAAATGAAATTTCACGTGCAGAAATGTTGTTTTAAAAAATCTATAGTGAAACTAAGATTCAGGGTACCGGACTCTATTTTTGGAGAAGTTTAGACCAAGGGATGTTTAAAAAGTTTTACTATCTTTCAGGTGTTTATTTGAAGGCAGTAACATATTCAGCTGTTTAACATGTTTCTTGAAGTTCAGGGGGGAAATCATGGGCACAATTGAGCATAAATTTAGCATTTTAAAAGTAATGAATGGGGCTTTGTCACAATTAACTTAGATCCAGTTGATTTCTATGGGATTTCATTGTGACTATCTTCTGCCAGATCCTATTGGTGCAATGCAAAGGTAAACTATGTTATGCAGAAGCAACCACAACTGTTGGTCTCGCTCTCTCTTGTGTAGTAGAAATCATAGATTTATAAAAGAGCCTGTAAGAACGATCATTAAAAAAATGTGAAACATTTTGTAGTACTGTATACTTCAGGTGTTTAAAATTGTAAAAAATTGTCTCGTCTCATAGAGTGCAAAAACTCAAGTGGTTCAGCCACTGTTTGCAAGAAAGCTTATTGAATGAAAATTGGCTTGCAGTGTTACTTCTTTGCAAGTTCCTGTTGTAGTAGTAATGTTTCTATATAATGGTTTCACAGGATTTTTCTCCTTTAGAATGTTATAAGTTGATAACCATGATCTTGAATTGGACACCTGGTTAATTGGTAGCAAGTGCATGCAGGTGTAATACACTTTCTGCAGCCCCAATCCAAATGCTAGCTGCAGAATTAGGCAGTTTCCAAGCCATCTTCAAGAGCAGCCTCATGTACAGAATGTTTAGAGTTCTCCAAATGGGAGGTTATCAACTCTGTTTTTAAATGAGTGTGTGTGTTACTATAAGAGGGATTCAAGTTTCTTCTAAGATTATCACATGCTTGACAGCTTACGTCAAAAATTGAATGTTTCCATTCTAATGATGTTGTTGATGATGATTACTTTGTATTTAATGTAATTTATACACCTTCCTTTTTAGGGAATGGCAATGCTCTGTGAAACAATAGAAGAGTGTTGGGATCATGATGCAGAAGCTCGATTATCAGCAGGCTGTGTAGAGGAAAGGATTATTCAGATGCAAAGACTAACAAACATTATAACAACAGAGGACATTGTGACTGTGGTCACCATGGTGACAAATGTAGACTTTCCTCCCAAAGAATCCAGTCTATGATAGCTACAATGGTCACACATCTTTACCCATCAGACTCTGAACTGGAGCTGCTAAGCTAACGGGCCTGTTTCTGCTCAACAGTTTTCTCTGCGTGAAATTATGGAATGGTAAGTTTGTCTTTGGAGTGTGAGTAGGAAGACGCCTCCTTGCCCTACTCCAGACATGAATCCAGGAGACTTACTGCATTCCTTGCATATGCCAGAAGGACGTGGGACTGAGAATACAGCAAGGTGATGTTTCAGGAACTTATTTGAAGAACATGGACCTATCCTGGCTAGTGAAATATTTTAAAAGCTGACATTGTATTTCTTAATATGTCAGAGAGACTAATTCCTTAAAATGAACTACTGCTATTTTTTTTAAATCAAACATTTCATTTCAGATTTAAGAAAAAAGGGTAACTTGTTTTTATTGCATTTGCTGTTGTGTTTATATAAATGACTATTGTAATGCCAATATGACACAGCTTGTGAATGTTTAGTGTGCTGCTGTTCTATGTAATCAACGTGGGATCTAGCAAAAAGGCTTCCAAGCATTACTTAACCTCCCTCAACAAGGTATACCTCAGTTCCACCTATGCTAAATTGACAACACTAACAAAACTGAAATAATTGATCTGAATTTTGTAAAATATGTATTACAGATTCACAGTGTTTTTTTAAAAAAATAAAGATGGTAAGCTGTGCTTCATGCCAACAGACAATGGCCATTCCTAAAACAGTGGTATTAGCCTTTCTGTGTTCTAGCTTGTGTATAAAAAAGTATTGTTTGAAATGGCAAAATTCCCCGGTTTTTAGTTTAAAGCTTTATTTTACCTCCACTTCCCAAAATATTGCATACATTTATTTTACTAAATATTATTTAGGTTTGCTGTGTGACAATATTTTAAAGATTTAAGCATGACTTAAAAAATTTAAATTTTTATGTGAGCTATGGCACTGGAAAGCTCTTAATTTTAATTCTTTTTAAGGAAGATTTTTTTCCAATCTATGTATGTTAATGTTCTGCCTAGTGTATTTTCTGTTTCACTAAACAGGATACAGCACCTTCTGTATCACTGTTTCAGGATCACCTCAGGAAGCTTCATTACCCAGAACTCCTCACTCTTCATGTGTTGCCTTTTGCAGCTTCACACTTGATTTTTGGTGCCGACTTGTCAGAGTAATATTTTTCTGTGATGCATAGGTTTTGCCCTGTGGTCACTAAATTTAAAATAAGTCACACATTTGCTCTCAAAATATGCTTGCCATCAAATGCAATTATTTCTGTAGAGATTACAATGTAGCACAGTCTAGAAAAATCAACCCTACAACTTTAAATTTAAACTACTGTATTCAACAATTATAGGCATTTAAGAAGTTAAGCCTTACCATAAAAAAAGAAAACTCTAGTAACTGGGCAGCAGGTAGACAGGTGCCAAAGTACTTCTCAAAAGTAATAATACACTAGTTATTTGATCAGCTACATGTACACAGGCCAAAGTAAGTTAACTGTCTAAAACTAAAGTACAGAACCAACAGTAGCCAGTGTTACGAGATTCTGGTCAGGTGCATTAGACTTTTAAATAGTGTTTTTTAATGTCACAATCAGAAGTTCACTGTGAATGTTCTTGTAACAGTTATTTATTTAAGCCACAGTGTTTTCTTATGTACCAAATCTCTGGGAACAAATAAGAATTATTTATTAACAAAATTTTGATCACCAAACTTGCTAGGAAGAGCAGTAATAGCAGAGTTGTTTTGTGTGTAACTGGCATACCACCCAGAGGTGTTTTTTTTTAATTTATCTTTTTTTTTTAGCCGTAAGAACCCCATGGTCTAATTGGGTTAAAAATACTGTTGGGCACAATTGTTTATTTTTCTTTGTTGACAGAGGGACTTTGAATTATTATTATTTGGACTAAGGTAAATTATGTGCTTGCTTCTGATTTTAAGGCTTGATATAACAACTCAAGAAGTCTTGCCTGAAAATATCAAAATGGACAGATATTAGGACAATGTAGGAACTGTGTATTGGTGATTATCCAGAAACATGTAAATACAGTAACGATTTTAAAACACAGATGCCATGTTTGTTTTGGAGAATCTACTCCAATTTTTAATAGAGCAGCTTTCCATCAAACACTAATTTCCACCAATATGATCCCTGAGCCAGGTGGCAACTTTTCTCTTGTGTATTTTTGCTAATGCATTTCCGTTTGCAGGTCATATAGGGAAAATCATCAGAACTTGACAATCAAATGGGGTAATGTCTCCATCCTTTTTTTTTATTAAAAAAACGAATTTTGAAATCCCCCAATAAGTACCTTTGTTCAGATTTTTAGAGAATTATCATGAATTAATTGTTCTGGAAAAATATCTTAATTTTTAAGCTATTTTGGTAGAATCTGTGAAATTGCTAAAATTCACCAAACTGTAGATCCATATTTAAGATATTGCAGAGAACCTCAACATCTTTGTTTCCAACTTATGTGGAAAATGTAGAGGTGGGCAAGTTTTAAAATGCTTAAGCCAAGACCCACAAATAAAGCCACATATTAAGAGAGAGAGAAAGGCTGAGCTAGGATGCTCTGCTTTCTGGCAGATATTGTGACCATTGTTGCTTTTTGTATTTGAACCATACAGCGTGTGTGGATCTGGCCAGCTCGGGTGGTTTACCTTGTATTTTTGACTTGTGAAGAAAAGCTAGGGCTATGGCTCAAGCTTTCAGTTGTCTTTGGTTTGCCTGTATCTACTTAGTTGGCTGCCATATAATTGCCACAGAATTTAACTGATTAGCCAGTTTTGTGATCAACTCAGAAGTCTAAACCCTGCAATACCTTTTCAGTTTGTGTTAGATGCTAAGAACTTATATCACATGATGCATGACTACTCTTTGTACAGTTCCTACTAAATATAACTTAGCATTTCGGAACAGATTGTGCCTCGTAATTGTTGGAGTTCTTTGACCTAGCGTTCTCATTCATGGTGGTATTCTGAAAATGAGTCTGGATTAAAATACACAACATTATACCTTCTTTGATAGCGAAATCCATGTGGAGTAGCTCTTGCATAACTAAGGTGTAATCAGATGTAGTAGTAATAAATATTGTTCATACTACAGTTCTACAGAATAAATTGCTGATTGTAGTTTAACAAAGTGAGGTGACTTGATTGGTTGACCTTTTTCCAGTTTTCTCTTTTTAACCTTTTTAATGCATTTTTATTAGGAATATTTGGTATAAGATGCAGAAAGCTATGTACAGGATTATGAGCAAACAATGATAGTATCCTTGTTGGAACACCATTTACCTCAAGATACTCAACCAGCAGTACGTTTTTATTTTGTTTTGTTTTTTAATGCACACTCAGTCCATATAAGATGTTACCTCTCAAGATATTGGTAAGCAATTATTTTAGCTTTACTCTGTACATGTCAGTGTTCTTGGCACAGGTGGTTGTACTACTGTCAAATTGCTCTTGCTATTTTTTGGCAAGTATTTAAAAAGAAAATAACCCCCATTCTGGATAAGTGATTGTGAAATATTGTATAAATAAAATGTATGCGCTCTTTCCTTATTCCCACAAAGATGAATAAAAATTTAAGTGACTACTAAGATTGGCATAGTCTTTCTCCCCCGCCCCGTTTTAATTTTAATTCTTTGAATTTATGTATGCTGGATGGCATTCAACATTTTACACATTCCCAAGACTTCTGCTTTCTCTGTGATATTTATTCCAGAGGGTCCCCAACTTTCTGGAACCGATGGGAGGGGGGTGTCGGGAAGGGGAAGGGGAAAGTCCTGTTGTGCAAGCAGAAGACCATGCAGAATTCGGCAGGAACATATATGTATATTGTCCAGTTTATACTCTCTTGCTTTGTCATTCAGAAGTGGTTGAAAAAAGGGATGATCCGAACTACTCTATACATCCTTAAACAGGCCCTTGCTAAGCTGATAACTGCGACTGGATTTCTCCCACCACCACCACCAGTGTAAACAGCCGTGTTTAAGATTAGAATAAAGACACTGTCTTTCATTAGTGTGTGAAGCCTTTCTAGATGTTGTCATGGCACTATTTTGGTATTCACCCCCATACAATTGCAAGGGTATGAGGGGGGGAGAGCACAGCTGCACTCAGTTCTCATCCCTGCCACTTTCCATATACTGGAGCGAGGGCCTGAACTAACAAAACGGCTATACAATGGCTTTTGGAACCTTGTGTTTGTGCAAACAGGGCTCCTAAATTTGAAGGACAGTGTATTTACATAAACTCTACTTCTTACCAAGTGAGAAAAACTCAAGGCTCATTCAGAATTTGTCTACCAATATGTAATGAATTCTGGCTGTTGATGCAACTATACTTCCTTTCACTCCTGTGATTACAGATTGTCTGGATACAACATATGGACCAAGAGCTACTGAACTCTCCCTCTATAAGCTGTTATAGTAAACAAATAACCAATAGAGAGATCTTGACTGCTCTTTTGTTGCAGCTAAAGTGGGCTGAAGGAAGAAGAGAAAGTCTGATACTTAACTACCAAAGCAATAACAGTGTTAAAGAAGGTATAGCAAAGGCTGCTCCGTATTCTCTTCAACTGCTCTTGTGTGGATGAATACCTGACTCTGCATAGCAGGCCTTGACTGAAAATACCCACCCCACCCCAAAAAAACCCACCTATAATGTCTGATTCTGCACTGTGAACTATGGTGGCAACCCTGTCTTCCAAGTGTGTGTAAGACACTATCACATCTAACACAACTGGGACTGCAAATTAAAGTGGCAGCAGATATTCATACATGTTTCTTCCCAAAGGTGAAGCTCTCTCCATGATACTTTCCCTTCACCCAGGCTTACTACTTCTACCAGATTACAACTGGGGAGGAGGAGGAATTTGGTGATGGACTGCAGGAAAGTGCATCACACAGGCCTGCAGATATCTGCGATCTTAAATTGTATCTGCTGTTGCTGTCGTTATCCTAGCATGGGGAGTTTTTTCTTACATAGTCATTTGGGACACTTGCAGGGGTGTTTGTGTGTGTACACACACGGGAGTTCCTTCTACTGGTAATAAATAGCCATAAATATTACTGACACAAGACAGTTCTTTCTGGTGCATAATGGGCCACAATTTTAAATCTACTTAGACAACTCATTTTCATCAAGTGGTTTTGTACTGCTGAATAAGCCAAATATCTACATACAGTTTTACAATAGCCTGATAAAATATAGTCAACTGAGAATGACATTTCCTCATTTCTTAAGTCACTATTGTGTGCGTGCTCTGGCCCTGTCTCCTAAAGAAAATAAATGCCACACATTGTTTAACAGCAGTTTATAGTTTACCATGACAGTGCAAAAAGGTGCGCTGATAACGTATTGCATCCAATCAAACAGCTGAAAATACAAATCCAGTTTTTTCTCTCCCACATTATTTACTCTCCATTCAAGTTTAAGATTACTATACAGGTGTGTAGCTATTTCAGAATTTTAAAAGAAGTAACAAGAAAATAGAGCATGCATATATGGCAAAGACACATGAGGTAGTTTAGAAATAAGTACTAACAAGGCAACTAAGTTAAATTCGCACAATCATACCAATGCCCAGAAACTGCTTTGATAATATAGATCCAACACTAAAAACCAGCTCCAAGGAATCATGAGTTATCTGCTGCTCTTGAAACTTCTAGGAATTAAAAGGGATTTTTGATAAGGAACCAGTTTAATATAGCAGTAAAGACTACAGAGAGGTCCTACATCAGATGAGAAGCGAATTGGGGAAAAGAGAACAAAAGGTAGACATCTGGGTTTGAGGTAAGGCAAGGCTAAGTATCAGTATTTTTTTTAAAAAAAAGATTTTACAGGTGCAGCACAGCAGTGTTCCCTCATACTAAAGCAGGCAGCCTTTTCCAGCCCTATTGCCCCAAGTGCTGTTGAACTACACAACTACCATCATTCCTGGCAATTATGCTTGGGGATGTTAAGAGTACATCATCATCTAGAGAGCCCTCACTGGAGAAGTAGCCTCCAAACCAGGAGCTAGAAACACTCCCCAAACTTTATGAAAAAACCACATGAGCAATTGAACCTGTACAGTGTAAACAAGCCTGATGCCTTTTGTTATGTATGTGGCTGCTACGCACTTCCTCATCAAAGATGCAATATAACAGCATTTGTGAGGCGTGCCTATTGTTATAAACAAAATCTGCCCTTATTCCCTTATGGGCTACACAAGAGCCCTTATAGAGTCCTTTGTAGGTTCTCCATCGATAGGAGAAAATAACACAAGGCCAACCAGAGAATATTGAGAAACAAAGCAGCTACTGGTAGTAAGCCTGATCTTTATTAAAGCTGTTGCAACAGGGTGCTACCCTCACTTGCAGGAGAGAGGAAGAGGACCCAGAACAAAGGTGTGCCTGCCCTTATATAGACATTTTGAAATTCCCTGCCCTGGAGCCCAAGACCACCCCGGATACATCATACCTACATCATAGAAAAGGCGGTCTACAACAGAAATTTGAATTTTGTTACAGGTAGGTAGCCATGTTGGTCTGCCATAGTCAAAACAAAATAAAAAATAAAAAAAAATTCCTTCCAGTAGCACCTTAGAGACCAACTAAGTTTGTTTTTGGCATGAGCTTTCTTGTGCCATTTTTATTTTTTATTTTGTTTTGAATTTTGTTGTTTTTCCTGTCTGCCAGGTTATCTGATAATGCCTTATCTGATTGGTAGTCTGGCCATTCCTTTGAGATGGTAATTACTTAATTCCTGAGACAATGGGAAGGCTTCTTTCACCTCCCTCCTTGCAGAGAAACATTTGGTCAGTTTGGGAGTCAAAATGGTTTCAGGACTGTCTTCCTGTACTGTATATCTCAGACCTTAAATTCTTATAACAACACATTTTGTCTACTTGAATAAGCCATGGTCTGATCTGAAAAATACAAATATTTAGGTTACAAAACTATAAAAATAAAGAAAAATTGAGTTTGCAAAACAATAATTGCCATGTGGTTAGGGTAGATCAACGTGTCAGTGTCCACTTATCCCCAGTGTAAATATGACATATAGGCAAAAGTCGGAAATTGAAAGATAACAATAGCATGTACACGAAAATTGATTTCAGATTTAAAATCAGCATTGAAAGAACATATAAGAACAGTTAAAATCAGCATTGAAAGAACATATAAGAACAGTTGAAAAATCTCATGCAACAGAAAATGAAAAAAAAAAATATTCCCCAGTGCATTATTATTGATTACTTCTCTTGCTCTTGAGTAGTGCAGGTTAGGAGCTGCCTTCCATGAAGACTGAAGCTCCACACTCCATTACTGCTCCATTCTAAACTTCCAATTTAAATTGGCCCATATCCACATATACGTATTTATATTGATAATTTTTTTGCTAATTATAGTCCCCAATACTGCTAGGTGGTAAGATGGAAAATACCTACACATGAAGGAAAAGCAAAGCCAGCCCAGGCAGTTGTCCTACTACAATTTCAATCAGGACTTTAATAGAACTGTCTTCTCTGTATTAACTATTACAGCATCCGAAATAATTTGCCATCAACTTCCTGAAGACATAAGCAAAATTTCAGTATAAGAGTTTAACTAAACACAACTGGTAAACTACCAGAAGAGAGACTGACACAAACAGAATATTTTCCCCAGCTGTAATAAAATAGCGACATTTTCCTTTATACACTTATTAGACAACAACCAAAAGAAAAATGTAAACACCAGACTGTATGCAATGCTAGTCATATACAGAGTAGATCCACTGCAACAGACTCAGTCATGCTCAAGTGAATGAGTTCACTCCAATTTGGGTATCACCCAGAAAATTGGATTTCTGTTGCAGATCAAAATCCATTTCTTTGGAAATATTAACAAATAAACCAAAGAAAAGAGGCACACACCCTCTTTGGTAACCTTTCAATAGATAACACCAATTTTTCATCTGGTTTATTTGTAACCAAGTACCATGTTCCAGAATCTCATCAAATATCTCAAATTCACAATCAATTTACTGAAGATGTAGCCCATTGCTTTACATCAGTTGGACAATTTGGGTAAACCTGCAGAGCATCCATAATTTGGTTGTTGTCCAAAAGAAGATTCATTAGCAAGTATTCTCTCTGTGTGCACATAGATGGTCCTTCTACAGGTTTTATCAATTCAAGATGCAGCAAGTGTTCGTAAGCCTAAAAATAAAAAAATAAAAACAAATCATTAGAATCTTTTCCCATCATCCACAGAGAAATTCAACATAATTTGCAGTTACAGATATTTTAGATTAGAGTTTGCTACTGAATAAGAATTAAGATGCAGCAAAATCTTGCCTCTATTTTAGGCTGTTTAGTTACATTTTCTAAAACAGAATCTCCGTCACACAAAAAAAACACCTCATTTGCAGCATAAAAGCTACATGTATGCATACAATGTTCACTAGAGGGCAGCAGAGTACCAAACACAATAATGAAAAGACTAAGAGACAAATCTTACAGTTCCAGTTCTTCTATCAATCTTATTTCAAACTATTTGGCTCCTGTGGCACTAAAACAGAAGCTTTCAAAAGAATGTAGTAGAGTACATACCTTCATAACAATAGGTTTCTCAAAACTGTACACTGTGTGTGCCTTCCTCTGTACAAACCTCTGGTACTCTACATTAAAACAAATACAAATTATATTACACTTTTGTTTAAGAGGTAATAAACTATGCATAATGAATCTGATGTCACCTTACCATTATAAACCATTTGAAAATTAAATGGTTCTCCTTCATAAGTATCATATAAATGTTTCATGGCTATTATAAGGCAGAGTTCCAACACAGACAGACCTATTAGAGAAAGAAGACAATTCTTAATAGCTATTTTCATGGTAGTATAGCTTTTTAAATGCCTAATGTAAAATGTTAACAGCTATTTGAAACTATTTTTATTATTTCTTCCTTCAAGCTTTCAAAAGGAAAGCTGACTTTAAAATTTCAAAAATCAAATAAAGGAAAGGAAGTCTACTTGGTCAATTATAACCCTAAGCCTAACATGGTTTTACCGCAAGGTGACAACTTATTGGGTAGGACCTGCCCCACTCTCTGGGTATGTTGTATCCTGTAGTTGTTGGCCAGTGAAGCTTTCCCAGATGGTTCAGAAACTTCTGACTAATAGCAGACAGCTGAGGCTGTGCGAATTCTGGACCACTTCCTGGATGCAGTGTGAGTTTGATGAGGGCCAATAAACTGAGCTTAAATTCTAGCAAAACAGAAGCACTGTGGTTGAGTGGGGCCATTGTCTGGAGCTGTCAGCAGCCTGCACTCCCTTTCTAAAGGAGCAGCTATGCGGTCTTTTTTGTGGCGAGGGGTTACTCTGGATCTAGGCTTATTGTTTGAGGATCAGGTTACTTCCGTGGCTCAGAAAGCCTTTTACCAACATCTGCTGCAGCCATTCCTGGATTGGGATAGCTTGACTATGGTGGCTAAAGCAGTGGTAACCTGAAAGATCGAGCACTGTAACGCATTCTATGTTGTGTGACCATGGAGGTTTGGATGCTGCAGTTGGGAGCCGAATTTTGCAACCCAGTCGCTACTGGCCACTGGTACCCACATCCGGTATAATACCTGTGTTGCAGGAGCTGCACAGGTTGCCAGCACTCTCCTGAGGTCTTACTATTATTAAATATAAAGCCATAAACTCACTGGCGACAGCATACTTAAAACATTGCCTTATTCCACCTCCCCAATATTTATGATCTACCACTGAGACACGTCTGATGCTGTGTGGCAGTGTCAAGACTATCCTCAACAAATCGTGCATTTAGTGCCCACTTCAGTCATCCCTGAGAATCTGGAGATCCACAAAGGATGAAGAGCAAGTGAGAAGAGGTTAGAAACACCCAATTGCAGAGCATGCTTCAAAGCATTATTTGGGGTGTGATGATCCAATTGAAACAGAGAAAGTACATAAAGTGCGTTTCAGAACTTGCTCACATAATTTAAGATAGTAACTACACATTGTCATCTTACCATGTACAATATTTGCTTTAGAGTCCATTCTGCAGTGTTTGCCTGCTTCAAGAAGGTCTGACGCATTGATATACGGGTGAGACACAGTTATACTACTTGAAGCAAGCATCTGAAGACAAAATAAAAATTTAAATATTTAATGACTTAAAATCATTATAAAAGCATCTATAGTTATTTACAATTCAAAATATAGTTTGTAACATTCAACTGAGAGTATTACTGCAGAATCCATCCTACAGTGCTACATATTGATTGCAATATCCATTTTTAGGATCTTTGATAATTTTACACCTACTAATTTTACTCTTTGAAATAGAAGTAATTTTGGAAACAACTCAGAAGGCAATCAGAAAATGTAATACAATGTTTTACCAGACCAAGAACAACTTAGATGGATTTAAGTCCAATTTGGCTGCATTATAAAGAGGACTACTCTTAAAAAATTTAATGCTTGCAGCATAGAGATTGGAAAATTGGTACTTACAAGTGAAGGTTCTTTCTGGTTGGTCTGTGAACTCCTATTTTGTAAGTAGGCAGAGAATCATGTGACTGGGCTTTTTGGCACTATGCCCTCTCGGAAGGTCCTTCCCTAGTTTGAGGCCATGGCCAATACTGTAGCAGAAAAATACAGTTATAGAAGGAAGTGAAGGGAATAGTGGGTTGTGATGGAGGCATTGAAGAGGTGAAGACCTCTTGTGGTGCAATTTTGAAGAAGGTGAAGGCCACCCATAAGGGTGAGGGCTTCTGGTTGAAAATATGCACATTTTAGTAAAGGTATGGTCTTGAATACTTCCACACACCAACCAGAAAAAACTTGCACAATACCAACACTCCATGACTTGTGTAGTGTTGAAGATATCTAAGGTATAATATGTAAAAGCTATGCAAGACCTTCAGTGGGTGAAGTCACTGTACCATGATGAAGGAACATGCCATAGAGCTCTCCCCATGATAGAAACTTCCCTGAGGAAAACAAAGTGGTGGTCTTGGGGCAGGGGTTGCCTTTGGAGAGAGGAATGCCACATTTTCTCCTTTTGAAAGGTAGGGAAGAAATGGAGAACTCCTTTGGAGAGGGAATAGTACAAAAAGCCAAGTCACACGATTCTATGCCTTATGAGCAAGCATGAGTTAACCGACTTTGGATACTGCCCACACCAAACAGTAAATCTGATTTTAAAGCAGAATTTCCTCTTTCAGACTTAACAAATATTTCATGTTTAGGAGAAACCAATATATCCTCACTAAAGCTAGTATGCAGGCAGAGAGGAGGGGCAAGAGACAAACATGGGGGCATGACATGGGTCCCTGGCTTCCTAAGAAATGGTTTATAGAGCCTGGAATGTTATAGTCAAACCAAGCCAGAGACAGAACCTTAATAAACTTGTTTCTCTACACAGTTTCTGAACCCAAATCCTGCAGTCAGAATATATAAAACAGAATAAAGGGGAAATATTTAACATTCCTAACTGTATACAGGTCCTTCCAGTAGTCTGGAGGGGGCTCTTAAGACAGTAAGACACACCAACATAATAAATGTCATGATAGTCAACAGGGAGCCTTGTACTGCACAAGCAATGACTGTGATCATTAGCAAATAAAACTGTACATTATTTTAAGACTTCTCTGTATTTATTGCCATCAAAATCTTGAAGTGGTTTGACTTACAAGTACATCACTGAAGCCGGACTTGCAGAATTTTATTAGAACTTAAAAGGCACAGACTTTCCACACTGCTCCACGGGGAAGTGTTGCTATGAGCTACAGGAGGGGTAATCACCTTCTGCCCTTAAGTGCATCTCATGAGTGGAACTCTGCTCAGGGAATACTGCTGGTGGCAAGAGTGAACTCTGGATCCCATCCTCAGAAAAACATTTACCACTAGAAAAGGGCTAAGCCAGCATGCTGCATCAGAACACATTCCTTTCCATATTAGTTTTCTTTTATATAGTTGTATTAACTCCATTCGTAACTAGAAGTATCAGTTTATTTCTATGAATAGCAGTAAAATGTGAGTCAGAAATAAACGTGCCAAGATCTTACCAACAACATGAAGAGAGACCGCAGATCTTTACTATAATGGAATTGATTTTGCAGTACATCTTGCACCTTTTGGTCTTCTAAGAGAGACTAAAACATTATTTTCAAAATCACTAATTTTTAAGCAATCTACTTGTCTTAATACACCTAAAACATTTTTATACAGTTGGTAGGATAACTCAGTTGCTAAGATAACACAAAGTGATTCAGGGAAGATCACAAAAATATAATCTGTTATAATTTATCAAAAGCAAACCATGTGGTTGACTTTAACAAAAAGATCAGAAAGAAGACGCTGGACCATACGGCAGTGAACTGTAAGGGAGACGCAGAGATCTAACTAGAGACTATTATTTGTGGTATGGCATCCCTTTTGCTTGTATTTATTTTTGATTCAGATTTGTCATGGCCAATGACCAGTGCAATAGTTATTTGGATTCGATGGACCAGTTGGAAGAAAACTTTGCTCTCAATCACCTTTCAAAGCAAGTACTAAAATATTAATAAAAACTGTTTTCTTCTGCTCAGTTGAAACTTTAGTAAAATTCAGTTTATAGGGTGATGTCATTATGTACTAATTTATCTCACTTTGGGGGGGGGGTTATGTACCTGTTTGAAAGGGGTCTTGTATTAAAAAAGTGATAAATGCAATAATTTTACCATAGTTGCTCTTTGTAATAGTGTTTGAGATCTTTCTCTACAATCTAGTATTGCAATTTTCAAACAAAATTTTAATTACAAAGGCAGATACCAGTGCAAGATGTACTTGGTGGCTGGTTTTGAAAACAGAATGTAGGGAAGCAATAAAATGCCTTCAAGTAATACTTGATATGCAATTTTTCTACTTTTAAAATTAAAAATGATGGCTTATACACAGAACTCTGCTCACACAACAAGACTTCCCTTTCCTCTCCTCCCATGCAATTCCAAAATCTGCTCCAGGGGTCCCCAAACCATCCAGAGCTGACTTTGAGGGCACCAAAGGGGTGTTTGCAAGGAAGAAAAGGGAAAATTTCCATTTCACAAGTGGAAGTCTGTGCACTAACAGAACAGGAAATTTGAAAACAGCAGAATAACTTGGATCCTAATTTCTACTAGAATAAGTACATTCCAATGCATTCCTTTTTAAGTTGTATAAGCGCTGTTACCCAGAAGTTTGTTTGCAGATCTTCAGCAAGAAATTTCAATTGATTGATTATTATTATTTCAATTACCTGTACATTCTTATTCCATTTCTGAATAAAGGACTTTTCTGGAAATTCTGCAGGCAGGGATAACTGTTCTTTACAAATATTCAGATATTTTTTAAAATCAAATGAATTCATTAAGTATATTTGCCGGTGTGAAAATCTTGACTTCACTCTCTTCTCCATGAGTTCTAGAATGTCCTAGTGAAAAATTGCAAACAGAACAGAAACATAAGAAATCTACAAGAAAACATATGAATTGCTAGATAACTTTACTTTTTTTTTTTACTTTTAAAGGATGCAAACTGCCCTCAGAATTATGCTTGAGCATTTGCCAGCTCTGCAAAATAACAACTTCAATACATACATTATAAAACAGTTTATTTGAAATTCTGTATACATAGGTTAAATGCTTGCCACAGAAAATTCTAGAGATCTCAGTTACTATGAAATATCTAGGTTAGTTTTCAGTTTATTAGGCATACCAGTGTTGGCAATTTATTTAAATTATTTTTATCTGAATTGTATTATCTATTAAAAATGATAATTTGAACAGGTATTTCATGTTAAGATTTCTCAATCAACCCTCATTAGAAGAGGAACAGAATATTTTCAACCAACACGAATACTATTAGCAGTATTGTGCAACTAAGCTATTTCAACTCCAGTAGCACACACAGGAAGTTCTACTAAGTGTGGTTAAAGTAGCATTTTTTATTTAGTAATGAAAATGATTCACGATCCCTAATAGTTTCTTACTTTTCCCTGCACAGGGTCTCTAGCCAATTAAAGAGAAGCATCTTTACTAGCCATCATCTGAATTTACATGCACTGGTGGTGACATATATTAAGAGAAAACTAAATTCATTTTACCAGTCTACAAGTCAGACCAACAACAGCTATAGGTGTCTGTGCTGACTGGGACACATCAAAGAGGTTATACAGCAAAGTCTGGTTCTTATGATGAACAAACAGATCAAACTCATCTAGGATGAACAGCACCGGGCAACTGTGAGCACGGTCACCTAATACATAAAACAAACAGGTAAATATTAGGGGCCCAATTCAACTAAGTGGTTCTGCACAAAGACTTCCACTAGCTCAACAGGTATCTCTTTGCAAGCAACTGAAAGAACTGTAACATAACTTGCAATTTAGCAAGAACTTCCAATTCATTGTAAGAAGGCAAAGCCACCTAACATTTCACTTGAGTTCCTTTACTGCAGTATTTAAGTTACAGATTTTCTTACCCACCCTTCACCATAAGATACCAGGGAGGGTTGTAACAAAATAATACAATTTAAAATAGAATGATACTAATATTTAATGCAACAACGGAACTACAATATAAAAAACAGAGAATAAAGTTACAAAGATCAGGGTAAAGAGGCACGTCTTCAGCATACGGTGAAAATTGTACCACAAGGATGACAGATGCACCTCAAGGGGGAGAGAATTCCATAATTTAGTGGCTACTGCAGAGAATACCTACTCCCTAGTGGCCAATCGCAAACCTCTGAGGGACACAGAAATACCAAGAGGGGCTCTTCTGCTGATCTCTAATGGTCTGAGAGGAGGAGGAGACAGTAGAGAAGGAGTAAGGCTGTCAGATATTTGGGGCCTAAGTTGCTTAGAGCTTTAAATACCAAAGTGTGCAGCTTGAACTGTGCCTGCAAACAAACTGGCAACCAGTGCAACCAACCAGTGCAGCTGCTTTAAAACAGGGGTTGTAGAAATGCTAATGGATACCAGTTAGTAATCTGGATGGAGTAGGTAATAGTGTTTGTCATTAACCCCCAATAATGTTCTTAATCAACAAGAAAATATGTTTACCTCTCTTTAATGCTTCAAGAAGAAATGTGAGGTTTTCTGCAAAACTACCCTAAAAGATAACAACATCTGAATGATTATCTGGTAGATATTAAGCTTTCCAATAAAAATATGTAGCAGATTTCACCAAATGAGTGCCTATCAGCAGAACCCATCCACAAACATTCCCATTTGTGCAGCAGGGCTTTCCCCCTTTCCTCCCGCCACCACTGCACCACATGAAACTGGCCTTTTGGGGGGGACCCCCAGAACAACACCCCCAGAATCCCATCCATTGTATTTTGTAAAACTGTATGCTATTGCAAAATAAATAAATAAATAAATAAAAATGCAACAGCTTCTACAAACTGTAATCAGAGCGGAATAATCAGTTGCAGGGGATAAACAGATAACTAACTATATGACTTTTAGAAGACATGTGAAGACAGCCCTCTGCAGGGAAGTTTTTAATGGCTGTTTTATAGTGCTTTTATTATTTTGTTGGGAACCATCCAAAGTGGGGCAACTCAGTCAGCTGGGCGGCATAATAATAATAATAATAATAATAATAATAGCTAAAATCGAGGAAGATTAACCAGAAGTAATTAAATATGAAACCAATTAGCAGTAAAGAAATAGAAGAGGGTGTTAAAACATCATAGAAAAGGCAAGAGAAGAAACAAATAAGAATCAGATTAAAAACTTAACCTAAAATGAACACCTAAGGAACAAACCACAGTAAAAACTACTGGGAAACACATATGCATACAAAAAGTAGTAAAATAAAGCCAGAAGAGCACAAGCTATATAAAGACCTGCTTCAAGCAAGGACAGGGGAGAAAAATGTCACTAAAGGGGAGGGACAACATAGGAATGATTACATTTTTTCTGCCTTCAGGTAAGTGGGAGCATAACAATAAACAATTAAATAAATAATGAAATAATGAAATAATAATAACCCAGTTGGTTGTGTTGCAGTCTAAGAAATCTCAAAGGGAGAACTGCGTTTGCAATGCCCCTTACACGGTTTTATGATTTTGCAGCATATGGATATAGTTACAAGTTGAAAGAGTACAACAATGTGGACTATATATTTTTAAGTACAGCTAAATGTTTTACTTACAAAAACTTTATCTCCAACCACATTTTCTAGATTTAGCTGTCTTGTAATCTCCTTAAGAGCAATTTTATCATTGGTCTGTAATAACCCTAGAAGACAATTGCAAATACATGATAATATTCTAGATTTGGAAATTCTATAAACCCCACTAGAAAGACAGAAAAAAGAATGCATTTCATATTTCAAAACATAGTAGCAGCCAAAGCAAATTTTTTCCAAGGATCACATGCTCATTTTTCTCAAAGATGCATTGGATCCTTAGTTTCAGAATGATGAAAGCTAGCCAGTTCAAGTGCAACAAAGCCTTGTTTGGTATTATATGAGTGAGCCTTGAGCTTGCATACTCCCTTCTCCAACTCCTTCACCTCACACATTCAGATCCTGTCTAGAAAGAAAAAAAACCATAGCCATGGTTTGCACATGCCCCTTGAACAAGACCTACAGACCAAGACAGGGTTTGCAATTCTGGGAAGGAAAGTGCAAAACCTGTTTGCCTGTTCAGATTGACAACAAACTATGGTTTGTGCTAAACAGTAAGTTGTTGAATCTTGATCGCATGGCATATTCTCAACCCTTTAAAGCAACCCATTGTTAAAACTGATAATATATGGTGGTATCCAACTTCCATGTGTGAACAGAATGAACTTCCACTTATGCTCCATGACTTTCCTTTTCTCTCCTCCCTCTGTAGCCTGCTCCTGGCAATCTACCCTGGGTGGTTAGGGGATCATCTGCAGCAGACTTTCAACAGGGGTGCAGGGTGGAAAATAGAAATTCCATTGCACATGTGGATGTCTGCTCACATGATGCTATATACTTGGTTTTCATAAAGCTGCCCTATGTTAACATGGCTTTTATGTTAACACAGCTTTTATAGAGCTTTTATGTACAATTCTATCTCTGCTGCCAGTAGATACTATGGCTACAATAAGTACAATTCCTTGCAATTGTTAATTGAAATAGATCAGTATAAAATTACAAGGCTCAATTAGCACTATCTTCAAGGAAATTCAGCTGACGTGAAACAAATTACATACCATTTAAATGAACTTGTAAGACGTTTTCTCTTACTTCCTTTACTTCCATGAGCTTCTTTAAGACATGACATGTTAACTAGGAAAAAACAAAACAAACATAAATTCTTATGCCATATCCTTACTACATAGTATCAGGATTTAAAACTGAAACAAGTTTTTATGGTCAGAACAAAAAAAAAAAAAAAATTCCTTCCAGTAGCACCTTAGAGACCAACTAAGTTTGTTCTTGGTATGAGCTTTCGTGTGCATGCACACTTCAATCAGTATCTGAAGAAGTGTGCATGCACACGAAAGCTCATACCAAGAACAAACTTAGTTGGTCTCTAAGGTGCTACTGGAAGGAATTTTTTTATTTTTTATTTTGTTCTGACTATGACAGACCAACACGGCTATCTACCTGTAACAAGTTTTTATGGGCATGAATTGTACTATTATAAAAGCAAAAATTGAAAATCTGTTTATAAAAGGGACTGGATTCCAGCACAGGATTTGGGAGAAGGGGTGAGGAGAGCTGAGAAGAGCAGAGAAAATGATTTCTACTTATTAGTCCACTGTACCCCATGGTGCTAAAAATCTGCACTGGTGGGCTGGGGTAACGTCTGGGACAGAACGGCAATCTGTAGAAAGAAACTGCCATAAATATCTTCCTGCTTCTATCTGTGGCACTCCCAATGGATTTAAGTCCTTTCTGTGCATAGAAAGTTTCATTTGAACCTGAACAAATAATTGTTCATTTAGATTTAAAACTACTTCTGGTTTCCAATAAAGAACATGTTAAAACCACAATCTTTTAAATGCATCAAGTGGAATGTAACATTTGTTGCAGCTTTTAAATGTTATTTCATAATTGTAACAAATGAAAAAAACAATGGTATGACAGAGGAAAAATAGTAGAGATTTGCTCCTATTCCAGGTGGCCTGTGCCTTCCCACAACAGGGCTATCTACCAATAAGCGCCTTGTGGGAAAGATCCTAACAAGTATGTTTTGATATTGTCTTCATTGTTTTATTTTGGTTTTACAAATAAGGATTTGTATCATTAAAACTGGATATAAATAAATAGTATAATAAATAGAAGCAAGGGATTCAAAGTATCAATTCCCTATATGGTATTAGTCAGGAAGCATGCCAAAGAGTGAAATTTGCATCCAATGGTATCTTGATCCCCCTGCATCTTCCTCAAATTCCGAGAGGATATGGGGATCCTTCAGAACAGCCTGAGAAGTGGAAAGGATGGGGGAGAACATAGTTGTTCAAAGAGCCTCC
Source organism: Darevskia mixta (assembly GCA_034641385.1). Classification (NCBI taxonomy): domain Eukaryota; kingdom Metazoa; phylum Chordata; class Lepidosauria; order Squamata; family Lacertidae; genus Darevskia; species Darevskia mixta. The sequence goes on from JAWWNH010000001.1 coordinate 19,502,787, forward strand.
CCTTACTGGATGGGCACCATAGGATATAATCCTATCAAAACTGGAAAGTAAAGCTTAGTTAGAAAACAGTTTTATTTATGAAGTTTAGAAAGGATTTTTCTAGTCAAGAGACCTAAAAAGATCAATATAGGAAGGTAGAAACTCTAATAAAATAGCATATTAAGAAGCTAAAACATCTCAAATGTTTGAAAGAAAGCACACAACTAAATAAGTTAAAGCAAGGTTAAAGGCTCTGAGAGTCACATTCTATGTACCAAAAATGCATAGGCTGGTGAATTCGATTTAACATTATTATGAAACAAATTTCTTCCCTCTCACCACAAAGCTAGCATTTGATATAAAAGAAAATGAATTTCACTGATAATTTTCATGCAGTACATTAAGTTACAACTTTCCACATGGGACTCAATATATAAAAACTAAATGGAATTAAATATTACCAGAGTCTTCCCTGATCCCCGAGGTCCAATAATGAGCACAGAGTTGCTTTCACCATTGATAGCAGTACGTTTCAGAAGCTCGAGTAATTGTCTGAGTAAGGGATGGGGAGAGAGAGAATGAGGAATACAAATAACTTTAGACCTGGAATAATTTCAGATATCAAATTTCATCTCAGAGAAACAAAATCACATTATTTTTTTAAAGTCTCAGCCCACCTCCCTTTACCCATCTAGAAAACACATTATGACAACACACCAAGAAATAGAACAGAACACAATTGTCTTCTTGGAAGGAAAAAAAAGGACAGTTAATTTAAAAAACTATGGTAATCTCTACTGTCAAATTCTAACCCTAGATTTATAGGATCTGTAAATATATCTCTAAGCTTGTTCAAAAGATTGGGTACAAACTTATTTTAATAAGTAGGGTAATTTTGACTAGCTTTATGCTTTATTTCCTATCATTTTAATGGTTATTAACTATTCAGTTTTTTAAAAAATGATGGAGGAGTTTCTGCTGTCTTCTCTTCACCAACACATTACTTACTGATGGGTAAACTACCTTACACACTTCTTTTTGAGCCCTGTGTTAGGATTAGAACCCCTCATCCTCCTTAATGTAATAGCTGCTATAGTGCTGACTTGAGACCATGTTACTGAAAAGGATACCAGGACAAGTATGGCTGTTGCTTTTCTACCACGTTCTGTGAAATGATCCATTAAGGCAGGGAGGGCAATGGCACTGTGATAACCACTGTGACGATCCAATGAAAAGAGAGCTTTCATTTGAAGTATGCCATAAGAACCACTCCTCCCTCCCTATGAATATGTTTTAGTCTTTTTAGAGTCCCTTTGAGGATGGGCAAGAAACCAGTATTTGGGGAACAAATCTTTGAAATCTTGATATCTACTAAACTTGCAGTTTAAAGTCCACAAGATCAGTAAACGGTTTATCTGAAACAAACATAAATACACTGTTTCCTTACTTGTATTGAAGCTCAATTCCAAACAACTTCCCATTTTGACTCTGGTGACAGAACCTTTCACGCAATATTCTTTGTACCTGCATATATTGAGTTATAGAGACATCAAATATGCACAGCACAACCAGCTGTCATTTAACAATTTTCTCTTATCCTGTGGAAGTTAGTAAGCTACAAATTTGTTATTGATTTATTTTCACAATTTATATCTTGCCATTCTCCTTCTGGGTCCCAAAACAGCTTACAAAATGCAAACATAGAATATAAAACATAAATTAAACATCATAGATTAAAACATCAAAGAAGCATTCATGGTGAAAATGCCTTACGGAATAAAATAGTTTTAACCAGGTGTCTGCAACTTATCAGGGATGACACTTGCTTGATTTCTAGTGGGAGGAAGATTAATAAAGTACAGGTCCAACCAGGGCAGGCAACCGGCCTATCTCCCATATCCAGGAACCATCCACCCACAAAGCCTCAATCTTCCCAGGATTCAGACTCTGCTTTTTGCCTAACTGCATCTAGGCACTAGTCCAGGTCTTTAACAACAACTCAGTTCAGATGTAACAGAGATGGATATAATCTGCATACTGATGACACCTTGCCCCCAGACTCCTAATGACCATTCTTAACAGCTTCATATAGATATTAAATAGTACTGGGAGCAAAATATTACCCAAGGGGACCCCATAATGTAACTTCCATGGCCCCAAATAACAGTCTCCCAATGCTACTTTTGGACATGACCCTTAAGAAAAAATGGAACTGAACTCTCCAGATCTTCAGTGGAAGGGGAAGATTGAAGAAGGGCCTCAACGATCACAGGGTCCGGGATGGTTCATAAAGCACCATCCATTGGTGGAACCAAGGCTGATTCAGTCCCAAACTCAGGCCTGATTCCAGATTGCACTGGATCTAGATAGTCAGTTCATCTAGAAACACCTGCAGTTGCTCCGCCATGAACCTCTCTATCACCTCTTACACAAAAATGGATTGTTAGCACCAGTTTGATAGTTCTTGCATTCCATTGTTGTTCTGTCCACTTTCGCCCTCAGACTGAAAAATGTTCCCCACCCTGCTATAGTACAAATTTCCAGGATTCTTTATAGTAGGGATGCAGTTACATAGGAACATTGCAAGTGGCATATACCACATCAGACCATTGGTCATCTATCTCAGCAATGTATTTTCTGACTGGCAGTGTCTCTTCGGGGTTTCAGACAAGGATCTTTCCCAGTCCTGTCTGATGATGCTGGAGACTAAATCTGGAACTAAAGTTTGGTGGACAGAGCAAATCATGTGATCTACCTACTGAGTTATGACCCCACCCCAGCTAAACATTAACAAACAGTAGCCATGACGTTAGTCGTGACACACAAACACATATGCACTCCACAAATTATCTAGCAATAGGTATGCAATTGTGGAAGTGGGCTTCTACACATGGATTCCCTTACTGCATTAAGGGCTAAGCACACAGACAAGAATTTAGGGTGTTCCTGCTGGTTTACACATGAAGACCTGGGTTTGTATGTGCAGCTGTAAGCGACTGCATTGGTGCTGCATTTACAAATCCAATCAGGTGGTAAGCAGAATTGGTTTTGGTAGAATTTATCAAATGAGTGTGTGCGAGAGAGATTTATACACACTTAACAAGAGAGACTGACTGAATCCACATATCTCTCCACAAATGCATAATTTGTACATATGAGTCTCAAACGAATCAACATCTCATGTGCAAGTAGGACATGCATACTTGCCAGCAACCTCCCCCCCCCCATTTATAACTTCGTTTCTCCTATTCAAGCAATTATACTAACCTTTGATATGCATTCCCCATTTGTAAAGCTATCCTCCTTTAGCTTACGTTTGCTCATTGTAATTCAAGCCCTAAAAGAGAAACATTTTACGTTACAGCAGAACCTCCTCACACATAAGACTGGTATTGCATCATTTTATGGTTCCTTATTCAACAGAAGCCTGAAATGAGCATGCCCGTGGTCCCCAAATAAGCTATGGACCACTACAAATCATATGCAAGACACTGGAAAATTATTCTCTGCAACATGTCTTAAAATTGTCTTTAGTTTTAAACTTCATTTTCTTGCAAGCAGGGCTGGTGCCAAATTGGAAGGGGCACTGAGTAAGATGCTCAGTGATCCCCGAAAAATGAAGACAGTGTAGATGCTTTGCCCAGTGCTTTTCTTCTCAGTGCCAGGTTAAGCTCCACCAATCATCTCTGCAGTGGTCCAATGCTGTTCAGTGCTGCTTTCTCCACTGACAGAATTAACTTACCAGGCTGGGCAAGCAGCAATAGGGGCAGGTGGTGGAACTCAGTCCACCACTGACAAGAGAAATGCAGGGGAAAACATTCACAACAGTTACTGCCACCCTCATTTCCTCAGAGTATCTCTGGGCCCCATCATAGCAGGACTCAGAGACACTTTGGAAATAAAACAGGGCTTTGTAGCCTTACCATAGCTTTACCCAGTGCCTCACTTCACAACACCTGGCTGACTGCATGTCACCATTCAGAGAGCAAGAGAGAGTACACATGTCAGCATCTGCCCAAACCATGGTCTGTGTGAAAGTGATCTGTGTGAAAGTATGGTGCTCAGACACTAATTATATTATTTCTTTGGGAAATACAGATGCATAAGGGACTGTGAGATCCTCACCCTGAAACAAGACATGGACTCCAATCAATATACCCCAACATTCACACTACACATTTCAAGCAAATATAAAATGTTGGGCTAGGCGCAACACTAAAGCATCTCAAAGGGGTCTGATTCCTGGGTATGTATGATCTGGGCTAACCCAAAGCTAAGCCTTTATATCTAGTTACAGGTAGGTAGCCATGTTGGTCTGCCATAGTCAAAACAAAATAAAAAATAAAAAAATTCCTTCCAGTAGCACCTTAGAGACCAACTAAGTTTGTTCTTGGTATGAGCTTTTGTGTGCATGCACACTTCTTCAGATACAAAGAATCTATTTTGCCTATAATTAAGTGCATCATGAATAAAAGCTCTTCACAAGTTTTGGGCTCAATACAACACTGAGATGGGCTTATGTCAGGTGCATATGACTTCAGGGTGCAAAGCCCCAGTTTCCTACTTACATATGTTGGCCTAGGATCATCATGCTTGAACAGTACCTTGTCCTTGTGCAAAAATAAACTTGAGATGGGCACAGTAGCTATGTTCAAACATTACATCAAATCACAGTTTAGCATAACATGACAAGCCACGCCTAGCCTTTGGCTCAAACCTTTTCTCCTGTATAGTCACTTCTAATTCAGCATAGCTTGTCATCTTGCTCAGAGCTATGGTTTTAAAAGGACAGCTGCAAAAACCAGAGTTTAAAATTGGCTTGTTTAAAACTAACCACAATTATTGCTAACCACATTTGGTTGGTGTGGACAACATGGCAGAATATAATTAGCTATCTTGTTCACATAATGTTAAACCATGGTTGAATATAGTCACAGCTAGGGCAAGTCATATGGGACCATCTCCCAGTTCCAGGGGTTCTAATGTGTGGTGACTCAAAGCTTATTTTGGGAAGGGAAGTATGCAAATTTCAGTCCCTTATTTAACTGAATACAATAAAAGACCACAGCTTACTCTTATGTACCTAGTTTTAATCAATACTTTAATCAAGAAAACACAGATGCTTTAAACCAATTATTTTATTACTTTATATCCCACCTTTCTTGCATAATGGAACCCAAGGCAGAAGACAGGTTGCTAACATTAACACTATGTACAGTTTTCTGTTTGCCCCACTGCTTTCCCCGGGGAAAATTGACTGTTTACTGCTGAATTGGAACAAACATTAATATGCAGAAAGCAGTGGGACAAGCAGAAGTAGAGACAAGCCCCTATAGCTCAGAAAAAAACTAGTATTTGAAAAACAGTAGTGATAGCCACAATAAAGAGATTAATTTACTCCAGTGCTACTTTTGCATTCAGTTTTGTCTTTAGAAAAGAAGGGGGGAGACTTTATAGTAGGCAGCCTCCAACCAAATTTTAACCTGCATTTCAAACCCAATCCACTTCAGTTTACTCATCTCATACCAGCTGGCTATATATATCACAGTCCTCCTATCCTGATCTTTGTTTATAAGCTATCTCAGGAGAGATGGGAAGTAGGGCTCATCCCATCAGCTCTGCTGAAAGACCAACCCCATCAGACATCTCTGATGCCAACCAATCTGTTTCAATACTAGCTAGTCACTATAGCTGTTTAATACTGTTTAAATTGGTGCCTAAGTTTGCTTTCTCTTTTCCATCTCTGTCCCTTGTGTGCTGATTTGTTTTCTGACTGTAAGCATCTAGGCAGGGACCGTCTTGTTTTAATTCATTGTATGCAAGCCACTCTGGGAACCATTTTTTGGTTGAAGTGGGGATGCAAATGCCCTAACCAAACAGACAGGATACTTTACAAAGAACAAGAAACCAGGTCCCTACCCTGAGGGGCTTACACACTATAATTTTCAACTGGAAGCCTGGCAGGAGCAATTTACACAACACGTGTCAAGTAGCACCGAGGGCTAAAACGGACAGATGTGCTGTCAAATACAGCAAAGTCAAGACACTTCAGAAATAATGCATGTGCAATTTATGCCACCTACATACACTTTACCTATGTCAACACTCAGCCAGCCTCTAATTCCTATATTTGTCCTCAATACTTAACAGTTTTTCTATCTGTCTGGAGGCAGGGAGAAGCTATATGGCTGCTGTAACTTTGACAGGGCTGGCACGTAAATGCAAAAAAAGGGTGCTTAAACTCAAATCCCACTGTGGGCATGATGTCGACAAAGTCAAGAATACAGTAGATTATAACCAAGTGGGTTGTAAATAGCATTTATCCGGGACTAGCCTGCCCAAGTCACTGCAGAACCCCACCAGGGTGTCCAGCCTTCCCGCCGCTTCTCCCCCCCCCCAGCCCCCATTGTGCATATTTAACAACCGCCCCTGCTAATATCCTGCCTTGGGCTTAATGACACCACGGCCGTGTCCCGTTCTCACAACCCACCTACAGATCCTTATTCCTTAAAAAAAAAAAAAAAGGGTAGGGACGAGAAAACCGTTCAGAGCCCCCCACCCCACTACTATTTCGCCTTGGGGAAAAGAGCAGCCCAACACGCCTTCCCTACTTATAGGGCGAGAGGGCAGGTGCAAGAGCCGTTGAACCGCTTCAGAACCACCGTCCCGTTTTAAAAAAACACCACCACAAAAAAAAAACCGAAGCCAAGGTGAGGCATTTTAAACTGAGACCCGCCCTCCTCCACGCAGCTCCCGCGCGCTCACCTCCCCACCCCACCCTCCTCAAAACCACGTCCTGGACCAACCGTTATCTGCGACGCTCACAGGCAACTCCCGAGCGAGCACGCGCCCCTCTCTCCCCCCCCCGCCCCCGCCCCCGCCCCTCTCGTTCTCGGCTCCCGCCCACCGCCGTTACTCCGAGCGCCCGCCGCCAAGCTCTGAGAGCCCTCCCGGCAACCTCCGCGCGCGCGAGCACCTCTATCACGTGACCCCCGCGCGAGGGCGCCGATCTATTTACACTCCGAGTCAACGGGTTTCCTGCGTCTCTTTCTCAGACTCTACTCCTCTTCGCCTCCGCCCATTGGCTTACTTCCGCCTTTGCCCTCTCGATTTCCCCTCCCGCAATTTCCGGTTTCCCCTCTTTTTCTTCCCCCCCTCCCCTTTTCTCCTCCCCCCCACTCCTCCCACCTTCGCGGAATCCTTTTCCGGGTTCGCTTGCGGCGCGCGGCATTGTGGGAGGCAACCTTTTTTCCCTCCCCCCCTCCTTCAACCCAGCAAGCTCCCTTGGGGCGCATGCGCAGTGACAGCCTCCCATCTTTCTCTCAGCCAGAACCAGAGCCTCAGCAGCAGCAGCAGCAGCTGATGATGAAGAAGAGAGGGAAGGGGGGGAGATTGGGGAACCTTTTATTTATATTGTTAAAGGGACAGAGCACTAATTCCACCTTGAATTGGTTTGCGGGGAGGGCTCGGCCTGAGGAGATTTGAGTTTCTCCCCCACCCGCAGCCTAGCTAGAGGATCCCAGAGAGAGACAGTGAGAGAAGGAGAGTTTCTTCCCCCGCTTCGGCCGTCAGAGGAGAGAGAGAGAGAGAAGAGAGCTAAAGCCTCTTAGCAACACAGTCCCTCCTCTTACTACTATTGCTGCTGCTGCTGCTTTTTGGCCCTGGCTGGAGACACCTCACCACACACAGCAGGAGCAGCAGCAGAAGCCAGCTCTCTCTCCCCCCCCCCTCATCCCCCTGCTCTCCCCTCCTCCCCCTTTATTACCCTTTGTGTGTGTCTCTCTCTCCACTGCTCCAGGAAAGGAAATAAAAGTGGGGGGCAGCTAAGGTAAGCCTATCTGGGTATGGGAGAAGGAGGTAAGGCGAGCAATGCCTGCTCCTGCTCCACAATTTCACTCTGAGGCAAGCAGATCTGGTTTGCTGGTGGGAGGGGGTTTGTTTCTCTCTCTCTCTCTTTTTACTTTTGACTATAAGAAGCGGTTTGATTGTTTCCTGGTTGGTAAAGTGGTGGTTATATTTGGGTTTGGGGGTTTGCTTGGGGTTTTTTTGAGAGCTGCAGAGTGAAAGGTATCAGCATTGTGTTCTGATCTTGGCCAGTAGAGGATATTTGTATATTATAATTTGCTCACTCGTTAGGTAAAGGAAAATGCCACATTCCATGCTCTTGTCTAGTGTTTATTTATTCCTTCCTGTGTAATCAAGTGTCATTGATTTTTGTTTTATTGCTTTGGTTTTTTTTGTTCCTCGTTGATGCTTTGCTTCTGGGCATACACAAAAAGTCTTCCAATCTGCTGTTCTTATATAGTATATGTGGATATATCTATATCTAAATATAGATATATAACTATATAACTATATAACTATATATAGTGGTCTTGGGAACTTTCTACTATGTAGAGAGACAGATGTTGACTCAAAGGGTGACTTGGAAAATGCTTTTCCCTGAAGTGTCTACATAGTATTGGAATATTTTGTATTTAAGATTGGCAGTATGAAATAGAAGCACCTGATTGTGTATAGTTAATTTGTTTAGGTTATGTCACTTTTGAGATCCTGGCTATGCAAAGGTTTTTATGCTTGCTCATAATAATAACTAACCTATCTATTTAGCGTGTTTGTGAGCCATGAAATGTTGCAGGTTTGAATAACATTACATGAAGTAAATTTTTTTAATGCCATTTACAGTGTCACCTGTTTCTGCTGAGACCTCTCATTTCTTTTTATTAAGGACTTAATGATCAAACTTTCCAATTTAAAGAGACAAGTACTTACCTGATCATAAAAATTAAAGCTAATCCTATATATATTTACTTATTTATAAATCCCATTGATTTGGAGTAATACTTTGCTGTAAGGATGCAATTTGCCCAGTTTAAATTCTATACTTTGCAAAAGTGGAATAGAAGCTTGGAAAATATGGTAATTATTGCAAGTCACATTTGGTACAGCTTTGGCAGCTCTGTTGTGGAGTTATTGTCTTTGTGTTTTTATTCTGAAATAGTTTAAAGTAGGAGGATATTTACTAAAGCTGTAATGTGTGTTTGAACTGTGAAATGTGCACAGATGGCCTATGCATTTCAATAGGCCCAGGGAATCTGACCAAAGTAACATGCAGCTTGATATGTGATGCTTCCCTACTATTTGAAGTCAGCAAGTGATTCTGGCCTTCTGAATACTTTCTCTGATAACATGATTTGTTGGCAAAAAGTACCTTTTCTAATCTTAATTGCTACATAAAACTTGTACTTTTGATCAGGTCAGATGTTTGGTGAAAAACAAATGTGGAAAGTCAGTGGAAAAGCTTCAGCTGTACCTCTGAAGGACAGCTTGCCTTCAGTATTCAGAGTGCTAAGCAAGTTAGCTTTCTGTTGAAGAGTGGGGAAAGTATATGGATACATGTGAAGTAGTGATCCATTTATGTAGATACTGGATTTTTAAACACAATTTTAATCTTATTAAAAGCTGGGCACTTAAAGTTAGTTCTGGGACAACTTAAAGTTTTAATAGTTCTGTTTTTCTGTTATGGTACATCACACCCATAGAGAAACCTGAGTTTGTTTCATGTGCGTAGGACGTGGGTGGTGCTGTGGTCTAAACCACACAGCCTAGGGCTTGCCAGTCGGAAGGTCAGCAGTTCGAATCCCCGTGACGGGGTGAGCTCCCATTGTTCGGTCCCAGCTCCTGCCCACCTAGCAGTTCGAAAGCACATCAAAGTGCAAGTAGATAAATAGGTACCGCTCTGGCGGGAAGGTAAACGGCGTTTCCGTGCGCTGGTCTGGTTCGCCACTTGACCCAGAAGCTGTCTGCGGACAAACGCCAGCTCCCTCGGCCTATAGAACGAGATGAGCGCGCAACCCCAGAGTCTTCCATGACTGGACCTAACGGTCAGGGGTACCTTTACCTTTAACTTCAGGTACTGCTCTGACTTAAGGTTTGTTGGTATCCAAATTGGACTGTTGGACATTATTAACATAAATATGGAATTATTTTCATTTCTTTACTGATGGAATAATTGTAAGTGTTGATAGATAATACGATACAGCTTTGATTATTTATTAATAAGGTATGTTTTTAGTGCAGTAATCTGAATCCCTTCAATGAACTGATTTTAACACTTTCAGTCCTAAGCATACTTTGAATTCACAGGAACTTTTTTTTCATTAGACTTCATTCAAAGTGAATAGATTTATGATCAGAACCTGATTCTCCAATTCTGTGTATGTATACATGAGAATTGGCCTCATTGGGTGTTGCAAAACCTACTCTGAAGTAAACACTCGTAGAAGCAGGCTTTCATAGAATTTTACAAACAATTATACATATTTAACATTAATTGTGCTGTTAGGAAAACTAAATAGTAGACTTCAGCATATGCCTAGGCTTTTGCAAAGCCCAACCATTACTAATTTCAAAACTTACTAGTCATTATTTTTATTTCAGATATAAAATAATCCCCAAATTAAACCCAATCACAAAACCCACCAAAAAACAAACCAATAATAATTTAACGTAGCTATATGTTTCTTTGAGATAGCAAAATATATAGAGAGGAATTTTTTGTAGGCGGATCCTTGAATCTGAGTCTTGGAACTGGAGTACTGTATGTGTAGAGGCAAGAAAGTGAGTATATATTGGGACCATAACTCAGTTACACAGCACATTCATTTCATGAAAAGGTTTATAGGTTCAATCCCTGGCATATTCAGGTAGAGCTGGGAAACAAAATAAGCTATTATACATTTGTGTATTATACATCTGTTTGGGGAAGGAATTGGCTTGTTCAAGATGTTTTGAAGAAAGCATATGGGGGGCATGAACAGAGAGAACTTGGTAACAATCTAAAGAGGCACAGAAAAATCTGCCTGGTTTTATCGTTAAAATTTCTTAAGGAACTCCTTATCACACATCTTCATATAGCCTTTGAAATGCTTATTGGAGATCACTTTGGTGATAGTCCTTAAACCATACAACACAGATTAATTTATCATGAATAGGACTTCATAGGAAACATTTTGAAAATAGTATCTGTAATTCTTAAAATGCATCTGTACTAAGATTTCTTACAGCTGGGAAAGCTATGGTAAAACCTAGGGTCAGTTGAATCAAAGCATCTTCTCCCAACTCGTCCAAAATACTTGATCAGTTGAATCCTATATACAGGTATATTTACTCAGAAGTAAGATCCATTTACATTAGTAAGTTTCAGTAAGCATGGATAGGAACTTGCTGTTCGGATTATACGTGCATTCTAGGTTATGTGTTGTAAAATTAATGTTTCAGCTTTTAAATGTCAGTTATAAAGTTATGAACTAGCTCAGCCTTGTCCTTTAAACACTGGTATTTGCACTGGTTTTGCTGGTTGTTCTTTCCACCTGTTGTTTCTGTGTGCAACTGCAGCAAACATTGAGAGTGGGCCAAAGCTATTTTGCTTGTGAAAAAAAAATATTTTTTCTGGGCCAATCCAGTGAGGAGAGGACAGTCCTGATAGGCATTGTGTAGCTAAATTATCCAGTGCCACTTTAAAGTTCAAGCGCCTGTGAGTGCTTGGAGTTTCTAAAGCTTAAACTATTGATGTTGTGAACATCATGTATAGACATATTATTGATACATTCACTTGATCTCCAGTTGATCTTTTTGTTATAAACTTTCAGAAATCCTTCACCAAGGCTGCAGTCTGATTAGGAGCAATTATTAGCAGTAAGCCTTGTCAGTTTCCTTTGTGTAGTTGCACTCCTTGAGCATGACCACTGCTTGCTTGCTTTTTTACATAGAAATAGTTCTGTCTGCATCAGCTGACAGTGTCGATCAATCATTAGGCCTACATCAAGTAGTTTCTTATCATTCATGGCTTACTTTTCAAAACTTTGTTAAATATAACATTTATTCTTTAAATTTTCTTTTTATATAGTGCTGAATGGGCATTCTCTAGCTATTGGAATCAGTGCTGAAGCATTTAGGTACACCTAAGCTTTTTCTGGATGTCTCCTTCATGGAAACTAGGAACTAGAAAGTTAATACTGTACTTACCTGAGAAGAGGGCTTCCTATCCCCATTCTGCCCTGCCTTAGCTAGGAAGCAAAATGCAAGCAGCACTGTCTCTTCAATCACATATTTTTATTTTATTCTTATTCACTGTCAAGTACCCCTTGTAGTGTTCAGGACCAGGGATTTCCTAACCAGAATCGACCTTGTATAGCTGTACTTTCTTATTTTGATACTACCATGCTCCAGAAGATACTTCCACTTTGCCTATGTAAAATCATAAAACCATTAGCAACCTTAGTAGCTCATGTGTTTTCAGGCTATTAATCCCCACCCCTACTTAAGTAGGCTCAGAAGATCTAGACACTCTGATCAGTTGCCTTTAGGGTTCCCGATCAATTTTCTAAAGAGCTCCTTCGGATATATCAGTCTTCGATGCATAATGTCATTAAATTTGACACATGGCTTCTGGAAGGCTGCACACCAAACCTTTTCCAATTGCTACACAAGTGTAGATTATATATGTGGATATGTTTCCTAGAGCACACTGAACTTTGGGCACTATGGTGACATTCCAGGTGCAAAATTATATGTGTGTTCTCTTCAGTTTTATCTGTTTTCATTACCAAGCTTGAGATTGTGATGAGGTTCAGGGTACTTATTTTGGTTTTCACAGATGTTCTCAGATGTCTTCAGTGGTGCTGCGGCTACTCTTCAGAGAGCCCATTGATGGGCACAGATCAGGTGACTACTATCCCTGAAAGCAACCTGTATCCAGCAGAGTAGTCAGGCTCTGCTGCAATCTATTATTGCATCATTCACTAATTAGGGATCCTAAGTATGGATCTCTTTGCCTTCTCAGAGAACCATCAACTTGCAAGGTTCTTCACAAGATATCTGGGCTAGAGGAACAGAAGCTCAAGACTCTGCAACCTCAGACCTTTTGTATGCCTTCCCCCCATTCTAAGATCCTACACAAGGCCATGGACAAAAAGATGGAGGTTAGTAGTAGTGGCTTTTTCTGGCCTTGCAACTCTGGTTCTCTAGAATTCTAGTGCAGCAAGTGCCATGACATCTTCCTTGTTCTGTTTCACTGACGCATTTATTTTTCTGAATCCCGGCTTGCTAAAGCTAAGGAAAAGATAATAGTACAAAATGAAATGAAGAATGTTCTTTAAATACATCAAATGAGCAAGGTAGATTTTAGGATATACAGATGCGGTGGTAGAAAGCTGGAAGTCAGCAGAATGGAGAATGTAATTTGACTTTGCGGGGCAAAAAATGCTAGAAGAGTGAGAAGAAGGAGTGGAAATAATTGCTAAGTGGTAGCAAAATAATGGAAACATCTTGATGTCAATAAGAGAAATTTAGATAGAACATGAGAAGAGAAGGACACAATTATTAAAATTCCCAGAAATTTTGAAGCCAGGTAGAAATATATACATAGTTTGTCATCAAGCCTAAACTTTACATTACCAATGGGAAATGTATCATTTATAATTCAGGTAGAATAGAAAATTGTACTATTTAGCATTTATATGAAATTAAAAACTATTAATAACCTTGGTTTTGTACAAACAAAATGTTGAATGTACTTATTTGTAGTCCACTTCTTTTTGCGGGTCTTAGTCAGAATTGTTGTCGTTGTTTAGTCATGTCCGACTCTTCGTGACCCCATGGACCAGAGCACGCCAGAATTATCATTATCTAATTATGTAGATCAGCCTTTCCCAACCAATCATTCCCACAATCCTGACCATTGATAATGTGGGCTTCTGATCATGGGAGTTGTAGAACAAAAGGATGCAAAGAGCGCCAGGTTGGAGAAGGCTACTTTAGACCATCTTTCATAAACATATTTGAAAGTATTTCACTTATTCTAACAGGAAAAAAAATCAAAGAAGTTTCTTAGTGCTCCCCAAGATATTGAAAAAGGCTAGGAACACCATTTTCTTTTTGATTTTTCTAGTACTCTCCTCACCCCCACCCCAGTCTTAACATCTCTTGAAAGTGAGAATAGAAAACAGATGGAAAACTGTCATTAATAATGGAATTAGTTAGTTAATTAATTAGTTTGTATATACCACCCTCCATCTGAAGATTATAGGGTGGTTCACAGCATAAAAATATGAAATGGAAACACAAAATGAAAAACAAACAAAAAGAAAAACAAACCAATAACTCCACCTTCCACAAACATATTTAAAAGGCCATAAAATGTTTAATCAACCAAAGGGCTGGTTATAGAGAACATTTTCACCTGGTGCCTAAAGATATGTAATGAAGGTGCCAGGCGACCCTCCCAAAGAAGTGCATTCCACAAAGGTGAGCCACCACAGAAAATGCTGTTCTTGTGTTGCCATCCTCCGGACCTCTGATGAAGGGGACACACAAATAAGGTCCTCAGGTGATGATCCCTTAGTCCAGGTTGGTTCATGTGGAGAGAGGTGGTCCTTGAGGAATTGCAGTTCTGAGCCGTTTATGGAACATATTAGATGAAGTCTAGAATTTGCAACCAGTTTGAGAGATGATGAAGGACAAGTAATGACTCTAGACAATAATCAATATAGAACTCCCATAATTCTATAATGGGCATACCATTATATCAGGTATAAACACACTATAAAGAAACCCATTCTCTGAGTCTGGATCCTTATGTACCCAGAACAAAAAAGAGGAAAATGTCACTAGGGCTGGGAAACCCCCAAAGTTTGTAGAATTAAAAAGAAGAAGAAAAAGAAAAACCCTAAAGGGGAACCATCCAAAGTAAAGTAAGGACTGAGCATGGTTAGTGGGCATGGAATATTGATTGTTTCAACCTTTTGCAAGAATCAATCGGGTGGAATGGAGTATCCTGGTTCCACAATACACAGGTTATACTCGCATATTATAATGGTTGTCTTCTTTGTATTTGTCTAATCCGATAGTCCAAAATAAAAATCAGGACATTCAAATCTGGACATCTGTGAAGCCTAAGGAGGGGAAAGGTAAACTTACCTTATCCTTGCAGAAAAATATCAGCCTTCAGGATACTAATAGCTGGTGGGAGCCAAGGAATGTGAATGTACCCTGTTCTTGGGTTTACAGAAGGATATCCG
Organism: Darevskia mixta; assembly: GCA_034641385.1. Taxonomy (NCBI): domain Eukaryota; kingdom Metazoa; phylum Chordata; class Lepidosauria; order Squamata; family Lacertidae; genus Darevskia; species Darevskia mixta. The sequence continues at coordinate 19,517,846 of JAWWNH010000001.1, forward strand.
TGGTAACATAGTAAAGTTTGTGAAACAAGCAAGAGACCAGCTCAAAAAATTGAAGTGCTCTTTTACCAATAAAAGGATCTAGAAGGAGTGCACTCTTATCCTTTAAGGAGTGCTGTGTAGCATGTCCTCTCCCAAATAAAGTACTCCGTCCCCAAATCATTCACAAGAGATTCTTATTCTTTTCGAAGAGCTATTGCAGGCACGTCCAACAGGTAGATCATGATCTACCGGTAGATCACTGGACGTCTGTGGTAGATCACTGGTAGATCACTGGCTTCCCCCAAAGAAGCTCAACATTTTTGTCCCGCACCCCCCAAAAACGGGGCTTTCCTCCTCCATAAAAATAGCTCAACAACTTTGACCTGAACCCCCAAAAAGGGGGTAGATCACTGCCAGTTTTTAACTCTGTTAGCAGATTGGGAAATCTACTAACTATTGGGGAAAGTGCCATCATTTTTCTGATAGACAATTCCGCACAATAATTATGTGCTTTGAAAATAGGTGGTACTTTCAGTTCTTCCTCAACTCACTACCAATATATTTAATTTGATAACTGCTAGTAGTGGTATTATTAGGGGGGAAAGGGAAAGTTGTTTCCTCTAGCAATGCTTCATGCAGTTAAATTTTTAGAAACTTTGGTCACAAAATCAATGTGTGATGAAACCTCTGAAATGTCATTTTGTAAGCTAAAAAGCCTCACATATTTTTGCCTTTTCTTGTAGGCTCATCAAGTCCTTCATTTTACAATGCTGTTTCTTTTTTGGTTCTGCCACATTCTTTTTAGAATGGGGCAACCAGAACTATGTGCAGTATTGCAAAGTGCGTAGCAACATCATAAATAAATACTGTATGGCATTATGTACTTGCTGTATTATAGCCTATCTCTTTCCTAATAATTCCTTGCACATAATCTGTGATTTTCATTTCCACATTACTGTGGGTTATTTCCCCCCCCCCCTGCAGAGAGCCATCTTCCACAATCCCAAGATCTTTTTTGGGCAGCCACAGCTTGAAATATGAGCCCCTTTTAAAAACATGTCAAATTTTTGTTGTTTACTTAATCTGCCACCAAACCCTTTGCTCATTTACAGTTTATCAACTGGGATTTATTTGAAGAAGCATGGCATCATTATATTTTGTTAAGTGAGAGACTATGGTATGCAAGCTACATACACAAGTTTACAACTTAAAAATAACACCACAAACGTCCAAATAGTTGTGTGTTTTGATTCATTTCACCAGATATATCTCCAAATAAGTACTCATTTGAAATATTAGAACTTGCAAAGTATAAACTATTGTCACTTTAAAATTCAACAGTTGTTAATGAATGTTTGTTGGCTGCTTCGCTCACTGACCCTATATAGACAAATACAAGATTGTGGCATTAATTTACTTGGGAGTTGCTTTGAAGTTAGTCCTGGTGATGGTTGGTAAAGTAATGCTTTAAATTTGTATGAACTTTATTGTATAAGATTCAGAAAGTCCTATATACACTTTAAACCAGGCATAGGCAAACTCGGCCCTCCAGTCGTTTTGGGACTACAACTCCCATCATACCTAGCTAACAGGACCAGTGGTCAGGGATGATGGGAATTGTAGTCCCAAAACATCTGGAGGGCCCAGTTTGCCTGTGCCTGCTTTAAACTAAGGTAGCCAGCTATTGCTACCAATTCCCTGTTTCAGGGAACACCTCACCTGGTGTGTTGAGCATCTAGTTAGAGCTCAGTAGATTATCATTTAGCTTCTCTAATCACCTGTGCACAGGCAAGTACACAGGTATTTCAATTGGATGTCCTCCTTCAGTCCTCCCGTTCTGCTTGGTGCTACATTGGTTAAAGAGGGCTGGTTAGGTGGGCACATGAGAGGTGGATGCAGACTGAGCATTTCCCCACCCCTGGCAGAGGCATGGCCGATAGGGCAAAATAGAGCTCTGTTGAGTTGCATTGGAATCTTCCCAGGTGGTTACTGAGCCTAGAATGCAGACACACCCAGCCCAAAGCCTAAAATCTTTTAACATTTTCTCAGTATTATTTTGCAAATCATAAATGTGCAGTATATATGGATTCTGTGCGATGAATTAATAAGGATTCCTTCAGTGTAGCACTTTTGTTGCAGGAATGCTGCAGTGATATCACATTTTCCCAGCATTCAAATCAGAATATTCTGTGTCTGGGAAATAACTCTGCTTGCCTGAAGAGTGCTTTGATTGCTATAGAATATGGTCATGTAAGTGTCACAGTACCTTGGGTTATAGTAGCTGTGTCAACACTAGCAGATAAGTAACTACATCATTTTATGGTATTTTGTTAAAATTTTAAAGCTTCTGTGTTCTTTCAGTGGATAGCTGTAACATGGAAACCTTCAAAACAGCAAAAAGACATGATGCATGACAAGGCTGCATGCGCAAACACATAAGCATCTGCAAGTGTGCTTGAAAGATGCCAAGCTCATCTTCCAAGCACACCTGCAAGTGTCTATGTAGATAGGTTAAATCTCCCCTTGGACCTCCAATGGGCTTTTAAATAGATTGTTTGTAGCACTCCTGAAAACTCATCTCTCTTGGCTTTGCTTGTCCACATTGTCCATTACTGCGTCTTATGCTAGTAAATTCCATTGTTAACTATGCACTGTCTGAAGATACACTTCCTTTTGTCTTTCTTGAATATCCCTCCATTTATTGTATCACTTGGGTTCTAATATTATGAGAAGAGAAAAATAATCAACCATGCATTATTTTATACACCTCTGACATGTGTGCCCCCCCGCCCCGTTCACCTTTTTTCAAAACTAAAAAGCCTCTAGTGTTGTAACCTTTCCTCGTAGGAGAGTGTCCACAGCTCCTTGAATATTTTTGTTTCTTTTTCCTGCATATTAACCAAGTCCACAGTATCTTATTTGAGATGCTGTTATCAGAAATATATTATGATATAGGTAGCTTTATTTTTGATACCTTTCCTAATGATCTCTAATATGGAATTTTCTGTTTTCACACTAGGTGGATGTTTTAATTTAGCTGTGCATCACAATCCTAAGATCTCTCTTTTTATTTGCCACTTCAAGCTCAGCATATACGTTTGGGGTTTTTTGTCCCAATGTGCAATATTTAACACTTGGACCATATTTGTCATTTTACTGCCCATTCACCCATCTTGGAGAGATTCTTGTGGAGCTTTTTGTTTTAACCACCACCCTAGATTATGTTATCAGAAAAACTCATTGCTCATCCCTAACTCCAGATAATTTAATGAACAAATTAACAAGCACAAGACTGAATACAGGTGCTTATGGAACCCCACATTTTTTATCCCTCCCTTGTGAGAACTCTTCATTACTCCTGCTCTCTGTATGTTCAATCTGACCTGTGGTAATGAATAATCAGAGGGGAAGAGGGAAGTTTTATATGCAGGATAATGTATGGTGTCCAACATCATTGCTTTGTGAACAAAATAATATTCCTCTTGCAGAAGAACCTCTTCCAACAAGCACATATCATTCCAATAATGGAAGCTCACTGGGTAACTCTATTGGATGTTGCCCAAACTTAAATAAGTTAGGTAAATGTATTCTGACTTTTCTAATGTATAACGAGCTTAGAAATTCTGAAGTTTTAAATCACCATGCCATTGATATCAATTGTAATTAATCTGTCTGAGATTTTTGGAAACTGCCATATCAAATACCTCCTCAAACTGCTTTTTAAAACCACTTACATTTTTACTGATGCAGCTATCTGAATAAAACTACTTTTGGCTTGGAGTAAAATTGCAACTTCAGATTGAGAGTTTTCCTTTTATTCTTAAGAAGCGAAAAACAATCCCAGGTGGCAAAAGCAGAGCAGCTGTCAACAAGCTGTGCAAATGCTGTTGCTGGATAAAATGGATGCATTGGTAGAATTTAGGTGCATTAATTTTGTCACACATCTTTATCAAATAATAATGGACTAGTAATTTAGAGAACAGGGACAAGGATAATAGAGTGGTAATGGACCCATTGAAATCAATGGACATACACTAGATTAAGTGTGTATGCTTGAACTAGGGTTGCCATATTTCAAAAAGTAAAAACCAGAACACCCCAAATGTTGTAGGTTGTTTTGTTTTTTTTATGAGGACCCCAAAATTGTGCCTAAGATCCAGGACAAAGCACTGGGAAAATCTGGACATATGGCAGCCTTACTTGAACTTACATTTAAATTAGAAAGTAACTTTTGCACACAAATATTATGATAGTAACTTCATTGTTGCCAGTGAGATTCAATACTTCCTTATTGCAAGCACTAGTTGTATGTATCTTTAGCTAAAAAGACTCCCAGAGCAGCTTACATACAGTCAATTAAAACAAAGCGGTTCCTGCCCACAGGCTTACAATATAAGTACACAAGGAGAATGGAACACGGAATAGAGTGGGCAGGCAAAGGCAAATTCAGGCGCCAGTTGTTAAAAGGTAAATAGTTCTTATAATGACCAGCTGGAAATATTTCAAGGACAGGAGATGCCCAGTGGAATGAGCCCTGCTTCTTATCTCTCCTACTAAGGCAGCTTCTTGGAATAGCCACTACCGGTACTAGGTGACAGTTGAGGGAGAGAAGGCCCCCAACTGGTTACCACCGGGAGCTGCCCAGAGTGGCTGGGGAAACCCAGCCAGATGGGTGGGGTATAAATAATAAAATTATTATTATTATTATTATTTTATTATTACACTGATGGCAATATTTAGTTTGGACCCCACTTCAGAAAGTGGATTGATTTGACAGACTATTTTTGGGGAATGACCCACTTCACCTTGCATCCAAAGCACAGCCTTGGTTCAGAAAATCCAAGCCTTCTTATCATTTAGATGGAGAAATGAGCAAATTGCTGTGGAATTTTTACTTTTTGACAGAATTGGATGACATTAGCAGGCAAGCACAGTATCCCTTGCTGATTGAATGTAGCCTGCCAAATTTTAGACTAATGGGTGTAGGGGGATGTTATACAAAGGTAGTCTTTAACGTTTTGCTGCCACCCCCTCCCCATGATGTTGTGAGTTATTTATATGAAAATAGCATATTTTTTGGAAATTTTTAGGAAGACAAAGTGGTTAGAGACTTAATTATGAATAGGGAAAGCTATGAAGCTTTCTTTGCTGCTCAGTTGACACCAGCTTCTAAGTTCTTTGTACATGCCTTTCAACAACATTTTGATTGGAAGTAAAAAATAGAGACCTGGTAACATGACTCCCTGATTAGAAACTAGAGCTGTAAGTCAGAAGACTATATCCTGTCTTCTCCTTCCCCAATGTCTGCTATTTTTCTCTTTTGGAGTGATGGAGAAGAATACTGCCATTCTAACAGATAGTCTGAGACGATGTCCTCCCAATCTCTAAAGTGGACCTTATGTTTTGGGAGCAGCTCAGTTAGCTTTCCGTGGAAGAAGAAGCCTTTCTATCCAGGGAGAGCTGAACCATGAATGAAAACTGTTAGGTTTGTAAGATTTTGTGGATTAGGTGTTCATACTTAACTGACTTTTCTTGGCCAATGATTTATGAATTTCTGCTTAAATTTAAACTGCTTATCTAATAAACAGCGCTGCATACACAAGCTTTTCTGATGAATTAATAAAGTATCAAAATGTCAACAAATCGGAATTTTTCTCGCTCATAATTTTGGAGTTTGGTAAAAAGGTATTGCCGAATTGTAAGTGGAATGTATGTAGCCTTAAGTGGCACACAGACAAAAGGGACCTGATATATATTACTGGCTTGATGACTGTCTCCATAGTAATTCTATTCACACAAGCTCAATGGGACTTACTTCTGTGTTGACACACATAGGATTGTGCTTCTCAGTATGTTTGTGTCCTAACTCCTTCCTCCTGAACATTTAAAGACATTTCACATGCGTTCATTGATTCCAGGAATATTGTGACAGTCAAACACAAATGGAACCCATGCAATACACTATACAGTTGCCAGATTTTAGTGTTAAATATTTACCATGAAGTTGTGAACTACATTTTTTAATTGAGCATGAAAGGAATAGCAACACTTTAAGGTGATTTGTAACTCTTAAAGACACGCAAGTGCATATTATAAGCATATTTGTAACACGCAGTCAAGTGATCTGCATGCTGTTAGACAATTAGTGGTTGCTTCCTATTGAAAGCTGCTTTATTCATGAAACTTGTGCACTAATAAATAAATAAATATTCAGCCATATCCTATGAGCAGTTTCTATTACAAGCTGTTTGTGCTACTGGCTGAAGTTGTGCATTTAACATGTGCTGGCTCTTGTGTGTACTTGTGGAAATATTCAGATATTTAATTTAGTCCTGGGTACTAGTTAGAAACACATTTTAAAAGTATTTGTTCTAACAGAAGGTCCCTGGGGCTGCATGTGGTGTTCCTGTGTACACTCTGAATTTTCAGGCCCACATTTGAACCACACCCTCTCACAGAGCCCAAATTGGCTCCTGAACAACCATCTAGAGCTGTGATCCTAATTTGACCCGCAAGGCTGTTTTTGCAACCTTTACTACACCTGATGTCATATATGATGTGAAGTGTGGGCTAAATAAAGACCAGGCTTGCTGCCAAAAAGCTGGATTTGCCCTGTGCCTCTAGAGGGATGTTCAATGTGAGAAAGTGGCTTAAAGCCAGAAGGATTTATTGCGTCCATTCATGGGCAGAAACTCCATCAGATGCTCACAAGTTTCTCTGATTACCATCCAATATTTGTTCGTTTGTTTTTTAAGAAAAAAATTATATTTTACTTTCAGAGGTTTTTTGTTCAAGCCACAATTTTTCCGCATTCATTGAAAATAACCTTTGTTTTAAAAGTTGTCCTTCAGAAACATGAAATTGGATCAAAATCTTATTTTAGCAAAGGTTAGTCATTTATATTAGTATGCTCGCTTTCAAAGTATTCCCTTCCAGATTTTGTGCTAGAAGTGTTATTGTTGAAGGATTTCTTGGCCATATTAGAAATTATAATCTAGTTAAAAGTTCTGTTTATACTTCCCATGTCTGTTCTGCTCTATATTAGAATGCAGGGCAAAGCCAGACATCTAACTGTTTATAACATTCAGACCTCAATTAGAGCTGCAGTATTTAGCTTATGAAATAGGAAAAAATATTCATGCCAGTAATTATAAAAATGATAATGGTAGAACAATTCTACAAAAGCTATAAAAATAACTTCTTCCACAAATTTATGAAACAATTAGCTTTATTTTTTAGCACGCTCTTTACTTAACTACAATTAAAACTCCTTGGCAGTTATTTGCACTGAAATTAAAGTTCTGATTAATAGAGGGGTTTTTTTTATTTTGGACCAAGACATTGAGTGTGTTCTCTATATAAGAATTAAGGCTGTATCCTCTATTTTCTATGAGAAAAGTCAATTTAACTCAATGGGGCTTACTTTATTTAACAAAATTTGTATACCACTTGTTTGTAGCAAAACTTCTATTTACAGTATTCATTGTAAATATTAAAATTATCAATAAAAACAGTTGAAAACAAGTAATTAATTTTTAATTAAGAGCAGCAGCAAAGGTTAAAAGAGATTAAAACATGTACCGGTATGCATCTATATGTCTAGATAGGCTTGCTTTTGAGTAGGTGTGTATAGGATAACAAGTGTATTGTCCTTCCTCCCCACCCAGCTAACTGCACTTTGTTTTTTTATATCTCAACCAGGGCAAGCTGTGGTAAGTGTTAACTATGCTGTTTGAATCAAGCCAGCTCAACTGTGGTTAATGCTCCTGGCTTGTTTTAAATAACACATAGTTTAAAAGTAACCACAGTTTGCAGTTCAGATATTATGAGAAACCTCTTTTTAAAAAAATATGAAAGCAGAACCTCTTTATTTGCATCGGGAGAGCACACAAGCCCATGGTTTATGCACATAAACCTAAATTGTAGTTTAATATTATGTGCAAACCAGGCCATTCTGTTTTGGAATGACACATATTGCTAGAATACATCATGGTACAGTATAAGTTGGCTGAAAGCAAAACTGCTGCAGGTAGATAAACATGGACAGTGTTCGAAACCCCCATTGTTCTAGGCGCATTTTGTGACAAGGAATTTCATTAGTGCAAGCAGTTTCTGAGCTCTGGGCGCAGTACTGCGCCTAAGATTTCAGATTAAAACTGCAGAGTGGAAGGAAAGGAGGACCTTTTTCTGCCTCACCACTTCCAGCTACTCTCTGAAGACTAGAGAAGAGATCCCCTTAAGAATATTAGGCAGGTGGGCAGGGAAAGGACTAGACCATGTGAAAAATGAACATAATAGTTTAGCTGCAGTTTTCATTTTCAGCTTTGCATCCTTGTTATTAAAAAAGTGTGCCTAGACATTCCTAGAAAAAATTCTAAATGCAGTTTGTCATATCTCCACAAACCTCTGGATATTTGATTGTCTTAAATAATATATTTCTTTGATCAACCTTAAACATTGGTGTAGTATTGAGGATTTAATAATAATGAATGTTGATATTCATTGTTTTGAAAAGCACATATACCCCAGTTATATGGTCTTTGCTTGTCCTAGGTTCTTCAGATTGTTTTATATTTTGATTAATCTTTTTGCAAAGCTATGCCACAGTAGTTACTGTTTCTGCAATAGGAGGAATAAAATGGTAATTTTAAAGTTATTACTGTGATAGGTGGGAGACACCAAAGGAGCTCACTGGGGAGACATAATCTTCCCACAGGATATATTTTTTGCAGGGTGGATAAAAATCAACGATTTTTTTAAAAAAATCAAAAAAAATCAGATATTTTTTATTTAAATTGGATTTTTTTTATTTAAATTGGATTTTTTTAAAAAAAAATGCTTTTGGAGGAAACATCTTTCTAAATATAGTCTTCTATTTAAGTTACATTGTAGTCCAAAGGCTATTCATCAAGAAATAAGGATTTGTTTTAAGTTTATCAAGTGTGCTAAAACTCAGTCTAAGTTTTTTTTTTAATGTTTAACCACATCAGTTAACAAACATGGATACATATGCTATCATGTTATTGTTTTAGTTAAATAAATTGTTTAAATGGTTATTAAGGAAATGATTGTTTTTCTCCTTCCAATAAGGTACAGCAGAAAAGTTGTCCAAATATAAAGTTAACTTATTAAACCTCACCATAATTTCATAATTATCTGTCTATTTATTTCTAGTAGTATAACCAAACTGTAAAAACTACTCTGAAAATTTATTGTTCCAAAAAGGAAACCTTCATATGGTTGTAAATATTAAGATTATACCAGCAAGAATGAGTCTTTCTGTAAAAAAAAAATTTAAATCAAGCCTTACTGACTAGTGATTTAAATCAAGCCTTACTGACTAGGGATTTAAATCGTGATTTAAATCAAATCCACCCTGATTTTTTGTGTGGAAACAAATTCCTATCCCCCATAAGGCTAAGGCAGTGATGGAATGGTCCATTGGGCGGCCCTTGAGTCAAGGTCCAATTGCCTCTTTGGGTTTTCTGAAGCTTGCTAAGTTGGTTTAAAAAACAACCCAGAAAAACATCCCTTATAGAAAGGCACCTTTCTGTAGAATGTCCCAACTAGTCCAGAAAATAAATATGGCTTGAAGGAGAAAGTATATGAGGAAGGATCCAGGTGAGGATGGCTACTAGCTAAAGCTTAGGTTAATGAAAAAAGAAGACAACCTCCACTGGCCATTACAGAATGGTGTAATTTGGAAAAGAGTGGCATGGATCAGCCACCTGAAATGTCCCCCAAGCATTGAGGGATGTGTTGGCTTGATACCTCTTAAGTGAGACAGGTTAGGGAAGATTGTGCAAACTGCACTTGTATAGTTTGGAATGTATATACATGCACCTCGGTACCTTTACTATTAATGAGATGTAGTAGTGAGACAGGCATAAGCCTGCTTTCCTACCATGCACACAGGATGCTAATCATGTACGTCAATTCATTGTGGTCTCCAGTGTGTTCTCTTTGGCAAACATTAGCTATAGCCCACTTAAAGATCCCGTTTTGCATGTCTTAACATACACATACAGTGAAAATACAGCCTAGTTTTACTGTTCTCTAGGAAGATGACTTACGCCTTCAGATAATGTGAAGTTAGACATTTTCAGTTCTGTAAGACAATAAACTAAGGTTCAGTTCTTTGAGATAATGAACTAATTAAGGTTAAAATAAGCACATGTATGTGGTTTTATATTCTTTTAAGACTATGGATGCATTCAGACAACATATGTTTTTATACTGTGCAGTAGCATTTACTGCCGTTGTATATGGTGGGAATCCTATAGAGTTCTACTAGGCTAGAAAGTAAGGTGCCTCATTCTCACAAATTATCACATGTTAGCCACTGAGTCATATCCCTCACCCAAGTGTTGTGACTGGAGTGTGGGGGGAGCTGAGTCATCTGAATATACCCTTCAAAGCTCACAATGGATTATCACCTTGTTTGACTTCAAACATGAACAATGCAACTGTGGTGTACTGTTTCTGGCACAGTGTAATTTTTGATCACATAGCTATCGCTAATATTCACTGCTTATTTCCTGTTGCTAATATTAATGATAAATAATCAAGCCACTTGATTTTCATTTATTTCTGTTACCGTAACTCCCTTGAAGACCATTTTTTGGAAAGACATGATACAAATGTAACACCTAAGGCTGCAATCCTGTGCACACCTGCCTAGGAACAAGCCCCACTGAACTCAATGGGACTGCACTGTAAATAAATACTTTCCCTAACTTGATGTATTCAATAAAAGTCTAAAATGACTAGAAAACTTTTAGAAGTTTAGACTAAGAACTGATGAATATACATCAAAGTAGCATTATCTTGGGACCCAGGTGGCGCTGTGGGTTAAACCACAGAGCCTAGGGCTTGCTGATCAGAAGGTCGGCAGTTCGAATCCCTGCGACGGGGTGAGCTCCCGTTGCTCAGTCCCAGCTCCTGCCCACCTAGCAGTTCGAAAGCATGTCAAAGTGCAAGTAGATAAATAGGAACCGCTCCGGCGTTTCCGTGCGCTGCTCTGGTTCGCCAGAAGCAGCTTTGTCATGCTGGCCACATGACCTGGAAGTTGTACGCCGGCTCTCGGCCAATAAAGCGAGATGAGCGCCGCAACCCCAGAGTCGGACACGACTGGACCAAATGGTCAGGGGTCCCCTTACCCTTTACCTTAGCATTACCTTGCTGATGAATCTGCCCCTACAAATGCCCCTAAGCGAAGGATGAAATCCTAAAGTTGATGTTAAATTTACAAACTGTATTTAAGATTTCCTCTCCAGGCTATGCTGATCACCAAAGACTGTCAGAGGGTGTGGGACATTATTTGTCTTGGTTCTCATTCTGATTGTAAAGTCCCTTTGGGCATACCAAAGATGGCTGTATACCGGTACATTGTTTTAATTATATTAGGGATATTGCATTGCGTCCCCCTTCCCAAAACCAGACTTTTACGCTTCCTTTTATGCTGTGTGTTATGCTGGCTTTAATTGGCTTTTTGTTAGGCTTTCTGCTTAGTGATTTATTTTTTTGGCTTTAAAGTTGTTTTTATTGTAAATTGTATTTTGTATTATCTATGTAAACTGCCTAGAGAGGTTTGTTGGATGAGTGATAAATAAATGTAAAAGTGATGATAATAACATATAGGTGGGGGAAGCGGAGGCTGTTTGCAATTTTATTTGCTAATCATAAATAATTGGGAGTTAAAAACCCTTGCTTACTAGTCATTCCCAATATATAACATTTGTGCCACAGACTCACAATAAATAATTTTAACACCTTGAAACTTTTCATATTTTTCTGGTGCTCAGTAGGAGTAGGAGTAAGTTTCAAATAATTTCCCCCCTTCTCTTACTGTTCTGTCCCATACGTCTATACTGCTGCACCTGTTTTACCAGATGACAAATATGACCTGTATAACTGTCCTCAAAGCAACTTTTTGGAAAGAGTGGAGTGCTATTAAACTACATTTAACTGATAGATGTTATGAAGAAAAGAAAGAAAAATCACTTTGCAAAAAAGAGTTTATAGAGTGTTGAATGCTTCCCCCCCCCAAAAAAAAACCCACATTGGTCCTAAAGTATAATATTTTAATGCACCTATATATTTCCTCCTCTTGTCTGTGATACAGTAGAACTTTTGTCAGAACTAAGCTATGGGTTTTTTATGTGACTGTCCTTTAAGTATGTTTTAGTTGGTGCTTTTTACATTTATATTGTATTGCTTATTTTTGTTTGGATCTTTGTGGAAACATATTGCTTATGAAAAGTGATGCATAAACATCCTAAATAAATAAATAAGCAAACTGATTGCCTTCCATTTGTCCCACCTTATTTCTCTCTCTACAGTTCTAAAAAATATGTAAAAGTCAAGTATTAGCCATCACAGCTAATTCTTCTCTGTTGTTGCATCAGTCATGAGTTGCCATGCTTCTCACCCCTCACCAATACTACTTGGCAGTAGACAGTACACACCACATGCTAACTGCCATGAGCATTATTCTGATTGACCAGAAGTGGGAGTACACAGCCATTGAGAAATGCCGGAGTCATGTGCTAAGAACCACTTGGTGATAGGATGAAAGGAGAAAGCAAGAGTGTTTAGCTCAGTGTTTGGGGGTGAGGTCATGCTTATCAGAAAGGGAAAGAACTTTCACCCTGGTGGTTGGATTTGTGCCCTGCTAGGTTGAAGCCCCTGGCTAGCAGGATAATCCCTTCTTCCAGCAACTAGGTTCTGACTGCCAAAATAACATTCTGCCTAGTGGGGGATGTGACAGATTTAGTATAAGGTTACCAGATGTCCCCGTTTCCTGGGGACAGTCCCCGGATTTACAAATCAGTCCCCTGACAAAATCCATCTATTTAGTAGGAAGTTGAAAAGTGTCCCCGGATTCATTGAAATAAATCTGGTAACCTTAATTTAGTACAGTCATTGAAGTCCCAAACAGATAGTCAGGTGGATCTCCATTAGGGTAGAAATCTATTGTGCATTTTCATTCTGTGTCGTGCCAGTAAAAACGTAGTAACTCCTCCACCACCTTCCCTTGGGGTCTAGTGAGTAATGATATTTGAATATGGTGCATCACAAAAGATGCCTGAATTCCTCACTGCATTCCAAGTTGGGGGAAGGGAGGGATGTCCTCCCTATTGTAGCTTATGTGTCATGGGGCCCTGGATAACCTGCTTTCTGGTGTAAAAGTGATGCAGCATCTTCCTATTAAATTTATACTACTTTATATCAAATTAGTTTCTATGGTGTAGGTTTTTCAGTTCTTCATCAGTAACCTCAGAAAGATCAATTTCAGATAGCTCGGTTGCTAGTGACATTAGGGAGCATGGAATCTATTAGGAGATTTTCCTGGATATATTGTTGCCAATAATCATCACTCCTCCAGCTCTTCCATGTTCAGTTGCCCTACCACGATCTGTTCTCTGAAATAACTTCTCCACCCATTTGCCCTTTTATTCATGAAACTTTTATTCATAGAACACCTGTGTGGTAATGCTGTCTTTTCCACCTTCAAATTCTTCAAACTTATCTTCTCCATTAATTATTTGGCTTAATCACTTAGTCCTCATCCCCCAACTAAAACAAAGACAAAGGAAACACAGCGGCACTTGTGCACATTCATCACATGCCATCTCTTCCTCTGTTATCCTACGGACACTGTTGTAATTTTAGTTTATAAGCTATTTGAAGCCGGAACCTGTGTCATTTGCATATGCTGCTCTGTAACGTGTATTGCACATTGGTAGTGCTATATATATATTAGATTTCTTCCCTATATTATCACTTTCTCCATTTTGCGTAAGACTTTTGATAGCCTTACTCTAACTTATTCTAGCACTTTGCTGTGCTCTCACTGCATTACAGTCCTTCTTGCTATCCCCAAAATCAGCTTTGTTACTCCCAACTTAGAATAGGGACAGATTTGGTACTGGTTTTCCCCAAGACAATCCACTTTTCCCCTCCCCATTCTTTAGGCTAAGCACATTGACATTCACAATAAGTTTTGGGGCGGGGGAGAGTTGAAACGTTTCCTAGATGTTCAGAGCCTTTATATTCAAAACTGTTCAGTCTATCATTTCAAGGGCAAAAAGTGTGTTTTTATTCCTTAGATTGATGTTTTGCAGAAGAAGCAGTTGGAAGCAAAATTTACTTTCTATGTAGATATGAAATTATACTGACTTATGTTAAAAACAGAAAGTGCAAAGTTAAACATGTTGCATGTCATCATTTAAGAGAAATGGAATCAATTGTGTGCTGTAAGAAGTTAAGTTGAAGTTTATTTACACAACCCAATATGTCTATTGTTTCTGAGGTTGTTTCTGAGGACTTTATTATTCAAGATTGTTAACCTCAAAACAGCACCTATGTCTAAAGATATGGAATCCACTGACTAGCCACATACTGTTGTTTATGCTTGTTGTCTTTGTTGAATTCTGAATCCAACATAAAGGCTGAAATCCAAGAAAAGAACTGCTGGCATAGCTGGATTCTCACTGGTTGCTTTTGCCATACCGGTACTAGTTACCTCAATTGAAGAGGCAAACCACAATTCAGGTGAAAATTGCAATTTGGTTTTTTTGGCAAGAGAAATGGTGAAAGCAAGTAAAGTAAGGCAGCAAACAAAATTCCAGCTTTGCATATTTGGTTCTTTCCACTTGTATATATTTTTATTCTTCATGTCAGGTATGACAACCTGTTCAGTGCTGCGTTGTCTAGAATTATTTGATCCCCCCCCCAAAAAAAAAGTCTTGAGGCATGTGCACCAAACAGGTGTGGTAGCATTGCTGCCCCCTTCTGCAAAAATGCATCAAAAATCCACAGTCCATGTTTTCTGTAGGGAAAAAAGAGTGCTTTCTACATTGTATGCTGGGTGTTTTTTAAGGGAACACCAGTGGTATCTTGCTGCCTCCTTCTGCAAGCCCACTCCTTCCTTCCTTCCTTCCTTCCTTCCTTCCTTCCTTCCTTCCTTCCTTCCTTCCTTCCTTCCTTTGTTCTCTATGGGGGAAAGAAGTCAGAAGCTAGATTGAATAATTTTTTAAGTGCTAATATTTCAAAATAATTTTTCCCATTGCATATGCAGACTTGCCTCTTAAACCAGCAAGGATGGAAATGTGTTGCTGAAGCTAGGGTTCTTAGAATTCTAACAAGAGCTCATGTGCTGTGCAAACTGCAGAGTCACTTCCGTGACCTAGTCAGTTTGCTAACTTAGGAGGCTGTTTGATAACAATAACGTATCCACTCACAGTAGTCTTTCAGGAGCACCAACATGGTCCCCTATCCCCTGCAATGATGTGTAGGCATAAATGTTTTTACTGCTACCACCAGAGGAGAACAGGAAGGAAGGAAAACACTGACCAGTTCTGCTCTACAGAAGCAGTTCCTTTGCTGCTGTTCCCACCCACAAGAGGGACAAAATACCCTGGTTTTTTACATGTGTGAGAGAAATTGGCAGAATTTGGATACTCTTTCCCGACTTTGTGATTCTGGCTTTTTATCTCAGTCAATTTAGATTAGACAAGAATTTCCCAGTTTAGATGTAACTGGGGCCTCTGGCTTAAAGTAGCCAGGAATGGATTGTCAAAGCCAGTGTGTGATGGGGGGGGGGAGAGAAGGGGAGCAAATGCAAACCCGATACTTATTCCTGGCTTCATAAACCTTGATTTATAAAGCCAGGAAAGATAATTTGAACTGGTGCAGATTTAGTGTCTGTATAAATTGTTGCATGTGAAAACAGGACACTCATAACAATTTGGAGCTGGTCCTATTGACACATTTCACAGTTCTTAAGTATTTATCATTTTTAAAAAATGATAATATAATGAGTCACTGTGGCATTCTCTTTTATTTAGTAGTATTAAATTTAATTACACTGTGGTGCTTTGCCTCAACCGTATTGGCTACAATATATACTAGACCCTTTTAGGATTTTGGAGGAAAGTTGCTTTTTATAGCAGAATGTCTTGAGCTGCTCTAGAACATGGTAACATTTGTGTCTGATAATTTCATACCTGTGGCCTAAGGTGACTCTCTAGTCTAGTCAAGATAAGACTAATTGAAACATTATAAGTTAGTTTGTAATTTTATGGTTGCCATTACATGGTAGGCAACCAATATTGAGAAAGCAATATAAAATCCTTATTCAGAGCCATACAGAAGTTTTTGAACGAACACAGGCAGTTAATTAGCCATTTGAGCAGAAATTTACATTTTTCTAATGAAAACAGAACACAATCCATTCATCTATGGTTATTAAGCCATGAATAGCCCAGAAATGTGTGGAATTAGAAATGCCAAAAATGGTTTCACTTTTGGCGGCTTGATGAATTCTTTTAAGCAGATGAAAATGAGAAAGATAGGAGGGAGAAGAGACTCTCATGTATATGTCTATTGTGATGTATCTCGCCATCTTTGTCTTTTTGCTGTGGCTTGTTTCCGATATTTGTAAAAGCAATGAGGCATACCCTCATTTTTGCAAATAAGATCATTATTCATGTAATGACATAGAAGTATAGCACCTTAAACTTCAGTATGGTAGAGTCCAATAGAGCCAGACTTTGCGATTTGGTGGCTGGGAGTCTATGTAGATCAGGCATCCCCAAACTCGGCCCTCCAGATGTTTTTGGACTACAACTCCCATCATCCCTAGCTAACAGGACCAGAGGTCAGGGATGATGGGAATTGTAGTCCCAAAACATCTGGAGGACCGAGTTTGGGGATGCCTGATGTAGATTATCCAAAGTACATGCTTTACAATGCTGGCTGTTAATCCTCAGATCTGACCTATTGAACATAATGAAAATCTTGGTCAATATTGCATTTCTTACATGTATATGTGTTAAGGCATGCCTACATATTGAAAGTGTAAAAGTGGCAAGCACGTGCGTGCAAATCCTTGTATCATTTTGGTACCACGCACTAGGAAGCCCTGATTGGCTGTAGCTCCCAGTCAGCTGTATACTTGATGACTTGGTTTGTCACTATGTGATTTGTGAAGTGGTCATCATATATTCAGACTTCATAGTATCAAAATGCCTAATACTTAAATCTCCATTAGCTGCATTATTTTTATTTTTTACAGGGTGGATTTGATTCAAATCAAATCGATTTAAATCACGATTTAAATCACTAGTCAGTAAGACTTGATTACAGAAAGACTCATTCTTGCATATTTACAACCAGACGAAGGTTACATTTTTGGAATAATAAATTTTCAGAGTAGTTTTTACAGTTATATCAAAAATTACTGATTTGGTTATACTATTAGAAATACATAGACAGATAATTATGAAATTATTGTGAGGTTTAATAAGATAATTATTTATATTTGGACAACTTTTCTGATGTACTTTATTGGAAGGAGAAAAATAATAATTTCCTTAATAACAATTTAAACAATTTATTTAACTAAAACAATAACATTATAGCATATGTATCCATGTTTGTTAACTGATGTGGTTAAATGATTTTTTAAAAAAAGTTAGACTTGAGTTTTAGCACACATGAAAAAATTAAAACAAATCCTTATTTCCTGATGAATAGCCTTTGGACTGTAATGTAACTTAAATAGAAAACTATATTTAGAAAGATTTTCCCTTCAAAAGCAGTTTATTTTAAAAGTCTGATTTAAATTTTTAAAAATCTGATTTAAATTTTTAAAAAATCTTTTTTATTTATTTATTTTTTATTTTAAAAAAACATGTTGATTTTTATCCACCCTGATTTTTTATACATGAGCAGTGGCTGTAGCACCTGGGAAACTGCTGACCAGGTCTACCTAACAAGATCATGCAAAGAGAGAAGGTAACGGGAAGGCTGTTCTCCAGTGACTACTGTACGTATTTGTCACTGGGAAGAGAAATTTCTCCATTCTTCTGGATGTTAATGCAAGCAGAGGGGGTGGCTTACATGTGTTCCTCATTAAGACTGTAGTCTTTGAATTGGCCTTTAGAAGCTGCCACATCTAGCCTGGTGCTGTAAATTGTACAATGTCATTGCTAAAGAACGATTAAATATCGACCAAAGCATACCCTGACATCCAATAATTCATATAAGTTGTAGCTAAATGATGGCATATACAAATTATATGTGAACAATTTGGCTCATGATGTAGAATGATAAGAATTGGTAGATTTATGTGCTGTCACAGTAATGTCTTTGTACTGTTGTCCTTGCTTCTGCACTTATGCTTATTCTTGCTATTCCCTAAAAACCTACATAGAAGTTGTTCTTAAAAATCTTGTGGACTTCTCTTAGACTAGAAAAAAATCAGGTTCAGCTCTTTTGAATTAAGTGTTAAAGCTTTGCAAATAGGATCAGAGGGTCTGGCTATTCATATTCCACCAATCTGTCTTGACATCAAAGTATTATAGAAGCAAATAAAAACAAACTACATCCTACTTTTCTCTCTTTCTTTTAGGAGTTTCCTCTTTGGCTGTTATAGGCTAACCCACTTGCAGTTCTAGAACCAAGATTTGGAGTTGTAGGTAGTGGCAGACAAACCCTGGTAGTATTATGTGCACAACCAGCAAATGGCATTAGAAGCTGACATATGTCAGGCTTTTTTATAATCATCATCATCATCATCATCCTCTAGCTCTACATTGCCTACTCTGACTGGCAGCAGGTTTTTCAGCCGTCACCTTTTATAAAGTGCTGGGCATTGAACTTGGAAAGTTCTACACACAAAGCAAGTGCCCTGGCACTAAACTATACTCCACCCCATTTAATAAAGGAAATGTTGGGTTGCCTGAAAACTGAACCCTAAGGATGAGACCCAGCAAGAGGCTTCTCTGCTTTATTTTACCATCTGCTTCATGGATAGGTAGAAAGTCCAGAACCAGCTTAGATATATAAGCTGCAGCAATGGCTTATGCAGTGGATATATATCTGCCGTCTTCCAAAGGTCAGTGAGTTTGCAATCTTCCTGTTGCCACCAAATTAGTATTTTTAGATTAGAATTGTTTGCCCTTTCATTTGGTATGTATTCTATTACATAGCAACTGTAAGATCAACTTGTAAAACAACTCAGCTTTGCACTGACTGAGCCATCAAGTATTGAAATCTCCACAGATAGGTTGGGTGACTAGCAGGCATGTGATCAAAACTTTGTCTAGTGTGAGAAAGAAAAGATGGGGAAAACTGAATGAAGACTCCTGCTGGATCAGGCCAGAGATTTATCTAGTCAAGCCTCCTGTTCTTAGAGTGGCATCCAGATGCTTATGGGAAGCCCAAAAGCAGGACATGAGTGCAATAGCACTCTCCCTGCCTGTGTTCCCCAACAAATGGTACTCAGAAGCATACTGCCTCCTATAATGGAGGTAGTAAACAGCCATCATGACTAGTAGCCATTGGTAGCCTTGTCCTCCATTAATTTGTCCAATTCCCTTTTAAATCCATCCAAGTTGATGGCCATTACTACATATTGTGGTATTGAATTCCACAGTTAACTGTGTGTTGTGCACATTCCTTCCTGTCTGTCTTGAATCTCTCAGGCTCTCATTCTCCGTGATGGTGGAGGAGCTGTTACATATTAGTGTTTGTATCTACCCTTGTTATGCTGAGATTAATTGCCACAATGGTATATTGGAACAACATAAAACATGTAGTGTGTTTTTAGCATCTAGTTCAAAATTAACTGTCAAATGAATGGGGTAATAGTTCCTTACAACTTTCAGAATAAAAATTGGCTCACGCCACACCGAATTTTTAATTGATTAAAAAAATACATGGAAAACAATAAGAAACAACTCCTAGCAGTGCTTGATTTATAACATAGAACACAACTACTTTATAATATGATCATGGGACATCCAGAAAGTATAAAACAATGCAGCTACATGAGAACATGAATCATTCCCATAATATAATTATCAACAAGCCTCATACATATGTACCTTATGTATGTATAGGAACACAATGAGAAGTGTGAGCTTACTTTTGCTGGGTAATCTCATTTATATTAGTTCTAATTTGAGACAAACTAACACTCATTTCCTCATCAGCATAAATGAAATGTTTAAATATTCCTTTGATTGTTCTTGAATCTTCCCACCACAATTGCCATTCTTTCCTGCCACCCCCTATGAGAACCACTGATTGATATCAAGAAATGTTAGAGGTTGAAACCTTCATATTTCTTTGCTTTAAAGATTTTCAGTTTGGTTTGTATTAACTACTAAAACTTTAATTCAGTGATGGGCAGTACAGCAATCACTTAAGCAGGTGTTCCTACAATTGGCAACTGATAGCAACAATATACCTAGATTTCTTTTACACTTAAACAATCCTTGTATGCTATATTAATATCACTGCCGAACAACTTCCATTTAGCTTGAAAGTGAATCTTAATATTTTGGAAATATATATATGTGGGCAGATATACAGTAGTACCTCCGGTTATGTAACTCTCTGGTTACGTAAACTTCAGGATGCGAAAGCAGCTAACCCGGAGGTATTTGACCGGGTTTCGCCCCACGCGCATGCACAGAAGTGGTCCTCAGGTTGCAGAAACCTTGGGATCCAACCAGACCTCCAGAACGGATCCTGTCCTCAGCTGGAGGTACCACTGTAGTAGCATTTTGTTTTTCAAGCTGTGGTACTGAAAGGAGAGTTGAGTTTTCGACCCCTTGTAGAAACACACAGCAGAACATGCAGTTGTAATTCTTGGGCCTCATGGCCTGTCAATTGTCCATCTTGTGTATCTACTGTAGTTCACAAAAGAAAAAGGGTATATAAATGCATAAGAGCTGACTAATTTGCCTTGTGGGAAGAATTTCCCTTTTCTCTCAAGTGGCCCACAAGGCAAATCAGTGATACACCCTGTGCAGCTGAGGATTAAATTGATTAAATGTTTTGCTTATAGCATGTCCCCAAACTAGTCATTATCCATGCCCAGAGGACCAATATTTCATCACCAACAGGATCCTGTCTGGAGGATGTAAGGGACAGGTGAAGGGGATCTCTGGCTGGTTTCAGGCATGGAGACTGGGTATGCCTTAAACTTACTGAAATCTTTTATTTAATCATTCTCGTTGGGGCCCTCAAGTTACCATGACATGTAGTCCCGAGGCAATTGGCCTCCAAATCCACTAATTGTAGGCTAGTACAACATAGTTCCTGTCATGTGGTCTACCAACTTGCCAAAGACTGCATTTACAGTTGCTCTTCAAAGACAAGAACATGCAGTTGTCTCATTGTGTTACCGCAATACAGTATGGCGTTCAGCAGCTTTGCAAGAAGCTGTGTATATGCATGCTTTGATGTGCAAGTTAGTAGGTCTATAGGTTTGATAAGTGTATCTGCTGCTGTGTTATGGCCTCATTGTTGAATGATTTACACATGTTGTGAAAATGTCATTTTAACTAGCTCCTCTTCTCATACCCATGATATTGCTTGGAATCTAAGAATCACTGGGTGATACCTAGGGTTAGTCATATGCAGAGAGGACCTATGGGAAATCAGTGAATATCACTAACTTCAGCATGTCTCCTATGAGTATGTTTTAGTTGGATATTGTCCATTAGATTTAGTCGCATAATTGTAGAATAAAATTAGGAAAGTTTATATTCAGGACTCTCTTTTTTCTTCCTTGAAATGTTGTTGCAAGCAGCCAGTGTTGGTGGGAAGGTAACTCAAGGCCGTGAAGGAGAGCAAGGTATGACAGTTCCATCATCTGAACCCTTGAGAATAATTGGTAAAAGGATTGATAACTGCAGTAAATTGAGATTTTGCACCAGGTATCAAGTTCTGTATGTGGGAGATCTGAGGGGGGGAAATCAGCCCACACCATAATTCTTTGAGGAAGAAAGTAACCCTTCTCAGTTAGTTTATAGCATATTGATTTCACTATAAGGGTCGCAATTGCAGTGTAGAATGCTTCATCTTCATGATACTGCATTCTCTCTCGTCTCTTCCCCCAACCCCAATGTCCCATTTTTTCATACCCTGAAAATGCTCATCAACAATGAGGGTTTTTTTGCGCCCTTAATTTCCCCCCTAAATATTGTGAATTTCTGTGAGGCTTTATTTTATTTTATTTTTTTTGTACCGCTGCAAACCTTAGTGTTCCCCTACATACAATGAAAGCTCCCTGCTCCTTTTCAGCGACTTGTTTTTGTTACAATTCTGTCTTTGTTTGTCAGCTGAATTTGCTGTTAGATGAAGTAAAAACAAGTTATTATTCAAATCGTTAAAATGTTAATTTGTCTGGATGCTGGTGGGATGGATAAAGTGAAACTGAATCCAGGTAAGACAGAGGCCTTGTGGCTGTCCAGGATACAGGTCAGTTGCCTATTTTGGATGGAGTTGCACTGTGATTCGAAACTGGAACAGATGCATAGTCTGAGAGGACTCCTTGATCCTTCATTGTTACTGGAAGCTCAAGTAGCCTTGGTGACTAGTAGCATTTTCAACCACCTTTGGCCATCCCTTGACAGTGGTAACCTCACAATTGGAATATCCCAATGTACTCTTATGTGGGGGCCGCCCTTTATATTTGGTTTGGAAGTGGCAGCTAGTGCAGAATGTCCATAATTGCCATTCATCTGCACAAAACACTAGTGCTTAGATAATGATACTGGCTGCCAGTAGGCTACTGGGCCAGATTTAAGGTTTTCTTATTGGTATATCAAGGCTTAAATCACTTGGGACATGGATTTATGAGGGATCCTTTCTCCCTGCATATCTGCCCATTGATAGCAGTCATCTGTGGGGTCCTCCTTGTGGTGCTGCATGTGTTGGAAGTTTATTCCAGAGAGGCTCAGACCAGGTCCTTCCATGCAGTGGCATCTGCCCTGTGGAACACACTGGCTATTGAAATTAGGCAGGCTCTTACATTTGTCTGGGACACCATAGTAAGTCAGAATTTGCTCCTCCCCAGTCTTTTTTATTTCCATGCTAACCTAAACCAAAGTTTAGCTTTTAGTGTGTCATCTGAACCTGGGCTTATGATAGCTTCTTGCTAACCATGAAGCAAGATGGTTATGAGCTCCTCCTCTCTAGAAGTCTGCACATTTGCATGGTCCCAGTAAGGCATAGTTCGGTTTACCATGTACCAGGCCTCTGTATTCATTTTGTAGGGTGCCAAAAATAAAATTTCCAGAAGAATGAATTAACTCATAGGCAGCATTTGATGGGTTTTTTCATGACTGTTTTATCTGTTTTTATTTTTATTATTGTATACTTTTATGGTATTATTGTGATGATTAGTGTTTATCAATAATAGTTATTATGATAATATAAAAATGTGTCTCAAAATATTTGCCATAAACAGTTAGTCTACATCTCCCCATAAGATTTTACATTATTTTAAGTAATTGAATAGACTTATATCTCAGATTCTTTCCTTCTTTCTTTCTTTCTTTCTTTCTTTCTTTCTTTCTTTTCAAATAGATGAATGTGTGTTTTCATCCAGTATTTCCATTATCAGGTAGAAAGAGCAGGTAACTTTTCACCACTTGCATTCTATATGCGTTTTAATTATTTGAAAAGTTTTGCTCAAGGGAATACTCTCTTCATATGAGATACTGAAGTAGTTATTTGAACAGATGCAAATTGGTTGACTAGCTCTTCATTAAGCAGTTAACTCATGAGAGATCTCTCCATAGTTCATTGGATTGGAGCTAGATAGTAAGAAAAATTATTCTGCTGTAGAAGTGTAATCCTTACAAAATGTATATTGCTCTTAAAATAATAAATCTGAATATAGTATGTCAACACTTAAAGGGAATCATTACCTCAGCTCAATAAATTGAACTTCTCAACAGTTGTAAACATAAAGTCTACAGTATTCTGGGAAGTCATCCTGATATAATGTAGATCATGGCTGTTAACAATATATCAATAATGGTTTGTCCAATTGAAACACTCCTCTTCCAAAATGGCAGCAGGCACTTAAGAAATACCTTTTACAAGATAATGTTCACACGACCTTTTCCTGGCATATAGGTAAATAAATATTGCAAATTAATCTGATAAATATTTTTAATTTTTCCTTTGAAATTACCATTCACCTATACTTACAGAAAGTATGGGTATAATTCAGTCACCCTTAAAAGTTAAAATGTTAAGAGCAGGCTTGTTAGTCTATAGCTCATTAATTCAGAATTCTATCTCTTCCAAGAAGCTGGCAGTTTTGTGCGATGACACAAATGTGTTAAATGAAATAATCTCTAGACGGTTGTTCCTTGAGGCATTTGTAGCTTTCCCCTTCGTGAAGCAGTTTCATCTTAAAGAGTGTGAAGTGTTATACTACTGTAACAAATTTTTCTAGTCGCAGTACTATTCACTCTTTTGCATAACATAATAATTACTCCTGTTATTTAGGGTAAAAATAACCTTTTTTGTAAAATATTGTAACACATCTTAGTAATAGGAAGAGATTCTGTGTTGCAATATAAAAAGTACTTTGACTTCTGTTATAGTCTTCACCTCCGATACCTATCGGCATTCTGAAAGAGTCATGGCTTCAACTAGTGCTGGCCAATATCTTTACAAATGACTTGAAAGAGAAAATGGGTATACTGTACAAACTGATGTATGACCCATTTGGGAACAAAATATGTCTATAGAGAATGACCCATATAACTTAAAATAGAGGTCGGCAATCTTTTTGGGTAGGTCCATCTCTTCCCTCACTTTCTTCCCTCACCTCTCAATTTTCCCTTCCGTACTGTCCACATGAAATTGGGCCAAGGGTTGCAGGTTCCTCACTCCTGACTTAAATGCATTTAAGCCGAACCAATCAGGCTGAAAAATCAGCAAGAAACAATGGAAAGCAGTATGCACAGGAAAGAACTAAATGCAAATTATAACATGAAAGAAATTGGGCTCCACGTAAAGATTTCAGGATTGCAAGAACAGCCGGGCACAATCTTGTCCATTTTAATGAACATCTTTCAGCTTGTATACCTGGAGATCTGACTTAAACCACGTATATGCTAGACCCATATGCATCAGGATTAAAGCTGCTGGAACAGGTCTATCTCATTGGTTTTTGGAAAAAGTTACCCTCCATGAGAGAAAGAGTAGTTTCTGCAGTTCAGAGAGAGGTTGTGGTGATGCTCCCTTTAAAGCATTGGTTTTCAACCGATGGGTTGGCATCTACTAGTGGGGCTGCAGCCTGATCCAAGTTGGTTCTCAGCAAGAGCACCACCGTCATGCAAATATATGGTAAAAGGTTAACAACTGAGTTTCCAAATGCATGTTTGGGTTAATAGTGGGCCGTGTGTTAAAGATACTTGCTTTCAAGAAACTAAATCTAGACCCAGGGAGTGATAAACAATTATTGTGAAATTTGAAGTCTTCCTTAGATAGGCAAAGGTGTTTGAAAAGGTTTCAAACAGTTCCTGCTTTAAACACAGATAGTAGGACAATAACTTAGCATTAATTGAAAAGAATTAATGCTCATAAATGTTTGTCCAGGATGTATTATGCTGTAACCAGCTTCATTTGGAAATGTTTGTCTTTCAGGTTATCATGAATAACGTATTTTGGATATATTTAATAATTGCCGAAGATGATCCTCTTTACAGACAAGGCTTTTGAAATCTGGGATTTTATACAGTAAAGGTAAGGAAAAGTTAACATTAAAATGAAGTATTAAGAGTACTTTGATCTCTTGCTAATATTGTAAGTGGAGCTAAAAGAGCATAAACCTCCTGAAGTAAGTGTCAGTTATCTATCTGTCTACCTACCTACCTACCTATTCTATTCCATTTCTATATGCCCTTTTTTTCCAAGGACTTCAAAATGCCGTACATGGTTTTCTCCCTCCTCTTTTAACCCCCACAACAACAAACAACCCTGTAAGCTGGACTAGGCTGAGAGGCAGTGACTGGCCCAGGGTCACCTAGTGAGCTTCATGGCCAAGTGGGGATTTGAACCCTGGTCTCCCAGGTCCTAGCCTGACATTCTTCACCACTATGCTTCACTGGCTCTCTACAACTAAACAATCTGAATAATTTTATTTTACAGTGGTGCTTCCTTAACGTTCACATAAATGTTGTCTTGATTGCCTTATTGCAGGGGTGGCCAACTCCCAAGAGACTGCGATCTACCCACAGAGTTAAAAACTGGCAGTGATCTACCCCCTTTTGGGGGTTCGGGTCAAAGTTGTTGAGTTTTTTCAGGGAGGAGGTAAAATGTTCAGCTTTTTTTAGGGGAACCACAGTTGTTCAGTTTCTTTGGGGGGAGCCGATGATCTACCAGTGATCTACCGCAGACATCCAGTGATCTACCGGTAGATCACGATCTACCTGTTGGACATGCCTGCCTTATTGTATAGATGTTCTGGTTTGCAGTGTATGGAAAACCATTCTGTTGGTAGAGACAGTGTGTACAAATACACTTCATTTTTTTAAAATTATTTGCTTTTCAATTATATCTCATCGTCAACACATACTATGTTACAATCATATGTAAAGTAATAAGAAATAAATAGTATAGATATAAGACATAAACAAATAATAATAACAACAGATCTATATTCCTCCAAATTATTTAAATCTTATATATCTTAACTTGTACTTCCCTTCCACTCTTTCCATGATTTCCTATCTACTGTCCTTGACTTCATTAAGAAGATTTAATTGCTGGTATTAATGGATGGCATTATGATGCCAAGTTCAGGGCTTGAAGGAAGCTACTTCTGTTCCACTTGCAGGTTGTGAGTGGAATGAAGATGGGATTAAACACTCTCCTAAATTGTGTGCCAGCAGGCTATATGTGCCAGCATCTTGGGAAAATATGTAACTCATGATTCAAATTAGTATTTCTAGCTCAGTGTGTTCTTTCTTTACAATCATCTATTGAACAAACATATTTTAGAGCAAGCTAGACCAGAAATCCAACTTTTTGGATTTGAGTTGTAGGAAGCAGTATTGTGTAAAGCATGTTTTCTTCTCATAACTTTAAATAGGAATGCACTCTGCATGGGGCTGCTCCTAAAGACCGTTTGGAGATTGACACTAGTGCAGAATGCAACTGCCAGAGTTTTGATGGGTTTGATGACTCAAGAAGATTTGTGCTGCCTGCCTATGTGGTGCTGAGACCAATTCAGGCTTTTAGTTTTGATATATAAAGCCCTGAATGTCTTAGGGCTTAGTTAACTGAAGGAACGCCTCTCCCTGTATTGTCTTGTCTGTGCTTAAGGTTGGCTGGGGACACCCTTCTATTCTATTCATTTAGCGGGTCTGTGATTCACCAGAGAGCCTTTTCAGCAATGGTGTCCTGCCTGTGGAATACCTTCTCCTCTAATGCCACTGACATTTCAACACCAGCTGTAAGCCACCTTCTTCCTCTGGGCCTTTTGAATATTTTAGGAAATAGGCCTACTCTGTACAATAGTAGTATGGGGACCAGTCAATTTGGGGGTACGGTATTATTAATTGTATATTTTGCTTAATTCTTTATTCTATTTGTTTTAA
Source organism: Darevskia mixta (assembly GCA_034641385.1). Lineage (NCBI taxonomy): Eukaryota > Metazoa > Chordata > Lepidosauria > Squamata > Lacertidae > Darevskia > Darevskia mixta. The sequence goes on from JAWWNH010000001.1 coordinate 19,545,250, forward strand.
GCATTATAACTCACCCTGGGGTCACTTATGAAGATGGTCAGAATATAAATTTTATAAGTAAATAAATACATTTTTAAATGACAAAAATGGCAAATACATATAAGAATGGAGCTAGATCCTGGCGTTTTTAGCCCATTATTGAAAGGGGCGAGAGGAGTGAAGAAGAAAACAATTGTGAGGAGAGGCAAAGTTTTTCATCAACTCCCCATCTCTACCCTGATTTTGTCTCAATCAATATAATAGGTAGAAATGGAAGAGAATAAAGATGGTAATGGTTCAGCTTAAGGGAATATTCTGGCAGTTTTTTCAGAATAATAAATAATAATAATTTTCCAGTGGAAGAAAGGAGGAGTTTTGGTTCTCAATCCCATGATGCTGTAAGAAATGAAGAAATTATTTAAGATCAAACTGGGGGAGAGAAGTATTAATTTGGCAGGTTGCTGTTAAGTAAAGATGTAAGGAATAAGTGGGGAGCCAGATTGGTTGTAAAATAAATGATTTTTATGCCTAGAGTCCAAAGGTACATAAATTTTTTCCAGTCATTCAAGATAACATAGAACTCCACAAAATGTCTGTACATATTTTTTCACTTGTGCTGAAACCATTTTTTTTCTTACAGAGGGATACACCAATTTCCTACACAATTACATGCTTTTACACACCTCTGTAACTCGAATTCTTGTTGAACAAAATATCTTTGAACATAGATGTCATTTATCGAAAGCACAACAATGTGATTTCATTCATTTCATTTCACTATTTCTTTGTCCAGCTGCAACTATCCTATTGCTTTCTTCATCCATCTGTTTTGGTGATGTTGAGTTGTTCTTTTTTTCCTAAACTGAAATAATTGTGCAAACTTCTTCCTTGGCACTGCCATCCTCTCTGAAGTGTATGTTTTAAGCTGCCCCACTTATTGTGCACCACAACTTTTTCTTGAGCTTTGGGCATTTTAGCAGAGCAAATGTACAAAACATAGATGTGCATCAAGTTATTGACGACCTCTTTAGGGAATGCTTTTTCATTTGGGGGAACAAATCTACCTTGTTAATAACCTTTGAAACCATGTAAGTCTTGTGTTGAAGTATATTTGATCTATTATTCTGAGTTTGAACTTTCATTTTTGGTGGATAGTGTTTGAATAATATGTGTTTTAAAACAGCGTTTCTCAACCGCTGTTCCGCGGCACACTACTGTGCCGCGAAATGTTTCCTGGTGTGCCGCGGGAAAACCGTTTGCGTGTCGAGACCCCGCAACCACCCACTGTCTTCCGGGGGCAGGGACGACGTCCCTTGCCGCCCGGGAAGTTCCCAGCCGTGTCATCCGCCAGCCAGCCAATCGGCTGGCTGGGGGGCGGGGTCGCGGCCCCGTTTAAATCTTTGGCGCGAGCCGAAACACCTCCTTTCGGCTCACGTCTTCAATCTGCAGGGATCGTCGGCGAAGCTTCTCTTCCTCCCCGCTGCTTCGGCTCCTTCCTTGCTGCTCCTTCCCGGCTCCTTCCAGGCTCCTTCCCGGCTCCGGCTCCTTCCCGCCTGCGGTGCCTTCTGCCTGCTGCTTAACGCGGCGCCTTTACCCTCGGCTGTGCTGTGGCGCTTCCCGCAGGTGGCCGGCTGCCGTGCCGTCGCGGCGCTCTTCGCGCCTCTCGCTGCAGCGCTCCTCTTCGCCGGCCCTCCTCGGTCCGGGGCGCGCGCTTTGCCTCATCCCCCGTCAGCGCGCGGGAAGCCGCCTGCAGCCACAAGCCGCTTGAGCGCGGCGTGAGCCTTTGGCCGCAACTCCTCCCCACAGGTAAGTGGAGCGGATTAGGGACCCATGCCGCAAACGCGTAGCTGCAGCTCCAGTTACAAAACAATGTGGGGGAAAGGGAGCGCAGAAAGCCACCGCCATTTATTTGATTCCTATTCAAGAGAATTACTTTATATATAGTCAATATAGGCACAGAGTTAAATTTTTTAACATTTTCTAATGGTGGTGTGCCACGAGATTTTTTTCATGAAACAAGTGTGCCTTTGCCCAGAAAAGGTTGAGAAACACTGTTTTAAAAAGTTACCGATGTCAAGGGTCTTGGTTTTGCCCAGTATTACTTCAGTAAGCAAAAGAAATCAATAAGTAGTTTGGCAGCAAAGTTAAGTCCTAATGGGCTATTCTCATTCACTTGGAAATAAATATCATTCGCAGTCTAATTTCATTGCACCAAGAATATTGCTTAATTTTCAGTTTCAGACTTCATAAAGATGGAGTCCTTTATGATTTAAAAAGAAAAAAGAAAAAATTTATGCAGCTTTTGTAGTTTTATAAATGACCGGCTGAATTTTTTCAAAAGTGCTGACTAGCCAGTAGCTCACTGTAATAAACATTTGTTGAAGAATGAAATACCTTGAACAGAACTCTCTTGTCCAAAGGGAGACGTTTTCCCATATCTATTGATATGTTAAGCAAAGTACACTGGAATATAGGTGATGAGATATTCAAATAATAAAGTTTACAACTGAAGAATTCAAGGCCTTAAAAGGAGAATAGAAGTATATTCAATTTAAAGGCATAAGACTTGCTGAATGAGACTCCAATGCCTATCTAGTCCAGCATTCTGTTTCCCAAAATATCTAACAAGATGTCTGTGGGAAGCCTCAAAGCAGGACATGAGGGGCAACTGGCATTCAGAAATGTGCCGCCTATGTGTAGCCATCATGGCCAGTAATCATTGATGAATTTATCTAATACCTTCTTAAATCCAATTAAGCTGGTAGCCATCACCAAATTGCACGTAAATGAATTCCACAGTGCAGGAATACAAATGATTCTTAAAAAAAAAAAAAAGTATAGTTCAGGTTGTCATTTCATAGGCAGAATGTGAGTCAGTTATTCAAGACTCATTCTTGCTCTACTTACTTCCATCTGTTTTAGTTAGGCCCAATGGAGAAACGTCCATTGGTCTGAGCACAGGAATAAAAGGGCAACACTTTAGAGCTAGATTTATGCCCATCTGGCTGGCAAAAGCCAGTCAGGACAGCACAAATTTAGGAGACTGCTCTGGAGCAATTTCCATCAGAAAGGTCACAGAAGTGACTGTTTCTCCTTGGTTGGAATCTTCCCTGTAGAATCCCACAGGTTCTCTGATTGATCTTTTCCTTTTCAATAAGTACACGAGGTCACCAGGTGAAGATTGGCAGAAGTTTGGAATTTGATGACCAACACCCTGCAATGCCAGTGCTTGTCCAGATACTCATCTCAATGAGCATCAAAGCCAATGTTTCAGTAGTGGCCAAGTGTGCCCTTCAGAAGTACCATCTTAAAGCTCTGAAATTTCATCTGAAAAAAAATAACTTGCTTTTGTAAGTGATACCCAGTCATACAGGCACTTTGAATATTTGCTGAGGAAGTGTTTTGGAAGAATAAAAGAGCTGTAGGTTTACTTTCCTATCATGATACTTTAAACACGATTTAGATGTTATAAGAAGTTGAGCAGAACATGAAGCTCTAGAGGTGCAGTTAGCTAATCAAATGCCTGGCAAGCATAGTGGCAACAAATGTTAGCTACTCCATTGAGATGTGTGAGCAGTTGTTTGAGAACCCTAAATCACAAAATCATAGGACTGTTTATATCAGGCACAGGCAAACTCTGGGCCTCCAGATGTTTGGGACTACAATTCCCATCATCCCTAGCTAACAGGACCAGTGGTCAGGGATGATGGGAATTGTAGTCCCAAACATCTGGAGGACTGGAGTTTGCCTATGCCTGGTTTATATAATACTATCCAAGCTGCTATATTATGACTTATGAACTAAGTCTTGGAATGCTCTTCTTGCGAAGGGAAATGTGATTGATTTTGGTTCGGAAATATCACAAAGTGACATTTATAGTGGCTTGGGGGGACACTTACCTTGCATTTTTGCATGATGGCCTGGAAAAGGGGATAACCAAAGGGAAAATCTGTGTATCAACTGCAGACAGGAGGGGAGCCCCCTTCTGTGAATCCTACCGCTTTTAGAAGTACAGATGATGGAAATAAGGGAAATGTCCTCCCTGGTCAATTATACACCCAAGATGTATAATTCTCTGCCCCAAGAGCTCCAATCTGCTTCCTCTTTGTTAACCTTCTGCCACCTTTTGAATACATTTATGGTCTAAGTGTGACTCTTAAAACCACACATACTTGATCCTTCCATACTTTTTGTGCTTTTCTGAAATTTGCAATGGTGTTTTGTGTTTTCATTTTCAGATTTTGTTTTTTTTTTACTCTACTCTGTTGGCTTCCTTGAGCATTGTACTATCAAGTGGAAAGGCACTTGCATATCTTGATTTCATCATATGGGAGTGAAATTCTCTCTAACGAGATTGTGCAAGCAGACAAATATTTCAGTGATTTTCAAACTGTGGAGCAGGCTTCCCTGGAGATTTTGGTGGAAAATTTCAGGAGGTAGAGAGAAAGGATCCAGTAGTAAAAAACATCTATACAAGGGGTAGCAATGTTAGTCTTCAAGGACCACAAGACTGAATTACAGAGAAATCTGATTTTGTACTGTTTATGATGAAAGGTCTGCTCTCTTCAGTTATTTGTAGATTCTAATCAAGTATTCTAAAATGTAAATGCTCATTTCTGATCTAGCCACAAATTTGATCTAAAGCTCATTGATTGTTAGCATTTGGACAGGAGTTTGGTAATACAAGTCCAGATTACTTAGAAAGCAGTCAGATTGTCACTGTATTTAAAAGATACTTTGTAAAAGGAACATGCAATAAACTTTATAGCAAATGTTACATCCTTGTGACTAAACATCCATGCCATGACCAAAAGTCATGATATATAATGTTTCACTGTATGACAGTTTATGCTGCTTCTTTTAAGCAGTTGATCAGAGCGGTTTGTGTAACCCTGTTACAACCTAAATTTTCACAACCTCAGATCAACATCCTTAGTCTTGTTATTTGCTACTGTATACAGTCACATAGTTCGGCAGCTACATTGGTTGAATAAATTGAATTAGATAATATTATACTTGCACAAGGTGAAACATAGATGAGAGGAATGAAAATAAGGTACAGGTATGCAGAATCAGAACCACTATGGTGGTTAGAGAAGTGGTTTTATTTAATGTTGGCAATTGCTTTTCTACTTTTCATTGACTGGATACTTTAGATCCCAGCAAATACAAACTCTTTCTTGTCCCTCATCTTATTTCTTTATGAAATAAAGACTTTGGAGGGTTTTCTTCCACTACACTTAAACATCATGTCTCCACAGAATATTAAGAATGTGATTCATCCCAGTGTGGGTGCAGTGGTGAGTGTGCAGGTAGATTTGGGAGTGGGATGCATGTTACCCAAACTTGTGTCAAGGTAGCAGGTAGGTTGAATAAGGAAGGATACAAGAAGAAGTACCGGTACTTAAGCCTTCCATTCACAGTCACAGCACACTGCAATGCACTTGAAGGGGAAGGAAGGAAGCATCTTCTCTATAAGAGAATACATTTCAGCAGGCACGTCAGATCACGCCTACGACTACAACGTGTAATGACCCAGTGAAGTCATATTTGTAGTAGACCCTTTGAAATAATCGGACTTAGATTTAATTATTTGAATAGATATCCTCTGAGCATGAATAGCATTGGATATCGTTCAAAGAATGATAACAATTGCATACTCTGGGAGCTTTCACTTGGGAGCTGTCCTCAGTGTTTTAGTGCACTTCCTCAGATAGTGTGTTTCTGGCATCATTGTTTCTTAGAGCATTTCAATTTCTTTCTGAAGGCCAGTTGCCTTACATGCTTTCATTCTCTAATTTGCAATGGTTAAGTTGGCATAGCTTCTTGTCCTACTGCTTTTTTTGTTTTTTTTGTTTATGCATATATATTGTTTCCAGTATGCCTGTGCTAGTATTTGGAAACTAGCACCATCCTAAGATGCAAGTGATATTTTTTACACGTAGTATGTGTGACCTTGTTTAAAAGTTCTATCTTGAATCCAGACGCTTTAAAATACTGTAATATTTTAAGAAGTGGGTCACTGCCCTTGTGTAGTCTTGAAAGAATTCTTAGTTTGAATCTGATTTACAAAGCAATCTTGTAATATTCCATTTGACAAAAGGGAGAATATATTTAACATTCAACAATTATGACTCAGATTGGTCTGCAAAAGCTGGGTCTTTCCTTTACATTTTATTTATTATGTCACCTTCCCAAGGCTCAAAGTGGCATACTATCAAAATATAAAATAAATTAAATACAAACAGCATTAAATGAAACACAGAGATCAGCCCTGTGGGATTAAAACGAGTACCATTATTTCTGCTAAATTAGTTATCATTTTGTGTAGACTTCCATAAGGGCAGCCATGTTAATCTATTTTAGTAAAAACAATGTGTTTTGTGCCACCTTGAAGACTAAATTTATTATGGCATAAGCTTTAGAGCAGGCATGGCCAAACCTGGCCTTCCAGCTGTTTTGGGACTACAATTCCCATCATTCCTGACCACTGGTCCTGTTAGCTAGGGATGATGGGAGTTGTAGTTCCAAAACAGCTGTAGGGCCAAGTTTGGCCATGCCTGCTTTAGAGGATTCCATAGTTTGTCTTTGTAGGGAAACCTAAACGCTTGCTTGGTATTTCTTCTGGATATGTTTTTGCCTTTTAACTAAACGATTCTTGTTTTACTACACATTCATTATGTGTAGGTCTTGTCATCAGCTCAGAACCTTCATACACACTGCCCAGACTTGTACCCAGGGAGGTCACTTTGGTGCTGCTAACGCAGCAGTTTTACTTCACTCCTGGAGGTGCTCTCCATTGTCTCTCAAGACAGATGTACGCCAGCAACAAAAATGGAACCTCCCTTAAAGGTAAAGGGACCCCTGACCGTTAGGTCCAGTCGTGGACACCTCTGGAGTTGCGGCGCTCATCTCGCTCTATAGGCCGAGAGCCGGCGTACAGCTTCCAGGTCATGTGGCCAGCATGACAAAGCCGCTTCTGACGAACCAGAGCAGCGCATGGAAACGCCGTTTACCTTCCCGCCGGAGCGGTACCTATTTATCTACTTGCACTTTTGACGTGCTTTCAAACTGCTAGGTTGGCAGGAGCAGGGACCGAGCAACAGAAGCTCACCCTGTCACGGGGATTCGAACCGCCGACCTTCTGATCGGCAAGCCCTAGGCTCTGTGGTTTAACCCACAGCGCCACCCGCGTCCCCGAACCTCCTTTAGTCACCATTAAATAAAAATCACCTAAGAAATAAAACTACTATCTATCAGAATAACAGTTTGTGATTCACCACAACAGGTAACATTGCTCTTGCTATATATATATATATATATATATATATATATATATATATATATATATATTTACATAATGTATATTGAATTCACTAGCACTACTTCACTTTGGGTATAGAAATATGATGGCTAGAGAGATGCATGCAAAAAAGGAGCTAAAAATAAATGGTAGCTTTCATGTTTGCTTTATGTCCTAAATCATACAAGAAATCCTTTTCAGTTGCAATATACTTCTGTGAGACTCATAATTTAAAAACCTTTAATTTTCTTAAGTAGAGAGTCCAAACATCAGTTACTAATTCTTTGAGAGAAATGGGGATGGTGTTATAGTGTTAATATGCAATATACAGACAAATGCTTGCCATGGCAACCAACAGTTCGTAGGGGTGAGTGCGAAGTCATAGGGAGTTTACAAGTGCTTTCTCTTTTTCCAGCATAGGTGGCATATATGAATAATTTTCTACTATTTTGTGCTGTTGTATTGACTTGCTTGTCAATAGATTATTTTAATTCTGTTTTTAAACTGAGTAAGAATTGCAAGTATGCCATTTTTAGAAAAATAAAATATACCTTCCTTGTCAATTGAAGGATTCATTTAGAAAACAAATGTCTGCTGTCCGTCATAAAACGCATTATTAAAGCCTTCACTTCCTTATAAGATGTTTTAATGGCATTCACTTTATTGACTAAATTGAAGTCCTCTGATTGTTTATACATGCACATTTTTTAAAAAAAACAACAACATTTCCTTCCACCCTGCTTTATTATTATATCGAAGCAAAAGGCAATAATGTTGCCTGTAGACTGCCTCTGCTAAATTTTAAAGCAGTGTGCTAGTAATTCCTTTGTACACTTCGCTCTTTGAATAACTTAATTTCAGTTTAATGCATTTTAAAAATAGCGCTTTCTGATATTGTGTTTTCTTAAGCTCACAGAAGCATTAGTTACAGGAGTAATTTTCATTTGTCATGGCATTTAAGTGGGACAGGGCACATATCTTCATCAAGAATTATTGAATCGATTTGCAACTGAGAATAGTTTATCCATTTTTTTGTTCTTGTAGCAACTATAAATGTTTTTATCCATACTCTCAGGTATCATGTATGATGTCAATAGGAATAATGTGGTTCCAGAAGCCTGATAATAACAAGACTTTTCTCTTAGTACTCAGAGAATCAATAGCCTGATGGTACTGGGATTCAGCTACCCACTCAGGGGTCATGTTTATTTTCTCTCTGTATCAATAATCTACATATCAGTGTAATGCTGATAATGTTGCTTTCCTGTGCTGAGGGCTATAGAAATATATATTCTACCCATTCAGAATTTTCAGAGATCTTCATCAAGCATCTAGCTTTAAATTCATTGTAGAGCCAATTTGAATTGTTGGCCTGTCCAATTGGTTCTCATTTGAATTGTATTTGTACAGTGGATTGTAGAAGTGCTGTGAAAATACTTCCACCATCTGCCTTTCATTTTGCCACATCTTTTAAGACAAATTAATGAGACTGTTTAGGTGAAGGGTAGGACCAGTGACAACAATGGCTACAGTTTTTGTTCTTGGGTGGTCTTTCAGCTTTAAGACTCCTGTGTTAGTAAAGGGAATTGGACAGGTGCAACTTTCTATCCCTTTGCAGCTGCTCCTTCTGAAGTCCTCTTCTAAATAGGTATTAAAGGTATAGGAACTCTAGTTTTGAAAGGTTTTTCCATTCCTGATCTAACGTATTAAAGGTAGACACCTGGCATTGCTGCTCCATGTCTGGTTCATGCATAGAGAACACTTGAATTTGTTCAAGCAAGTACAGATTATCTGTTCGATTTATGATGCTAAGATGTGTTCATTGCTTTTGTATAACGTACGTAATGTCACTATGTCATTAACTCCACTATGTCTTGGCCCATGTGTATAGTCAAATAATCTTATTTGTAGCCACCATCACTTGCGTCCCTGTGCATTGAATGTAGCAGGCTGTTGCCTGCAGCAGGTTATACAATGATCAACAAACTAGTTCTTAAGGTGCTACAGGACCTTTTCATTGTTACACTATGGAGACAGCTTGCAACCTTTCTTTGGAGCAAATTGGAATAATTGTTGAGCTTTTCTTGGGGGGGGGCAAGGGGAATCTCCCCCCAAAAATGAAGGAAATTCGCCCAAAAAATGAGCACTTCCGACATGAGTTGCCATATGCCCGGGTAGACATTATTCTACCTGGATGCTAATTCCAATGGACGAACCCTGGATATGTCTGGGACATTCCGGACGTGTGGCAACCCACAGGATTTTATCCTGTGAACTGCCCTGAGACCTGCAGATATAGGGAGGGATATAAATTCAATCAATCAGTCAATTCCTCCACTGTCGTATGAAGAAGGAAAAAGTGATAATGTCACACAGCCCTGCTGAATACTGTGCTATCTAGTCTAGCATTTTTTCTCACAGTGACCAACCAGGTGGCTGTGGGAAGCCTGCAGCAGGACATCAATGCATGAACACTCTTCCCTACCAGCAATGGTATTCATACCGCCTCTAATGTTGGAGGTAATATATAGTCATCATGGCATGTGACCATTGACAGCCTTAACCTCTGAATTCATTTAATTCCCTTTTAAAGCCATCACAGCTGGTGGCCACATTGCTACATCTTGTTATAACTATGCACCGTGTGAATAAGTACACACATTCAGTTTCTGAAAGATAGGAGGAGAATGTGTGAGGACGTTTGTGCCTGTATATCTGATAACACCTCTCTCACGGGTGGACTGTGTATTAGATTATGCAAAATCAAACAGCATGCCTCTAAACTAGATAGCTTTGGTCCAAATTGTTTCTTCCATGTTGGAAAGCATTTGAATTCATGGAGGTCTCTTTCATTGCCACCAAGTCTCCCACACACACTGCATCTACTTGCATCACATTGCATTTTGAAGGGTTTCCCTGAGTCTCAGCAGGGTTTTGTGTGGGGGCCACTGCAGGAAGGAGGAGGTTGGCAAGTCCTACCACAAATGCAGAGCGCCGTCCGCAGTTCTTAGGATCCAACATCTTGCTTGCATGTTGTGCAATGACTATGAAGCCCAGAGTAATGTTTTTGGTGAAAGGTTCACTTTCGAAAATTAAATCCATCATACACTTCCATTTCCATGTATTAAACGTTAGTTTATAGTAAGGTACAATTTGAATTTATATTACTCTACGCTGTAAAATCCCTGCTCTATATGCACATCAAGATTAAGTAAATATTGTGCTGCAGAATAGATTTATTAGGACCTATTTCTACCTCCTATTTTCATTTTTGCCTATATGACCTAGTTTTTGAAAACCTAGGTGGGAATCTGCTGCATTGCTGATGTTTTCCTTTCAATCCATAGAAATTATTTTGTTACTAGTAAATTAGTTCTGCAGCACTGATAAATGCAGCATAACTAAAACAGCATATCCAAGAATATGAGTAATCAACGCTTTTATTCAAACTATGTATAAAGAATATCATTTTTTTCCTATTTCAACAGCAATTTGTTATTTAGCATAGAATTTCATGACTATGCTGTGCTATGACCACTTGCTTTATTGTTAATTATTCAAACACATGGTGTATAGATGGACTTATACATGGGGTGTTCACCTATAGCATAGTTATGTACTGAACACTCAAGTGATCTATCAGGAGTATATTTACACAGCATTTTCTGATGGTGTACTATTATCAAACAGAATTCTGAGTCCTCTAGAGTTTATATAAACAAAAATGTTGAACTTGCTACTTTGTGTTTGACAGCCATTTCCAAACTCTTGACTGACAGTTTTCAGAGTTAAAAATTCTGAATTTCACTGAAAAATACTATTTTGTTTTCATTTGATTGAATGCATTTGACCAAAACTTTCATAATCCTACATATACCAGTATTTTATACAGACAAATATTAGTGACTCTGAAGGAGGATAGGCACCTGTATACATACGAAATATACATCTAGTTAATTCAGCATGACCTGAGGGTGTGTATGAAAATGTTGGTGGAAATGTGATGTGCAGTGAAATCCTATACATGCCTACTCAGAGGTAAGCCCCATTGAGTTCATTGGGACTTGTAAAGGTAAAGTACCCCGGACAGTTAAGTCCAGTCGCGAACGACTATGGGGTTGCGGCGCTCATCTCGCTTTACTGGCCGAGGGAACCAACGTTTGTCCACAGACAGTTTTTCCGGGTCATGTGCCCAGCATGACTAAGCTACTTCTGGTGAAACCAGAGCAGCGCATGGAAACGCCATTTACCTTCTCACCAGAGCGGTACCTATTTATTGTACTTTTGAACTGCTAGGTTGGCAGGAGCTGGGACCGAGTAATGGGAGCTCACCCTGTCGCGGGGATTCGAACCACTGACCTTTCGATCAGCAAGCCCTAGGCTCAGTGCTTTAGACCACAGCGGGACTTACTCTCAGGCAAATGTGAATAGGATTCGAGCCATAGATTTATGTTGGTTATATGTGTGAAGGCTGCTTCTGCATTCATTGCTTGATTAGAGCAATAGGCCTCAAGTTGGACACTTGTGTGATTCTTCATTGGCATACCTGTGTTGTATGGGTGTAGTTTTTATGTAGTTTGGAAACATCCTTTGGATTTATTCTTTTAAACCCTTGGCTATCTTTGTCTTCTAGTTTGGTGAAGCCCAAACTTTTGTGTGTAATTCTGTGAATCCTAACTTCCATTTTTTGCAGGGATGTGTTTTAAGAATATAGAGGCAGGCTCAAGGGCTTTGAGGCTGTGCCTGTATCTACCCCTCCTTCATGGCCCCCAGCTACTTTCCCTTACTGTGTCTAAACCAGGAGGGTGCTTGACTCCAGCTACCGTCATCCTTGACTATTGGTCATGTTGGATGGGGCTGATGGCAGCTGGAGTCCAATAAAATCTGGAGGGGATGACTTTGCTTGCTCCTGGTCTAAACCCTAATTCTTGCTATTGGGCTGATATCTCAAGGCCAGTTAAACGTATGCAAATACCAAATTATTGAGTTCAAAATAAAGCATGCCAAATTCATTTGCAAAATACACAGCCTGCACATGCTGGTTTCCATAATTATTAGTAAAATGTGTAATGTATTTAATCTACCATTATGATCAAAGTTCATTGCTTAACATGAAACTACAGATGAGTTGCATATTCTTTGTTAGAAGCTAAATATTGTTCAAAGCCACACAATTAAGGGAATGTGTATAGATCTTACAGAATTCTGTAACTAACATAATTTGATTTGCCATAATATTTGGCTATGAATTTTCTTACTGCAATCCTATGTGCACCATGGGGCTTACTGAAGCACTCAGTGGGGCTTACTCCCAGGTAGGTTAGGATTGCTACCTTAGTGTAGAATTAGATCTTTGGATAAAAACAACTACAGCAGACTTTGTTTGAAAGGATCATGTTTTGCATAGGCATGTTAGTGAGTTTAGGCTTCTCTGTTGAGATGAATCTTCTCTTTAGGCTTCTTTATTGAGATGAATCTTCTTCCAAACTTAGTGAGTGAAAATAAAGCAGAGTCATTGCTGCTAATGCAGGGTCAAGGAATTAAAATAACAACAGAACAATATATATCTCTTCTCTAATGTTCCCTAATTTTTTTCTGGGGGCTAGTGTGTGGCACTATGCATAGCTTGCCCAGTTTTTGTGTGGCCTATGATGTACTGTCTCAGAGGTCATCAAACTCCTTGGGCCAGAGGGCATATGTAGAATTTAAGAGAAGTGCTAGTCACAAAATGGCTGCTGCAAGGTGTGTGGCATAACAAACAAACAAAAAATGGTTGCTACATTAAAAAGCAGACAAAGACTGAACCAAAGCATGATGCAGTCGTTACGCCAATGAGCCACCCCCATCAATGAAGGAAAAAGGCACCTATATCAGCTACTGTCTCACTAACTCACGAATGGTAAGGAGGGTAGGTGTCCAATCCTGGCATCCCATGAAATATTTGCATGTTTAAAGAGGCCAAGTCCCTGCAAATAAGAACTTAGCAGTTAGAGTGAACAGTCTTGGGTAATGTGGTTTATTGACCTGTTATCTGCTGAGATCTTTTGTTGGGCACCACAGGAAATACAGGTACCCATGAGCACCACATCAACGACTCCTGCACGATATTGTTTTCTTCAATATCTTTCACCATGTCTCTGTTACTGCAGACATTCTTGTTAAAAAAATATCTGCCCTGTTCCCTCCAATACAGGGTGTAGAATTTGGGTGTTGATGTTTTAAAGTTGTATTTTGTGTTAATATGAACTAAGAGAGAGATTAGCCACCTCCTCCTTGGCTATTTCTCCTCCTTGGCTTTCCCCCCCTACCGACCCCTAGATTTAGAGCTTGACTGCCATTATCAGTGTTTCACCTAGTTACATTTTTTTTAATTAACATTGCAAAGCACAAAGAATTATCTGAAACGACTCAGTAGGTGAACTATGCTATCCATTAATTTTAAGGCTTGCTCATTTGAGAGCCAGTGTGATATGATGGTTAAGTACTGGACAGACTCAAACTATACACTTTGCTATACTCTCCCTGGATAGCTTTGAGCCAGTCAACATCCCTCAGCCTAACCTACCTCACAGAGTTGCCATGAGGATAACATTGGGGGATGTGGACGCATGCTGCCCTGGGGTGTTGGAGGAATTGTTGTTGTTGGTTGTTAGTTCTTCTTAAACCATTGCTTTGTTAATTCATAAAATTCAGCTAAGTTATACCTCTTTCTTTACTGTTCCTTAAGTTTGCTTTTCCCAAAGATTCCTAAAGATGGGTTGTGGTGCTTTTGTGTAGAAGGAAATCAGATATGGAATGAAGTATTTGCATGCATCCTCTATATAGGATGTGAGGGTCAGCAACAACTCCAGTTTTAAAGTAAGTGTACACAACCACTTGCTTCTTTTGCCATGCTTGCATAAGCCCTTGCTTTGCACAGTCACATCTAGGGAGAAGCTTCTTGTGAAGAACCTAAGCAGGGGGTTGCCAACCTCTTTCTCGACCTAAGGGCACATTTGGAATCAGAGGGTGCCATCACAAAATGGCTGCCATAGCAGACCTGTTTGGTTGGTTGGCTGGTTGGTTGGCTGGCTGGTTGGTTGGCTGGCTGGTTTGTCAGTCAGTCCCTCTCTCACTATATCAGGAAATATAGACCCAACCCCAGAGAGGGACAGAGACCATCACAGAGAGGAAAGCGTGTGCACAGCACTTTTTTGCAGAGCACAAAGAATTTGTGCTTACTTTTTAAAAAAATATATTTTTGTTAAAGATTTCTTGGTTTACAAAAGTATGTGCAATGTCTCTATTTTCAAGTTACATTTTCTACAGATGAGTTTCATATGGTGAGTGGGGTGGGGTTGTGTGGTAATGCTTCTATTCTACTTAGTGTATGTGTGCTTATTTTTTCTGTCTTATCCTTTTGAACATATTTTCAGGGTGCTTAGCCCCCTTCCTGCTAGGCTCTTCATGCTAATAGTCAGCCTGGAAAACTTTATAAGAAAGTAGGAAAGAGTGATACCCTTCCTTTTTTCCCCTGCTGCATTTGCTTACCTCACCACTTACAAAGTGGGTAAGGGTAGAGGCAAAGCCAGAGGTCTCATGGCCACCAGAGGTCATCTTCGGTGCAATTGCACCTGCAGACACCACATTGGTAATACTGTGGTTAAAGGGTATACAGTGGTACTTCTGGATGCGAACGGGATCCGTTCCGGAGCCCCGTTTGCATCATGAGCAGCGCGTATCCTGAAGCGCCGCGTTTGCGCATGTGCGCGACACGATTTGGCACTTCTGTGCATGCGCGTGATGTCATTTTGCGCGTCTGCACATGCGTGAACTGCCGAACCCGGAAGTAACCCATTCCGGTACTTCCGGGTTCGGCGCGTTCGTAACCCGTGACTAACGCAACATGCAGCGTTCGTAACACAAGGTACGACTCGGCAACACTGAGCTGCTCAGTAACAAAGAAATCAGTGAATAGAAGATACCTTTGCATTTCCTCATAATCTCTTGCATAAAACAATTTTAAACTCAATTTGGTGAGCTACTGATAATACCATTATCATGGATAATGAAAGCATCTATTCCTTGTCAGCTATGTCATTTTTAGGATTGAAAAGGACAGTAGCTGGAGAACAGTTTGTTGGAAAAAATGCTCCCCAAGTGCCTGATGAACCCAGCATTTAATCACTCGATAAAAATACTGCAGTGTGATATGTAATGTGATATTTTTAAAAGTGATTTAATGGCTGTTGTCACAAGAAGTTCTTTTGTGCAGTTAAAAAGCTCTAAGGATGAAATAATTTCTCAGAAAATAGGAAGGTGTTTTTCCTTATCTAAGTTTGAGTAATGAACCAAGTTGGTGGTAATCCAAATGTGTTAACGTTATGTATTATTCTCTTGTATGGAGTTCTTTATGTCCTAAGGGCAGTGTTATATGGAAGTGGGGGGTGGGAATGCAACAGCAAGTTTGAACTCCTTTTTCATAAATATAAATTAAGTTCATAGACCAGGTCATTGGAGTATTTTTTGTTTTGTTACTCTTTGCTAACATAAAATGAAAAATACAAATAAACAAACAAAATATAATCTTCTCTGACAACGAATGGAAATAAAATATATGCATCTATAGATATGGAAAATAATAAATCATTTTGAGGGCCCTTGAGACCCTAGCTCTGTAGTACTTTCAGTTTCCCATTCCATGCAGCTGAGGTAAAAATGACCCCAACATTTTCAGCAGTTAGTGGCAGGGGAGCATGGAACACCGCACGGCAATTGGCTTTTTTTTTAAGACTGAGGAATGAACATAGTGAAAACCAAGTTTTACCAAATTTTTCCACGTCTTTTGATCACTTTGCCCCCATTATCCAAGTGAGCTTGACCATGGTTACAGTGCACTCTCACGGGTCTCGTATAATTAAGTTGTATAATCTGATAGTTTATTTCACACCTGATCACCTAGGATGTGAAAAATCTGTCTTGAGGGTATCAGCCTTCCTTATTGCTACATATTTGTTGTGCCATAGATAAGACCATATGGTTTCTATGCATTCATTGCCACACCTGCTTTTGCCCACACCCATCACTGACATGTGGCACCCTAGAATATTGACAGAATGCAACCCTCTGGCTAAGAACGGTTCCCCATCCTTTCTCCAGCAATTGTCTAGATTCATAATTATCAAGGTGTTCCTTTTTTTGTAGTATATAGCTGCACATGATTCTGATTTACTCATATGACAGTCACTATTCTTGCTTTGGATCATTTGCTTTCAACTCGTATCTTTCCCACCTCAGTAATTAAACATAAAGTCAAATGGATTCACGTAGATTACGTATTGCATCTGTAAAAGATTTAGGCTTCGCTTAACTGTTTCAGTCTAATCCATAATCATTGGGACTGGGTGGGAGTTCAGTCTCAGGCAGAATACATTGTAGTAGAAAGCACAGGCCATGAGGTATGCTGTGGTGTTATAGGGGAGACAATTGAAGGGCATGGTTGTGCGAATGTGGCCTTGCACATACTGCGAAGGAAGTCCCACTGTAATCCTCTGGTAAACATTTTAATGATAGGTTGTTAGATGGCATGAACTCACAATAGTATAGAGCATCAACCAGGTTCTAAACAGTTAATTTAGTGTTAATATATTGCCAATTATGCAAGAAGTGCTCTTTCATTGCAGACTTTTCATGAAATAGTTGATTATTTTGCTGAATGTTTCAGTAAACAACTTTAAGAACAGCACTTCAGGAAAACATTCTGTGTCTAAAAATAGCTTCAGCACAAAAGCATAATTTGCAGGTTTAATTTGCTATCCCACTATATTTTTGACATTTTCTTGCACAGAGGCTTGATCTGAATGACTTATTATTTCTCTGCACTATTAGTGCTCCAGTTGCAAGGCAAGACAATTTAAAGTAATTTTATACTATTTAATTCCTTTCGCTCTTCTTGCATGGCTACAATTTTTTTTAAAAAAATTGTTCTTTATAGTGCATATTTCAAAACTGAGATATGTGTATGAGGAATGTAAAAAAGATATTGGTGTTAAGTGTAGCTGATTAGATTCAGCGACTGTATATCCAGTTGCCTGGTGATGTTTAAAAAACATGTTTTTTAATATTTGCTGGAAGCCGCCCAGAGTGGCTGGGGAGACCCAGCCAGATGGGCGGGGTACAAATAATAAATTATTATTATTATTATTATTATTATTATTATTATTATGTAAGTAAAGAGGAGTCATGTTTGTTCCTAGGGTACGGGGTTGAGGAGGGGAGAGACCATGTGTCTGGTTCGTGATACGCATGCCCGGATTACGTAGCGCGACCCCGGAACGGATCACGTGCGTAACCCGGGTTCCACTGTAGTTGTTGGTTTTGAACATTTAAAAATGTGACCATTCTGCATGCATGTCAGTGGTGCATGAAGCTTCCAGATAAAACTGAGTGCTTGATCTGCCTGGGAGTAGCCCACTGCCCTGGCTACATTGTAAGACAGCTGAAAGCATAGCCCAGCAACCTACAATAGTGTGTAACAGAGAACCACACTGTAGGCTTGTTGTATACTACTCTCTCAGCTTCGGTGCAACCTGAAATTCAGCAAAAGGGATATAATAATTCTGGACAACCCAGCAGGTTTGTTGTAAAACACCAAGAACCTGACCTGAAATATTTAGAGTGTGCTACAATGCAGAGTTGTCATAATTCACTCTTTTCAGTCACAACCCCTCCCAACCTGCATATGGGGACAATGAATTACAATTGCTTTAGAATATTTGTTAGGGTTTTGACTTTGAAGTGTTTTACACTAATGGGTTAGAAAGAGCAGTAACTCTTCTCTTTGCCACTACTTATTCAGTGCCTGGCGAGCATAAGCGGACCCCTGGTGCTCAGTCCCATCTACCAAATCTGTGTGACAGGGTGAACTCCTGTTGCTTTGTCCCAGCTTCTGCCAACCTAGCAGTTTGGAAGCACACCAGTGCAAGTAGATAAATAGGTACCATTGTGGCGGGAAGGTAAATGTGCGCTCTGGTTTCCGTCACAGTGTCCCGTTGCGCCAGATGCGGTTTAGTCATGCTGGCCACGTGACCCGGAAAGCTGTCTGTGGACAAACGCCGGCTCCCTTGGCCTGAAAGCGAGATGAGCACCGCACCCCATAGTTTCCTTTGACTGGACTTAACCGTCCAGGGGTCCTTTACCTTACCGTTACCTACATTAGCATCTTGGATTACTGTATTGGTTTATATGAGCTGCTCTCAGTACTGTGACTTGGGTATAACTAAAAATTACTTCTCAATTTGATCCAGGAAGTGGCCTATCTAGGCAATGTTCCTTTCTACACTTTATGTGGCTATTCCAACCACTCCTTCCACTCAGTTTTCAGGTTTTTCTTTCCACCCACTCCTTCAGTCTCTCAATATTCAGTGCTATTGAATTATTATGGGCCTGGTTTTTTGGGGAGGGGGGTCCTCCTCTTTGGTGTTTTTTGGTAGTTTTTTTTTTGTACTTGTGCATACCTCAAAGCTTTGAACTTCAAGGTTACTGTGAATCTGCTTGTACCTCTCTTATGGGTGAGTTTCAGTTTTGGCTACATCATCCTGAGCATAAGACTGGAACTGATATTAGTATATAAACACAATAAAATATTTGTATTAAAATAATGTGATTAAAGTTAGTTACAAGTAAGTCCCTTTTGAAGCCAATGAGATGAAACACCACAGATAAATTCTTGCTTTCAGGGTTTAATATTGGATTAGAACTCTGTATTCGATTCTATGTTCAACCCTGGGACATATGAAAAATGACCCAGTATCTCTGAGCCTGTGCAGAGTGAATTTTCTTCACCCTGAATCACAATTCATCAGAATTACGAAGTTTCCAGATAAGAGGCTGATAATTCCTAACAGATTTGAATGCTTAGATTTCTTTTTCTAGAAATTTAAGAACTGTTTTGCCTTCCACTTACTTCATATATGTATCCTGATCCTATGCTTACTTGGACTTTGCTATTTAATACATGTATTTACAATTACAGACTTAGTCACAACTAATTTACACGTGATTATACTCACTGTTGGCAACTGAATTTACTATAAATATGTTCTCTTAAAAACTATGCCACAAAAAAGCTGTGCACGTCTTCAAGTAAATTTTGTATGCTTAACCCATGCATTTGAATTATTAGTTTGGTTTCTGTGTTGTTCCTTTTAAAATTGCAGATGAATTCAATGTATATTCATAATCAAAACATGACCTGAATAGTTATCTGTGCTACAGTTTCATTTCTTCAGTCTCTGCTTTTCTGCTGAGTCAATTTAACTAACTAAAATAAGCAGGAGAAGCATTTAACCCTGTGACTGTTCAATCTATATTTATTACATACATTAAGGGGTTCTTTCTTTTTAGATGCTGAATGTGTAATTTCCTGCTTCTTATTTGCACTGTTTTGCAGTAGGCATTCTGTCTCACTATGTTTGTATGCATTCAAGTGTGTTTGCTTGCAAACATGCACACACAAACAAATAAATTGGGCTTTTTTTGCTAACCCCTGGTCAAATGTAGAATATTTTCTTTTCCAAGTGAGTCTTTATGGAATGTAGTTTAATTCTATAAATCTTTGCCAGACAATGAAGACAGAAACCATATATCCAGCACATTGCTGCCATTTAATATTATTTGAATCTCCAGAACAGGAGTCGGCAAGGTTTACCAGCCATGGGCCAGATCACTCCCATGTAGATCGTCCATGGGCCGGACTGGTGCGGCGCGGCGCCAGAAATCACTTCTGCGCATGCCCAGATGCTAAAAATCGCTCCTGCGCAGAAGCGATTTCCGGTGTCTGGACATGCACAGACACGATTTCTGGTATTTGCATGTGCACAGACGCCATTTACGGTGCCACTCGGTGAGTCCCCGCATCACACTGCTTTAGCGCAGCGTGCGGGGGACTCGCTGAGCAGGCAGTTCGGTTTGGGGGTGGCTTCATGGGCCGCATCCAGCCCATGGGCCGCACATTGCCGACCCCTGCTCCAGACCAAGCTGCTTGTTTCTGGAAAGCAAGAAATCCTCTGACTCTAATCAAACCAAGTTCTAAAAAAAGATCGTCTCTTACATTTGCCTAATACCACAATTACCTCACTTTAAGTTCCTCATTACCTGTTTAGTTTAATAAAATACAATTTCAAGAATACTGGGTCAGAAACAACTAGTAACTTATTGGTTGTTGTCAGAGGGGAGCACCAGTAATTAGTTACATTTTCTAGGCTACCTTTCTCAAATGATTAGTGGGAAATAAATAATAGCCACACCTACCTGGTGTCAGTGATCCAACTAACAGAAGAGGGAAAGACCCAGGTACCTGATCATTTCAGTCTTATGTACACTGATAATAGTACAGTCGTACCCTGGATCCCGAACGCCTTGCGACTCGAACGTTTTGGCTCCTGAACGCCGCAAACCTGCAAGTGAGTGTTTCGGTTTGCGAATGTTCTTTGGAACCCGAACATCTGACAGGGCTTCTGCGGCTTCCGATTCGCTGCAGGAGCTTTCTGCAACCAATCGGAAGCCGTGCCTTGGTTTCCAAACGTTTTGGAAGTCAAATGGACTTGTGGAACGGATTCCGTTCGACTTCCGAGGTACCACTGTATAGGTAAGGGGAGAAATATCCAATATAAAGGCTTTCATAATTTCTGTGTGTATAGATTGCCAAATTCATACTGCCCAATTATGTTGCATTAAAGTAATAAGCTGTATGTCTTCAACGCTTGTTTAAATGGATTCCACCCCCCAATTGTGTGTAAGTGTATTATTGTCATACATGAATAGAAAGCTATCATTTTGAAATGTTCTGTGAGCAGTATGAATACTTTCTTTTACTACATTTACAGTTGCTAGCACTATTCGAGATGTTTGTCTTCTGGGCCTTCGTATGTTCTGTGCAGCATTTATTCCTGGAGGAGGGAGGAAAAGAAATTGAAATTTTAATGCTAAGTGGCTTAAGCTTAAAAGCACACACATGCTCCTATTTTTACATTGCTAAAACCCTGACACTACTGTCTGCAGTCCAACTTCAAACACTTTTCAAGGTTAAAAGGCTTGACAGAAAGTAGACTTGGTCTGAAAGTGACATTCTTAGCTGAAGGAAGCACTTTGTGCCTACTAACAGTGCTAGCTTAAAAAAAAAATCTTTGTAAAATCTCCATAGACAATTATGCAAATTACTTCTGCTGTTTATCATATTTGACAAGTCACAGATAATAAGAAGATGGTTGAACTTTATTTCTAGTCAATACTATTAAATACTTGTGAAATGCCTGTCACGAGAAGCAGTTAGGTATATGGAGGGAGAACCTACATGTGGCGGAAACTCCTGAAATGGCGCAATGTTTGTGTGTGCTTCCACTGCATTGGTGTGGCTAGCAGGTTCCCTCCCCCCCAGTGAATGGCAAACCTATGTCCTTTTACTCCCCTTCCTTGTATAAATCTTTTCAATAATATGAGGGTTTAATCTGAGGGTTGCTGAATGTTATTTTTATTATATTTTATAGTGTAGTTTCAATTATAACTCCTTATATGAATGAATTATATACATAAATTCTTATTTTGCAAGGCATGTGTATATGCTATTTTATTAGTAACAGCTTATGCATTGTTTAAATTTATTTAAATTTTATCTAAACATTGGCATTTAAAATAAAATTGGGCTTTTAAAAAAAATGTACTAATCTGGAAAAGAAGCTTCTTATTGCAATATCAGTAAGCATACCCTAGAAATACTTGTACAGGTCCTTTGCATTGCCTCTTTCAGCCATATGTAGCCTCACACACGTCCTGGCGCATACAATTCCATTGACACCTTTCTTCAAATTCCTGTTGTGTATTATATACTCTGGCCTTTAGAGATAGCTGTCCAGCATCACTGACAACATATGTACGTACATCATTTTATTTGTATGCTGCCTTTCCACACGTCAAACAATGCTCAAGGCAGCTTACAACATGAAAAAAATACATAACTACAACATAACAAAAGTAGTCATAAACAAAAAACAAAACGTTAAAAAATAAGACAACCAAACTGAACATTTTCCACATAAATCACAAGATCTAAAATAGATACAAAAGAACCAACAGCAGCAACAACCCCCCTGCCAACAACCCCCACAAAACAACCCCCCATCCCAAGAGTCCATGCAGCAGCCTCAGCTTTTGTGGCTGTAGTGTCAGGGCCCCACCTGGCCAGGTGGGGAAGGGCCTGCAGGGCAGGGGGCAGGTCTGCCAGGATTCACAGCCAAGATGGGAACATAAAGAGCTACCTTGGACCAGTGATCTGACTCTGTCTATCCGGCTACATTGACTGGCAGCAGCTCTCCAGATTTTCAGCCAGAAGTTTTTCCCAGCTCTTCCTGGAATTTTGTGTATCCAAAGCATGAGCTCTATCATTAAGCTATAGCCCCTTTCCGGCAGAGAAGTCTCAAGCCCCAAACAGTGCTTCAGAAAACAGGCTCACACCATTCATCCAGTTGGTAAAACTTGATAGTAAAGAAGGCAGTATCAAGACCAGGAGCCTTCTCCGGTCCTGGGATGTGGGGAAAGAGTTTGTGGCTATACAGTTTAAGGCGCTGCAGCATCACCTGTTTTGTCTTAGGCTTGGTGAATTGGGCCTGAAACAATGGGAGACGTTTGGTGCCTGGTGCCTTGCTGTCAATTCAGAGACTAATCTGTAGTAGTTTGTGTATCTATGCTGTGTGTCTCTGTGTGTAGTGTTCTCCCTTTTCTCAGCCACCTTGACACCTCTTGAAGCCATCTCTTGATATATAAGGCAGCACTCTGGCCTGGTTTCAAAGTGAAGTGTAGCACACATAGCAGACACTGGTCTGTAAAATAAATAAATCAAACATATTGTGCACACATCTTGAGTGTGCTCTAGAAGATAGTGGAAGGACACACTACTTATGTTTAAACATGTCCTTTTGTTTTATTTCAATTTCTGCCCTACCTTTCAACCCAGAGAGGTCTTCTAGACAGCTTACATATAATAAATAAATGAATCTCAACTGCTTACATTCCTTTGTGATGACCTATCCAGCCTTAATTCCCCACTTCTCATTAGGTCCCTGTGACTCTTTTCAGCCCTTCTCACTCCCCTGGTTGCTGACAATGAAGTGGTAGTTGCCTGGCTACAAAGTCCTTATATCCTGATCCATGGTGATGTCCACCCCAAGGGAAGGTGATGGCCCAAGCAAGATGGAAATCGGTAGGCCCAGAGTTGTGGAAAAGATAGGAAGGTAAGGCAAGGAGCAGCCAGGCCTTTGTACAAAGACCAAGGGGCTGGTGCTGGACTGTGGTCAGCGGTCCTACAGCTGAGGCCCAAAATACAAGTTGTCTCAGTGCATCTTGGAGCAACTGCACTAGGTAGTCATGGTGGAAACCCTGCCTCTGATTCCTGTATGTGGCCAGTTAAAGAATTACTCCCTTTTTCTGCAGCTGGTGACTCCCCCCCCCCCTAATATAAGCAGTGGGATTACACACTACATTGAAGAGAGCTTGTTGGGGCTTTCTTGATCCTCCAATGAGTCTGCAGTTCATTCAGCCCCATGGCAGAAGTTTCTCCTTGGGGTTCAGGGAGTATGTGGAACTGCTGGCACTAAACTGCTGAACCTAAAAGGCTGCTTTTGTGGGAGTCTTCCGCAACTGAGGATTCCTGGTTCGGGACCATGACACCTCCTCACATTCCCTCCAGGACTGCAGGACTATTCACCTTCTTCCTTAGTACTTCAGTGTACCAGTCCTGTGTAGGGAGAGGTAAAAAGGCAAGGTTTAAAGGGTAAATATAATCAGCACTCGTAACCTGAAATATGCACACCGCAATTACATGCAGCAAGCTGTGGTTAATGTGTTTTACCTGCATCTGTTGCAGAAAATATATCTCTTGAAATGATCCAGTGCATGTGTTTGTTTTAATATATCTTAAAAACTAGTTGCTTATTTGCTGACTAATGAGTAAAAATCATAGATTATGCATATGTAATATGGGGATAGTATTTGATTTCTGGCCAAAACCTAGGCCTGTGCGCAAGTTGTGCTATCTGTCCTGTAAGCCCTGTTGGTTGCTTCAGCGCAGGGAGAATGTGATGTTTTTCACGTACGTAATCAGAAATTCAATGAATGCTCAAAGTTTCTGTAGACTACCGGTAGTGTTTCTATTTTAAGATTGTAATGGAATAAATTGTTGCAGAATTAATTAGATTAGGATTACAATGTGTTAACGTACCAAGTTGCAGTTGCATAAATACTTTCATGCAAAGCAATGAATAAATGTAGGCATTCCCTTTGAAAGTGGAAAAGAAGAGGCCAATATTCATCCAAGCTGCCTAATATAATCTTTATTCCTGTCTTTTCTCTTGAATTCTTAAGCATTCTCATATGTTTCAATTTTAATCCTCCCCCCCCCTCTCAAAATACAGGCAAGATTCAAACAGCTTCTGTAGTCATGCTTGAATACATGTTTGACTTCTTACCTTTAAACACTAGAATTATGTGATACCACAAACTGCTTTTGAAACTCAACTCTGGTTCGTGAGGAGGTGCTAGGTGTGTGGGAAAACACAAATACTACTAAGTCATCTAGGTTATGCATAGCTTTGGACCCTTTCCCACCTTTTGTGTTTCCTGAAAGTTTTTACTAAAATTTGCTTAAAAGTTGCACTGTTGTCTTCTGCAGTGCACCAGTCAGAGCAAATAGATAACAGACATTATTTTCATTTTAATGGTAATATTACTTAGCTGCTTATATTTTTTCGCCCTTCAGGTATTCATATTGGAGCTGTATCATCATGAGAGAATCACAAGAAGCGTCCAGGAGTTCCTTGGACAATGAACGGAAGAAGACAAGGAAGCAAAAAGAATGTGGCATATAAAAAGGATTTAATACCTGGAGTTTTTGGCCGTGACAAATCTTCAAAAATGGGACTTATTCTCTCAAAATACAAATTACCTTTGGCAGTCATCAAGCTTGGAGTCATGCTATTGAACTAGAAGTAAATGTTTTTAATCTCTTCTTGGCCAGTAACAGAGCATTAATGGATTATGATTTTCCCAAGTTGGAAACATTCATTTTTACCCATTTAGGATATCCTTATGACTACATAAGGAATAAAACATTTCATACTTAATATTGATCAGAATGGGCAACTGACTTGTCAACAACAAAAATGGCAGATTTTATCGACTGAGCCAGAGCTTCCCAATGCATTTTGTACAAACTGGGAATTGCTGTGCTGTGCAGCCGCCTTCTGAAGGCCATGATGACATATAGACTAAGGATATCATCTTATTGTTGATATCTCCGAGGAGGCATAAGCAATATAAAAAAAAATGAATGGAGGCAAGGAGTGTGACGGTGGGGACAAAGATGGAGGGCTGCCTGCAGTACAAGTCCCAGTCGGTTGGCAACGGCGGGTAGATCAAAATGGAGTTCTGTATATTAGGTAAGCATTCACATGCATGTTGGAATAGGAGGTTATTCTGTTTAAGTAATTCCGTGAAAGGTGACTTGATAGCCAAAGTTCTCTTTCTCCACCCCTGGAATGCATTACCTCACCAGACATCAAAGCCTGGATAGTATAACTTTTTTAACCACCCTGAATCTTCCAGCATCCCCTTCATTGGATGTCCCCAAGTTCATGTGCTATGCAAGAGGAAGAAAAACCTTTCTCTATTCACTTTCTCCACACCATAATTTTTTACATCTCCAGCACATCTACTCTTACTTGCCTTTTCTCTAAACTTGTTCTTCATAGGGGAGTTTCTACTTTCCCCATGCAGGTGGGGGAAAAATATGTCAAAACTGCTACCCCTTCCCCCACTGGCTAAGAAGCACTTCCACTGTATCCTGTGGCCTCTCATCTACGCTCCTGGGGACATAAGATTAGATGCTAATACAGGTCAAAAAAATTGTAGCTCAGAAGGATATTGCAGAATGTGAAAGCCCATTCCGTTCCATTCCCAGTTAAGCAAATTCTTCCTTGGAATTTCTCCATACACAGGCCCAACAAAACTGTTAATGCTTGAAAAGATGGGATAGATTAAAATATAATTCTCTCCCCTTCCCCATTCATCTATCATCTATCTATCTATCTATCTATCTATCTATCATTTCTACCTACTTTGCATTTATCCAAGGTTGACTTTTTCCAGTAGTGGCTCCTTGTGTAAGAGCTTGAATTACCATCAGCTATATGCAGTAGGGACCCAGGTGGCGCTGTGGGTTAAACCACAGAGCCTAGGGCTTGCTGATCAGAAGGTCGGCAGTTCAAATCCCTGCGACGGGTTGAGCTCCTGTTGCTCGGTCCCAGCTCCTGCCCACCTAGCAGTTCGAAAGCACGTCAAAGTGCAAGTAGATAAATAGGAACCGCTCTGGCGGGAAGGTAAACGGCGTTTCCGTGCGCTGCTCTGGTTCGCCAGAAGCGGCTTTGTCATGCTGGCCACATGACCCGGAAGCTGTACGCTGGCTCTCGGTCAATAAAGCGAGATGAGCGCCGCAACCCCAGAGTCGGACATGACTGGACCTAATGATCAGGGGTTCCTTTACCTTTACCTATATGCAATCTAACCAACACATTTACTTAGAGGAGCAACCTCATTGCCCAGAAACACTTTAAAGACTCAGCATATTCCTATATCCCCAAAGAACTGTCTTCTAAGAGCATTTCCATTCATTTCAGATAAATACAAGTTTCCCAGGCTGGGTTTGTGACTGTTTTTTTAGGCAGACCTATATCTATGAAATGTTTGTTGCATAGTAGGACTTGGGTCCTGCTATCAACTTGGAATAAACTTGTCTTTAAAAAGCCTGTCTAAGCTTAAACTTCTTCTTCTCTTATTTATTTATTTATTTGGAGGAAAACCTTTTACTTGAAATAGGAACTTCTTGAGATTGTAGGCTCTTTTAAACAGTATGTAATGTGAAGCTAATCCTCTGTGTGTACTAGTTCCTCAATCCTTCTGTGCATTATATGTTATCCTGTGCATTATACATTAATAGACAAGCTGGTACCCTGCAACATCCAAGAGAACAATGGAGCAACTTTGAAATGTCTAGCTTTGAGTTCTTGTTAAAATGTAGGTTAGAGAAAAGTAAGTTTGATGTATTGTTATGAACAGAAATCGCATTAACCTTTCTGTGGAAACTTGCAGAATAGTGAAGCTGTACTCTGTGTTTGTGTGTTCATGTGTGTGTGCGTTCTAAACTGATACATCAATTGTATGTGAAGTATTTTCTAGCAATATTCATTAATGTACACATTTTACATTTTTCTTATTCTTTCAGTCCTAGTGGGTCTTTATTGTCCTGTTTGGAGCAGGTTAAAACGTATCTGCTGACTGATGGAACATGCAAGTGTGGTTTAGAATGTCCTCTCATCCTTCCCAAGGTAAAATCGGATAACTGTGAACATACTAAATGAAAAATGAATATATGTTGAACTAAATATATTGTTGTAAAATTTTAAAAGTCATTAATTAGAAACAAAACCGTTTTAAAAACAAGATGCATTACTTATTGGTGTGGTTCACATAATTAATCTAAACGGTTGTTTAAAGGTGAATGCTCAGTGTGTTATTTATTTATTTATTTATTTAGTAGGCTAAGTAAGTAAGTGAATTTATTTGTATAAAACCCTTCATCCATAGATCTCAGGGCGGTTCACAACATAAAAGTAGGTCTCACCCCATGGATCAGTTGCCAAACCTGAAAGTCCCTACCTCCCCATAGCCATCTTAAGTCCTTGCGTCTTCATGGTTTTTTCCAAGCAATCGGAGACTGTGTCTGTGTGCAGCCAATGTCTCCTCTGCACTTTTCATGCCTCTTCTGGTTCAGGGAGTCATTGGCTGAGAGGAGCTTGTCGCAGCAGGAAGGGAAGACACCCATGACTCTTCTCTAGCCTGATTTACCTCTGCCTCTTGACCTCCCTCCTCCCACTCACCTGCTTCAGCTTCTGCATCTGATTCTGGACTTCTCTCTGCCACAGACTCTCCCAGCTCACTAAGCCCTGTTACTGCCTCCACTTCTGGCACCTCCTCTTCCCAATCTTCTCCTTCTGACCACTTATCATTGTCCCCCCATTATGCTCTGGGCTCTGGTTCCCCAGCTGACTCCTCCCATCATTCCTCTGCCTCCCAACCAGTCCATGATAACTCCACATTGCAACATTTGTGTTCTTATTACTGCCAGTGGTCTACAGTACACAAGGATTCTGTTGTTTGTTTGTTTGTTTGTTTGTTTGTCTTCATCATTCTGTGATCTTCATCACAGAAACCAGATCACAGAGTGCTTTGCAGCATCTAATTAACATAATGACAAATTCAAAAATAATCAAACCATTAAAATAAATAACCAGTTATATTTAAAAACAATGTGCTATATATCAAATCAGTACTATACAGTAGAGTAGTGGACAGCAAAATTGTAGTGGCCTTGAAAACCACAATTTGTCCATTACTTTCTTTTTCTTGCAGTGGTGCTCTTTCCTATGTTTCCTCCTTAGTAGCAGTTTGTGTGAACTCTCTTAGAAATTCAGTTTGCCAGATATAGTAGATAAGGAAGTGTGTGCAATGACCCAAGGTGGAGGAATATATAGTAAGGCTGAATAAGCAAGGTGCCCTAAGGGAACTTATTTATTCACAAAATAAGATAAAGATATCTACAAAAAGATAAAACAAGAAAATCAAGAAAGAATCACAACCATACTTTAAAACATACAAAAGTTAAGATACTAAAACAGATTAAAATTACATCAACTTTCTAAGCATCTGGGTAGGCTTGCAAAAGAATACAGTGAAAGGCGCCTGCTTGATCTCCATGGGCAGGGAGTTCCAAAGAGCAGGTGCTGCCACTAAACGGTTGAGTTCTTACAAATGTGGAATGGGTATTATGTGGCACCTGTCATAGTGCCAATTGAAGCGGTCAGGAGTGCATGTGGGGGGGGGAGTGTACAGTTTAAGCAAGGTACCACTATTTGTACCAGCAGAACTTTGAGCAGAACTGTTGGTTCTCCAGTCATCATCTACTACAAGGGCAGCTCAGAATAAGTGTGCCTCCACTGTATGTTGTGAATTTTGATTCCTCTAGCATGCCCATTATATAATCAGATTTTGAAGAAAATGAGAGGTGCTTACTTTTTTGGGGGGTGTTAGTCTCTTAACCCAAAAAATCATAATATAGTGTTTCTGGCATTATTTTTAAGGTATTTAATTTTGATCCTGGAGTTGCTGTGACACAAAGAACAGCTGAAGATGTTAAAGCAGATGAAGATGTCACTAAGCTATGCATCCATAAAAGGAAAATTATTGCAGTGGCTACACTTCATAAGAGCATGGAAGCACCTCATCCTTCATTGGTTCTAACTAGTCCTGGTGGTGGAACAAGTAAGTTTGGCTTTTCACAAGTGGGAGGAAGAAATTCAATGTTAATGTTCAGAAGTAAGTAATGTAATAGGGGGCATTAATCTTCAAAAGTTGTTTATTAAAAAATAATAATAGATATGTTAAGCTATCAAATCTTATCAGGTGATTTTAGAGGATCATACGTCCTTTTTACACCTTGAAGAGTCATTCCACTTTACTCCACTAATCCTAAATCACCCCCTCCTAGGTCCTGAATCATATATCTTAGCGGAGCCATGGGTCACTGATGGAGTATGTGCTATGTGCGCAGAAGATCCCATGCTCCATCTCTGGTATTTAAAATTAAAAAGATCTCAGGTAGCTACTGTTCTGGAACATAGATTTTCCAGAGACTGAGAAGAGACTGCTAGCCAAGAGTAGACGGTTGGCATCCATCTGTCTCAGAAGACAATGGACGCGTGCACCTTTGGGGGGTGAAGTCAAACTGTTGGAAGTGGACAGGCCTGGGTTTTTAAGCAGAGGTTGGATGGCCATCTGTCATGTATGTTGAGATTCCTGAATTGCAGAGAGTTGGACTAGATGACCCTCTAGGGTCCCTTCTAACTCTACAACTCTGTGATTCTACCCCAATGCAAAAGAGCTTAATATGTGTGTGTTTTCATAGATAGGTAGATCAGTGTGGAACTTCCATATCTTGAGGAAATGCTGACATTCTAGGCACACACCAGACCTGGCATCAAAATACAGCATCCTTAGCCAGCTGCAGGGGTCTTAGCACTCCACTGGTACCCACTGCTATGCAATTACCCATTTTGGGCCTTCCGTGTTCAGTGTCAATAGAGGGAATAAGTTCATGCCCTTCCAAACATTCCTATAGCTTAGTGCCACACAGCTTTCCTCCTTCAGTCATCCACATTTAGCCTAGAACAAAGCTGGGGAAGTACAACCAGGTACTGAAGATCAATATCCTATCGCAGCAGGGGATATCCTAATTTTCCTTTTTAATAGCTGGCTGTTTTGAAAGTTTTTTATTTCATTTATTTATTTTATTATATTTATATGCTGCCTTTCTGTCAAGGCACCCATGGTAGTTCATAAATATTAGAATAAGTAAATGCTGCAAAATATTCTTGGGTCAGATTTTGAGCTGATGAAATGAAGTCCCTGCCCTGGGCACTTTTGCCTTCTCTTGGGGCAGATAGGTCTTAAGCAGCCCTAAGGAAAATCAGGAAACTGATAGTTGCATCAGGAGTTTATGGTTATGCAGCTGCTGGCCTGGATAGGGCATGGTAGGTCACATTTTTATACAAGTACATTGCCCTAAATTATTATTGAACAGAAACGGTGCTGGCTGGGACTGATGAGAGTTGTAGTCCAAAACATCTGGAAAGCACTAGGTTGGTGAAGACTGGCATAGGAATAAATGGCATAGGTTTCCTACCAGAATCCCTGGTGCAAGACCATCGCACGTTACAGAATTTTGTGTTTAATGTACTTGGATGCTGTTCTGTCCAGAGGGGGGGAATTATTCTCTTTTGTTATATTTCATTTCATTCCACAATAGTAACTCTCATGTTTTTTATTTAGGTGCAACTCCAATAGTACCTTCACGAGCAGCAACTCCAAGATCAATGAGGAATAAATCACATGAAGGAATTACCAATTCTGTGATGCCAGAATGTAAAACTCCTTTCAAGTTGATGATGGGGTCCTCAAATGCCATGGGAAGGCTATATGTGCAAGAGATGACTGCAAACCAACAACAAGAACTTCATTCTGTCTATCCCAGGCAGAGATTGGGCAGTAATGAACATGGACAGAAATCTCCATATCGTGGCGGCCATGGAGGAATGCCTAGTCCAGCTTCATCAGGATCACAAATATATGGAGATGGTTCCATCTCTCCTAGGACAGACCCTCTTGGAAGTCCAGATATTTTCACGAGGAATAATTCCAGTTTTCATGGAGCACCCAACTCTAGTCCTGTTCACATGAACAGAACTCCTCTGTCCCCACCTTCAGTAATGCTACATGGTTCTCCTGTGCAGTCATCTTGTGCAATGGCTGGAAGGACTAATATACCTCTTTCCCCAACCCTGACCACAAAAAGTCCAGTAATGAAAAAACCCATGTGTAATTTTTCAGCTAGTATGGAAATGCCACGAGCAATGTTTCACCACAAACCACCTCAAGGCCCTCCACCCCCTCCACCACCACCACCTTCCTGTGCTCTTCAGAAAAAGCCATTAACTTCGGAGAAGGATCCGCTTGGCATTCTTGACCCCATTCCTAGCAAACCGGTGAATCAGAATCCTGTTATCATTAATCCAAGTACTTATCACTCAAATGTTCACTCTCAGGTACCTGTGATGAATGTAAGCATGCCTCCAGCCGTCGTCCCTCTGCCAAGTAATCTCCCTTTGCCAACTGTAAAGCCTGGTCACACAAACCATGGGAGTCATGTGCAAAGAGTTCAGCATGCTGCTTCAACCTCCCTCTCACCCTCCCCAGTAACATCCCCGGTTCATATGATGGCATCTGGAATTGGAAGGATTGAGGCTTCGCCCCAAAGATCACGCTCATCTTCCACATCATCTGATCATGGAAATTTCATGATGCCTCCAGTAGGACCACAGTCATCCTGTAGTAATATTAAAGTTCCTCCTCGATCACCAAGGTCAACAATAGGGTCTCCTAGGCCATCCATGCCATCAAGTCCTTCTACAAAGACTGATGGACTCCATCAGTATAAGGATATCCCTAACCCATTGATTGCTGGAATGAGTAATGTATTGAATCCTCCAAACAATGCAGTTTTTCCATCTGCATCTGCTGGAAGTGGGCCCATGAAAAGTCAGCCTGGCTTGCTGGGAATGCCTTTAAATCAGATCTTGAACCAGCACAATGCTGCCTCCTTTCCAGCTAGTAGTTTACTCTCAGCAGCAGCCAAAGCACAGCTAGCAAATCAAAATAAACTTGCTGGTAACAATAGCAACAGCAGTAGCAATTCTGGAACTGTTGCCAGTGGTGGCAACAATGATGGACATAGCACTTTAAACACCATGTTTCCTCCTACTGCTAACATGCTTCTACCATCAAGTGAAGGGCAAAGTGGTCGAGCAGCACTACGAGATAAGCTTATGTCTCAACAAAAAGACCCTTTGAGGAAAAGAAAACCACCAAACACTACCGTGTTGAGTTTGCTTAGGCAGTCTCAGTTGGATAGTTCTGGAGTTCCTAAATCTGGGCCTGACTTGATAAGAAAACAGAATCAAGGTTCATTTCCCATTACGTCTATGTCCCAGTTACTTCAATCCATGAGCTGTCAAAGTTCTCATATGAGCAGCAATAGTACTTCTGGTTGTGGGAGCTCAAATACTGTTTTGCCTTGCTCTGCTAACCAGCTGCATTTTACAGACACTAATATGAACTCTGGCACTATTCATAATTCACTGGCACAAGATTTACCTTTAAGAGGAGAAAGTATGCACTGCCAGAATTCAAACACTAACTTTGGCCATGGTACTAGTCCTGGCCCAAACAACCATCTTGCAGGCTTAATAAATCAGATGCAAGCTAGTGGAAATTGTGGGGTGCTCAGTCAACCTGGAATGGCTTTAGGAAACTCACTACATCTGAACCCAACTCAGCCACGAATCCAAGCACCCTCCAATCAAGTGATACCAAACAGCATTGTGAGCAGTTGCAGTCGAACAAGTCCTGAAGCAGGTATGTTTCCTTTAAAAGCTGGTATCTAAAACTTTTGAATGATCGTTTCAGTGTCTTCTTACATATATATTTCTTTGGGCACCTTCAAGAGAAAGAAATGGAAAGTTTCTATTTTGAGATGCAATTTATTTATTTCTTCATGCTTCTACCAACCTTTTCCCCAATGAAAGCAAGAACAGCATCTTATAGCTTGGTTATAGAGACTGTTTCCTTTTAAAAGTATTTGGACATTGCTAGATATGGCTGGTTTTTCTCGTACAGTTATGTATTTTATAGTGATAGATGGTTCAGAAGGGTCAAGTATGTTAAGATAATTGACTAATACAACGGCCCACTTTGCATATAACTCTTAAGCCAAAGCAAAATAGGTGGGCTCCCATAGAGGAGGAAAACTATAAGTAAGGTTTGTCCTGTGGTTTGCAGCTCATGATTTGGAAGAGCTGAACCATGAGTCCAGGTTTGGAACCAGGTATGCAGAAAAATATTGGTTAGGAGGGGAGGAGAGAGGAGACGAGGCCTGATAGACTGAACATGCTCAGAGGCCTCCTACATCACTTGAATAGAATTTGCCCGATCCAACCCATAGCAATTTTAGTAGCCTGAGGAAGGGGAGAAGGATCAGAGAGGGGAAGAGATCTGTATTCCTTAAAAAAAGAATTATGGAGATAATTTAGAGGAAAATTATGAAAAAGTGTACTTTTTAAAATTCCTCACTCACCACTCTTCTTCAGACCCCCAAACCGCCCTGCAGAGTCTGTTCTAGACTAGAGTAAGTAATGAGTGTTGAGATTAAGAAGAACGTTCTGGATCATCTATCCCAGCCGAGCATCCTCTTTTCAGAGTGGCCAACCAGATGGCTATGAGAAGCACACAAGCAATGATTCTCAGCAGCTGATTTTCAGAGTCACACTACCTCTAAAAGTGGAGGTAGAACATGGCCATTAGGGTTACACCACAGTGTTTGGTTACAGGTCCACACTTCTTGTTTCCTATTTGCCAACCATCAAAAAATATCATCAGCTAAGTTTAGCATGTAGCAGCCTTATTTTAAATGCTGGATTTTATTCAATGCAAGCTTCTTAAATACACCAAACAGTTTTGTGTGCTAAGTTGGGTCTTTTATTGTGGATTGGAATAGGCACCTGTATCCAGACCTATTAGAATTTCTGCGCTGGTAGAACTGGTTCAGACCAATGAATTTGATGAATTTAAAATGTTATTAAAGTTTAGGTTTAATAAACCTATTTGAATTATTTATTGGGGGGGTGTAAGTCAATCTTTTTTTTTATCTATGGCTTTAAAAATTCTGGAAACTTTACTAATGCCCAAACAAAGCTCTAGAAATCACATTTATAACAACCCATAATGAGAAATTCTGTATTTTCTCTTTTTGGAGAAGCCAGCAGGTTGCATCACAGTGTCTTATCTACAAATAAGCACACTTTTTGTTAGCCTCTTTGCATACTATTTTTGATTTCATAATAGGATTTTTGAGCAAGATGCTTCTGACAAGTGTGTCTAAACTAATCTTTGGAAGGATACTTATCTATATTTTTTCCCTTTCAGATCGGTAGTTGAAAAATAAAATAGCTCAGGCCAGGAAATGGAAGGTTTTTTTGCTTATATATTCTACACACATTTTGTTTGCTTTTGGCCTGTCATATGCTTGCTTAGGGAGACAAATCTGGAAAGCTAAAACCAAGTTATATAAATAGTATTTGTGTTTAATGCTGAAGCATTGAAGTGCAGTTTGATAACATTGTGCTGGCTAGATTGTAGATCAGGAGGGGGTTGCATCGGACCCTAAATTATGTAATCTCTGCAGGCACTAGTTTCTAGTGGCATGTTACCCACAGGCTTGTTACTATTGACTCACAAGATTCCATGATTATGAAAAACTACTAAAGCTTTAATATCAGCCATATGAATTTCAGAGTCTGGAAGGGTTTTGCTGAAGAATCCAGAAACTGTAGTCTGAAGAAACCTTATATACACACATCTAAGAACTAGAATCACCTAAAATAAAGTGTGGTACTAAATGATGTTCATTCACTTCTGCGATACCTTTTGTTTTTGATTATGAGGTGAAGCTAATTTCATGGGGAGGCGGGGCTTCTGACTTATAAAACCCTATTGTTTATATTATGAATACAACTGATCTATAAAGGAGAACTGAAGACAGCATTCTGCCAGAGGTACAGCTGGCTTCACACATCAAAGGAATTTATGAATCAGCTCTGTGTCAAAGACCTTCAAATCATCACCACCTAAAGTGGACAGATGTGTTCTCTTCTTTGCCAGATTCTGAGCACTGGGTTATTACTTCTAGAGGCTCCTTATTGTTGGGTATGCAGTGGTTTGTATAAATTGCCTAACTACAGCTATTAAAAAAGAATATCTAGTGATGCTCTCCACTGATGGAAGGCTCTTTGATCCAGCAGACTTCATTAAGCTGAGAGGAGGAGGTGAATTTTGTGAATTGCCCCTTACTCCTGCAGTCCCCCAAGCTACCTACCACACAAGGCCCCCATTCCACCTGAGCAGATTTATGGAGGGGAGGACCGCAGAGGAAAGTGGGGCAGCGAAATTGCCTCACCCCATTTTGCTAACTGAAGTTTCCACACTGGATCAAAAGAGCCATCAGCAGAGATACACAATTGGTATTCTACGAAAACCTATAATACCAGCAGAAGTGAAAGATGACATCAGTGCACAAGATGCAGCAGTCATATCTGTCTGGCACTGGAAGAAACCAGAGTGAAACACTCTTGCAGTGAAATGCAGATGGGAGGAACTGTATAATTGTGACGCTACTGACATAATCTGGTTCATATCATTAGACAGAAAAGTTAAACTATCACCTGATCGCTTGTGGGTGATGCCTGAATGATTCTGCATCCTCACGAGTGTAACATCTGATAAGGAATATATGAGCACAATTTTCTTAATTACTATTAATTCAGTTTGCATACTTCCCTTCATCTGTATATCTCGAGGCGCTTCATAATATAAAAATGCAAGATAAAAACACAAAATACATAATAAAAACAAGAACAAAAAACCCACAAACACATTTAAAAGGGTATAGGATTTTAATCAGCCAAAGGTCCGGTTGAAAAGGAACATTTTTGCCTGGCGCCTAAAGGTATGTAATGAAGACGCCAGCCTCCTTGAAGAGGAAATTTTGCAAATGTATGGATGGGCATAGCTGTAGCACCACATCTTACATTGTAAGCATACGAGAAGAGTTAAAATGTTTGCACTCTTCCCACCATGCACACTGAGAGCCCATTGCAGAAAGAATGAGAAACAGCCCATAGTTGCCCTTAAAGAATTAAAGAAAGCTACCTTGCTGTCATATTGGGAAGAACACTTCCGTTTGGGGAAACGCAATAAAGCATTGTTGAGCTGCTTCCTTTTTATTGATTAGGAAATGCAAACATTTAAGCCATAAAAGATTGATGGCAAGAGAAAACTAAACCTAAAACAAAAAGGAGGAGACTCGGGTGTGAGAAGACTATCCCTGCACCACTTCTTGACTAAGCCCTGTAGGCAAATGTTTTGAGGATTTCTGGCTGGAGATAGGGAGAGTTAACAAAAACTATTGGTGAATTCTGGTGATGCCAGGGAACCATCATATCTGACTCTTGACAGGTGACACATAAATAAGGTGGCAATTTGTCATATGGGAATTGAGAAAAGCAAAAAAAAATTAAAAAACTATTAGTAATCAAAAGTCCTCATAATGATAAATTGTAAGTTGGTACTTTACCAAGAATTTAAAAGCAAAAAGCAGCATCTTCTTGATGCATTTTGAGCAGGATAACCTTTGCTGAAAGGTAAGGACAGGGTGCTGACCAGTAGTGGAGAAGAGACTGTAGTGCCACACAGTACCTTGTGTGAAAGTGACACTTGAAAACTGAATAGTGACATAAAACATGTTTTTAAATGTTAACTACATGGAATTTATAGTAATCTAAGCTATGCTGACTCAGAAAGAAAGGTCTTTTATAGTGTGTGTGTGTGTGTGTGTGTGTGTGAGAGAGAGAGAGAGAGAGAGAGAGAGAGAGAGAGAGAGAGAGAGACCATCTAGCATAGAATTGTCTACTGTACACTGAATGGCAGCAGTTCTCCAGAGTTTCAGACAGGGGACATTCCCAGCCCTATGTGCACGTGCTTGGAACTGAACCTGGGACCTTCTGCATGTAAAGCAGATGTCCTAGCACCTCATCCGTGTTGAGACAGCATACCAAGAGAAGATAGCTTTACTAGGGCTGCTATACGCCTGGAATTTCCCGGACATTGCTGGGATTCATCCATCGAAAATGACGTCCAGGCAGTATTTTTGAAAAGCAGCCCAAATGTCTGTGAAAACCTGGATGTATGGCAGCCCATATCAGAAATGTTTGTTTTTTTGTGATTTTGCTGAAAAAAGGGGGGGGAAGCTCAACAACTTTGCCCCCCCCCCAAAAAAAGCTCAACACAGCACAATGAAATAAATCAAAACAGACATGATTGCCGGATTCTGATGTGTTGTTAGAAATTGCTCTTGGCCAGTATTTACAGACCAGAAGGTAAACTTTTTCAACTTTGTAGAATTGCTTTTAAAATGTAATTTTAGCTTTTATATTGTAATGACATTAAGTTTTGCAAAGAACCCAGTCCTATATTCCTGCATCAGCATTCACTTTTTAATTTATTGTGGCATATAGAAATATGATGGGTATTTAATTGGCAATAACTCATAAATATTTATTTCAGTACAACTAGGCTACTTATTTTTATCTTGCTCTTTAATATGTTTAAATAAAATTAAACACCTCAGAATTTTATGTAGCATTTATAATGACTTGTAGCTTCTCAACTTTTTTAAAAATAGGAAAACTTGAGAAATCAAGCACATAGTTAATGTCTGTCATATGCATATAGAATATTTATATATGAAAGGAGCTTAAGTTTCATGAATGAGGTTTTTATTATGAATTTATTCCATATAGTACACATCCTCCTGCCTGTCAAAAACAACCTTTTGCCAAATATTTCACCCATCTTTTATTTTCAAACAATTATTCACAATAGAGCTGTGCATGGACCGCTCTATCCAAATTGTGCGGCTGATTTGTATTTTATATATATACATTTTTTTTCGGTCTTTCAAAAATTTACAGACATACAAATAACAAAAACACTAATCACATACATTTCTAACACACACATATTTGACTTCCGTCCCCCCTTTTTGTGGTTCCTTTTTAATTTTCATACTGCATTTTCCACATTACTCCATCTTTAAGTTATTCTTTAGTTTTTCTTAATATATTTAACTGCTTGTTTTACGTTAAACCTGCTAATGAGCTTATTTGCATACATGAGTTTTTCAAATATTTCACAATCTTTAATAATAATAATAATAATAAATTCCTGTAAATCCAGAGCAGACCAGATTCGGACCCAATAAGCTCTGGACTGAAGTCGAGAGGGAGGAAACAAATCTTCAGAAAAACCATATACTTGAACTGGGAACCAAAATGGCCATAACTTTATCGTTTGTTTACTAGTTTCACATAAAGCAATAAAATTTGCAGACATGCTAGCCACTACAAGGGGGCTTAACCCTGCCAAATTACTGGCAAACAGCTCAAAAGGGTTTTAATACTAGGCACGTTTTAAGTTCACTTTTTCAAGATTTTTTTTTTTTAAAAGATTTTACTGAACTGATGTATATAATATTGCACTGTGTGTGTCTTGCTTGTACACAGGTAGTGTACACAGGTACACAGGTAGTGTGCAGTGTACTGGATGTACAATGTATTGATAAAGACAGACACAGAAAACCTAGCATTCTATAAATAAAATTTATGTAAGAGCTAGAACCAGTTTTGGGGGGAGGGGCAGGAATACTAAGACACAAGGCAACAGGCTTTCTTTTTTAAAAAAGGATGGGACTAGGATTAATTGGGAAAGGACAGGAAAAAGTATAAGTCTGAATAGGGTTCTGTGAAGGAAACAAAACTCAAGAGACAGAACTTACAAAATAGTTATGCATTCTAAGACTTCACTCTGCCTCCTCCCAAGAATTTTGATTAGGGAGTGCTGGGTGGGGTAAGATTGCAGCTCCCCTCTCCCTATCCTGGCATTTTTGTTATATGGTGATGTAATCATTGCAACAGTTTAGAGACCGTCTGTCTGGATTCTGAGGGACTGTTTTGCACTACAAATAATGAATGGCACTATTTAGCAGGAAGAAACTCCAATGAAAATTCTCGTTATTACATATTTTACATGGCTGTTTTTGTATATATTTTAAAATTTTTATATATGGATGTTTTATGATGGCCTATATTTGTAATTCCTAATAATGGTTTGGCAGAGTAAAAGCACTACAGATCAGTACAAATCAATCCAGGAAGACACAACCCACTCTGTAGTGATTGGAGAGCCAGTGTGCAGCCTCTGGGTGACCTTGGGCTAGTCACACTTCTTTGAAGTCTCTCAGCCCCACTCACCTCACAGAGTGTTTGTTGTGGGGAAGGAAGGGAAAGGAGAATGTTAGCCGCTTTGAGACCCCTTCGGGTAGTGATAAAGCGGGATATCAAATCCAAACTCCTCCTCTTCTTCTCTTCTTCCTCGACCCAATCTGGATCAGGGTGCGGATCAGTTCAGAATTGAATCTGGTGCACGGCTCTAATTTGCAACAACCTGCACAGCGAAACATATCTTTAATATATAGCTCTTCCTGGAGGAATATATCTCCCCCCCCCCATGAGTTCCTGCATTTTTTTGTGGGGGAGGGGAATCCCCTGGCATTGGACTCTCACTAAGGGAAGAGGGGTGGTAGTCTGGATATTTAGAAGTCCTTTCCTTTGGACCAAGTGATCAACTTGATAACTTCCTCAATACAGAAAGGCTTCCTCAGAAAGCTGTTTCCTGCCCCAGAGAAGACAGAGAAATATTTTTGCTCTACTGAAACTTAAAACAACAACAACACAGAACTCAGAGTATTGTTCTGATCCCATCCCACCAAACTCCCACTCAAGTGAAGTGCTCCAAGATCTCTTGGCAGAGTTGACTCATGCAAGTCCCCTCATGCAAGTATCACAAGAAACCACCCAGCCCATTTTATGTTTGCATTCTAGTGATGGGCCAGCTCTTGGTCTGCAACACAGCCTGGGACGGGGTAACTAAATTGAAGCTGTTAAGGAGTATTATACCTCACCATATAATGGATTTAGATGGGGTGGGGATTCAGTTTCAAGGTCTTGCAACCCTAATTATTCCTTTGTTTTAGGGCCCTGGAATGAGGGGTAGCAAGTACCAGGCAACTTTCTTTTTCCAGCATATCTCCCAAGCTGAGGGTTGTGCCTGCATTGCTCTCTACTGCCAGCACTCTTGCGAATAGCATGGATGCACAACCCCTGCACTCCATCAATTTTTTAGAAAGGTTTCACAGCATATTGTGGGAGTCCATCACCTCTTGAATATGCAGAAACATACTCCAATTGGCTCTGAGATCTTGTTCTGTTATCTAGCACATCCACGTGCAGGATACTGGCTTTTCTTACAAGGGTAATGATATAATTAAACAGTAGTAGTTTTAGTTAATTTTTGGTTACACATTGGTATCATGTTCAGTCAATGACTCTTGTGATTGCAGTCAAGTAGAAACTTCTTAAGTGAAACAGAATACACTATTTTGTTCCCTAGAAAAAACGTTTCATGTTCCCTTTCATCAAAAGGCAATTGTTTTTGCAATTCTGGTATATCTTGTCAGAGCAGTTGTCAGATATTCTGCTCAGGAGACTTGGTTCCTATCAATACTGCACTACAAATGTGCATTAAACTCAAACTTTTATACCTTTAGGCCTGTCTATCCCAAAGTCTCTTGTGGACTTGAGTTTTTTGAGGATTTCTTAAATATTGTATCAGAAATCCCCAGGCCCTCTCAAGGAACTTTAGTTCCCTGGTTTCACTGGGAAGAAGAGTTCCTAGTTGCCAAAATATAATGCTACCGGTAATCACTGGATGGTTTTTTGGCTGTGAAAATAGAACAACTGCTCCAACGTAACATCTATGCCTTAATGTTCCTTCAGTGGAAGGATTTCTGCTTCCACAATAGCGCAGCTTCCCCCGCACATCTTTTCCAGGGCTTTCCCCAATCCTATGGAAAAGATTTGGACTGGGCACAGGGTGAAGTCCTGTTGTGCAAGCATAATGGGTTAGCTGGGTTAGGATGGGTTAGTTACCATAGGCTAGGAACCATAATTCCATTATCAGGTTTAGGGATGACCAAAACAGATACCATGACTGATGTGATTGAATCACATTCAGAAATCCAACAATATGTATTTCTCCTGCCTACCTGGGTGCCTAACACCATGTCTGTGTCAGAACAGAGCCTGGGGCAGATTTAAATGGGTATGAATAATCTATTTCATCCAAGAACCCAGGAAAATTAGTCACCACCATGCACACAAAACTAGTTTGCCCGGAGACTGAACATTTTAGACTACTTGGTCTAAAACGTGCAGTGAAATCCAGAGAGGGTTTCTTCAGCCAGAGCCACCTTAAGACTGGATGAGACTACACCTTCCTCTATGCATTGACTGTTTGTTGACTGACTTGGCCAAGCCTTCTCTGGCCACCTTAATGAATGGTGGTGCCTTAACTGCAGCGCTTAAATCACCATGGAGCCTAGACTAAACTTCCATGATGGCAAAACATTTTCTGCCTTACCACCATGGTATGCATCAATGTATTATAGATCCTATGGATGTATGTGCATGTTTGCTTGCTTTCTGAGATCAAGCTGCCCAACCCTTTCCAGATTCTCTTCCAAGGTAGGCCCACAAATGTGCTTTGCAGGAGTCCAATAATAACATGAATAGTCTCATAATATTTTACATGCCATTTGCATTGTTTTATTGGGTTGAGAGAACTAGAAGAACTTTTATTTTCAGAATCCTGGTTTTATTAATCAAAATACAAAAATATTGAAAAACAAAGTATGAAAAATTCTGTTTCACACGGAAACAAAAGCAGTGCCTATATAACGCATATGTGTCTGCCAACAGCATTCTGTAAATTAGACCTAAGGCGTTTTTGCATTTTTTGCATAAAGTGTGAAGAGCTTTACAGCTGAGCCTAAATGTGGTAGCTGTGAGGCTTACTTGACAGTCTTGACCAAGTGATTACTTCTCAGTCTCGCCACCCTCAGTTTCTGTGGAAATAAAACGGGTAAAAGCCCATTTACCCTGCCTTGATCTTATTGGAGGAAGGATAGGATATAAATGTGACAAAGGTTTATAATATTTTCTGTACTGTGCAGAAATTTACATTATGTAAATAGTGGGACTTTCAGAATGCTCTGTCAGTGAGCTTTAGATTTAGCTTCTATTCTGCCTAGTCTTTTTCTTCTCACATTCTCAAGAGCCGTGCTTTTGCATACATGCATATTTTATCTGTATATTTCCCATTATGTTTTTGATATGTAAAGCCACATGGTGGCAGTCTTGAGAATGGAATTTGTTTGTTCTGATTGCTAATCTGTCTTCCTTAACTTTCTACAATCTTATTATTAGAATTTAAGCCTACCTCATACTCTGACACTGTACTTAGTATTTGCCCAAGAACAAAAACAACAAACAAAAACCCCACAAAACCACAAATAAATAAATGATCTTGTTGAGGCTGAGTTTTTAACTAATATATTAATGCAAAATATTTCTCATATAATCTTTCTCATTATAGTGTTTGAAATAATTAATTACAAGTTCTATTTTGTATTTAAAAAAACCAGGTCACTTCAATATGAGCTTCCTTTAAAATGGTCCAGGATGCCCTATGCAGTGGTTGTCTTTTGAAGGACAGAGAGTAGCCCTGCGGTAGTCTTGTTTATGCTAGGAGGTGGCCCAAGGCTATCTAAGTAGTAGACTTGAAGTTGCAGAATATGTCCTTCAGTGCATCACCCTGGTGACTTTTAGAAAAATATGGAAGCACTTGTTTTTATTTATGTATTCAGTTTACATACTACCTAAAGTGTTCTGAAAGCGGTTGACAATAAAATAAGTATTAAATTGCATTGTGCAGCATTCATTCAATGTGACAAATAAAATCTGAAGAAAAGCCAACTTCCTGTTTCCACAAATTTGTTGTTTTCAGGTAGTTTAATACTGCTTTGAATACTTGTAACATGATTTA
Organism: Darevskia mixta; assembly: GCA_034641385.1. Taxonomy (NCBI): domain Eukaryota; kingdom Metazoa; phylum Chordata; class Lepidosauria; order Squamata; family Lacertidae; genus Darevskia; species Darevskia mixta. The sequence continues at coordinate 19,588,841 of JAWWNH010000001.1, forward strand.
GTAACAGGTAGGTAGCCGTGTTGGTCTGCCGTAGTCGAAACAAAATAAAAAAATTCCTTCCAGTAGCACCTTAGAGACCAACTAAGTTTGTTCTTGGTATGAGCTTTTGTGTGCATGCACACTTCTTCAGATATGATTTAGTACTTTTGGTGGTTTTTTAATTATCTGTTTTGTGAGTCACTGTAAATAAGGCAGGATATATATTAATAACTCTTCCTTGTCTGAGTGTTGCAAACTCCAGCTGATATTTGTGACCAGTTATTCATTATAGCATTTATCTTTCAATGTGCGTTACTTTTTCCTTTCTTTCTCGTTTGCAGGAAGGACAGGACCACCATCATCCACAGCTATAGCTGGCACCAGTCAACCTGCCATCACCAAGACCACATCCGTTCTTCAAGATGGTGTCATCGTCACAACTGCAGCTGGAAACCCACTACATAGCCAGCTCCCCCTTGGGAATGACTTTCCTTTTGTTGGTCATGAACATGCTCTGCATTTTCCACAGAACAGCACTTCAAACAACAACCTTCCGCACTCTTTGAATCCAAACCTCTTTAGTTCACTACCTATCTCTTTGCCAGTGAATCAGCAGCACCTCCTAAACCAGAATCTATTAAATATACTGCAGCCTTCAGCAGGAGAAGGCAAGTCTGAGGTCACCCTCAATCCTTTAGGTATTCTCAACCCAAATGTAAATGCTGCTTTAGCTTTGCTCTCCGGTGATGTGGATGGGCAGGTGCTGCAACCTGTTCATTTCCAGCTGCTAGCAGCTCTTCTACAGAACCAAGCCCAAACAGCTGCCATGTTCCCCTTAGCACCTTTCAGTCTGTCCATCTCAGATCTGTTACAGCAACAGCAACACAATCCTGTACCCTCAGTAACACAGATGACAGCCCCACCACCAGATCACTTGCTTAGCAGTCAGTCAGATACCAACAGAGCTGATACCCTGTTAACCAGTTCCCTGGGAAACCCTTTCCCAAGCTTTTCAGGCACAGACACTACTTCAAACCCCCTGCTCCTTCCAGCTGTCACTGGGGCCTCAGGATTAATGCCCTTGAATCCCCAGCTGCTGGGTGGTGTTCTGAACTCTACATCGGGCAACCCTGCCAATCATCCAGAGGTTTCCATAGCAACCTCCTCCCAGGCTACCACTACCACAGCCACTACATCATCAGCAGTGGCAGCACTGTCTGTCTCAACACTTGGTGGGACAGCAGTGGTGTCAATGGCAGAAACATTGCTGAGCATATCTAATAATGCTGGGAGTACATCTGGTTCAGCTAAACTCAACAGTAACTCTGTGGTGCCACAGCTACTTAACCCTCTACTGGGGACAGGTCTACTTGGTAAGTTAAATATTTTCACAGATTTTAAAAAAGGAAAACAATGGTGGTGGGTGGGAACTTCTTTTTTCAACCTTTTTTCAAAACTCCATTTCATTGCACTTTTTCCCTAAAACGTTTATGCTATGTTAACTTGCTTAACCATTCCAGTGAAAGACTGCAAATATAATTGACAGACATTTTTAACAGCATTTTTAAAACCCTATTATTTAGAAAGTATGATGCCATCAAAATTCAACCAACCAATTGGAATGGCTTTTACTTTTTTCAAATCTCGTAGATGCATCTTTAGGATGCAGCATTTTTTTTATAGATATAGGTATGTTCAAGGCATCACAGGGTTAGTATGAGTAGCTGTGCAATAGATAAGCTTCCAAGTCCATCTGAATTAAAATAAAATAAAATCAATGTGTCCAATCCCTAGATTATGATGACACAGTATATATAAAGCACTCGGAGTACAGTCTGACACAGGTTCAAGGCAATAGGCTGCCCTTCTAGCACTCTACACTTAAGTTCCCATACTTCTTGGATTCTCATTTTTTGGTAAGAAACCAATGGTTTCTAAACAACTTGACAAACATCAATGGAAAGCTTAATTCCAGTTCACATATTTAAATCTAAGAGAGTAATATCCTAGATTTTCACATGAGGATTTTCACATTTATTGGGAAGTCCTTCATTGGAACATGACTGTACAACAGTGATATAAATGTGTGAATTGGGCCTGAGAGTCTGCCAAATTCTTGTGCTTCCTTTATGAATATCCCTCCCTGGTTGTGTGTGTGTGTGTGTGTGTGTGTTCAGTGAATTGCTGCTAATAAAACATAGATAGAAGTATTATGCACAAGCATTTTTCTGATAAACAGAGATCTAGCTTGCTAAGAACTTGCAATAAAATTTGAATTCTGTGCCAGATTTGTTGCTTATTCATAATACTTGTGCATTTTGTGCCAAATTGCTTGTGTCTTCTAAGTGTATGCTCTAGCATTACACAGGTGCCTGTAAAGTAGGCTGGTGTGCAAAGGATTGTGCGCAGAGCTTCCACACACCTACCAGGTTTTCTCACCTCCACGTAGTCCTCTATTTCTGTTGTATTGTAGCTTTTGACACAATATAAAGTAGTGTGGTCAGAGAAGGAAATGGAGCAAGCCTCATACAAATGTACATGTGTAAGGGGGCCTTTTGGATCCCATTCATAAAAAGTAACCTCGCTTGCATCAGCTTAGTATTATCAGATTGTAGCTTCTAGTTTTCCTTAGCTGGTTACTGCTTTAAAAAAAAGAAGTGTAAAAGTTCCATTCATTTGCAAAGGTCTTGTAAAAAATAAGTCACTTAAGTGTAAACAGTCTCTATAATTTGTGCCATTATTGGTTTACAAGGTTTTATTACAGTAGTAGGACTGTTAAACATTTAAATAGGATTTTTTTTATTTAAAAAAATTGTTAACAAGAGAGTACTTAAATGATTGTTTAATAAGCTGTAGAATATGTTGCTATTTAAGAATTGCCATGAACGTTGCATTTAGTATATGCAAGGCGAATCCAGAGTTAGACTTCATTGTAAGCGAGACTGCTGGCTGCGAAAGAAATCCATACCTTGCATATTAGTTCCCTGAAATATTGATTCACTGAAGAGTTATTTGGGGGGGAGTTTTATTCCACATCTTGTCACTAAGTGGTAAAATATGACCCATGTGTTACACCTTCAGAAAATTGTTGACTTAAATATCTATATGTTTGGAATTGCAGGTGACATGTCATCAATAAATACTACCCTTAATAATCATCAGCTGACGCATCTACAGTCACTGTTCAACAACAATCAAATGTTTCCATCAAATCAGCAACAGCAGCTTCTTCAAGGCTATCAGAATCTCCAAGGCTTTCAAGGACAGCCCCCCATTCCTGGACCACCTAACAACTCAAACCCTATGGCTTGTCTGTTCCAGAATTTCCAGGTAGAAGTTGGTTTGTTCTTTCAAGTTTTCCATGAAAAAAACACGAATTCCTATACTGCTTCAATAGTTTAGTGGGGATTTTAAAGCAATGTCTGTATGAAGTTAAATCATCCCGTTTTATTATCTCAGTACTTTAACGTCCGTCGATTATTCTAAGACTGTTACATTGTGAACTTTTCACTTCTCATAAGTTACAAGGAAAAGCTGTGGTACTGCTCTTCAGAATGGCAATGGAAAAGTATTACTCTGCAATTCTTGGACCTGGTGTTATATTTATTTATCAATGTTTAAGTTTAGAAGACTTGCATTGACTTAAGTATTCTGAAACAAACCCCTGTAAATGCATTTTTTAAATATCTTCCCTGTCATGGCTATCTGTGTGCATAAGTTGAGCTAAGAAAATGACAGAAAATATCAGCGGCTACTAGATCATAAAAGAGAGCTACCTTGTGCAGTAACATCATTATAGTACTTCCAAACTCAAAAGCTGGATGAAAATTAATGCAGAGGGTAGCAGAAGAAAAGCTTTTATTCTTTGAGAATAATAGAAAAATACATCATTTTGTTATTCTAGACAACTAAATATTTCCCTGTGTTTGTAAAAATCATGGCCTTCAGGGTGCTTTTTATCTTCCTCACATTGTGCTTATGTGGCTTTCTGGTTTTTTGCTTTGTTAGACATGAATCATGCATATATTTAATGTTGGTAGCTGTTTAATGTAGCCATGACAAATATTGCTAGACTGCTTTTCTGTACAGGCTTTGATAGATAATACAGGGGGGGGGAGCTTAGATGCAGATTGTGAAAATATCATAGTACAGCCTACAGATGATGTAGATTCTTTAGGGTTAGTGAGGGCAAAAAAGGAGAAATTAAATCCACACAAGATAGGGGTGTGATTAATTATGAAGACTATTGTACTGGATAGAAGATTGCAACTGCTCCTGGATGGGGCTGCCCTTCCCTCAAAGAGCCATGTTTGCCTGGGTCTTCCTCAGGTTTGGGTAGTGTCAGCATCAACCAACTTCACCTGGATCGACAGTTACAAACCTATCTGGTGAAAGTAATCCTGGGCACCGTCATGCATGGACTAGTTATTTCCAGCCTACTGCAATGCTTTGTAAATAAGACTGCTGTTGAACAAAGTTTCAGTAGGTACAGAAGGGCACTTGTGGGGTCTCATGCTTTGTGCATGTAATAGCAGTCCTGCATCAGCTGCATTGGTTATCCCTTTGCTTCCAAGCTTAATTCAAAGTGCTGGTTGTAAGTTCTTACAGTTTATTTTAAAGGGCTCCCAACACCAGGTTCTACAGGTCTCTGCCTAGTCTCAGCAAATGCCCCCTCTCCCCAGGCTTTGCCCTTTACTGATTTGCACGGCACATGCTTTTACCTGACTGTAATGAGTCAATGAAATCTGATAAAGTCTCTTGCTAGTCTGGAACTTCCTCTCCTGCTAACTTTGTTTGGCTCCCTCACTTCAGAATTATAAACAAGCCCTAAAGACTCTTTGATTTTCTAATCTTTGGATTAGTCTGTTGCTGGCTTTTATCAGTTTGAATTTTGCTGCCATTTAGCTATTCATATTCTATTGCATTATTTTAATTTTTTTATTTTACGCTGCCTTGGGATGGCTTATTCTGAAAGACAGTTGGTAGATAATGTAAATGAATACATAAACAAACAAATGTTTGGTAGCATGAGAGTGATACCTACAATAATACATATAGATTATACGTGCTTGAGTTCAACTGGATAGTAGATTGTGAACTTGACAAGTTTATGATAAAGGGATCTTCAAAGGAAACATTTGCAGTGATGTTAGATAAAGAGAAAATTGATCAATTCGGTGGAGAACGCAAGAAACTCCATGCATGGGGACTGGGAAAACGTTATCAAGGTATTCACTGAGGCCACAATCTTGAGGGCAGATTTTGCACTTTAGATCCTATAGACTTAAACTGAATTTAAATAACAGAAGCCAACTCCCCCCCTCCCCAGGGGGAAGCAATAATAGCAGAAGTAGTATCACCATCATCCTCCCACTTTTTAAAGTAAAAAAAATAAAAGTCCAAGGAAACTCACAAATCCAAAAGCATATTAAAACAGAAGTTACATGAGCAAAACAAACATAAAACAATAACTTACTTGTAAAGTATAAAGGCAGACATGCCCAGCAGAACACAAGCAGAGCATTGCCTCAAGCTCAGCATGTTCCAAAGGCTCTCTGGAAAAAGTGCCAAGAGAAAGGAGGAGAGTTTCCCAAGAAGAGAGTTCCTTATGGCTCTGCTGCCAAAAAGGCCCTATCCTAGGTAACCAGTAGGGACCGCAGAGGGCCTCTGAAGAAGATCTGAAAGTATGGGTAGGTTCATGCAGAATTCCAAGGAGTGTATGTGCTGTAAGGGCCTATTATCTTTATCTTTATCTTTATTGTCATTGTACAAGTACAACAAAATTGGATTTAAATAATAATAATAATAATAATAATTATTATTATTATTATTATTATTATTATTAAAAAAATAAATTCATTTTTCATTTAAACAATTGTTTCCCCAACCAAAAATGTACTCAACACGAGTAACAGCAGTAAAAGCCATACGAAACACTTAAAAATAAGGGAGAGCACTGAGCAGCCGCTGCGTCTTTGCGCACCGCCATCTTAGAACTCTTATAACTTAGAACTGTTATAGCATTATATAACTGTTATAGCATTATAACTGTTAGTAGCATTTCCCGCGACTGCATGGATGACTTCCTCATATGCAATGTGTTTCGGGGTAATTCAAGCCAAAGTAAGGAATCAAGAATAGAAAAAAAACTGAGGTTGAGCCTGTAGGATTGGAGGCCTTACCAAGGCATGTAGTTGTAATCTGCTAACAAGGGTATAAAAATACAGAACTTTTAAAGGCGAGCAGTTTAGCGCTATTTGCTCCCCAGTAACATATTGTGGACACAGGGACCAGGTGGCGCTGTGGGTTAAACCACAGGCTTGCTGATCAGAAGGTCAGCGGTTCGAATCCCTGCGACGGGGTGAGCTCCCATTGCTCGGTCCCAGCTCCTGCCCACCTAGCAGTTCGAAAGCATGTTAAAGTGCAAGTAGATAAATAGGGACCACTCCAGCGGGAAGGTAAACGGCGTTTCCGTGCGCTGCTCTGGTTCGCCAGAAGCAGCTTTGTCATGCTGGCCACATGACCCGGAGGCTGTCTTCGGACAAAATGCCGGCTCCCTCGGCCTATAGAGCGAGATGAGCACGCAACCCCAGAGTCGGACACGACTGGACCTGATGGTCAGGGGTGCCTTTACCTTTACCTTTTAACATATTGTGGTGCACCTGCTCCTGTTTGTGGTTAGCTGCAGGATTTGGAGACTGGGAAGTGTCTTGATTAGGGAAAGGTATAGACTATATTTCATTTTTGTCCCTGTGTGTTTTCATTCACTTCTAACACCGTGAAAAAATGAATTTGAATCAATATGAATAGTAGTTCTTCACGCATGCTTTTAGTTTTTGTCTTGAATGAAACAATTGTGGCCTGAAATTGCTTTTAGAAACCAAATGAAACCTGATCTTATTTTCCCTCCTTCTAATTTTTAAAGGTGAGAATGCAAGAGGAGGCAGCTTTTCTGAACAAAAGAATGATCAGTCAAATGGGGATGCCACCAGTTCCCGAGAGTTCCAACACCCCACTTCCTCCATTTCAAGATACGGTGTGCAACTTGCAGCAAAGGACAGAGCCGTCTGTAGGGCACCAGGCAAAGGACAGCCTCAGCCTAGCTACCCCGGGAGATGGTTCAGTCGATGCTATCTACAAAGCAGTGGTAGATGCTGCAAGCAAGGGGATGCAAGTAGTTATCACCACCGCAGTGAACAGTACGACACAAATGAGCCCCATTCCAGCTCTGAGTGCCATGAGTGCCTTCACAGCCTCAATTGGTGACCCATTAAATCTTTCTAGTGCGGTCAGTGCAGTAATCCACGGAAGAAACGTTGGCATTTCTGATCATGAAGGTAGGGCAAGGAACACGAGGGGGGCACGAATATTGAAGAATTCAGAACATCTTAAAAATTCCAGTGAGGGGGAGGGCTTGGAATACTATAAAACAACAGGTTGCAACACACCCAAAAAACAATGGGAAGGGGAGCAAAGCCCTGGAGGGGAAATGAACAGATGGAAGTGTGAGGAATTTTTAGACCATTCATCCCATATCCACAGCAGCCCTTGCCATGAAAGACCTAATAATGTCTCCACACTGCCATTAGTTCAAGGCAAGCAGCATCCAATACTGTTGCCCCAGCGAAATTGTCAAAGTGATAAGATGTTGGAGGAGAACTTCAGGTATAGCAATTACAAAAGAACTATGATGAGTTTTAAAGAAAGACTAGAGAACACTGTGGAACGATGTGCACACATGAATGGAAACAGGCCTCAACAAAGCAGAGGTTTTGGAGAGTTGCTGAATGCTTCTAAACAAGACCTGGCAGTGGAGGAGCAGTCTCCAAGTTCCTCCAATAGCTTTGAAAGTTCTCTAGTTAAAGACTACATCCATTATAATGGGGACTTTAATGCCAAAAGCATTAATGGGTGTGTGCCTAGTCCTTCAGATGCTAAAAGCATTAGTAGTGAAGACGACCTAAGGAATCCTGAATCCCCTTCTTCAAATGAGTTGCTACATTACAGGCCAAGGACGTTTAACGTTGGGGACTTGGTCTGGGGCCAAATAAAAGGACTGACTTCATGGCCTGGTAAACTAGTAAGAGAAGATGATATTCACAACTCATGTCAACAGAGCACTGAGGATGGGAAGGTATATTTATACATGCATATATTTTATCTTATTAATAACAAATGTGTCTTACACAATATCTTAATGTCTCTGTTGCTTTTTGGAAAGATGTTATTGCTTATACCTTTTAATGTGCTGATGGAGTTTTCATTCCTATTTCATGACTACAATCGCAAAGGGGCAGGGTTGCTTTTCTCTCCTACTTGTGAGCCTTACAGATAGCTTAGGGAAAGGACCAATTTACTTTTTTAAAAATACGCAAAATGCATTTTGACAACTTACACTGTTGATGCCTTTTAAATATGAATTTATGATAGATTTATTAAATCCCCCAAAGTCGTAAAAATTTGTATAACATTCACATTTATTATAATGCATGGTAATTAGTGGTCTAAGCCACTGAGCCTAGGGCTTGCCGATCAGAAGGTCGGCAGTTCGAATCCCCGCGACGGGGTGAACTCCCGTTCCTCGGTCCCAGCTCCTGCTAACCTAGCAGTTCGAAAGCACGTCAAAGTGCAAGTAGATAAATAGGTAGGAAGGTAAACGGCGTTTCCGTGCGCTGCTCTGGTTCGCCAGAAGCGGCTTAGTCATGCTGGCCACATGACCCGGAAGCTGTACGCCGGCTCCCTCGGCTAGTAAAGCAAGATGAGCGCCGCAACCCCAGAGTCGGACACGACTGGACCTAACGGTTAGGGGTCCCTTTACCTTTTAATTTAAAGGTAGTTATCATCAACTTTATTATTGTTGCTGGTTTCCCCCCCTACTGTATTGACCCTAATATAAGCCACATCTTTAAAATTGGAGGGGGGAAGAGAAAAGAAGAAGAAAATACCTGAATATAAGCCGCTCCATTCCTCGCTGCTCCTGGCTGCATTGGGGGGGGGCTGCATTGCCGGCAGCCTTTCCCCTTCCTCGCTCTCTCCCTTACCAGCCTTTGGGGAGAGCATGGGGGACTGTGCGCAGGGTGGGCGCCGCTTTGCTGCGCTCCTGACACTGTTTGCCCCACACTCCTGGCTGCATACCATAAGGACACGAATATAAGCCGCAATTTAACTTTTCACAGTCAGAATCTGGGAAAAAGGTGAGGCTTATCTTCAGGCCAATACGATATTTCAAAAAGTCCCCTGACCATCTGGAGCACTTCTTATGGGGCTGGATGGAGGCAGAGGGTCTCATTGTACATGTGACCCTTTGGATCCAAGCCAAAGCTAATGAAACTGTCCTAACAGAATGAGGTGTGTTGATCAAATCAAAACTCTACTATTGATTGTACCAAGTTCTTCAATACCAGTGTTAAAACTTAAGGCCTGTGTTTCAAAGTTAAGTGCTTGTCTTCATAATAGAGCAGATGGGAGATGCAGCTTTTCAAACAAAACAAAAAGAATCAGACCAATAACTTGTGTAGAAACATTTATTAGTAGATATTGTTACTACTTTAACAACAGCCACATTGTGTTACTCTTAATTTATGACTTGTTTAAATTAATGGAAGTTTAATTGATTTTTTTATTTTAAAACCTTTATACCAAGAGGTAATTCCAGGAAGTTCATTATAATTTTAGGACATTCTGTGCATTTATTGTTTTTTCAAATAATTTTTGGGAGGAGAATCATATCAGTTCAGATCCCCGGAGGTCTTTCCAATAGAAATATGCAGTAAAAATATTTTTAATAATGGAAAATAAAACTAAATGTTATTAGAGATAGTGCTAAGGTGATTTCTGGGGGGGGACACCATTGATAACTTTGACTTTCAATGACAATTGTAGCGTACATTTTATATTCTTTGTAAACTGCTTGAGTTTTTATTTACAATTAAGCAGTATACAAATTCAGATTAATAAATAAAATAAATTTAATGTTGGCCAGGAACTCTAGAACAGTTCGCTGCATGCATGTTCATCACGATGACCTGTATTAAATGATGACATCACTTGTGAATTATAAATTGGCTGTCATAAGTGAATTTCCAGAGCTAGAAAATGGGGTTCTATGCCAGCTATGAGCATCTTTGGAATCTTTTAGATCTTGAGTCAAGAAGCTGCTTTCCCTGTACAGTACTTCTCATCAAACAAAGGACTATTTAACTCTATATGAGATGAGATATAAGTACTATGCTCTGGAGAACCTTTTTTCAGGGATTCAAAAATTGTCATAATTTAAGATTTACTAATGCAAAAGTGAATTAGTATCCCATATTCATATCTTCAGATAATCTCTTCAGCTTGATCGTTCTATGCTGAGCTTTAATATATCTGATATTATATCTGTTCTGATTAACTTCAGATAGGCAATACTAACATCAGTATGGGATCCACAGTTATAGATTCCATACAGTGGGGACACTGCTAGAGTGACAGCATTATGCTGTTGATCAGCAAATGCCTATATTTACCCTTTTGGAGTCCTCAGATCAGTTAAAAAGGATATGGAACACCAAATGCTCTACTACTGCCATATCACAAATGCTGTGATACATACTGATGCAAAGTTAATCGGCCACTCCAAGTGCTTATATCGTGCAAACGTTCAGGATAAAGGCTTTAGGTTTCAGTCCTGTTGCTCAATGAAGCTCATAGCAGGAGTTTTGTTGTTGTAATGGTTCAGTTGACTTTATGCATTCATACAATGTATAAATTAGCTATTATTGATACAAAAAGATAATTGTCTAATTAAGTGTGTGTGTGTGTGTGTGTGTGTGTGTGTGTGTGTGTGTTTTGTTTAAAAGAAAAAGCACCAAAGATGCAACAATGAAGATAAAATAATAGAATTTATTTCAGAATTTAAATGTTAGTTTCATTGATTGGGTTGGTGAAATGAACTGTGAAGTTCTCTAATACCATCTGAAAAACAAAGTTATATACACATAATAATTGTAATGTCATTTGTACATACGGCTGCACAAAACAAAGAAATCATGCTTTTACAAAGTTCAATTAGAAACGGAATTGACTTGAGCCATCTGGTGCTGAAATCTATAATTTTTATTCCTTATTTCACAACAGCTGAACTCTCTTTAGTGTTGCCCAATTTGTAGTTTTTGTTGTTAATTACAGTGGACTAAATTGTATAGTGGAATATTGGTACCAAAACAAAATGTGTTGCTTTAATAATCAATGATACTAAGATTAAGCATAATTGTTTTACAAACCACCTCATTCACTTGCCATTTAAATTGTGTAGACAGCTAAACCTTATCCAGGACTTTAGCTGATACGGTGCAAACCTTGATAGTTTCCACTAAAGTTAAAGTAACATTAAATCTGAGGCAAGTAAGTTGGGACTTCAGTTGCGCTAACCCTAAACTCCCTGATGATGTTGCAATAAGTGCCATGGTTAATCTTTTCCTTCCATCCTGCTCTGAAAAATGCCCTTTTATAATTTTCCTGTGTGACTTTGGGACTTTTTGCCCAAAAACCAGCACAATATTAGGCAGTTGCTACTATTCCTGTTGCCACCACTACCCTGATATAACGTATATCACGAGAGCTGTAAGCCAAGATCTTCTCTTGTGTTTGAGCTAGTCCTTGGCTCTTATGCAGCGCGGGACCTAGATGAAAGAAATGTTGTTACTAATATGAATGTTTAAATGTTCATGTGTAGATTTGTCACTTTAAAATTACAAAATCATCCACATACAGAACAGATTTTTAATATGTAAATATAGATATGCAAGGGGTTTTATATGTGACTTATACCTGTGAGTAATGTTGATGTGCTTTTTTGCATGTGTGCCAATTGGTTTGAATTCTATAGGACAACATTGGTAAAGGACACTTTTACTGTGACTGTATTGTTCACCTTCAAGACGCCCAGAAGAATTATAGAATTTTATTGTATAAAATTGTAGAGTTGGAAGTTATCGCAAGGGTTATCTAGTCCAGTCCCATGCAATGCAGGAAACTTTTTGCCCAGCATGGGGCTCGAACCCACAACCCCAAGGTTAAGAGTCTCATGTTCTACTGACTGAGGCCTTCCTTGCTGTCCATGCCAGGTGGGCTTTAGTCAGTGTTGAAGTTTATTATTTTTGTTTGTATAATGTATCTGAAGGTGTCTCTGTTGTTGCCTTGAATAACTGAGTTTAAAAAGCAGGTGAATGTTATGGAGACAGAAACCCATAGGATCATAGACTGTAAGACTGTGTGTCTATCTGCAAATAATTATTTAATAACTGGATGCCTGAGTGAAGAATAGTTCATCTTTACCTGCTTTCACATAAATGACCAGCAAGTGGTAAATATAGTTAAGGACCATGATACAAAGTTGTGAGAAAACTCTGAAAACCCTGAAAATGACTGACTTGGTGTTCATGTCTTTACTCAGGTGGAGCCTGATAAGTTGAAGACACTAACAGAAGGTCTGGAAGCCTACAACCATGTCAGAAAGAGGAACAGAAAGTAAGTATTCTATATATATGAAGAGTGGATTCCAGCGTAGCACTAAGTCTTACATTCCATCAGTGCCCAATGAAATGTTCTCCCACCTGGTGCACCCACTAATCCTGTCCTAGAGGTTTTTCCCCAACCTCCAGAGCAGATTTGGAGAGGGTGTAGGTCACACGTGGGGAGACAGAAGAGGGCAAGTCTTATTGCACAAGCAGAAATTCTTGCACTAATAGGATGGGTTCACTTTATCCTAGAGATAAATGATATTCTTTACAAAGACTTAAGTTAATTTGAAAGAAGAATTGTAGTTTGTGGTGTGCTGACAGCTTCCATACGCATGCACACAAACGGAATTAGGTGTCCGTTGGGCTTGGAAGAAGATGAGACAACACAAGTCATTGCCTCTTTGCCCATCTTCCTTCTCTTCTCTTCTCCTCTCCCCCCCCCCACTCAGTCACTAGCCAATCTGAGCTGGGGAAGTTCCTTCCTAATCCCAAAGATGGCAATTAGCCAAGCCCATCCATAGAGCTTGCCAGAGATCATGAAATTAACATGCTCCCTGATGAGCTAACAAGCTGATTAGTGTATCCCGTTAGTAATTACCACACTGAAAAGTAGACCACAGCTTTAAAGCCACTATGCATCTTGTAGAGAGGGGGGGGAAACGATACACCTTAACAGATTAAAAAGCAATGAGCAGGTGAGCAATTAAGTGAGCAGCCTGCAGAGAGGGCACATCAGTCAGAGGAGAAGCAATTAACACCCTTTTTAGTTTAGCTAAGCACAAACAACCCCCTTTCAAATGTAGCACCACACAAGCAGCTAGGCAGGGGGCGGAGGAAGAGAGCTGAGGCATTTATTTGAACACATGCAGTAATTAGACAAGAGGTACACCAAAATAAAATTTAGGCCACACAAATATGTTGTTTATTTAAGGATAATATTTGAAGTTAAGCAAATTTTAGTTTTGGCTCTTTTAGCATCAATTCTGCGTACATTATAGGACACAAAGGAAAGTACTATATCTGCATGAATACAAAAATGATATTGCTACCAGTTCTAACTGTCAATATTACTGTTTGCCTGTTACTGTAATGTTATAGTAAAATGATTTCTATATGTTAACTCCAGGGTACCTTAGGAAGCCTTTTATAAATAAAATTCGCTATTTGAATTTTGTTTCATCTAATATTTTCTTGTATCTATTTAATTCAAGGCAATCGCGTCCCCACATTCACAGGCAACCATTGCCAGGTAGGGCTGCACCACAGGAAAATACTGTATATTCCTGCGTATAAGACTACTTTTTAACCCAGGAAAATCTTCTCAAAAGTCGGGGGTCGTCTTATATGCCGGGTCGTATTTCTTATACGGCGAGTATATCCCAAACTCTATATTTTAACTGGGAAAGTTGGGGGTCGTCTTATACGCCCAGTCATCTTATACGCCGGAATATACGATAGTTCTCTCCCACACAGGAGGGAGAGGGAAGCTTACTGTGCATTCTGGTAACAGAAGGGGCTGTTGAGCTATATCAGAAGGAGCTTTCTGACTGGGCCATGCTTTTAGGCCAGTCACACACACTTCTTGCCTGCACCTGATCTCATGATGTGATATTTTCCTTGTAGGGAGAGATGAACAATGCCTTGCTTTTAGTTTTGATCTGATTGCAGGTTCCTCTAGAATCATCAGTTGGGGGTGCAGACAGAGAAGATTGGTAGGGGCACCTGAGGGGCTCAGGAGATTCTATTTAAGATTCTCTCAGGACAGTGCACCCACAAAGGCATTATGGCCCAAAGGGACCAATGTATTTCCTGGGCAAAGGCAGACCATGGTTACATGTCCACAGCCAGCCAAACACATCTAACCTAAAACAAGTGGGGGTGGGGAACATCCCATATTCCTTGCTATTTTATTTTCATCACATAACCCAATTGTGTTTGAGTGAATCTGGAACTTTCTCTGCCACAAAGACATGCAGCCATTTCATCCAAACATGTAAGTCTCCAATTTGACCAATTCTAGAAAGAGGTGTATTCTGCACCTGTCATATCCGGTTTCTCTGAAGAGTCTTTAACATTTCAATCCTTTTTGTGTACGGACCACTTGGATAAAAGTGCAATATAAATGATACAGACAAGATTAAATGTTTGCGGGCCAGTTTTCTTCCGGCCACCGTGTGGTGGTCATGGTGCGGTTGATGGGTGAATGCTGAAGAGAATTACACACATAGCACGACAGCTATGAAACTAAAACAAGGCATTTGTATAGTATACAAAGTTGCATGTTAAGCAATTTGAAAAATTCTGAAAAACATCCAGAATCATTGGTTAGCTTAATTACTGTATACTGCCTTGCAAAAGCCACCCAGTTTTCTGTTTCTTTAAGTAACCAAGGGCCAAGACAGACAAGATTGATTTGCTTCCTGGATACAACATATATGTAGAAAATTGAATAGACTCTGCATATGCCATAATGTGTCTGTTTAATCTCTGTTGCTTACAGCCAATGGAATCTGCTACTTGTGCAGGCTGCAAAATGAACTTATATGTGTATGTCACACCTGACAGTGTAAATGGAGTTTCCACTATGGATGCTATAGGCACATAAGAAATTAATATTGTGCAAATGGCCCTAAAGTACATAAGCATATATGGAACCCTAAGATCCATAAAAGCCATAGATATCATGGAATATTCTGTAATTAGACTGAAAGTAGAAGACACTCTGTAGAAGCTTTCTTCATATTGAACTCTCCAGCTATGGAATAAATGCAGTGTTGTTCAGTTTGGGACTCAGGTAAAGCAAGCCATTGTTAAGTTCTGCAGCAGCCTGGTGATTCTTTAAAGCAGCCTAAATAGTTGAATCGTGCCTTTGTGAGAGGCATTTTCTTTGGCGCACATACTGATTGCACATAGCTAAGTTAAAAAGAAAGATACATTATCCTCTTGATACCTGCTGCTTTATCTCTCTCTCTCTCTCCCTCTCTCCCCACCACGACAACCAATGCTTTCTTCAAACATCCACTTTAGCATTTTAGTAAAAATGTGATAATGCCATGCTCTGCTTTTGAGCAACGTGTTCTTTGTTGTACAGTTTGTCATTTTAAAAGAAACACCTTTAAAAGAGGCAAACTAAAATACTGATTGCCTCATAAAGTTAATTTGCAATTCATGTAGAAAAAAAGATTGATTTTATGCCTGTGTGTTTAGTGTATGCAATTTTTTAAAGTTACAGTTCGCTTTTTTATGCTTTTTGAGGCATAGGCTGCATTTAATCTAAACTGCTATATTGTATGTAATGGATGGTCTCCCACGGCTGAAAATCTGAGTAGAATGTTATTTCAGTTTGCAGTATATGTCTTTAAATTACATGTTTTTAAATGGCATATTCTACTACAAAAAGTCATGGGCATTGCTGTAATTTTTTTCCTTTGTTTTTATCCTAGAAGTGGGAAGCTAAATAATCATTTAGAAGCTGCTATACATGAGGCCATGAGTGAACTTGACAAAATGTCTGGGAATGTGAGTATCAACTGCAGAATATATAACTTATTTAAAGCGGCCAGGAGTGGGGTGGTGGTGGTGATTCTAACAAAATGATGGTTCTGTTTTTGCAACTGAAGCTAAATCCTACAATTAGAGAGCCATTCTAATTTCAGCAAGCCCGGAGAACTAAAAGCTACCATAGATTATTCCTAGCATATGATATGAAGACATGAGACTTGCTGAAGTTTTCTAAAGCCAAGCAGGTCTGCATCTGTCAGTGCCTGGATGGGAAACGTCATGGGAACCTAACGTACACCACCTTGAGTTCCAAAATGGAAGAAAGGTGGGATATATGAATGTAAGAAAGCAAGCGAATAAATAAAATGGGACGTTTTAATGACATTTCTTAAGTCTGGAACCACAGGCCTCATGCTCAAGTCCCCTTATAGTGCAATCGAGTGCATGTCTATCAAGAAGGAAGTTCCTTTGAGTTCAATAAGGCTTAATCACAGGTAAGTAAGTAAAGAATTGCAACTTGCAATATACGTTATAAGTGATCACTGGGCCTCAGTGTAGCACACTTCCTCTTGGCTTGCATACAAATTGTTTGACTTCATCACTCCTACAGTTGGGAAGGGATACACATTTACAGTCGAAAGGGGCGTGGTGGTAACACCATTCAGGGCAGACTCTTGAGGTTACCTAGCTGCATCACTATAGACAGCTCACTGTCATTCTGTATCCCCACCTCTACTATGGGAATAATTACTTGGGTCTAGTGGTGCTCTGCACGAGCATGAAAATGCTTCTAACTTGGGGTGGGTGCTGATTTCTCCTGACCGCCTATCTGTAGCTTTAGTCCCCCTACCACCAAAATCTGAAACACTATTCTTGGCAGGGAGAGGCCAGAAAGTCCCATTTCATAAATGCAGGTCGTTTATAGGATCTAACCCAATAATAAAGCCTTACATAGTTGTTTATAAGGATTGCAGAGATGATGTATATGGGCTGCTTTGAACACAATGAAAAAAATACTCTATAAATAACAAGTATTTCATTATGATTAACTGGCTTCCAGCATTTTCATTGTTATTGTTACCTTTGTGATTTTTTCAGGTGCACCAAATTCCACAGGGAGACAGACAGCTGAAGCCTCCAAAACCCAAGAGGAGGAAGATCTCTAGATAACATTGAATGTCTTTGTTACTGGTCCAGTACTTATTAAAAAAACAAACATGCACATATATATATATATACTATCAGGATGGATAGAGTTCATCACCACAGGGTGCTAAACAAAACAGTGGTACAGTATTCTTATTGGTAAAGAAGGAGAAGTTAATCCAGATCTTCAAAAGATGACAGTGTGTGTATAGAACCCTTTTTTCTATAATACTAAAATTGTGATTATAAGAAATAGTCCAAATGTTTCTGCAAAATTTTCATTGTGTATATAGATAAAACAGAATTTCATGACGATATCTCAAATGTAAATAATGTACAATATTGTCATGTACAAGCGTACCTAATGCACACTTTATCTTTTATTGTACAAAAAAATAGTGTACAAAATTCTTTGGTTTCTATTGAGTACACATACAAGAGACTACCAGTGTAAAGTGATAAATAAAAATACAGCCTAAATGCTTTTATATAATAATGTAAAAGATGCTGTTTTTGTATTTAACAGCAGTTGAAAAGGCATGATTATGTAATACCTTAATTATGACATAACACTTCTCGCCACTGAGTGTTCATTTATAGTGTCTGTTTGGAATGAACCTTGCCTGGAAGTGTGCTGTACTCCATTTAAGGTCTCTGTAGGAGAGTGCAACCTTGCAGATTCCTAAAGGGATGTGGGATTGCAGGGCAAATTAAGAAGTCAAACACTGCAACTGCTGGTTGCATTTTTATTATTATTTGCCTGAGTTTTAAAGTAGAGTGCTGTAGATTTTTTATTAAGAATATTTAGATAGAATATTTTTAGTCTGCTATTGCTTTAACAGAATTTCATAGCCACCTGTTTTTAAAATCAAGTTCATCTTATACCACCATTCCTTTTGTACCCCTTCATAGCCTAAATTGGCTAGCCCAATATTTTGAAACGGGGGACAAGATTGATTTTAATGTATGGGAGCAATAGCCCAGTTTTAAGAACCATGCTCATTGCTAATTGTCAGACCTTACAGTTCAGAAAAAGAGTGTTCCTAAAATTAAAGAAGAACTTTCAGTGGCCAGTTGTGCCTGGGTGTTTTTATGGAGTTCAGTGGGACTCTCTCAGCACAAGTGGTCTCTGAATCACCCTACTGCTGATACTGATGCCCACTGGCCAGTATTAATAGTCTAGAGCTGAAAGGTGGCTTACAAAACTACTAGCAGCACTGGCCAGGATCCAAAGAACTGCACAACTAGTTCTGTGCACCCAACGGGCCTGTGTTTCTTGAACAGAAAATCTCCTTCCCAACCATATGGGTAACAAACCACTTCTGAACCTGAGTGGACTTACAAAAACAGTTTATGATACAGCGTGGGGGTCTCTTGTGAAAATGATATTTGTGTCAAAAAGAATCAAACTAGGCACACCCAAATCTTTGGATGTACCTTAAAGGTAGCTCTTTGGATCCCAGCCAATGATTTTATCAGTATTATGTAACATATCAGATTTATTTTATTTAATAAGAATTATTTATACCATTAACAGATTCTTATATATATATATATAAAAATAAATTTATATGAATATATATATATATACATACATATATATATATACACATATAAATGTGGCAGAAATGTGCAGGTTGAATCTATTAACCAGATTATTTATGTTATGTTAAGTTTGAAAGAAATGTGAAACGTGTGTTAGAAAGCTGATCATACACTACGCATACACAAACCTAAAGCTGTGAGGCATTCTCAAAAAATACCAGTATCTTTAAAAGAAAGCGTAATACAGTGTCACTTTCAGTGTTGGTGCTGTATGTGGCAGCAGTGGCCCTCCCCCGTTCCCCAGGCAGCCCAAAGCATATTCTCTGTTTGCCATGCCTGGGCCCAAGATGGAGTCCTTAGGACCGCCTTCTACCTCTTCATCTGGGAGCCAACATTGTGTTTTATTCTGGAACTTCGTTCCTTATAATGGCCTAGTTACCTCTCCTAGCAAAGACTGCTGGTAATCGGCACCATCCATGGCTGGTAACAGCACCAGTATAAACGATAACCAAAATCTAGTGCTTACACAAGGAGTATTCATTCCCTGCCCGGGGGCCATGCTCCATTTTCCTATGTGATATGAGCACCATTAGCCCCAGAGGGATCTGAGGGAGCAACAGTCCCATGGTCAGCTCTCCTGTGCCAACGCACACAGCACTACCCCTGGGCTAGAGGACTTGCTCTTATCACATGCGGACACAGCCCTTCTCCCTTTTTTCGACACCCCAACCCGATGGAATGCAATTAGCTACACTAAGCTACAGTGGCCTGGAGACAGAAACCCTTCCTTCTGCTGGGTAGGTTCATTTTGTCTTTTGTGTAATGGCAGGGCAGCCTGCCATAATCCTACATGAAAACTCATGTGAAGTGATCTTTTGTGTAGTTTAGTTAGCACTCTTATTTTTTTTTTGTTACGAGTTGATGTGTTTGTTATGTTTAAAGAGTTAATGTCCATTTTTCGTACCAGCCTGCTTTCTGCTCTCGTCTAAACAGATGTTTTTATTCATGAATACTCATGTGTGTGTGTGTGTGTGTTTGGGTGAGTGGATGTATGTTTATATTTAGTTCTTCCCCCCCCCCAAGTTATTTTTTTTGTCCCTAAAACTGAATTTGTATTGACCAACCCTTCTTTTGACATTTTTAACAAATTAGGTTTGTACTTTTCTCACCAATGTATACTTTACATTAGTAGACTATGTAAAGTATTTTTGTGCACTTGATTTCATTGGTTAATATTGGCATTGATGTGGGTGCTAGGAATAGTTTGTTTCAGTCCATATAGATTTTTTTTCTTCCTCTTTAGAGTTTTTATGGTTTTATGTAAGCAGTTAATGTAAATATTGTGAGCATTACAGGTCATGCAGTGTTGTAACATTTTAAAAAATGTTGCACCTACTTTACAATTAAAACGCTGGTCACTCGTACTTGAATTTTGCCCATAGAGCCATTTCTTTCTCTTTGCATTGAAGCATAAATTACTTTTTTTATTGAGGCCCAACCCTTCTTTCTACGCTTATTATTTTGTTTAACAAATCTATATTTTTCTAACAGAAGATTTTAACATTTAATTTTTTTTGCCAACTTTCTAACTTATGATGAGATACTCCTATATTTAGAGAGTGAGAAAATACCCTCATTTTGGAAAGTGGAATAATTGAATTCTGCAACTTGGCCCAGTGACAGAAATCACAAGTGGGACACTAAAGTTGGGCCCCATAAGATTAATTAGCCTCTCATTAGATCGATTAGTGGATGTTTGTGTGGTGTTTTGAGGATATAAAGTGGTAACTATCCTCATGTGTCTATTTATTTATTTATTCTTGGTGGGTTGTGATAAAATTATATAAAAATCAAAGGAATTATTCTTCTTTCTATCATGGAACTTTATGAACACCATATAATTATTTCTATTTATGAAAAGGGTTTAGTTCCTAAAACCAATTATTTAGTCTGAAAGTGATTGCTGACAGTAGTTATGAAAATAATATCTAAAGGGGAAAGTCAATACATGTCCCGTATCAGTTATGGCCACAGCCTAAGTTTGGGGTTTTGATTTATAGTTTTATATTTAAATTTACCAATGCCATTGTGCATACAACTTGCTAATAACGCAATATTACTGTGGATTCCCTGAATATTAATGGTATAAAGTATCATGGTGGACTGAATTACCTTTTATTAGCTACAGTTTGTATTTTGCTACATAGGGTTTTTAATATGAATATTCCAGAAGAGCAGTAGCATAAGAATGCTTTTCTATTTTAAAAGAACCCCATTCTAGTCTTACTAAGAGTTAGATTTTTTTAAAAAGAAACAATACCAGTTTTGTAAAAATTTGATAAAATTGTCAATATTATGATTAAATCACACAAAAAGCCTCACTGTTATGTTCTCTTCCGGAAGGGGGCCATGTTTGCACAACACCAGTCTGGGAGGGGGTACATGTCCCTGACTTAAAATGGGGTGTATGTTGTACTATTTTAAAAAAACATAAAATTAACACTGAGTTAATATATAATCCTCAGATAATTTGCTTATGATAGAAAATCTGGGACACAGCCCTCAGTTCTCCTGTTGTGTCCATATGTTAATAAAGACTCATGAAATACTGTATCCAGCAGGTCCATTTAGAAATAAGATTGCATGATGGCTGTATATTCTGCACTGGCCATCTGTAGTTAAAACATAGAATTCTCAATTAATTCCCCTGTAACTGGGCATATATTTGTGAAGATCACAGTTGTCTTGAAACTGATCAAAAAAACCAAAGTGCATTATTTTGTATCTGCTATCCATTGCATCCTACACATTTTAGGCAATATTTAAAACCTGTTACTTTGACAGCTAATACTTAATCAATGAAGCTGTGCAGCAAGCATGGTAGTTACATTTTACTTGATTGGATAAAAGGTCCATTTAATTTAGCACCAACAGTGACCCACCAGATACCCACAGGAAGCTCAAAGGACTTGATGGAAAGCCCTGTTTGTCCCTGGTCTAGCATGTTTCACCTTCTGATGCTCCATTTTTAAGTTTTTTGGGGGGTAGGGAGAATTATAGTAATTGAAAAATAAATCTTCCATGAATTGGTCTAATACTTTTTTTAAAAAGCCATATAAGCCAGCACCACATCTTTTGGCAACAATTTGTGTGTTACTTGAAGAAATACTTATTTTTGCTTGTCCTTAATCCATTTTGTTCAGTGACCCCTCATTCTAGTATTTTGATGGTGTGTAGAAGCAGGGAGACACATTCTAGAATTGGAAAGAATTGTGCTAGTTTAATATATCTGAGTTTTGAAATGGTTGACTAACCGCATTCTATCAAAAAGTCTGGATAAGCAGAAACTCCTATCCCATTGCCTCCATAATACTGGATATATCCTTACCCAAAACACTGGCACCAGCCATGCTACAAAGATTGTCATTACTCACTGAGAAAAAGGATGACTTCTAAATGCAAAACTAAAACACTTAAGTTATTTATTTCTCATTAAAACATCCATGGAAAGCATATGAAGCTTTTGATGTCTCTAATTAAAATGGATTTGCTTTCCAGTTGTACAAATGAAAAACACAAGAAAGTGAGATCTAGCTACCTTTTCCCTCTCAATTAATTGGGGGTGGGGGAGAGATCAGGTGGATTTTATTATAAGCCACAATCTACTGCTGTGTTTTGAATTTATGGTGTAACTTATTAGATAAGAAAGCAATAAAGAAAGAGGTCATAAATACAAAATGGATAGAAGGAAATCTGCAATGTGCAAGTTTGCCAAAGATTCATTCTCAAGTTCATATCACTCAATTATAGACACCACAGGACTGAAAAAAATAAGCTGTGCTAATATACAAGTTATCCAGATGTTTTGGTTCTAATTCTTCCCTCCACCCTCTACAAATGGACATAATCTTCCTCATTCACTTTAAGGTTGAGAACATCTCACTGTTTGAAATTCACATTCAGTGCTTTCCCAATGATGAAGTAAATGAAGAAAGCCGTACTAACAAATGAACTCAGTATAGAGTTCAATAGATTTGAATTGGGCTGAATGTCTCCTGGAATGAATTTCATATCCCAACAAGGAGTTGCAGATCTTTTTTAACTACTAGTGTATGTACATAAGATTCCTTTATATCCAGATGTTCTGGAATTCCAGAACCAGAGTGAATTGGTAATGCAGAAGATAAATGTCTTCATTCTCTTCCAACTGAATCTTGTCATGATGCTTCATGGCATTACTGGATGGCGTCTAAATAACTGCAGGTAAGTTATTTGAGGGTTATATAAACAAAAATTCTGTTTGACTAGAGAGTTTTTTAGTTGGTTAGTTGCCTACTTGACGTGCCTCTTTGTTCCTAATTGCAAGGGTTCCAACCTCCAGCATCAGGATTATAAACTACATGGACCCTTATTGTTGCTGGAACTCCTGTTCCATTCCTAATGACCAAAACAATAGGGAATGCAGGGTGATTGACCCCTTAACAAATGCATTGATTGACTTGGCCTGAGACCCACTCCATGGGACAACTTTGATCAGAGGCACTCAGCACAGACCCTCTGGAATGCCGTAGCTGAGTCTTATGGTCTCCCGTCAGCCTCGCTCCCAGTGCCATACTTGTTAACAGCAGCTGTGCCTTTTAGTGAGTGCCAAAATACAATGTACTATGTGCTCTTGGTCTATGTGCATGTGGGTTACAGGTTGTGTTGCTATTCTGATGGTACATTCAGTTTTAGTACCTTAATATTACTAAGGTTTTATTTTATATATTAATAAATTACTGCTCAAGATAGTAACTACATCTCAAGATAGTAATAAATAAGTTTTAGAGAACAAAGCAATTACAGGAACAGTGTGGAGAGTGTTATAGCTCTGAGCCTATGGCTTCTTATAAAGATGCATCTAGAGCATCTAAGGAAGGAATCCTCTTTACAGTTACTGGGTACTCCTGATCTAGCCAAAGGCAATAATTTTGAAGTCTTATTGGTTTCAGTGGGAGACATTTAAGCATGAGCTTAACTCTCCCATTTATTTCAATGGGTCTTTTACTACTTTGTGCTCTGTTAGTTTGCGAAGAAACTTTTTAGAAATAAAATACATTAAACGACTAATGAGGACATTCAGTCTGCCGTCAGTGAAACACACAGTGTTATCTTTCAGATACTCAAATGGAATATGAGCGAGTATGCTGGAAGATGCATTTTATGACACATTAATTATAAATAAAACGGCTCACTAACATATTTGAAGGAAATAGTGCATTAATAGAGCCAGTTGAGAGCCAGTGTGGTGTGGTGGTTAAGAGCGGTAGACTCGTAATCTGGGGGACCAGGTTCACGTTTCCGCTCCTCCATATGCAGCTGCTGGGTGACCTTGGGCTAGTCACACTTCTTTGAAGTCTCTCAGCCCCACTCACCTCACAGAGTGTTTGTTGTGGAGGAGGAAGGGAAAGGAGAATGGGAGAATGTTAGCCGCTTTGAGACTCCTTCGGGTAGTGATAAAGCGGGATATCAAATCCAAACTCTTCTTCTTCTAATAGGAATTTTCCAGGTACCGGTAGTTAAGGATATGTTGTAATTGGACTTCATAGTATTGCTATATTGAGATAGATGACAAGGCTCAGAGACACGGATGCAGACTGTTGACTAATGGGGAGAGATGGTGGAGCATAATAGTGATAAAATGTTTTTTAAAAATTCTATATCTAAATGGGAGAACCTCTAGATATGGAAGTAGTATGAAGGAAGTAAAAACAATTTTTGAATTGTAGTTATCCTTTTATTATGTAAGCTGCCTTCAGAATGAAAATAGGTTTGGGGGATTTAAACCTTGCAAGAGCATTGTTTAGGCAAAATTAGAGATTTTGGAAGGAAGCATATGAATGGAATCTATTCAAGGCCTTTAACAACTGGAAATCACTACTAAGCTATACTTTATGTATTTGTGGCCAGCAAGCATTCAGAGATATGATTGGATCCAGAGGTGCCCTTCCATGAACAGGAATCTCATTCCTTGTCAAGAAGGGCTTTTTCTCTTTTGGCACAAAATCCTTGCATGAAAAAAGAGAACTGGTATCCAAAGTTGTGTTTTTGTTTGGACAAAGCATTACACGGTCATTGGCATAAAGTCACACAATGTCTCCACCAGCTCTTGGACAATAGTTACAGAATAGCACTATCACCAAAATTTCTTCCACTAATGCAGCACTAGAGCCAACCCATTTTTATTACATGTTGCTGTCCATTTATTCCATTTTCAGGAGCAGTTCTTTTATCTGCTGCTCTCTGTAAGCTGTTTACTAGCAGTGTGCACCAATTAAAAGACTCAGAACTTTGTAAATCAGCCTGATTCAGCTCAAATCAATATGGAGGTTATATGATTCAACTTCTTTTTCAGAAAAGGAACATCTGTAACAGTTTTTTAATTTTAGCAAAATTGAATGAAACTTGCATGCAAAACTCTTCAGTGGATATCTAAGCACATCCATGAGATGTTTTGCTCTACAAATGTATCTCCACACAATTGTTTGGGGAAGTGACTGTTGTGGGAGCCTAGGCTCTGATTCTTTAAGCAAGTTTTCATAAAAAACAATTCAACAAACATTGCTGGGGATGATTGCCCCAGAAAGCATTTAGTGGAAGTACAAGAACTTGAAAGAACTTAAAGATCTTCATCAAAAAGTGTGCCCTACTTAAAAAATCTCATGTTGTTACTTTTAATTTATCTTGTAAGTTGATGAACTGTGTGTTTGTGTCTTTGCAATATTTTATTTGACACTTTTTTTGCATTGCTTTGAGAAAATGCCACAAGTGGAGATGGAGCTCTTCATGAAATTTGAATGTTAAGTTACCAACCATTTTTATCTGTGTATTTTCTGCAGGTAGCCATGGCCATTAAGCAATATCAAAGCCAGTATAACAGATACTATTAGAGCTTACACTGTGTGACTGCAAGTATAAATATCCAAGGTCACAGGAAATTACCCAATTGAAAAACAAGGCAAGGCTGTGCTGTTGAAAGGGCACTGGAGATGAGAAGGCAAGTTGAAAGAGGAACAAGGGTGTGGTAATGAGAAGACAGCTATTTTTATGGCTAGATATTGCAATCTGAAGTTGTAAGCGATGGCCTAGATGACAAAGGAGCCGTTGCTGCCATTTCATAATTTCATTTTATTCTTGAAAGTTGTGATAGTGCTTTTAACTGGCCTGGTGTAACTTGGTGTAAGATGACACTTGTGCCAAATCATGAGCCAATCAATTCAGCTCCAGGTTAGGTTCAGAAATCTCTGGGACCACATTCATCCAGCATTTAACTCAGAAAGGAAATTTTACTTAATAAAAGGAAAGTAGTTAATTTTGTCTTGCAATTGGCCTTCTACATGCAAGGTCATATTTTTTTTCTCCTCCTTCCCAATATGTAAGTATGCCGTTATATAGCGTGAGAAGGTAGAAGATAATATTTTCAGTATTGCAGTAGTATTGCTTCAAATGCTTTTTTCTTTATTCCCTGTGAATTGATAAACACTGCAGATTGTGTTTGTATTACTAGGGTGTGCAGCTTGTTAGACTGTGATTTGATAGGCACTCATCACAAATTAGGAAAATGCAGCCCAGATACTACAAGTTCCGTGGTATATTTGTTGTAATTCGGAGCCCCAAAGGCAAGCCCAATCATGAATCAAGGAGGGAGAAGTTGTCTCTTCGGGGAGATTTGAGGTGGCAGAATTTGCACTTGGTGATGCTTGTTTTTTTGAGAGTACAAATAAAATAGTGCCGCTTCGAGTTCCACAAGCACAGTCACCATGGCAACCCTGCATGTAATGCTAGCATTGCAACCCTACCAATACTATCAATTTGGAGCATTTTCTAGTGGTCTGCCACTTTCTTTAGCTTTTACTGCTTCCCTTGCCTGTTAAGAGAAAGCGTTGCTAAAGGGAGAGAGAAACAAGGAAAAGGAAAAGAATAGGAGAGCCAGATTGGGAGACACAAATGGTGGCCTGCAGCCAGCACATAAAGATGAGGCTGCTTCCTTGCTCTTTACATTTGCTCTGAGGTGCACACGGGTGAAGGGAAACAGCTTGAGAACTTGCTGCATCTTTTAGATTTGGCTTGTTAAACTCGCCTCACTTTCTTAGGGACTATAGCTTAATGGCTACATGTATGTATGTATGTATGTTTTCTTTTTTATCCCACCCTTCCTCCCAAAGGATGCTTGCATGCAGCAGGTCCTAGATTCAGATCCTGCCTTCTGCAGGTCCCAGGAAGCAACTCAGTTGCTTCAGAATGTGGGAGATCTGCTGCCAATCAACAACAGAAGACTAGATGAAGCACCATTTCATATATTCTAACTTTATTTTTCTTTCAGTGTTTTGCTCCTGGTCCAACCTTGCCTTCCATTTCCCCTCAATCAAAGGGAAGGAGTTCCTGCCTTCTCTTTTCCTTACTGTAGCAGTGTTGCTTTGCTTGTCTTCAGGTGTTCCTAGCTGCTGTAATGCTGGGACTAAAAATCAGGTCTTCAAGGGAATGCCTTGTTTCTACCCTTTGAACCATGAGCCAAGGGCTGCCCTTTCAATTGCAGGAGCAAAGGTCCATTGCGACAATGCTACAACTAAGTATGAAGCAAAGCTGTTTGGACAGCACAGTAAGAATAGCAGATCCGGTGCCTGCCAGCACTGCTATGGTGCCCCCAAAAAATATGGATCCAAAGCACAGATCTTCATAGGCATTCATGGACAAATGTAGAAAGACATGGGGACAGCACAATTTGAAACTGACTTTCAGAATTTCGTGTTGGGCTGGATATGGTGATACGATGTCTTTCAGAGGGCAGCCTCCCAGTGGCATCAATATGTCGTTCAGTATAGTCCAAAGTTTATTTTATTTTTATTGACTTGTTGTTTTTTTTTTAAAAAAAGATAGTGACCCTGATTACTCATGGTTTGTATGTATTCATTCAGAAATTTATATTTATAAAAACTATGGATGGCAAGCATAGTCTTAAGAGGCATTTCCTCCATGACAGAATGTGGGGGATGCCTCTTTGAATATGATGGTTGCTATGATACATGGATACATCATCTGAAAAACAAAGGAAAGGCATGCCTCTTGATTTTGAACTATTGTTTTTATCCATATGTAGATATAATTTAGTATAACTGGCGTATCAACTAAAACTCATCCAGTTAATCAACTAAGATATAGTCGGATAGCAGTCCATAATTTGAACACCTTGGCTTCCCCACAGGCAAAATGCACTGGCAATTTGGATCATTTCCATCCATCTTCCATCCTATCAAGATAGCTGTGCAAATTGTCTATAAAGGGATGAGGATTCTAAAGTATATTTTCAATGTTAACAGAGTTTACATCCCATGTTGTTTGTCCTCCTCATTGATATGTATTGCTTTCACTAACAGAACAATGAATTGGCAAATTGTGCAAGAACTTGCCAAGGGAGAAGCCCTCCAGCCCGACTCTCCAAGCACGAAGTAAACATAATTAAAATTAAAGTTCTCCCTAAGCTCTTGTATGTCCTTAGGAAACTCTCCTTGGAGATAGTTAATACAATTCTGCTATAAAAAGTGATAATCTCTGGTGTGTGTCTCTGTTGGGTATTATTTCATATAAACAGAGTAAACAATAGGGGATATTATGCTGTAATGGGGAATAAATTAAAAGACACTTTGTCTGAATATAGTCATTATATATCATTTGTATAGCGCTGTATGAAATTGCTTGACAAACTTTCTTTTTCACTCTTAGCAAAACAAAAACAAAACAAACAAAAACTTTGGAAGATGTTGGTGGCTATGCAGTGAGTCTGGTGAAGCAGGATTTTAACCTAGAAGGGCCTAAGCTTGTAGTAATGCATTGTCTCTGTTTAGCTGAGTCTGAAAACAGAATCTTTATTTTAAAAAAAATAAATACAGAATAGGTAAGTTAAAATCACTGTGAATAACAGTATACCAACATTTGGGAGGGGGGGATATGTCTGAAATACAATGCTTACGAGTTTAAATCTGTATACTAATATTTATTTGGGTATTTTCATATTTATGTAACCAAAACCACACCACTGACACAATGAATGAGTGTTGGCAGACTTGGAGAAGCCATGAGGTAGGCACTAGTACCCTAAAGCAGCAGGAGGGGCAGAACTCCAAATCGACCCATAATAACTCAGTGGCACGTAATGTTGAGACACTGAAGCTCTACTTTGGGCATTCATTTTTCAATCGTGTGTGGGAGAACAGGGTTGCACTGGCAAGCCCCACCCCTTCCAGTGCATCATTTCCCCTTCTTTACAGCCCTCGTTGACTTTAAAGGTAAAGGTAAAGGGACTCCTGACCATTAGGTCCAGTCGTGTCCGACTGGGGTTGCGGCGCTTATCTCGCTTTATTGGCCGAGAGCCGGTGTATAGCTTCCGGGTCATGTGGCCAGCATGACAAAGCCGCTTCTGGTGAACCAGAGCAGCGCACGGAAACGCCGTTTACCTTCCCGCCAGAGCGGTACCTATTTATCTACTTGCACTTTGATGTGCTTTCGAACTGCTAGGTGGGCAGGAGCTGGGACCGAGCAACAGGAGCTCATCCCATCGCAGGGATTCGAACCGCCGACCTTCTGATCAGCAAGCCCTAGGCTCTGTGGTTTAGCCCACAGCGCCACCTGGGTCCCTTCGTTGACTTTACCAGGGTTCTAAATCATTGGGCACACAAGTAAAAGAGACTCAGTTCAGAAGGATGCCCTACAGCTCAGGGAGGACTGTTAAAATAGGCACCATGGTGCGCCAGTGAGGGCAGGGCTTGTAAGCACTGCTTTATATCATTGTTATCACATGAGAGAAATGAAAAGCCCAAATAGGACTTGTCATGTGGGGGGGGGGAGCAGAGTGGATAACCCTGAGAACCAGGTAGAAGGTAAGGGCATAGAATGGAATGGCTTGAGCAAGAGGACAGATACGCATAACCAAAGGTCAGAAAGAGCCAATCTCCTTTTTATTTGTTCAATTTGTATACTGCCCTTCACCCAAAGATCACAGGGCGATTCACACTGAGAAGCTGTTTTTTCAGTGTCCCTGGAGATGAAAGCAGAGGCGACCCAGGGATTGGTGAAACCAGCCCCTGCTGGGGGTGCAGGCCCAGAGTGGGGCACAAATATCACCTACCGGTATCAGACTATGGAAAACAGTGGTACCTCGGGTTACATACACTTCAGGTTACAGACTCTGCTAACCCAGAAATATTACCTCGGGTTAAGAACTTAGCTTCAGGATAAGAACAGAAATTGGGCAGCAGCAGTGCAGGGGCAGGGGGAGGCCCCATTAGCTAAAGTGGTGCTTCAGGTTAAGAACGTTTTTAGGTTAAGAACGGACCTCCGGAACAAATTAAGTACGTAACCAGGGGTAACACTGTATATGATGTACACGTGTGTGGCACCGCAGCACAAAGGAGTGCATTTTTTTTTCACTCTCCCCATCTTGCCCTCACTCTGTACACTTTGAGTACTTGGTTGTGTAAAATAGTATTTTCTAATGTAGCTATTGTGGTAAAGTGATTTGGGGGGGGGGAGTGCCAAGGGTGCAAGGGACCCTAGGTATGCCTCTGGATGAAAGAGAAAGCTGCCCTTAGGTATGGTACCAGTAGAGGAAACTAAAGGGCTTAGTGTACCTGGGATTGCTCCCGTCCCAACAAAAAAATCACAGAGGAAAGGGGAGGAAACCAAACAGTTAGAAGCCGAACAAGGACAGAGCATTCTCACTGGTTTTGGGAAGCTGGTTTGTTTTTTGTTTTTTTGTAGAAACCCACTGGTTTATATTAAAACCCAAATTACTGTTGAATTACTGTTGTAAGTCACCACCAGCATCCAAACTCTGGATTTTCCAACCACCCCTCCCTTCTGAGATAGATACATATTCATTCATGATTTTATTTGTATGCTACTTTTCCATAAAAAGTATCATAGTGGCTTGCAACAAAGAAATCAGGAATCTCAAAAACAGCCATTGTTAAATGTAAAAATAATAATATAGGTACAGATACAGACAGTGTTACTTTTCTCAAAAAAGAGGTGCTGGAACTCCCCATGAACACCTCCCTCGTTCTCTTAGAATGGCAATGGCACCCACTTGAGAGATGTCGGAACTGAGTTCCAGCAAGCTCTGGCTGAAAAAAGCCCTGGATACAGATATGCACTAGATTTTTTTGGTGAGTTGATTTTTGTTTGTTACAGCGCAAATGTTTTTAAAGGGGATTGCTCACAGGTTAGCAATTACAGGATTACAACTTTGATTGCTTTTCAGATTCTGTTCTCAGATTTTTTTTTATCTATTTTATTGTCTCCATTGCCTTTCCCCACCCTTAGCAAGAGACGGTCTTGCTACTGTTAATGAAATTTATTGCTTTTACATAGCTAAAGGTAAAGGGACCCCTGACCATTAGGTCCAGTCTGACTCTGGGGTTGCGGCACTCATCTCGCATTATTGGCTGCGGGAGCCGGCGTACAGCTTCCAGGTCATGTGGCCAGCATGACAAAGCCGCTTCTGGCGAACCAGAGTAGCACATGGAAACGTCGTTTACCTTCCCACCGGAGCGGTACCTATTTATCTACTTGCACTTTTGATGTGCTTTCGAACTGCTAGGTTGGCAGGAGCAGGGACCAAGCAACGGGAGCTCACCCCGTCATGGGGTTTCGAACCGCCAACCTTCTGATCGGCAAGCCCTAGGCTCTGTGGTTTAACCCACAGCGCCACACAGGCATAATAAGACACCAGTTTTAAGTGGGAGGATCGAAAGCATAATCGAAGAAGTCGGCAAGGAATATTATTTATGTAGTCCAGCATTTTATCTATAAAGATTGTACCAAGAGCATGAGGAATCCTATCTCTTGCAGTAATTATTTGCATAGCATCCAAATACCTTGAGGGTTGAAAAAAAGATAACAACTGTTACCTGACTTCAGTGCAAATATAGCCGTGCCAGATTCCTCCCCTGCAGACTGTTTTTAATTAAGTAGATTTCAATTAATTATGGAGTATACCCAGCAGGACATTATCAAGCAAAACAGAGATCTTGGAATGGAATGATTTTGTGGGAATACGACTTTTCATGTCCCATCCCAGTTCATGTTTGTTATAAGCCTCTTTGTTTGAAACTTAAAGAGTTGAACTGGAGCCTTCACTGGTCATTGCCATCAGGAAAAATAGGTTCCAGCTAATCAGAGATGTTACTTCTTGCTTGCACTTTACTCCCTGTGTGTCTGCACTAAAATGTTTGTGTATTAACAGCAGCTTGGCTTGTGTATATGTCAGTCACAGGACAGCTGGAGTAATAGATATTTGGCAAGCTGCTCTCCCCTCAAGTAATTATTAGGTGTCTCATGAAACTGGCTTGCTAAAGGGCTGGTCAAGGGAAAGCAAATGGAAATGTGTTTGTTTTTAAACAGGTGTGGATAGCCTTCAAGTATGTGAAATCTGGTTTTAGACCAGAACCCCAACTTGTGCTAACCAGAGTCAGGGCCAAAATACTTGTTGAGGGGTGCAGAGCTATTAACTTCACCGCTGGGATTACCTGCATACATGGCTACAATTCTGGAATCCTAGCAGCCTAATTAAGAAAAGGGAGGAGCCTTTTTCTTTTTAAAAAATATGGGAGTCAAAAACCCTTGTTGATCTACTGCAGATCACACAGAAATCGACTAGCAAATTCCCATCTACTTTCTGCCTATTCCTAGTCTGCTGCTCTAGTAGGAACACTTAGGGATAGACAAGGTGCTGTCCTTCTCATGTTGTTGGACTACAACTCACATCACCCCTTAGCATTGACAGTCCTGGCTGGGGCTGATGGGAATTGAAGTCCAGCACCACCTTATTTTTATTTTATGTATTAACTTAGTAGTCACTTGTCACCCAAAGGTCCCCAAGTGACTTAATGCTACACACACACACACACACACACAAACATCACAAGGTAATAAAAATGCAAGGGATGATACAGTACATCAATATATTGTCTAATAACATATGAAAAAGCTAAAACATAACACCTGGAAATAGATATGCATGCAATAAGGATAGAGAAATCCAGTGATTAAAAATGGGTAACATGTTTTTTCTGGATTTATCAGAAGTTCCTAGGTTGTTGCTTTCCCCCCTCTGGGCCAGTTAACACACTCTTGCTTGGAGTAATAGTGATTGTCTGTCAACATATTGCCTGCCCCACTGGCCTCCATTGACAAGGAACTTTCACAGAACTGATTTGTGATGCCCATTTTACTCAGGCAGGCACACACATCATTATAGTTGCAGCTATCATGAGATGATAGTCATGTGAGTTGGTCCCACGTCATCCCTAGAAGTAATTCCAATAAGGCACTTCACATGCACATCTGTGCCAAGGGCTTCCAAGTACCTTACTTTGACAGCCTATATAACTTTCAGAAGCTTCAAACTTTCTGTATTGGCAATGCTATATGGTGCCTGAGCACCGGCAGATGCCTGCAACATGATCACTTTTGGCTATTCCATTATGCCGCTTTGCATTATAAAACTTTAATGTCAAGAAATCAACTTTCAATAGAAGGCTTTTCCATTAACCAGGCAACCCTGGAAATTATTAACCCCAATCAGCCTATGATGGTACTCAGATAATGGGGGGGGGGGGGAGTTAGCAAAGGAAAATAATCTGTCCTTGTTAGAGGATGATGGCAAGAAGGGAGAGAGGTGGCTGCTGTAAGTCAAGTTGCGTGTGCTTTGTTGGTTTGATAAAGTTATTGCATGAGAGAGTCCACTTGTGGTCTCCACTTGTGCAACAAGGCTTCTCATTCCCCTCCCCTCTCATGTCTTGCCCTGTGAGAGCTTGAGACTCATGTGAGAAGCCTGGCTGTGTGCCATCAAGGGGTCAAGTTAATAAGAATCCAGAGCACCAACAGAACATTGGAGAGCTCCCAGGATCTTGCTGAGACAGCTATATATATTACTGTCTCTGCAAGCACTTAGATCCATAAGAAGCCTTGTATATCAGTTAACTGGTCCTGTAGTGGTGAACCCCACCTTCCTAGAGGAGCTGGTTGACTGTTAAAGGGCTCGTCTTATTTTGCAGTCTTTGACTTCTGTGGGGTCGGGAACACAAGTATTGTGAGAGACTTCTCTGAATCAGAAGGACAGTGTGCTCATGCCATGAGGACAGTGTGCTCATGCCATGCAGGTCCTGAAGAAGGTCCCGTCAGTCCCTGCCCCCCAATGGATCGAGCTGAAGCCTTATCCTCCTCGGTCTTCCATCATACAGAGCATTGTCATGGGTCATGGCACCCTGCAACCTCAGTGCACCCCCAGAATCTACTCCAGAAGTTTGGGGAATCATCTGGGGCAAATTGGGTGGGGTGCAAGGGAAGAAAAGGAAGTCCTATTGTACAAGCTGATTTTTCCTGCACAAGCAAGCAACATTATTGGATATCACCTCAGATCAGAAGTACAGAGAAACAGGAATTATGTAAAATTACCTTTGCTACTTGGTGAGAATTTATGGGTGACCAGTTTGCCAAATGATTGCATGCAAAATTGCAGTAATTGACTACTTTCTTAATCATTAGTATTCACCTCAGTCTTTGGCATGTGTGTGAGAAAGATATTAAATCTAATCAGCTTTTTAAAAGAGAGGTACATTTATTAGTTGCATTTTGTAGTCATCCAAGAACGGTCCCCTAGCAGTAAGGAGTGGCCTTCTAAGAACATTATGATTTCCTGCCACCAGCCTAGTTCCTGCTATCACCACATCCTGTTATAATACTTTCTTTCAACTAAGGACTGGGTTGTGGGGTGTGTGATTGGGGTTCAGGGTTTTTTTCCTTAAGGGAGTTGCATTTGTTTGTGATTAAGTTATGGAATTGTAGTGAGAACCATTTTATGTGCAACGCAATCTCATTCATGCTTACTCAGAAGTCAATCCCACTATGTCTTAATGGGAGTTGCTGCCCCTTACATATGGATGCAGAAGATTTCAACCTGAAGTCATCTTTTCTCTTTAAAAAAATCCCACAGAATTAACTGGGTTCATTTTGGTGTTTTAAAGTCAGTACGTTTAGCAGCTAGAGTATTTGTGACATAAGAGAAATTCCCACTCCAGGTCACATGACCTTCGGCCAGTCACTAAAACTCAGCTTAATCAACTTCACTGGGTTGTGTGAGGGTTAAATGGGTTCATCACTCTGAGAAAGGATGGGTCACAAATACCATTTTTATCTCAATATTGGAACTTTGTTTATGTTGTGGGTAAACATCCAAGGCAGTTTAAGAGAAGGAAGAAGTAAAGCAAGTCTCTTTCTGAAAAACCAAACTAAATGTTGCTTCGTGGATAATATGTTGAATCAAGACATTGACTTGGGTTTGACACATTTCAGTGATAGACACTCATCTTGGACCTTTGAAAGAGCTGCTAGGGTTGGGTGGGAATTATCCAAATGGTTGTTTCTGCAGTAGCAAGAGATGTCATGATTCTTCTTACTGTGAGCTTTGTTTTTTATATGGCATTGAGCTGATAGGGCCACACCTTCCCAACACTTATCTGCATGCGGACAGAAGATTTTAAAAATAGTGCTCCACTGTTCATGCTGGTGGGCACACTAGCTCCTATGTTTCCTCCATGTGACTGCAGCCAAAAACACTCCTTACTCTCTGTTTCAACATACTCTGTAAAATGGCAATGTCTCTCTTCTCCATTCACTGTAAGGTGATTTTGGTTCTAAGGATAAGCGAACATAATAAAGGAATTTTGTATATTTACATGTATCACACAGGGATGGGCTGTGGGCATCAGTCTGGAGAGTATCAGAAAACAGAACACAAGGGCAACAAAGATGTAAAGTCAGAAAAAAAAGCCAAGACAGAGATGCAATGCAAGAAATTCAATATGTGCTACAGCTCAGGTAGATCTTGTTGCTAAAGTAATGTGCAGCTGGAAAAGGAAGTCCTTATATACTTAATACAGCCAAGGGGAAGCCAATAGCCAGCCTGGGTGGATGAAGCTAGGCTAGATCTGGATGGTTCTTCCCTGAGAGGCTGCATTTATGCAGCTCACCACGTGGGGCAGTGGTCAGCAGTCCTTGAAAAATATATGATAAATAAAATATATGATTGGGCC
Organism: Darevskia mixta; assembly: GCA_034641385.1. Lineage (NCBI taxonomy): Eukaryota > Metazoa > Chordata > Lepidosauria > Squamata > Lacertidae > Darevskia > Darevskia mixta. The sequence continues at coordinate 19,624,644 of JAWWNH010000001.1, forward strand.
AAGTTCCATTAACTAAAGGAATTAACATAAATGGCAGAGAAAAGTTTTGTTTAAAGTCTAATATGTGGACATAACTATGGAAAATCTTTATCCTGAGCTCCCTCCCAAGAATTTTGCATAGGATTGTTTTCTTTTGTCTCACAATAATCCAACCAAAAGATTTCTATTTAGTGATAAATATTTTATAAAGAGGTAGACTGCAATTTTATCCCTTTCATAGACATGCAGCAGCACAGAAGAAAGTGTGCATAGCTTTCTGAGACCTGTGAGATAATGGACAAGAAATAATTTCCTTTTACATGAGGAAATGATTCCTGTATCAAGGTTCCAAAAGTGCTATATCTCACAATTCCATAATGTCTATAACATACACAGGGATGGAGAACCTGTGGCCCTCCAGATGATACTGGGACTGCAACTCCCATCATCCCAGACCATTGGCCATGCTGGATGGGGCTGATGGGAGTTTGAGTCAGACAACTGGTGAGCCACAAGTTTCCCATCCCTGTCCTACCTGGAACAAACCCCAAATAGGAGGGAGGGAGGTTGTTGTTGTTGTTTAATGCATGATTGATTAATTGCAATCACTGGGAGAAGGACCTGGAATTGTCCGTCTACCAAAGTATAGGTGTAAGGTTAGAAAGCTTATACATATGTTCATGTTGACCCATCTGATGCTTAGAGAGTTGTGAACAGATCTAGGCTGTTTTTATGATGAGATTCCTGGATAATCCATGAGCTGCATTGATGACTGCAACTTGGTGAATGATTTTTGAAATCAATTGGCTCAATTAATTTAAGTCTAGCTTGCATATGTATCTATGTTTGAGTGGATTTTCAACAAGCTGTTCTCTCCCCCTGCCCCCAGACAACTTTTCTAGTGAAGATTTGTTTGAGGCTTGTCATTGTACCAGTGTAATCAGAGTGCAGGAACAGCAGCTCCAGGTTTTAGACATATTTTGCTGTGGATTTCCATCCCTCCTCCTCTTGAGCAAATGTACATGTTATTATTTCAGTACAGTAGACATGTTTTGCTCCCCCCAGGTCATTTTGTGAAGAGATGTGCTGTATTGTGGAAGATTTGTGGCTTTAGATGACTTACGGATGCACAAGAGATCAAAACCGGAGCCCTGTGTACCATTACAGGTCATGCAGTGGAGTTGCTTGTAATGTATTTTTTCCTAGAGTAATAGGGCATATTTTGCTGGCAAGATGGTATACACCTACGTTTTCAGAACTGGCTTGAAGAATAGTAAGAATGTGTTTTAAGAAATGGGCCCATAAGTGCTAAAGTTTCTCAATGTTTAGAAAACAGCTATAGGTTTTATAATAATTCAGAACAAAAACATTTTTTTTCTGCAAATACAATTCTCCCTCTATGGCTTTTGAACAAATGAATCATTGTGCAGATACCATTCCAGTACCCCAGTCTCTAAAGCAGAGATTTCATTACAATGTATCGTGTTTTTCCGTCTATAACCACCCCCATGTATAAGACGCCCCCTATTTTGGGGGACTCAGATTTAAGAAAATGGGGGGAGATGGCCCCGTGTATAAGACACCCCCTAATTTTTGACATATTTTAGGAAAAAACCTAGTCTTATACATGGAAAAATATGGTGTGTTGTGTGTTACCATTTTGAAAACAGGTTGCAGTAGAAGTGGGGAGCGGGGTGAAATGATATTCTAAACATTGTCTATTAATCAGGAACTATTAATCAGCAGACCAAAATATATACCAAAGAAAGAACAGATCAGAGGAAAATATATGGAATATAGTATGAAAATAATGCTATATATCTCATCTTAAAGGTGAGATACATAGTAATAAAAATGTTCCATATATAAAACCATTAAAAACCAGTTCCTTAATTCCAAAGTTGCATTGGGTTGGATCCAAAATAAGTTACTTGAACTTGGTTCCCATTGAAATCACTGGGACTTGACAATGTCACAAGCAGCTTTTCGCACTAAATTCCATGGGACCCAAGTTCAACAAACTTTTAATCTGATTCTAGCCCATTGGTCTTAACTCTATTAAGGTAAAAAGCAAGCAGAAATAATTTAAATCAATAATTTAAAAAATAGAATAAATAAATGATACACAAATAAAATTTGATGCAGCAGCATCCACAAACAGTTCAAGTGCAGCAATTATCTTAGCTGGATATAGATATGAGTGGGAGCAACAGACCACAAACCCTACTGGTAGTTTAGTGATAATCTGAACTAGGAGTCATGGCTTATTTTGCCCTAGCAAACTGCAATTGGGCAAATGTTTGTTTCACATCATAGTCTTTTTGGAGCAAAACAAACCATGATCCCTGGTTCTGAAGCAATGCTAAGCCAGGGACCATAGTTTGTTTCTCCTGCTAAGGGAGGAGGAATGTGGGAGCCAGCTGCATGTTCAGGACAAAATGCTGTCCGAGAGTGCATTACGTAGTAACATAACATAGCAAGGTAGTTTATGCTGGCTCACCCTTTTTTATGGAGTTACAAGCAAAAAAGCAAATAAAGATGGTACTGTAATCATGCCACAGTTATTCCAGCTTTGCTTTAACCATGAAATTACAGCAATGATGGAGTTATTCAATAGGAATGTGGGTTAGAAACTAGTGTTATTTTGCTTGTGTGTTGTTGTTGTTTTAAGAAGTACTGAATAACAGTAGAATTAACATCTTAGAAGGTAAGCTGTTGTACTCATTGCATTCAGGACTGGATATTTCTGGAGTGAACTGTATTTAAAAATTTATCATAAAATGTTAAGACATTACTGAGTTCATCTTTAGGAAAGCTTCTAACCTAATAGCTTTCTGGCATTTCTAAACAGTAAGTTCTTTAACCGGGAGAGGGAGGGAGGAAAGGATTCAGATGCTAGCCCTCTAAACTCTTATAGTAACTTCAGATGAAAATAGTTTGGAACAGTTGAGATGTTTAACTCTCTGAGCAGGAGCCACTCAGCATGCTTAGTAGCTACTTTGATTAAGCTTTTCATAAATGACAAAAACCCATTGACATTGATAGGACAGAGGAGCCTTTCATTTCATTTGGGAGTTTTCCGCAAAAGGCAGAAAGAAGGACTTCATAGTCTTTAGTGGGACTCCAAATCCATTCATCTATCTATCTATCCATCAGAATGCTCTGCACTTCCCCCCTGTGCAGAAGATATGCTTTCTGGCTACTCAAATGTTGTCTGCTATCCAAACTTGCACTTCAACATCTTAAGTTTTGTAAAAGGTGCTGCATACTTTCCCAAAAATTATGAAAGCTTTAAATGTGTAGCAAAGTGAGAAATTGCTTTTACCACCCCCCTTTTTTTGCAACAGTGCTACAAAACCTGTTAATGTGTTGGGTCTGGTTCAGAACCTTTTTTCAGCCGGAACTTGGAGGAACTGAGTTCCAGCACATCTCAGGTGGGCACCATTGCCATTATAAAAGAACAAGGGTGAGTTCATAATGAGTTCCAGCGCCTCTTTTTCTAGAAAAATACCATTGGGCTGGATGAAATGAAAGGTAGTTCAGGCCTATGCCCAGAAATGATAGACCTGGCAGGATTGAACAGATTTCAGAAAAGCAAGTAATTGAATAGCAAAGCATGGGAGTAATTTGCCATTTTCACATGAAGCCCCTAAGAAGCATGGGCACAATGTTCACCCCAACACCTTTCCCATGCTCTGATCTCCTTTGCTGGAATGGAGCAATCGCCTAAAAATAATGAGTTGCCAAGAAATATTTACAACAATGCCCTCAACACTTTGACTAATGAGCCATCTCATCATAAGGTGCTGTTGGTGATTAAAGGTCTATCAACCACATCCTGGCACGCATTACAGAAACCTGGGTGAGCCTGACCTTCTCCCAGCTATGCTCTCTTAGGTATTCAGTACAGCACCAGCAGGTGTTCGGGGAGCTGGTAGGGCAGAATGCTGCCATCATTTACAAAAATTGCATCTCACTTACCAGGAAGCCTGATCACTTTCAAGGGTTTGACATTTCCCCCTTGAGTAATAGCTTGAACTAAGGCTGGGATGCAAAGGAAGAGAGAACTGAGATAGAGTGCACTCCCTGTTCTTTACTTTGAAGCTGGGTCACTTGGCACCATGGAGAGATGAGGTAATTGACAGGTGGGCAGCCTCACCTGCCAGCCAGATCCTCTCTCCTACTCTTGCTCTAGACCTGGCAACCCAATACCCATTTACTTCCCTCATCCACCAAACCTGCCCTGCCTCTTCACATCCTTCTTGCCAATCATTACAGCCCTTCCTGACTCTGAGCCCAATGGGAGGTTTTGTCCCACTCCTCCTTTCTCCTTGAATGTTTCTTTCTTCAATTCCATGTCTCCTACCACCCATTTTCTCATCGGGTTTCAATTTCTTAGTTCACTGCCTCCTTTGTTACATATTCTTCAGGGACTTGGCCAAGCTTTCCCAGCACTCCTGTCTGTCACCCTGTTTCACACAGATAACTCAGATGCCACTTCTCCTAAGTGCTATTTGGCTGTTTCAACTCCCTCCTCTCACATTCTTACCTCAGTCCCATATCTTCTATACCATTTTATTTAAAACTCTTGCTTTTTCCTTCCTTCTCTTTTCAAATGTTACTGTTCTTTGGTCTATTGCCTACTTTGCATCTGTACTTTAGTCATTTCTGTGCATTACCTCTGAATCCTCCTCGGAGTGTTAAGTGTTCACCACAAAAGTATTTCTGTTTTTAGGATGAATGAGGTTTCAATCTTTGCTTACAAAACCTGAACTATGAATATTGTGTTGCTTTCAGCTTTGTTTCCTGAGCAGCTGAGACGTTCTTAAGCATTCCATGCCATCATTCCACCCAGCCTCCAAAGCTTCATCACCACTAACAGAATTCAATATACAGTGGTACCTCGCCTAGCGAATGACCCGCCCAACGTCTTTTTCGCCGAACGAATGACTTCCGGGGGGAAAAATGGCCGCCGCTAACGAATTTCTTCGCCTAAAGAACAGGCGTCGCAGCCACTTTGAATGGGGTTTTTTCGACGAACGAATTTGGGAATAGGATTTCTTCACCTAACGAGTTTTTCCCCAATGCAGCCCTATGGGGATTCGCCGAACGACGTTTTTCGCCTAACGGAGATCGCGACGGAACGCATTATCTTCGTTAGGCGAGGTACCACTGTAGTCTTGATGTGCATGCAAACAAATGCTTAGAATGGGAACCACCTCTACAAGCACTGGTGATAATGATGCTTTGAAGGCAAGAGGGGATAGTATTAAAAGCATTAAACTTATGGTGTAGATGGCATTTCATAGCACAGATTTACAACAAATAGCTGAGCAAATTATTAGCCAGTGAATAAATGACTTCTCCTTAGCTAAATATAGTGTGTTTAAATCTTACACAGTGAATTGAAGGGAGTCTGCACTTTACTCAGCTAAATACTTTCCAAATCTCTAAATGCATGACAGAGAGATATGTATTTGTATTTAAATACTCAAAGACCTAATTTAAATTGGAAAATTCAAGCCACTATTAATTTGAAGCATGGCTGGTGCAGGAGCTCTAAGCCATCTGCTTAAGGAAACAAATAATAATAATCTAAAGTTTATCTATGAAAAAAGATTTCCATCAATGCATAGCCTTTTAATGGATGAAGCTAGGATCTAGATGTGTGATACTTGTGGTGTATTCTTCCTGTTAGCATGGATGGTAAAAAGGGTACTCTAATACAAACTATATGTGATATTAAATGTGTTGTTTGATGTTGCATGTGTCCTTTAAAACTATGGGTTATATCTAAAGCAGCACCAGTGGAGTTCTGCTGATGCAGCAGCACTTCTGTTTCCTCTCTTTCCCCCCTGAGCTGCCACAATCTTCTCTGGAGGGTCCCCCAAACAGCCAGAGCTGAGACATCTGAAGGCAGCTCTGTTTAGGGAAGCTTTTAATGTTTGATGGACTACTGTATTTTAATATTTTGTTGGAAGCCGCCCAGAGTGGATGGGGAAACCCAGTCAGATGGGTGGGGTATAAATAATATATTATTATTATTATTATTATTATTATTATTATTTATTTATTTATTTAGTTATTTATTTATTTATTTATTTTGAGGACAGTGTTCTTGCAGCTACTAACATGAGTTTGGCCAAACTGCGAGAGGCAGTGAAGGATAGGCGTGCCTGGCGTGCTCCGGTCCATGGGGTCACGAAGAGTCGGACACGACTGAACAACAACAAAATTTTGAGGACATGGGGAAGGGGCCCCAGGTGAGAGGAGGGGAAAATTCTATCATAAGCCCCTTGTTCTAGTAGAACAGAAGCACTGGATATTGCCCCCCTAAACAGCTGGCATGAGAGTGGGGGGCTGTCCTTGATTAGCATTTCTGAGAGGACAGTCTGACAGCAGTGCCACAAAACAGCTGACTGCTGGAAATAACTGGCAGAGCCATTAGCTAAAGACAATTGTTCCATTTATCTAAAGCCTTCTGGCCCTGGTGTGGTAGTTCAGTGGCAATGATCTTGCCCTTTTGTCCACCCCCATCTGAAGGGGACGACAGAGGACAAGATGGTTGGACAGTGTTCTCGAAGCTACCAACATGAGTCTGACCAAACTGTGGAAGGCAGTGGAAGACAGGAGTGCCTGGCGTGCTCTGGTCCATGGGGTCACGAAGAGTCGGACACGACTGAAGGACTAAACAATAACAAATCTGAATATGTTAATCACACACCCCATTCCATCAGTAATAGCCAACATGGTCGAGATGTTTTTCATGTGCAGATGCCCACTATAAGCATATGAATGGCCAAATGTTCTAAAAGTAATGGTATATGAGGTCAGGTTTTAAGCAGGTTTTAAAAATACTGTTGCTAAAAACAGATAATACTTGTGTACAACGTGGAGAAAAGATTACGGAATATATTAGTTATTACTTGGATGAGGGGATAGCATGGAAAGTGTCCGTGCCCTAAATCCACTGCAATATGCTAAGGGCTGTCCTTGGAAAACCACCCAAAGGTTTCAGATGCCCTGCAGAATACAGCTGTCTTCTTTCTTCATATAATGTCCGCACTCAGATCTTTGGGCTTTATCCATTTATGCTTCTGGGGGCAACTGGAGATGCTACTGATTATCTCCCAAAGCATTTAATGGCATTTCTGCTCAGTGCCTTGTTGTTTTAATTTAGTTGTGTTGTGAGCAATCCTTCAGGGTGGGATTTATTATTGCTGCTTTTAGTTGCTAATTCAGGTTGTTTTCAGTGGTGCTACTTGTGGCACTTAAGTCTTGGTGACAGCGGGCTGTAAGGCATTATGAGAGCTTAACGATTAGTAATGCATTGGCATGAAGTGGGGCAGGGGACTAGATCTTATTTTCATGACTCTTCCAGGGCGAGTTTAGTTCTATAAATTGCTTTTAGCAAAGCTCCATGTCCACATGGCATTGGCAACAGCACTAATACATCTGCTAGCTAGCAATGTCTAATGTTTGAATGTTACTGTGAAACACAAAGTTAGAGAGAGCAAGCTGTAACTTGGTTAAGCATAAGAACATAATAAGAGCCCTGCTGGATCCAGTCAAAGGCCCATCATAGTCCAGCATCCTATTCTCACAGTGGCCAACCAGATGCCTATGAGAAGACCTGAGTGCAGCAGGCAGTACATGCCAATCAACATTTTGTCCATGAGATTATACCTTCCGTTTAGGACTGTAGTCTTATTGTTTTGCCCAATATAAAAAAACATCAACCACATGTTAAGCATCTAGATTAGCATTTTGTCCACTGACTGGACTTTTGTGCTTCACAAGCAGCAGCCATGACAAAAGTTAGGCAAGTGGTATGAACTGACTGTAGAATTTTGTGCTAAACGTTGTCCAGGTATTGTGAGTGTGTCTATGCAGTTATAGACACACTTTTATAGACAACCAACTTTTCTTCCTGGTGCAATGTGGATGCCACCACCGCTGCTCAAGTAATAAATGAATAATGTTTGCATAAGTATAGGCTATGAATATTTAATATCTTTATTCATACATGTGCATATACATATAATAATGCAGTAAGTATAATTTAGGGATCTGTGTGAAGGGAATATGATTCTGTGTGACACAGACAAGTGCTTCTAACAGGTAGTGGTTGGAGTAAAAATAAAGTCAGTTTATATATGCACATTAATATTATGTAATTTAACAAAATCGCTATGGGCAGCAATACCAGGCCCTAGATTAGGGAGCGGCCGCCGAGACCACATAACACCGGTCTTGAAAGACCTACATTGGCTCCCAGTACGTTTCCGAGCACAATTCAAAGTGTTGGTGCTGACCTTTAAAGCCCTAAATGGCTTCGGTCCAGTATACCTAAAGGAGCGTCTCCACCCCCATCGGTCAGCCCGGACATTGAGGTCCAGCGCCGAGGGCCTTCTGGCGGTTCCCTCGCTGCGTGAAGCCAAGTTACAGGGAACCAGGCAGAGGGCCTTCTCGGTAGTGGCGCCCGCCCTGTGGAACGCCCTCCCTTCAGATGTCAAAGAGAACAACAACTACCAGACCTTTAGAAGACATCTGAAGGCAGCCCTGTTTAGGGAGGCTTTTAATGTTTAATAGATTACTGTATTTTAATGTTCTTTTGGAAGCCGCCCAGAGTGGCTGGGGAGACCCAGCCAGATGGGCGGGGTATAAATAATAAATTATTATTATTATTATTATTATTATTAATAGCCCAGGATGACCATGAGAAGATAATTCAAGTCAAACATTATTCAACACTTCCTTCTCTGGATGCTGGACAACATTTTTATCTTCTCTTCCTAGGCTGTTGTTTTTTTAGACGGCTTGAGTTCTAGGTAGTCTGCTCCTTTACTGTGATCTGAGCATGTATGTCAACAGCCAATTCTATTCACAGTATGATCACACTGAACAATGTTTTATACAATTCTACTTTTAGACGTATGTTCACATTCACTAGAGCAGAGGAAACTGTTTCTATCGTTCAGCTCCATTCATAGCTGTGGCAAAGAAAGTAGAATGCAGACACAATATTGGGTACAAAGAATGTATTTTGGTACAAAAAAGAACATCCCACAAAAAATATTCAGTGCCATTCTAGCATCTATTTCAAATGACATTAAACTGAACCGATCTTCACTTTGAAGCCCATGTGCAAAATAATGATAAAAACAGACAGGTTATCAGGTTTGCACAGGCATAGCAGTAAATAAGAAATTTTTCTGTTCATGTCTATTTTACATAAGGGAAATGCATGAGCTGAGTTTCATCTGGGGATCACTCTCAGTGTATTAGGTAAAATGTGTATTTGCCTGTACATATGCACATCAACATACTAGTATTAAATTACTGCCAGAATTTGTATACATCATAGTTTTGTGTGGTGTCTTTAAATTAAATGCCAATTGTGTTTGAAAGTCTTATTGCACATGTGCAGGGGTGGTGTTCACCAACTATGCATGCACAATAAATTCACTTTAACATTCATGGTGTTGGTGCAAATGTCTGCTTGTTAATAAAGAACAAAAGCTGGGGGAAATGTGGTTGCATTCTTTGATCAATGTATGCTTTTATTTTGCATTACATGTGGACTTACAGTGGTTCTCATTTCAGTCTTATGTACACAGCCTTCTTTTCTTAATACCAAGTACTGTACTGTAAGTTTACTGCATGCAGTGAGGACCTCTTGAGAGTAGGTAAGTTTTTGAGCTATGAGCCGCACGTCCCAAGCTCTCCTCAAACTCTTACTACTGTTTTGCCAGCAAAGAGCTATTGAATATGGAGAAATCAAGCTAGTTTACACAGCTTTAACTGAAAAGTGAACTCTTGAAATGCATTATATATACATATTTTTACTGTCATATCTCTTCGGTAAGAGCTTCTTGAACATGAGCTGTTGCTGTATTTTATTACATACACTATATATATTATAAAAAATATTTTAAGAACATTCCACGAGCATCTTTCAATGCTCAAAGTACTTCACATGCATTATCTTGGGAGTCCACACAATAACCCAGTGAGGTAGGCGAATAACCTGCTTTAAGATTGGTGTGTGTGTGCTGACAGCACCCTACTTAAGTTTACTTGGTGAATAAAACACCATAGATAATTATCATTATCTAGTCTCTTATCCGCGATGATAAACTAAGTCTGGGTTGTTTGGAAGGCGACTAGAATCGAAAGCGGGGTTCTCCTTTCTCTGAGTTCTTGGCAGAAGGGCAAAAAGTCACCTCAGCTGAAATGCCATTTTCTACTCTGCTACTACCAATGAGACAGAAAACAAAACAAAACACGGGAACTCTGTTCTTCACCTCTTATTCCAGGTCACCCGGCCGGCTTCACACATTACGCAGAAATCCTGACCCAGGTTTGCTCCGGGTTCAGCGTTCAACGAGGACCTTGCGAGCGCCCATTGCTCCCCACCTACTCCTCATACACGTGCCAGTCCCCGTTCGTATTCTGCTCTCGAACCCGTGTGAAAGAGGAATGTGTGAAGCCGCCAATTCCTTTTATAAATAGAGGGTTTAACTGGAGAAGGCATGTGTGTTTTATACATTGGGGTGTCGTCTGTGCGTGTGGAAGTTTGCTGGTGGGGAGGAAAGGTCCCGACGGCGCTCCCCCCTCAGCAGCACCTCGGCCGCTTTATCGCCTTCGGCAGCGGCGTTCGCTGAGGCGAAGGAACGGCGAGCGGGTGGGGGCGGGAAGCAGAGCGAGAGCGAGGCGGCGGCGGTAGAGGGTCTCGTATCCCTCTCAGCCCGCTCTGCGGGTTACCCGGCTGGGGCTGCGCGCGCAGCCTCCCCCCCTCCTCTCGCTCTCCCCGCTTCTCTTTCTCTTCCCCCCTCCCACCCCTCCTCACTCCGCTCGCGCGCTCGCACTTCTCCTCTCTCCCCACCCCTCCCTCTCCCCGCGCTCTCGCGTTGACTGCCGGGATCGCTGGCCGCTTTGGTTAATGTCCGCCATGTTTGCCATGGCGCAGGGAGCGGATCGAGCGAGCCCGGCGCGGACCTAGGGCTGCGGGCGGCTCTTCGGCGGAGCTGTTCCGGGGCGGCGGGGCTCTCCATGGTGTGTCGGGCCGGGTCCGGGAGCGGCTGGGAGGCGGCGGCGGCGAGGCCGTAGTGAGGGGGTCCCCCCTCACACACACTCCCCCCCCCAGCCCGGCCCCGGGGTGTTATTGTGAGGGGGAGACAATGAGCAAACTCTCCTTCCGAGCCCGGGCGCTAGACGCCGCCAAACCGCTGCCCATCTACCGCGGCAAGGATATGCCCGACCTCAATGACTGCGTCTCCATCAACCGCGCCGTGCCGCAGATGCCGACTGGCATGGAGAAGGAGGAGGAATCGGTAAGGGAGTCGCGCAAGTGGGGGGGCACCATTGTTTATCAGACATCTCCACCCCCCCTCCCCTCACGGGAAATAGGCCATTGGCATTCACCAAGCGCTGCTACGCACGCTCGCCGCCGCAGCGGCGCACGCTCCCTATGGGGTCCTGCGTAAACAGCGCAGCGTAAACTCTCCTCCGGCGCCGTAAGCGGGGCCTTGCTCCGCCATCTTCTTTGCGTCCCCAGGACTCGCGAAGTGTTTTGATTAAGGAGGGGCGGGGAGAGTGAGAGGGGAAGGCTCTTACGCTGGCGGAAGAGAAGGGAAGCGCAAAAGGCGTCCTTGAATGGGAGAGTGTGCGCGCCGGCCGTTTTTGTCGGAGCTTGTCTTCTGCTGCTGTTTGGTCTTCAGTTCTGTGCATTAGGCGGGCTTGGGCTTAAAACGGCAGCCGCTCCTAGAGTTTCCCATATGCTTCTTTGCTTTTGACGGAGTGTCTTTATTCCAGGGCATCAGATCTTCCTTATAGCAGATACTGTTTCGTACACATTCGCAGCTGGCTGCTCTCCTAGCAGCACAGCGAGTGATGGCAGCGCTGTATCTGGCTGGATAAACAGCAGAGATGTACGTTAGGGGAAAGGAAGCAGGGTGCTGCTTCCGTTTGAGTTTAATGAAATAGTGATGTGCTTAGCTCGCAGGGAATGGACTATATCCCAAGACTCGGAAGCTGTCATATTATTTTGACAGCCCGCACTTCTGCATCCAAGTGGGGTTAAAGCTGCCACTTTGCTTTGTCTAACCTGTGAGCCATGCAGAACAAAAATATGGGATTTTTATGGTTTACGTTAATCTGTGTGATCCAGCACTGTTCCGTTATATTTTGATTTGTTTCTGTTGCCAAAACAACACTGACAGCACAATCCAGTACTTGCATATACTCAGAAGCAGGTACCACTGAGTTCACTGGGGCTTACTGCTAAATAAATGTGTATAGAATTGTAACTGAGACTTAATGATTCACAACAGAAGTGTCTGCAAGTGACCACTAATGTTGTTGGAAATGATGACACTTGTTTGTGGTGGTTGAATGTATGTAATGGGCTGTAGGTGTGAAATACCAGCTTTCTGTTAGTTCACATCTCTATTAGGTTCTGATAGTTTGAATTTAATTCATTGTTATGATTTCAATTAAAGGTTAAGGTTGCTTTTGTAGTATAGGTATAATCCTTTGCTGTATGTTATAGATAACACACCTGCTGTCTGTATTATTTGTACTAGTTGAGCAAACCTGCTGAATTACCGGTAGTTTTCTTAAAGCCGGAGTTGCATATTGTTCTGTGTACAAGCTGCCCCTCTAAAGTGGCTGTGCTTGCATGCAGAGCTGATAGTAAATGTATCCTCAGAAATTTCTTCAATGAAAAGATTTCTCCGCCTCATTGCCAGCCCACTGTGTGTTGGATTGGTTGTGACTGTCAGAAGAAGGTCGCACACTTTGTGATTGGCTTCCTTGTTTGACTGTTAAAACAGAGAGGCATCTTTGTAATCATTCATTGGTAACTCATGATTATGACCTCATTGTATTTTTTTGCATCATAATTTATAATATATTGAGTATTGTTAATACTTCAACTGTCTTAACCCTTTTAGGAAGTGAATTAATGCAAATGTGTATTTTTAAAGCAAACTATAATGTTTATATTTACTAATTTAACTGCTTTTTCCAGTAGCAGCTTAGTTTAAAAGAGATCAGATTTATATCGTTTCAGCCAACTTACACTTTGTAGAAAGTGGAATTAATATTATTTTTTAAATCTGGATATTAAATTTTGCAAATTTTGTGTATAATTTTAATAAAAACATTTTAAATTATTCCAACATATACAACCTTTGTTATTGGTTGTTTTGAAAAGCAGTCTTAACAATTTACAGTCAAATAGGAAATATGTCTCTTGAAAACAAAATTCTCTAGTCTCTTTGGGACATTCTCACAGATAGGTTAGGTTGAAGCCTTGCTGTACGGTCATGTGCATGTTTAGCCAGAACTAAGTCCCACCATGTCCAGTGAGTCTTACTTCCTAGTACGTCTGAGTGTCTTTTGTGCAGACATCTGGCCCACTTAGACTGCCACTTAAAATATATATATTTCCTTTCAGCCACATTTGTGAGGAAGGCAACTAATAAATTTGAATAATATTAATGTTCTAAAGCAATCCTATGCACACTTACTTGGATTTAACATTGAAAGCCATGGGCCTTATTTGAGTAGACATTTATAGGATTGCACAGTTAGTAAGCTTCAAGCCCAATGCTAGCCATGCTTACTAAGAAATCACATTGATATCAGTGGGATTAACTTTGAAACAAATATTTAATTTACATATTCTTCTGATGAACTCCACAAAGAGGTTTACATACATCACGGACTCCCAAACTGTCGTGCGGACCACCCAGCCACTTGTGAGCTTCATTCATGTGGTCCACAGCTTGTCTGTGGATTTGTGGCTGAAGACAAGAGATGGCATATTCATTGCATTAAATAGTCATGCTGATTTTTAATTGTCTTTTATTTAGCATTGTAGTTATTATAAAATATATAAGAAATATAAGAAGCAATAAATATACAAATAAAAATCATAAAGCATCTTGGACAGTGCATCATTAAAAATCATTAAATAGTCCACTAAGACCCTTCAATTTTCAAATGATCCATGAGATGAAAAAGTTTGGAAACCACTGACATAATTAAACTCTCAGTATATCTTGATACCTACTCTTTTGTGAGGGTTCCTCTATACATGGCTGCTATTTCTGATCTGGTATCCTATGTCATTCTCAATACTTCCCCATGAAATTGTTGTCAGGAAAACCTGGCACTGGTTGATTGTTTTTCAGTGGGACCTCTCCCATTGAGCTTCTGTGCCGGGCTGCAGATGCAAGTCTGGTGCTGGGTTCTGTCTCCGTAGAGAGGAAGTGGCTCAAACAAAAGAAAGGGCTGCTAGGACAAGATGGGAACCAACCATTCTTAGCTTAGACCAGGCATAGGCAAACTCGGCCCTCCAGATGTTTTGGGACTACAACTCCCATCATCCCTGACCACTGGTCCTGTTAGCTAGGGATGATGGGATTTGTAGTCCAAAAACATCTGGAGGGCCGAGTTTGCCTATGCCTGGCCCAGACCAAGCTTAGTTATTAAAGATGCACCAGGTCCAGTGTGCATACTCCCTCCTATGGAGTGGCCACCAAAAAAGCCTGACACTGGACTTCTGTTTCTTTGGATCGCAGATATTTTTGGCTCAAGGTCCTGTCTCTTCCTCTTTGCAGTAGTTCCTGTTGACAAAAGGGGTTTGAGGATACAGTATCCATCCTTAAAATGGTATCCTTGCATTTCTATAGCCCTATTGAACATGCAAGAGGTAAAAGTGGGGAGGGACTGGAGTGCACACACAAGTCCTGCCGCAGTGCCCCTGCATGGCAGGCTCTTCAGACGGTCACACATTCAGCATAAACATCTGAAGGAAGTTCTATGTGTGTTTGGTTGAATAAAGCAGGATTTCCAATTTTGGGGAAGCTTCTAGCCATGTTCAAATGAACACGCTTAGAATTTTTCTTCCAGACTGTCTTGCTTGATGTTGATGCTGAGGTGATGATTATGTGTGTTTGCCTATCTGCTCCCCATGTTAGAATAGGACTTCTAACTAAGCCTTATTCAACCTTGTCTTCCCAGATGTTGTTTGACTCCAATTCGGAACACCCGCAGCCTGCGTAGCCAATGGTCAAGGAGGGTGGGATTTGTAATCCAACAGGATCTGGAGACTCAAGAAGGCTGTTCTAACTTTAAATAAATTGAATTTCACTACATTCACATACTCTTGGTTGCTTTCTATTTCTGTTTGAGAAAAACATAAAGGCTACTATGGCAGATTACAAATGGGTCTCTCTGATGTAATAGGGTGGATATATACATGTGGTGAGGCAATATAAAGTAACCTCAGTTTTATTTCCTTCATGCAGTTGTACATGGAAAACATTTCAGTCACATTTCAGTCAGTTTTGCTTATAATTGCCATTGATGATGATGAGTACAGTGCTTCTATAAATGGGCCAGAGGTCTTAAATTAGTGTGTGAGTGGGTTGACAGAGTTTATGACTAGACTGGGTATACTCTTGTTGTTCTTTAAAGTGGGGGATAACTTCTGCAGCAGTGTAACCCAAATTACATTGTTTGAACCAATTCTACAGCTGGCTTGGCAGGATCAGGGTACTGATTAATCTTATTAAATGGTGGACCCCTAATAAAGAGGTACTGTATCTCTCTTCTCCCCCTGCCTGGTGTAAATAACTTATTTTATTTTTTAGTTAGTACAGTACTTGCATAGCTTTTTTAGGGATCAGTTCTGCTGGTACAGAATCACAGAAACATGAAGTGGAATAGATGTAACTTTGTAGTGTCGCTTGTGATTGTAAGGTATAAGTGGAACATGACAATAGTGCCACTTGAGTAGCTACAATAATTAGATGCAGTTCCACTCAAATAAAATTACAGGTAGGTAGCCGTGTTGGTCTGCCGTAGTAAAAATTTTTAAAAAAAAAAAAAAATCCTTCCAGTAGCACCTTAAGAGATCAACTAAGTTTGTTATTGGTATGAGCTTTCGTGTGCATGCACACTTCTTCAGATACTGAAGAAGTGTGCATGCACACAAAAGCTTATACCAATAACAAACTCGTAAGGTGCTACTGGAAGGAATTTTTTTATTTCGTTTCAAATAATATTAGTACATCATCATCTCTGCTCTAGGTGGTCACTGGTGGAGGGCTGGACTGTGAGGCCCTAAAATGGCCCTATGGTCAGCCTTTAGCTGCACTAGTTTACTGTTGTGGTTATAAAGGCAGCATTACTTTTGATGATGATAAATGCATACATGTTTTAAAATCTAATTTATGCATAAGCACGAGAGACTGTTGTGCATTAAATAGTAGATTAAAAAAATATTTTACTAAGCTTTGTTTTTCGTTTTTGTTTTTTGTTTTGAAAAACTACTAGCACATTTCACGTACACACATGATCATCACCATTCTTAGCAGTTCTGCAGCTATCAGAGTGAAAAACCTCTTTAAAAATGTTAGGAGGTGGTATTCTGTACTTAGTAACAGTGCAGTTCTAGCCATGTCCACTCAGAAGTACCGGTAAGTGCTGTTGAATTTGATGGGCTACTCCCAGATAGGTTTGCAGCCTAAAGCTGGTGGGGACCCTGGGGCCCTCCAGCTGCTGCTGGACTAACAATCCCATCATCTCTCTCATTGTCCATGCAGGCTGAGTTGATGAGAGTTGTAGTCCAGCAACATCTGGAGGGTCTAAGGCAGGGGTCAGCAAACTTTCAGCAGGGGGCCGGTCCACGGTCCCTCAGACCTTGTGGGGGGCCAGACTATTTTTTTGGGGGGGGAATGAACGAATTCCTATGCCCCACAAATAACCCAGAGATGCATTTTAAATAAAAGGACACATTCTACTCATGTAAAAACACGCTGATTCGCGGACCGTCCATGGGCCGCATTTAGAAGGCAATTGGGCCACATCTGGCCCCCGGGCTTTAGTTTGGGGACCCCTGGTCTAAGGTTCCCCAACCCTGCCTCAAGCCTTAGAACACAAGCCTTTTCATGGTATTTTCCAGCAGCATGGCAGAATCCTAAATCAGTAACATACAATGAAAATTTACAGAAATGTACTTGCAGCTTGGTAGTTTTGCAGTGAACTCAACAAGAAGTCACAGCCTAAACCAGGGGTCAGCAAACTTTTTCAGCAGGGGGCCGGTCCACTCTCCCTCAGACCTTGTGGGGGGCCGGACTACATTAAAAAAAAAAAAAAATGAACGAATTCCTATGCCCCACAAATAACCCAGAGATGCATTTTAAATAAAAGCACACATTCTAGTCATGTAAAAACACGCTGATTCCCGGACCGTCCGCGGGCCAGATCTGGCCCCCGGGCCTTAGTTTGCTTACCCATGGCCTAAACCTATATTCTATTGTCTTTGATAACGCAAACTGAAGATAGCTGTGTAAGTTTCTTAAGCTAATAAATAACGGAGTTTACACACTTTGAAATCAAGTTTTAGTTGAGTTTGAGCTATACAAAGTGTTGTTTTCAGATATTCTGAAAAGGTTTTCGGAGTGTGAACACAGCCCAAAGACAGGAAGTAGCAACACACCTGTCATAAATGCACTGCTTTCCAGTAGAGAGTCACATGAATGTTTACATCCATTTGTTTGCCTCCCTTGTTGGAACAATTGTTGATGGGAAATGGTGCCTCTTAGTGTGGCCATATTCAGATGTTGTTTCCTCCCCAGGGTTTGCATTCCACGTGGAGGGTTTTAGAGTGTGTGAAACAGCCCAAGTGACCAGCTTTCTAGAACTTGGTCTTTCGATTTAGCCTAATGGGAATGCAACAACAGTGACTGAATTTAATCAGTTCAGTGGATTAGGTAAAAGATTTTCATCTTTAGTTTGAGCAAAGGAAAGAGACAACACTTGACACAGATGCACTTAAAGCAAAAGTAAGTGCATCTTGGAGTATCATAGAATAATAAAATTGTAGAGTTTAAAATTGGAGGGGACCCCCAAGGGTAATCTAGTCCAACCCTCTGCAATGCAGGAATCTGAACACTCAGTCCCCACCCAGCTTGAAACCATACCGGACTTTGCTTGGCTTTGAAACTGATAGTTTCAGCCCAGTCCTGTGCGTGTTTCCCCATAATTAAGTCCCAGTGTGTTTAATGGGATATATTGTCCAATATTGCAGATGATTGCAGCAGTGACCATGGAGCTATCAAAAAGAAAGATGACTTTTGATTTACTAACAATGCAATTCTAGATATGTCTGCTCAGAAGTAATCCCCACTGAGTTCAGTGGAAGGTGAGTGAGCATAGGATTGCATTGTTAATGTTGATGAGGATCTGCTTTGAGATCTAAGCATTGCCAAACCATTTGGATACTGTGGCCATAGTAGTATCAAATTAAACTTCAGTGCAAATTGAGAATTTTCCAGAAGAACTAATGCAGTCAGTACTTTTAATCTTAAAGGGGAAATTTTCTTAAAATAAAGGTGGTCGTGTGAAGCACAAACTCGGGCATATGAAGGGTAATTGAGGGTAAAGTAAACCATTATTGAGCAAGTCAAATGCCATGATTCTGTATAGAGAAACATATACATATAAGCTAGCTTGCACACATGTGGAAATGCACCTGGATATACATGCTCATCCAAGCTCTGTTTAACTGCCTAGATATGAAGTGTGTTGTGAATGAGGATGCAAAGTCATAGCCACCAGTTATTACATGTTACTAGTTGCTTATGACTGCAGCCAAACTCTTTGATGCTAGTATTCTTACTGTTATCTTATGGTGTGAACCAAATCTTGATATTAATATGAAATAAATAAAAATATTTTTTTAATAGTCTGAAACAGGAAATCAGTCACACAGCCAATGGGACTATTAGATAGCTATGGGGGGAAGGAGTATTGAAAGATGACAGGGAGACTATAGAAGCTAAATGAACTATTTACACCAATTTTCATTGTACAAAAGTTGATGGTTTTGAGGAATTGATTTTGAAAACTCAAGTGGAGCGACACAAGATTTTGAGACTGAAACAGTTGGGAACCTTTGGCCCTACATGAACCACAATTCCTATCATGCTTGCCCGTGTAAACTGATAGTACTGCAAAGGACAGAAATGTTACTGGTATGTTATGTTATGCTAGATGACACAGAATTATTCTTTTTTTTTTCTGCAACAGAAAATATTGCTTCACTAGATTTTAGATACTTTTTAGATAGTATCAGTAGACGTGAAATTAGAATGATCTCGTAGATAAAGTCTAAATTTGGACTTAAATATATTTTGAAAAATCACAGAGTTTCTAAGCAATTTTTATCAGTAACTGCTTAAAAAAGGAGTTGAATAAATCAACAGGTGGTTTGCATTAGAGGGAAGTTAACAATGGAGTTCCCCAAGAATCTAAATTTGGAATAATTCTACTTATTAATCAATGATCTGGAGTCGGGTGAAATAAATATAATTTATTGATTGCACAGAATTATTCAGGCTATGCAGGCTGTGGAGAACTCCCAAACGACCTTTTCAAATTGGTTGACTAGGAACTAACTAGTACTGTACATTAGATTCAATGTAACCTCGAGCACATTAAACAAATAAATAAATAAACCAAAATAACGTCTCATATACCGAGGATGTCAAAAGTGGCTGTAATGGTTGAGGAAAGAGATCTTGGGGTTACAGTAGAAAGCTTACTGAAAATGTCGAATCTTTGCCAGTGGTAGTACAATGGACTGAGGAGCTTAGTGTGCTTTCTGTATTTGAACATGCATCCTTCTGTAGACTGCAATTTCCAGATTTCTCTTATTCCAGATGGGCCTCTTATATTGAATTCTTTGCCCACAGTGTCATTTCTGCTTTGGGACTAGTTGTACTGTTGGTACGGTAGTAACTAGATCTTTGTTCCTAGAACAACTTTCTGAGCTGGGAAGTGTTTCCAAGTACTGTATATAGGTGTTTCAATCTGACCTATATCCTCCCTCCCTTTACACCTTCCCCCCCTCCCCTGTGTCATGTCCTTTCCCTTCTCTACACCTTTGCTTTTTATTACATAAAAAGAACAAAGGTGTTAATAAAGAAGTTTCCAAGCTTTGGCAATGAAAAAAAGGGGGGGGGTTCGGTGCTAAAAGGTTATTAGGGAAGGGACAGAATATAAAACAATAGCATTGTGACATTCTGTAAATCTAATGGTGTTGGATCTAGGTTTGCACTCAGTAGAGTTCTGCCTGTGCTAGAAGAAGAGGGTGGAGTAACCATTTTTACTCATTCCCCCACCCCATGCTCCCTAAAAAGCTGCTCTGAAGGCTTGGGGGGCACTCTGTAACAACATGGAAGGTGGTTTTGGTGTGAACATTGCAGTCTCTTTCTCTTTCTCTACTGGGGTGCCTGCTGGATCTCTGTTCCCCCTCTAGAGAAAATATAGATGTAGTCCACAGTGTGGTCACACTTTTAATATTTTGTACATTTATGCTTGATGTCTCCCCCACTTCCCCTCCCAGAAAACAACAACTGCTGTATAACTGGAAAAGGCACAACAAGGGGAAGCTAAGATAAACGGGTTTGGTGCACCTCACCTGAAAGCTTTTGGTGCTTTTTATTTATAGTAAAATGACAGCCAATAAAGGGCATGACAAATATTTACGGTATTATTAACAGCCTGAAGAGAGTGGGTAGATTAATTGTATTTATTTCTCTCAATACAAGTTATTGTGATCTTCCAGTGATATTGGCAGTCCATTCAAAACAGACAAAAGCAGGTACAGTATTTCACACAAGGCACACTAAACTTTGAGAAGAAAATGTATCTTAGTTAGGTTTTAATTGTATTGGACAAAATCACAGAATAGTTCTATCCATGGTTAATAGTCATGAAAGCAGAAATGGAGCTTCAGTATTCAGGAACAGCATACGTCTCAAAATCAACAATAAGGAATAGTCTGCTTGTGAACATTTTGAGTAGAAACTGAATGCTGAATGAGATGGGCCATACTTTTTTCAACCACCATGGCAGTTTTTGTTGGGGTCATATTTGGTAGACTATATATGGTAAAGAGAGTTTTAAGGCAGAAAATGGAAAGATAAACCCTTGACTCTGAGAGAACATTTTGCACAATGCAGTGGAAGGGTGGAGAGATAGACAGGTTGTATGCAATGTTGCATTAAACAACACTGTGCAGCATTAATCACCTTATGCCTTATCAGTGGGACTTTGCTCCCCTCTCTCCCTCCTGCACACCCCCTAAATTTGTAATTGCTTGCAAAGTGGGGAGACCGAGAGTCCTCCATATGGGTCATGTACAGTTTGTTCTTCTATAGAGAGTTTCTTCTTGCTCCTGGTGAGCGGGCAAATGGCAAATTAAAGGCTATATTATATTCACTTTTTTCACACAGCATCTCTGGTATAGAGGAAGATCCAGTTTGAAAAATATTGTTGGAAACTTTTCGCTCTTTCTTTAAATAAGCATGGACTAAGCAAATTGTAGTTCTTGCAGCAGGAGACATTCAGTTTATGCCCAGTATATTATTCTGAGTGAGGAGGTTGTATTGTTAAATAATTCAGTCTGCCTTTCCCCTACTTTGCTGTTTCTAAAACCCCCTCCCCCGCACCTACAGTTGTATTGCTAAAGGTTTGCTTTGTTTTTACTGTCACACTTCCAGGACTAGACTCTTGCTTGTATTGATCTGTATTGATTTCTTAAGTTTTGACAGACCAAATGACAATGATCATGATCCAAAGAACTAGTTTAGGTCAGGGTGGATTTGATTTGATTTAAATAAAACCAAATTAAATTACGATTTAAATCACTAGTCAGTAAGACTTGATTTAATTCACTAGTCAGTAAGACTTGATTTAAATCTTTTTTTTACAAAAAGACTCATTCTTGCTGGTACAGTCATACCTTGTGTTGCGTACGCTCCGTGTTGCGTACGTTCGAGTTGCAGACCTCCGCTACCCGGAAGTTCGCCACGGAGCGTGCGGGTGCGCAGAAGCGTTCTGTGCAGTTCGCGCATGCACAGAAGCACAAAAAAAGCGAACTTCCAGGGTCCCCCCCCCGTGCATTCATGTTACGCACGCCCAGGTTACGCAGCACGACCCCGGAACGGATCGCGTGCATAACCCGGGGTTCCACTGTATAATCTTAATATTTACAACCAGATGAAGGTTTCATTTTTGGAATAATAAATTTTCAGTGTAGTTTTTACAGTTATATCAAAAATTACTGATTTGGTTATACTATTAGAAATACATTGACAGATAATTATGAAATTATTGTGAGGTTTAATAAGTTAACTGTTTATATTTGGACAACTTTCCTGCTGTACTTTATTGGAAGGAGAAAAATAATCATTTCCTTAATAACAATTTAAACAATTTGTTTAACTAAAACAGTAACATTATAGCATATGTATCCATGTTTGTTAACTGATGTCTAACAAAAAGTCTAACAAAACTGTTAGACTGAGTTTTGGCACACCTGAAAAACTTAAAACATATCCTTATTTCCTGATGAATAGCCTTTGGACTATAATGTAACTTAAATAGAAAACTATATTTAGAAAGATTTTCCCTCCAAAAGCATTTTGTTTTAAAAATCCAATTTAAATTTTAAAAAATCTGATTTTTAAAAAAATCATTAATTTTTATCCACCCTGGTTTAGGTATGCTCAGGGACTTGGGCATGTTGAATGGGATTCTTTCTGCCCTTTGAACTGCTGCCCCCTATGCATGTCACACATTACCTTCAAAATTTATTTATATTCAAGAGAGGTTTGCCAGGAGGTAAAGACGGCCACTGTTCAAGCCCATTGGTATGTGGAACAGGTTGCACAGTTATTTGGATTTAGGTTACTGTTTCCGTTAGAAACTACCTCACTTATGCCATTTTTACAACACAGCTGGGTTTCAGATTCTGCACTTGTCCAGTACAGTTACTGCCTGCCATTATTTACCATGAACAGGTTTCTTTTCTATTCAGTATGATAGAATTTCCTTTAAAAAAAAAACACTTGAAAATTTAGAGCAGTGGTTCTTCAAAACAGCTTGAGATACTTAACTCATTCCATTGTGTTTCTTGGTGACATGTGTTCCTGTGTTGAATTACCAATTTTGGGGATCAGCAGAACAACTATTTCTCTGCAAGTTTATAAAAAAAACCACAAACTTTTGTGAGATCACTTCATGCTAGTATTTAAATTATTAGATGGTTTCAATTGTCTTTTCAGACCACAAGCTACAAAAATGACAAGGGTCCTCATACAAACCAAAACATAGTTTTCCATCTTAATTTAGGAAGGTTTGCTTTGACAGTTTAAGAGTCCCTGTCCTAGTGAATTCCGTAAGCAGTTTTCTTTTATTATTTGAATACTATCTGCTACCTGGAAACTCAGCATACATTGAAGGGTGGTTGGGTGAAACATGGAGTTACCAAGCTGATAGTTCTTTGGTAATACATTTAAATTCTGGGGGGAAACAGACTACTCCTGTGGATTTAATTTGAGGAATGTTTGTGAGAAAAACATCTTTATTGCAACCAACTTCACAATGGTGCTTGCAACAAAGCACTATTTTTTTACTTTACTTAATCACCTACGAGAAGTTGCCATGTCCATTGTTTGAAATTTTATTATTATTATTATTTTTACTAAATTGTCTTTTATTGGAAATTGAAAAAGCAGGTTGCAGTTTGCCGCAGGGGAAGGATTCGGGGTGGAGAGTGTCAAATGGAATGCAGCAGTTACAGTCTCTGTCATGTAGGAAGACACCATTCCCATGGAAAGAATGGTGCCTCCTGCCCCAGAGTTCCTGTATCCTATTCTACCGCCTTTGCCACTGCCTGCTTTCTGGAGTGAACCTTTAACTCCTATTGAAAAGGACCAGAAGCTCCTCGCTGCACACAGCTAGCAACTGTGTCCTTTAACTTATTTATTAAAATATTTATATCCTACACATTCAGGCAGGATTAATAATATGAAATTAAAGTAGTTGTATGTAAATTCTAATTCCTTGGCTATTAACATTGACAAAGCTTTCCTATTAGGTTGTTTGTACCTGAGAGATGAGGACTGCTTTGTGTGCAGACACAGTTTCCACTACTTAGCTAGGGCCTAAGAATCAGTTCTGTACCTTCTCCTTGAATTGTCTTTCTGGCCCCTAGTTTGGTTGTAAGCCCATCACTATGGCTTGGAGGGCTCCATATAAAATTCTTAGGTCTTGGATGTTTTGCTGCTGCTGTACTGAGAGTTAGAATTGGCTTGCTTCCTTCAGCCCGTGCCTTCAGAATTTTCTGGGTAATGTAACTGCTCACTGTTTGACCTGATTAGTAGATGCTTAAGGTGGGGTTTTGGGGGACGCGGGTGGCGCTGTGGGTTAAGCCACAGAGCCTAGGGCTTGCTGATTAGAAGGTCAGCGGTTCGAATCCCCGTGACGGGGTGAGCTCCCGTTGCTCGATCCCAGCTCCTGCCAACCTAGCAGTTCGAAAGCACGTCAAAAGTGCAAGTAGATAAATAGGTACCGCTCCGGTGGGAAGGTAAACGGCGTTTCCGTGCACTGCTCTGGTTTGCCAGAAGCAGCATTGTCATGCTGGCCACATGACCCGGAAGCTGTACGCTGGCTCCCTCGGCCAGTAATGCAAGATGAGCGCCGCAACCCTAGAGTCGGACACGACTGGACCTAATGGTCAGGGGTCCCTTTAAGGTGGGGTTTGGCTACATGTTCTGTATGGTTTGCTATTCAGAAGTGCTCAAGAAGAAGGGAGTTTGTGGAAGAGCACTTTCATGCCCCCTGCAAATAGGGCTGGGCGACATCTAATTTTCAACATCATGATATATCACCAGCTAAATATCATGATATCTTGATATATCACAATATATATCTGCAGTGGCTGAGGGCCTTGCTGGGCCTCCCTGAGGGGCAGAGGGTCCTGGCGTACCTCCCTGCAGTGACAGAGGGTGTGTCGCGCTTCCCTGCAGTAGCAGAGGGCCTTTCCGCGCCTCCTTGCAGTGGCAGAGGGTCCCACCGTACCATCCCACAGCGGTGGAGGGTGTGCTGTGCGTCTCCACAGCAGCAGAGGGCCTTGATAAGATAATTTTATTTGTCATTGCACCAGTACAAACACACGCTATACCAGTGCAACGAAATTGCAAGCCATCCCGTAAAAGAAGGGGGGGGGAGAACAAACAAACAAACAAAAAAAAACCACACACACACACGAAAACAAAGCACACACACACACACACACACACACACACACAAAGCCACACATACACACAACACAGCTCTCCAAGGTCACATCATTTGGTTACGTCATTTAAGAAGGCTATAGCTCTTGGGTAGAAGCTGTTCTTCAGTCTGTTTGTTTTTGCTCTGATTATTCTGTATCTTCTACCCGAAGGCAGTGGCGCAAAGAGACCATATCCCGGGTGAGATGGATCATCTAAAATATTGTTCACCTTTTTAAGGCAGCGGGAACTGTACAGTTCTTCCAGAGAGGGGAGAGGGTGACCAACAACCCTCTGGGCTATCGATATGACCCTCTGAATCATCTTCTTCTCCCTGGCTGTGCAGCTGGAGAACCAAGCACAAATACAGTATGTAAGAATGCTCTCTATGGAGCCTCGGTAGAAGGACACCAGCAGTCTCTCACTCAGATTATTCTTCTTTAAAAGTCTGAGGAAATAAATTCTCTGCTGGGCCTTCTTTACCAGAGCCGTAGTATTTGCGCTCCAAGTCATACCCTGCTCTATCATCACTCCCAAAAACTTGAATACAGCCACCCTCTCCACCTGGTCCCCACCGATGTACAGGGGCTGAATGTCCACCTTTTTTTTCCTATAATGATGACGCTCCCTGTGGCAGTGGAGGGCCTTAAAATGTAAGGAAGTAATAGATTTAATAAAAATACTAAAGAAACTTCCATATATTATATTTAATATATTTTCAACTAATTTATGAGTAGTTTAAGTGATTTACTAGTCAAGTTGCGTCTGCTTCCCCTCTCAGATCTGTGCATGCATAAGCCCCACTGAGTTCAACTAAGCTTACTTCTACTTTCCTGGGAATGAGCCCCATTGAATTCCGTAGGGGCTTGTGAATAGACACACATTTGCTTTCACTGCTCACTGAAAAACACCCTCCCCATCATTCTTACACAGTACCCAACCTCCCATTTCAACATAAGGCAGTCAGCTCAATCTTCTCCTATTCTCCCCCCCCCAAGGCCCTCTCCCTTTTTATAGAAGGAAGGGAGGACAAGCAAGCAAAAAGATAGTCTCCTTTAAATTAAAAAACATCCTTTTTTAATATGGAAGATAGCTGTTTAGGGGGAACCAACAATATCAACACCAGCAGAAAATAAAAATAAGCTCTTCCCCCCCTTTTTTCACTGGTGAGAGAAGAAAGAAGTGCTTTCCAGTTCTTTGTTTACTTTGCCTCTTTGATTGTCTAGTCCTCCTGGATTGTTAGCAAGCTCTGCATAATTAGCTGAGCTCTAAGTGGATAGATAAGGGATGCGGGGGTGTCGCTGTGGTCTAAACCACAGAGCCTAGAGCTTGCCGATCAGAAGGTCAGCAGTTTGAATCCCGACGGCATGAGCTCCTGTTGCCCGGTCCCTGCTCCTGCCCACCTAGCAGTTCAAAAGCACGTCAAGTGCAAGTAGATAAATAGGTACCACTCTGGCGGGAAGGTAAACGGTGTTTCTGTGTGCTGCTCTGGTTTGCCATGACCAGGAAGCTGTCTGCGGACAAACGCCAGCTCCCTCGGCCTATAGAGCGAGATGAGCACGCAACCCTAGAGTCGTCCGCAACTGGACCTAACGGTCAGGGGTACCTTTACCTTTAAGTGGATACATACCAGTAAAGCTGAAAGAGTTTGTTGGTTTGTGTGAGGGCTTATCTTCATTTCTTATCAGTGAGGAGGGAGAGAGCAAACAAAGCAGGAGACACTTGCCTGCAAATTATTTGCAAAGTATCATTCAGCTGAGATGCCCCCTTTTGTTCACCGGTATATTAGCTTGTTGAAACGCTTACCATGATGTTATTTCAATACCGGTATTCCAATGATATGGCGATTTATTGAACAGCTGTTGTAATTCTTATTTCACAGCCCTACCTGCAAACCTCCAAGCCTCCTTTAAAAAACATTTCCTAAATGTTTGGATGCTGGGCTATGATGGAGAGTGGAATTGCCCCAAACTGGGCACAGTCAGGTTCTTCTTATATAAACCCCCTTCTGTGAGCACATAGTGGGATCCAAGCGTCTTAGGTTTTGTTGATGTTTTTCAGTTTAAAGCCTAAGCCTTGTTAAAGGTAAAGGGACCGCTGACCGTTAGGTCCAGTCGCGGACGACTCTGGGGTTGCAGCGCTCATCTCGCTTTACTGGCCAAGGGAGCCGGCGAACCAGAGCAGTGCACGGAAACTCCATTTACCTTCCTGCCGGAGCGGTACCTATTTTATCTACTTGCACTTTGACGTGCTTTCGAACTGCTAGGTTGGCAGGAGCAGGGATCGAGCAAGGGGAGCTCACCCCGTCATGGGGATTCGAACTGCTGACCTTCCGATCGGCAAGCCCTAGGCTCTGTTTTTCAGACCACAGAGCCAGAGGTATCCTAAAGACCACAGAGGCTCAGGATCCCGTGCCTTGGACACAATTCTGCATTTGTTTTGCATTTGTGTGTGCTTCAGCACAGGGTTTGCAGTGGAAATGAACTAGGAATTCATGTTGTATGAACATTCAGAATTTGACAATTTGTCTTTTTTCAGCAAGATAAATAAGACCTGTCATTTTGATAACAAGGTAAACTGCAAAAACCCTTACTGCAATTAGCTATACATTGGTACCTCTATTGTCGAACGTTATCTGTTCTGGAAGACTGTTCGACTTCCGAAATGTTTGACAACCAAGGCGGAAAGAACTGGTTGCAAAGTCAATCAAGAAAATTGGGGGGGGGGGACGTAGTGGAAGCCATTCGACTTGCGAGGCATGTTCGAAAATGGAAGCAATTCCTTCCGGGTTTTCGGCGTTCAAAAACCGAAACGTTCGGCTTCTGAGACTTTCAAAAACTGAGGTACCACTGTACTGTCGACTCAACTTACATAGGGGGCATGTTCTGGGGATAGCGCATAAAGCCAAAATCACATATAGTCAAAACGTTCCTGATGCTCCCTTTTTAATTTTTTTTTTTTTTGGCCAAGTGCATAAATCAGAATTCACACAAGCTAAACATGCATAAGTTGCAAGTTGGCTGTATCTTATTTATTTCTGGCTTTTGCTCATTAAAGGTGGTGCTAGATGTTTGTGGAAAGAAATATACCATAGATTGCCTGACTGTTGATGAAATGATGGGGAGTAGAAAGCAATAATAATAATAATAATTTGTTATTTATACCCCGCCCATCTGGCTGGGCTTTCCCAGCCACTCTGGGCGGCTTCCAACAAAATATTAAAATACAACAATTTCATCAAACATTAAAAGCTTCCCTAAACAGGGCTGCCTTCAGATGTCTCCTAAAAGTCTGGTAGTTGTTGTTCTCTTTGACATCTGGTGGGAGGGCATTGCACAGGGCCGGTGCCACTACCGAGAAGGCCCTCCTCTGCCTGGTTCCCTGTAACTTGGCTTCTTGCAGTGAGGGAACCACCAGAAGGCCCTCAGCGCTGGACCTCAGTGTCCGGGTAGATCGATGGGGGTGGAGATACTCCTTCAGATATACTGGACCGAGGCCGTTTAGGGCTTTAAAGGTCAGCAAATTTTGAGCTCTGATTGCTTACTTAATACCTTGTAACAATTAAGAGTAGAGAGTGCTTCATTCATTTCTTTCTTTGCCTCTCTCATTTATATATGCTTAGAAAATTTTACACACACACACACAGTTGTGGATTCCAAGGTTATGCACTTTAAAAATAAATAAGCTCTGCAGTTACTTTAACAAAAATGGGGGTGCTATGCATACTTTATTCAAGAACTGAATGGTGATTTAAATTGCTATCTTAAACCTGAGAGTACATCCAATGGGCTTTTTCCTGAGTAGACATATATTGAATGGCACTGTTAAGAATCTTTGTCTGTTTTTCTGTTTTGTGGCATATCTAAATATTTGAAATCTTTCGAGGATGAATACTTAATCGAGGGCTTTGAGAGAGGATGTGGTATGTGTATGCATGTGGAGCTATTTTTGTTGAGAGAGACTGCAAAGATCTTCTTGCCTAGTTTCCTATAGTGTCGTGCTGCACTAGCAATTGGGAGATCTAAGTTCAGATTCTAATTACATGCTCTCTCTTTGTACTGTACTGTATTCTGATCTAGCCCTGATGGAGTTGCCTTTTTATTGTTTACATTTTTAAAAGTAGTTGTTTTTAAACTAGCTAAGTACTTCTCTACTCATAGTTACATACTCCTCTTCATTCTACACTTGCTTTATTTCTTAATTTGTTCCCTTTGTACATCCTGCTTCAGGCAGCCCTATGTTACTTCTTAGAATTGATGCACATGCCTAGAACCCAAGGCTTGTACTCAGGGCTGACCCACCCATGAGGTAAGATGAGGCCACCGCCTCAGGTGGCAGGATCCACAGGGGCAGCAGATCCAGCCTCCAAGGAATGCATCGCCCACTGCTGCTGCCATGGTGGCGGTGACAGCTTTGACATGCTCCCTTCAGGCCGGATCTGCTGCTTCCTTGGCAGCCTCCCACCCCCCATGTTGCCTCTACAGCAGCCTCTTGATGAACAGTTGCTGCTTGTCCCCCCCACCAACCTTGTTCCCACTATAGATCTTACTCCTTCCCTTGCGGGGGGTGCCCTTTTTGTGGTTTGCCTCAAGTAGTGATGTGAGGTGAGAATATTCTCTGCTAGAAAATTCTCCAGAGAATATTCTCCACAAACTGTAAATTCTAATGTAAGAGCCAGTTTTACAACCCACATTTTAAAAATCTAGGAAATAATAAGTCAAGCTGTGATATTGCCAGTGTTAAGTACCTGTAATGAATAATGATTTTTTTTTATCCAGTTACATTACTGAGCATTGTTTCATTCACCATTGGCAGTTCTGAAATGTGAGCTACAGAAAACCTTGGTGCGGTTGTTGTTTTTTTAAAGTTTTAAAAATGCTATTCTTTAATTTGATGAACATTTAAACTCGTATGTATTTCAACTATATGTAATAGCCTTTTTTCTATTTTGGTGTGACCTTATTCTTAGCAATTCTATACCCTTGGCCATACAGTGTGATTTATTTATTTATTTTACAGAAAGTAGCTTTAATGCTTTATACACTTAAAGTACCTAGGCCTATACAATTATGTGTAACAGCATGTGAGGTGGGCTTGATTTAAACAGTTGACGTATCTATATTTTTATTTAGCTTTTGGTTGCCATCTGAACACGTTTACCCATGAATAAACATGTATACTAACTAATTATATCATTTTAAATGCATTAAAATTATATCATTTTAAATGCATTAAAATGAATATTCTCCTACTTTAAATGAAAATTCTCTAATATTCTCATTAATTGAGAATATTCTCCAAAAGATTATTCTCGAGAATTTAACATCACTAGCCTCGGGTGCAAAAACATTTTGGCCAGCCCTGCTTGTAGTAATCTCTGCAACATAAGGGGGTACTGGTGCAGATTCCAGGATTATGGCCCTTACGGTTTCTTGCATTAACAAGTTAATGGTTCACAATGAATGTGCTGATCTAGGCCAGGGGTCTGCAACCTTTAAGACAAAAAGAGCCACTTGGACCCGTTTCCGAAGGAAAAAAAAAACCTGGGAGCCGCAAAACCATTGCGACATTTAAAACAAATATAACACTGCATATATTGTTTCTTACATTAATGCTATATATACAGGATTGTGCAGTCAGCTGTCAATCTGAAGAAAAAAAGTGTACCATAAATCATGGTAGGAGGAAGGACGGGATATACGTTTAATAAATAAATGCTTCTCTAAGCATCCAGAGTGGGGAACCTTTTTCAGAATGAGGGCTACATTTCTAGGCCACAAGATAGTGATGGGCAGAGCCAAAAGCAAAAATGAAGAAACAAATGCGAATTTTATCTTTAAGCTGTACTCCTCCACCCCCCCCCCAAACCAACTAAGAGGCACTCAGAGTTCAAGAAAACACTTCAGAGAGGCAATAACACTCAATGGGGGAGTATGAAGAAAGGCTAGGGAAGGGAGTGTGGCTGAGGAGGTACAGTCTGGGGAGAGGACCACATGCCAGACAGAGAGGCCTGGAGGACCCTGGACCTGAGG
Source organism: Darevskia mixta (assembly GCA_034641385.1). NCBI lineage: Eukaryota > Metazoa > Chordata > Lepidosauria > Squamata > Lacertidae > Darevskia > Darevskia mixta. Next base: position 19,655,800 of record JAWWNH010000001.1, read on the forward strand.
CTCTTCACCCCTGCTTTGCATGGTCGTACCTCCATTACTAATTTTTAACATAATAAACTATTAAACTTTAAAGCTCTGCTTTCAGTTTCATTATTCCACACTGAATATCACAAAGTGTCATCCACAGAGATAAATATCCCCACTTTATTGTAACTAGGCTATCTGGCTTTTTAGACCAAATACCACAAAGTTAAGCCCTTATATTAAATATTATTAAACCGTGTCCTTTGATGAGGCACAAGAAAAGTGGTCATTCTAGAAATGCACATGATGAGGTAACATAAGTGTTTACAACTCCTCTCTGGTGCAGCTGCACAAGGCCTGCTATAAATGAAGACTTTAATCTCAGATCTGAAACTTGAGGACAATTTGCATAACAATGCCAAACTAAGTTAATCAACCTGCATCAAACACTTCAGTTACCATGACAAAAGGTTTGTTTTAACTCAAATAACCCGCAAGAAAAATGGACTGAGGATAGCCTGTTATCCTCAGACTTAGTTGTAAGCATGGTAGATCCTTCCTGGATCCATTTAACTGGACCCAGTTACTTTGTTCTCAGGAGTTCAGTTCCCAGCCAACTCCGTTCCAGTTGTGTGTCACAGCATACAGGTGATCTACAAGGACAGTAGCTCCATAGCTAAGCCCATGTGTTGCATACAGAGGTTCCCATTCGAAGCCCTGGCAGCTCCAGGTAGGGCTGGGAAAATCTCCTGTCTGACAGGTATCTGAAGAAGTGTGCATGCACACGAAAGCTCATACCAAGAACAAACTTAGTTGGTCTCTAAGGTGCTACTGGAAGGAATTTTTTTATTTTGTTTCCTTTAAAAGCAGGCCAGTTAAATTCCCACTCATTCCTTGAAGAAACCGACTCTTCTGGTTTGCTGTGGTTTTGGCATCCATGATTACACCAGGGCCGCTCTACATGCCTTGGAGGACTCTACTCTATGACCACCAAAGCGCGGGGAAACTGAAGGTGGCTGCAGGACTGTCGAGGCTCTTTGCCACTCGGCCTCAGGCGGACTTTTAGACATGCTTGGCTATTCCCTTGCTCGGCAGGACGTCAGTGCCGTTAGCGGCCGGGTGGCAGGGCGAAATAAGAGGTGCGCGCAACCTTTCCCACTCCGGAGGTGCAACGGGGGGAGCTCTTCATCTGTGGTATTTCTGTCTGCCATGAGGCTGTTGGCGGTGTTTGAGGGGGGAAGGGGCAGGTGTGGCGGCTCCTCGGCCCCCTGCTGAGGGAGAGCCTGAGCTCCAGGCCCCCCGGAGACAGGGAGGGAAGCTTCGCCTTCCTTTGGGATTCTCCCCTCGCTCGGTCCTCCCTGCGCCCCCTCGGAAGCCTCGCTCAAGGGCCGCAGAGTTTTCCTTCTCTGGAAATAGAGATGCGCAGCAGGGCTGCAATCTCTTTATTTTAAAACAAAAGGGGCCTCAGGAGCAAACTTAGCCCGGCTGTGTCTTTTTTCTAGGCTGCCTGTCTGCCCCACAAATGCCCTCCCGAGGGACACGCGCGCTCGCCTCCCTCTTTCATTCATCTCCCGCCCTGCGCGCTCGCGGCCGCCCCGCGCCCCGAGCTTCTCCCGCAGCCCCGGCTGCTCCCCGGCTAAGCCCGCCCGGCTCCCCCGGGGGAGAACTCACTGAAGAACAGCCTGTAGCCGAGGCTGTTGGGGCAGCCGCGCTCCTCCACGCTATAGCCGGCCATGCTGCGCCCGACCGGCTCGCCCGGCAGACGGCAGAAGGAGAGCGACTTCCCCTGCACTGCACTCCTCCGATTTTCATCATCCTCCCCACGCCGCGCCGGCTCGGCCCTGCACTGCGCATGCCGGTTGCCTCCAAAAGCTCGCGCCTGCGCCCTTCCCGAGTTCCCAACGGCGCTCGCTCACTCCGCCTCCGCTCCTTCTGTAGAGAGCTGCAGGGCGCGCGCGGCCTGAATGGAGCTTTGCGAGACCGGCGTGGGGCTGTTTTGCGCCCCCTCCATTCCGGCGCTCTAGGCAGCTGCCTAAATGGAGGCACCGGCCCTGGGGGGGAGGGAGAGCGGAGCCGCGGCAACGGTGTTAAAGAGCCACATGCGGCTCCGGAGCCGCGGGTTGCCGACCCCTGATCTAGGCTGTCTCACCTCCCCACCTGGTGTGTGAAGGAAACATATTGTACTCCCTTGCTTTTTGCATTAATCTGGGGGTTGTGATTATTTTCACTTCCAGAAAAACACAATGGCAGCTAAAGTTTGGTATTGGCTTACTGAGTATGGTATGAGTGGGGGTGGGGTGGGGTGGGAAGCCCGTGATGTCCAATTCAGAAGTAACACTAAGCCAGGAATCGCTAGCGAGGAGGATATATAATTGCATTCTGAAGTATGCTTTGCTGTCAGAAGACTGTTTTATAGTGATGTGCAAACTGGGCCACCGTTGTGAGGTGACAGATTGAATTTGGAGGAATATTCCAGACACCACATTCCAGTAGTGGATGGAGCAAGGGATGTGACTCTTACTTTTGTACTGTTGGTTACATTCCAAAATTTCTTCATCGAAAAGTCAGGTATTTTTACACATACACAGCTCCAAACACTCAAGAAGTATTATCACAGTTCATTCCAACCAGGCAAAAGTACTCAAGAAGGGCATCACACTGGGCTCATTCATTCTTTCATTCATTAAAAATATACACACTTGAAGCTGTTTACAAAAGATATAATAGTGCATCCCTACTTTAAAACATGCAAAAGTTAAAATACTAAAACAGATTTAAATTACCTCAATTTTCTAAGCATGTCTAACAGGTGTTCTTCATGCTGCTGGAAAGTTTTTTGATCCAGCAGAGGCTCTTGTCACCAGAACAGGATGGAGAGCTACTTTCACCAATTTCCTGTTTCCATACTGTTCCAAAGGGTCTCTCTCCCATTCTTGAGCATATTTAGAGGGCTGGGGAAGGGGAATCTCATCTGTCAGTGAAATGGGAAGGGACATCCAAGTTACATGAACACTGGTCAAGATACATGAACACTGCTGTTAAGAATGTTTGCTCTTAACTAGGTGCTATGTTATATCTTAACCAGTATGTTAACCAATATGTTGAAAATGTTTGCTCTTAACCTTCCTGAGCCAGGGGATATTCTCTGGACCCCGGAATTGTTTTAGCAAACCTGAATTACTTCCTGATCCATGTATTCCACTGGACAGTGGCAGCAGTTCTGCTGCTTACGCTCTTGGATGAAATGATTGTATCAACCCATTCCAGTATGACTTAAGCCCTTGCTTTGGGGGACAAAGTACCTGGCAGTGTTAGAAACTGATATGAAAGCTAGGAGCTAAATGGCAGCTTAAATCTAGGTTATGGGTGCTGCAACGGAATGTCTAGGTGTACTTTTTTATTACAAGAATACAATGCCGATTGTGAATTAACTGCAGCTAAAATCTTATATTCATTTTTTGCATAGTCTAGTCCATATCTGAAGACTGCAATAAAAAATAAATAAATACATAAATCCATACTTCCCCTGTCTGCCCCCCTAATAGTCTTATGAGGTCCATTCTCCATTCCTCAGAGAGTGGCTGGAAGTGGGGAGGCAGAAAAAGGCCATCCTTTTGTTCCAGCAGTGGCAATTTTAACAGTAATCTGAAATCTTAGGCACAGTACTGCTCCCATAGCTCAGAAACTGCTCTCATTAATGAAATTCCCTGTCGCAGAATGCACCTAGAACAATGAGAGTTTCGAACTCTGGTACCTGGATGCACTCATGGACTGTGTGAGTGCTAATAACTTGTGACCATATCCTGACAAGATGGAGGCCCTATGGCTGAGTGGTTCCCAGCTCAGACAATTAGGTTGTGTACCAACTTTCTATAGGGTTATATTCCCTCTGAAGAAGCAGGTGTATGTATTAAAGGTGCTGCTAGGTACACTTCTGTGTTTGGAGCACTTGGCACACCAACTGCAGTTGGTGCCAACTATGGCTGTCCCTAGACAGGACTAGTGTTGGTAACCTGAGTAGACTATTGTAATGTACTACATGTGAGGCTACCCTTACACTTGGTTCAGAAGTTGCAACTAGTGTAAAATACAGTTGCTGGGTTGCTTAGTGTGACACCCAGCTTTACAGTATTGCAGTAGTTTTGAAAAAGTTGTGCAGGCTGCCTATTAGGTACTGAGCCAGGTTTTGTTGTTGGCATTTAAAGTCCTAAACCAATTTGCTACTGATTCGGTTCAACTTGTGTTAATTCTCAAAGCCCTAAACTGCCTTAAAGACCATTTGACCCCCATGTGTTCTACCTCAGTCACTGACATCCTGTAATGGGGCACTTCTTGTGATTCCCCACACCCTTGGAATCTGGTTGGACTTTACTAGGGTGTCAGTAGAGGTTTAGCAGGAATCTAGTATGCCTTTTCTTTTAACAAAGTGGTATTTATGGGTGTTTTGTATGGTATATATGACTTTCATTTTTTATAAATTTTATAATTTTTTATAAGTTTTATAAAAAAAATTTAAAAAAACAACAACAACTTGAGACCAAGATACCTTGCAGACAGTCTTCTCCAATACACACCAAGCCAGTGTTGAAAATCTTTTGGGGAAACCTTGCTGGTCATTCCACGACCAGTGAGTTGTCCCTTGAAAGCAGTGTAAAAGTGGGCCTTCCCAGCAAAAGCTTCACCCTTTGGAATACCTCCCCTTGGGTAACTCATGAAGTGGAGAGAATAATGATTTTTAAACAGCTTATTAAAATTTAGGTTTACTCAAGCTCTCCTAGATTCTGACTCCTACATTTTTTGTCTTGTTTTGTACTCTGCTCAGTTTTATTTGTAATATACAGTTGTGCTTTTATCTTATTTTTAATAAATCTATTGAAAGATATTGCATTTTTATTGTTACTGTATTTTATTGTAAATTACTTAGAGATATTTGTTATTTTAAGTGGTATAAATGTGTACACACACACACTTTTAATGGTCAAGGGTCAAGTCTTAACTTGAATGGGAAAGGCAAATTAGGCTCCGTTCCCTATGGCAGGGGAAATAATTTAGCATTTTGCTTATAACAAATTCCATGTTTGTGGTTTAACACTTAAATAAAGTAGATCTTTTCTGGGTTTTTTATTCCCTCCTATACATTCCCAGTGGTCCCAGCTGGGAGATAGAGTTCTAGCCTGAAGGGAAGGCGTGTTCTAGGCACTTGTGGCAAGGTCCTGTACCACCACTTCCACATTAAGGTTCAGTAAGTAAAGTAAAGTAAAGAAGAGGCCAGGTTTCATTAAGGAAAGGTGAGACATAAGCGGATAGGTCATGATTATTAGCAAAGTCAGGCAAGCTGCAGTCAAGGCCAAAAGGTGAAGAAGCAAAATGGGTATAGCACCCTGGATAGCTCCAAGTTGAGCCAAGGCTGGAAGGCAAACTTGAATGTTATTCAGACAACCGGCAAACCCTGGCTGAGCCTTTAGTACCGGTAATACTGTACATCTAGGCCAACCCCTGATTAGTAGAGCCTTTTGCCTTAAAGGTGTCAAACCTGCTTTAGGAGCCACTGACTGGTGGTTTGAGGGAGGCACAGGCTCAGGTTCTATGATTGCCTCTGAGGTGGAATCTCAGAAGGGCAGTATATGCTCCTCAATTCCTAACCTTATTACACTTTATAAATTAGTCTCTTAATAGGCATAAGATAAGTTGCATGTAAATTTGTGCCATTGTAAATGGTGCGTAATTTCTTATTCATGTGCATATTTATTTATTTATTTATTTATAGTATTTATATCCCACCCTTCAGCCAAAAAGCCTCCTAGAGTGGCTTATGTAAAATCAGTTAAAACAAGATAGTCCCTGCCTGTAAGCCTGCAGTCGCAAGACATGACACACAAGAAAAAAGGGGCAGGGTAGAAAGAAGAAAGTAAACTTAGCCACCAATTATAAAGCATTATAATAATAATAAGCTGAATAATAATAATAAGCTGAAACAAGTTCAGGAGAGTCTTGCTTCTCTCTTTCCCATTGAATTGTCTATTGAGTTTCTCATGACAAATTACAAATTTGACTGATAGAGCGTTAACAGTGTGCAGTATATAGAATGGAGGAGGGCACAGCTGACCACAGAAGTGAAGAGGAGCACTCCACTATGAAACATTTTGTTGAAAGTTCTGCTTGTTCTATTATGCAGTTAGCCTCTGAGTATCCATGTTTTGCAAAGGTTGCTTTTGTATGATGATATATCATTCATAAGAGTTTTATTCAGAGCATAATAGAACAAACTGATTTGAAATTGAATGTTATTTTCAGGAATAGATAGGGCATGTAATTAATGTGTGAGCTTCAGATATTACCACCCTCGGGGCCTGGTGCTGAAGGACAGCCTCTAAATCTACTATGTAGATACAATAAATAAATGCACATTAATTGGGGAGTAATGGTTTTCAGAACTAGAAAGCATTTCTTTCTTACACTTTCGTATAGTGGCTATATTTCATTCTGCCATTTTAACTTACAATGCAAACATTAAACTTTCAGTTTCAGAAATTTGCCCCTTGAAACTAAACATAGTACTGTATTAACAATTCCTTGTTTTAACAGTTTGGGAAGTGAAGGTTGACTAAAAGCAAAAGTTTTTGAATTCCTCCTTAGCTGAGTGGGTGGTGAGCACGTATATGCAGACTGAGGTTATGATCCTTCACATCACACTTACCACGGTCTTAACATGGCCAGTAGATGGATGACACAAGCTTTTTCTTCCTTGAATTTATTTAATATTCTCATTTTTATAGAATGGCTTTAATTATTGATCCCCTCCCTCTGAAAGCAATGTGAGTTACATTTTTCCTCCAACCACTAGTCTCATTCAGTATAAGGTAACTATGTTTCACGCTAACCTAAGAGTCCACTTAAACATTCCTATAAGAAACTGATACCTGTCTTGGAAATTTCTTATCTGAAGCACAAGCACAGTGTGTGGTGCATGTGGTTAATGAAGATTTAAAAGAAATTATGGCAAATTTAGGATTGTCTTTTTGCAAAGGTGTTTATTATTTGAAGTATAAGAATTTAAGTGATGAAGCAGGCAGGCAACACATATTCTGTTGGGGGGAAATTCATAATGTATTTAGTACATTTTTGCTTTAAAATATTTGTGTACTGAAAAAAGAGAAAGATCTGATCCTCGTTGTGGATTTTAAAAAGTTAATCTTGATGCTTAGGAGTCTTCATGGACAGGGTAATCCTAATTCTGCCCCAGGATCTCTCGTGGGGTTGAGCCACTATCCCAGGGCCCCTCTCTAACAAATGGGTTGGTTTAGGATCCAGCAGTTCCTTTGCTGACCCTGTTTTTGAGGCGTTGCATGGTACAAGCTTTTTAATGTAATCAACTTGCAATCTATGTCTGCCTTAATAGTTTTCAGTTGTGTTGTGGAAAGTGAGCAGGGGCTTTTGCCCTTTACATCTTTCACACATCTGGAAAGTACATCATAAAATCTCTTCCCTTTTTCTTTGCCAAATATCTTCTCATTACAGCTGCCTTGTTTTTTAAAAAAATGCACAAAAGTAATTAACCCACTAATATGTTTACTAGTCCTCATGCCCACACATATTTATAGTATTTATGTGTGGTTTAACAAAAGAAGAAGAAAAATAGTTTCTATAAAGATTCCCTGCCTGCTTGCCTGCAGGGTATTCTTACTTGGCAAGGCAATGAGAGCAATCTTTCTCTAAAGTTTTGTTTTGTTTTTAATTGTAACGTGGGTTCATTGAAGAAGGATGAATGGGACATTCCCTTGAATATATATAATAGTTTAGTAAAAATATTTTTCTCATTTTAAGGAGAAGCATTATTGTCTATCTGACCTATTGAAATATTCTGAAATCAAGCTTTTTCCAAATTTTATTATTTTCAGCATGTTAAGGCAGGATATTGTGCTAGTTGTTTTTCTATAGTGCAGTAGTGACATCTAAACTACTACCTTCTTTTTAGGAACACCATTTGCAACGAGCTATCTCAGCACAGCAAGTCTTCAGAGAAAAGAAAGAGAACATGGTTATTCCAGTTCCTGAAGCAGAAAGTAATGTCAACTATTACAATCGTCTATACAAAGGAGAGTTTAAACAGCCAAAACAGTTCATTCATATCCAACGTAAGTTCACTGTTACTTTTTTCCCCTTTTGCATTAAATGTCAAAGCCACTGAGTGGCTGCTGACAAAAGATGTGCAGTAGTACTTTCAGGTTGAAGAAGTAATGTAATTTCCTCAATCTGTGAGAAAAGTAGGAAGGCCTTTTGGGAACTAGCCATTTTTCTATATTTATTTTGTGGATGAGATTCTAGATTATCTTGCATATAATTCACATCGGCAGAAACAATTCGGCTTCTTATTACTGATGAGGACAGAAATAGTAAAAAGGTGCAAAACCATTTTCTGTAGTTCAGAATTATGGCTTTATCCAAACAAATACACAATAGCATGTGTCCAAGTCATTCATAGAGATCCTGCTTTGGGGTCTTCAATGATGTGAGGTAGGTGTGGACCAAGAATAGGGCATTTTTAATGGTGGCACCTTGGCTCTGGCATTTGTCCAGATCTTTTAGCTTCAGCTTGCTGGCCACCCATTTGGGAATCTTGAATCCAGTATTTCACCCTTAGTGGGAACAAAGGGTTATATGGATCCAGTCATTTGCCAGGTATTGTGTTTGGGATTAGAACAATCCATTCAGTATAGGCTTTACCATGGCATCTCTTACTGACAGATGCAGGGGATGAACAGAATGACAGTTTTCATTATGCCCTTTCTGTGAATTTCTTGGGGGAGTGGTGCTGTTGTTTGGTGCTGATTATTTAGGTTCGTAGGCATCTATTTATTATATCAAGCTTTTCTAGACAAAGTATGTTTTTTAAAGATTTCAATGCATGTTTCAAATCTCACTTCTTCCCCACAGAACACTTTTTATTGAATATGGCGCTTAAAAATATTTGTGCCCAGAAATAAAAAATATTTCACCAAGGAAGAGCTGATGCTTGAAATGTGCATCAGGATCCTTTTATAACAGATGTGAGGAAGCTTTGGCCTCTTTGATTGTTGAACTACAACTCCCATCATCCCTGGTCATTGACCATGCTTGCTGGGGCTGATGGGAGTTGTACTTCAAGAATATCTGGAAGGGAAAAGGTGCCCCACCCCCACCCCCCAATTTATAACTACTGTTTTGTGCAATTCTGGGTTTTTTTTCTGTCTTAGTATTTTGTATACTTGCTACTTCAAGATTGTGGATGAACTTCTTGTTTGTTGCATGCTCTTGAACACTTATGGACAAGTTAAGTTTATGCCTAGTGTGAGAGGTTAGCATAATGTGAACTGTATTGGAGATAAAAACAGTTACTACTAGAGAAAGAAAAATAAATATGAACCTTAACTTCATACTGGTAGAATTGGAATAATCTTGATTATTACCTTATTCAGTCTTCTGCAGTAGAAGGATTAAGTTATCTCTGATAGGTGATAATCTAACCTCCTTTTAAAAATAATCATGGAAGAAGAAAGTGAGATTTATTTATATCATCCAGCTGTTGTTGAGGTTATGAAAACCTTCCAAACAAGTAAATGCCAATGTTTGAATGATAAGGGTGGCTGATTGTGAAAGCCCATTCATTTCTGCTTTAGAAGGTTTTTTGGGGTTCTAATTTGATTAAAATTGAAGGCATCCAAGGATAGGGCTTGTAGATTTCATAAGGGCTCCCTCCTTTTTTTGCCATTGTAATCTGAGAACTGGTATTTGGAAAAAGTGTCCGGCTATCCTTTAAGACATTAAAGGGTGTTAATGCCATTAAGATAGGGTGTTTTAACACATATTATGTGGTAGGATAGGAAAGCTATCATCTTACATTAGGGGAAAGTTTTTCCAAGTTGTGCTCTGTTCTATTTTATTCTTTAAATCTTGTTAGTTTAATAGTTCCCAAATTATTTTGCCTTTCTTTGTATTGTGCACAGTAGGTCACTTCTTTGAGTCAGCTGGAGCCATATTTTCTGTAGGTATCTTTCAGCAGCACAGATATTCTGTTCTTATGGTGTACTGAACCTGATCTTCTGTATTGTCTATGGTGGAAGAGGAAGTTTTCCAATAAACAAGTCCTGCCTTTTGAGAGCAGCTGTTTGAACTAGTTGGCATTTTATTCATTTTCAGCTGATTGTTGTTAGTATGCATATGTCCATTTCACATGGTATTTTAAAGTATGTTTCTGTCCCCTTTTTATTTCAGCTTTCAATCTGGACAATGAGCAACCTGATTATGATATGGACTCAGAAGATGAGACATTATTAAATAGGCTCAACCGGAAGATGGAAATCAAACCACTGCAGTTTGAAATTATGATAGACAGGCTTGAGAAAGCTAGTTCTAATCAGGTATTACGGTTTCCAAAGCACTATTCATCTAAGATTTCACTAATAAAGTTGAATTTTGATAAGAGTTCCTTAATGTGAATGTCTTTATTTATTTTTACTATTTATTTTGTTGGGAGTTGCCCAGAGTGGCTGGGGCAACCCAGTCAGATGGGTGGCATATAAAATTTTTTTTATTGATTGATTTATATCTTATTAGTAAAGCCTTAAGCTTTACTAGTCTATGGAGTTTTCCTTTATCTGTTACCAGTTCCTCTTCCTTGTTGGGAGGTTGTATTGAATGCCTATCTCAGCTGTGGGGGGATAAGGCCCTCTGTGCCTCTCATTTAATGTTGCATGGAGGGTCCTTAAGGACAGTAGTTACATGGTTTGTGGGTTGCTTGAGTCATGCCTAGGTGCAAAATCCAGGAGGTGAGCAGAAAATTACTTTAGCTAGGATTTGCTAATGCTGCTGTAGAAAGGACCACAGCATGCCTTTTGTCAAGCTAAAAGCTTTTCTCCAATTTAAAGAAAAACATGACACGTCAATTTACACAATAGACTATAAATCCTTAGTTTCATTATATTGTCAAAAAAGTATTCATTTTAAGCTTTCCAATTTTTTCTTACTGATATTTCTTTATTTAGAAATTTCACTTACACCTTGTGATTTACAAAAATCTAAATCACAGTATCATAAACAATCATTCAGTTAAAATATTTTAAAAAATACAATAGAGGCAGGTATTGTGCAAGGTTAAAATATAACTTTTAAACAAAACAAAGCATCAAGTACAAAGCAAGGCAAAGGCCTGCCGAAATGAAAATGTCTTTACCAACTGATGAAAGAAAAGAGAGGAGACTGTTATTCTTCACAGGGCAATATGTTCTACAGTGCTGATGCAAAATTTTGCTCAGTGCTGTGTTCCAACGAATTCAGAAGCACAGCAGAGCTATAATATAGGCAGCATGAAGGTCACCTGAACCTCACCAAACCATATTCAAACTTGAATTAAAGTTTTATCTATACTTTGAGGAATCATTCTATATTTGCGTATTCTTCTGTGGTCCCAACAACAGTTTTAGAAATGCCTAGTGAACGAGTGTAATAAAAATATTTTACAGTGGTCTCTCGACTTACGAGTGACCCGACTTCGAATTTTTTTCTCCCAATGCATTCCTATGGGGACTCGACTTACGATTTCTTTGACGTACGACGGTCCCTTCGGAACGCATTACCTTTGTGAGTCGAGGGACCACTGTACATCTTCTTGGAGCACTAACTGCTATTCTGTTATATGAGCCTTAACAATTTAGACAAATGGGTTAGAGCCAACAAAAACTAGAGAGCTTTGGAGCCATTCTATTCATAACCTGGAACTGGGAAATTTTTTTGTTGTTTCAAGTGAAGTGCAACCTTGGTTCTCGAATGCCTTGGTACTCAAACATTTTGGCTCCCGAATGCCGAAAACCTGGAAGTAAGCATTCCGGTTTTCAAACGTTTTTTTGAAAGCCGGAATGTCTGATGCAGCTGTTGGCTATTGTTTGCAGAGCTCCTGCGCTGATTGGAAGCCACACCTTGGTTTTCAAACGTTTTGGAAGTCGAACGGACTTCTGGAACGGATTATGTTCAAGAACTAAGGTACCACTGTACTTCAATTGGCTGGTTAAATAGTATAGAGCAGACTCTGTCATAATTGATGCTAGGATCACATTTCTTCTGGAAGGGGGGACTTGACCATAGAAATCATACAGTGTCATCTTCTAAAGTGTAAATAAGATAGCAACTAATGTAAACTTCAGATACTGTCCAAATAATGATAGTTAATTGATCATTTTTGTGTGTGTGAAGAAAATGAGGCTGTGAAAGAGCATGGAACAACTTAGAGATTTGTGCTGAATATTGGTTCATTTTGACTCTGTGTATTCTTCCAAACTGCCAAAAGTTCAGTCTTCCATTCTCAGGCACTGGATGGCATTAAACCTAATCCAGCAGAGCATGTGCAGGATCCCAGAATAAGCATTTGAACATGTGGAACTGGAAAGTTGCCCATGAAATATGTTTCAAATAGGAAAAGTAGCTGATAGTAATAGTTTCTGTGTAGGTGCTATTAAAACATTATTGGCTGAAAAGCAAGGTCTTCCAACGAAGTAGTTAACTTCATTAAGTGATCAGTTTTCATTTCAAAGAAATAGTTGTTTGTGCAAACAAAGAACAATAGAGCTCAAATGTCTTGAGCTCAAATATATAGAACAAATGTGTAACTTGTGTCAAAAGTAGCTTTACATTTTCAGGCATATAAGCATAATGGAGAGGTTGTTCTGTTTAGTTGATGTCTGGGTATCCAGTTACTATTCTCAAAATCTCAAAAAGTGAAATAAAAGATTTTTATAAAATCCTTGATATTGTTATAATTAGCGTTGTTATCAGATGTGCCTGAAGCCAATGAACCTTGACAGAATTTAAGAACCAGTTCAACCTGCCACACCATAAAAAGTTACTTGTAAAGTGGTGCAGCTTTAAGAGTGCAGTCTGTGCCTGCATATGCAATAGCTTTACAAACAAACTTACAGTAAACTCAAGCAATTTTTAATGTAAGGTAACTGCAAACCATGAGACTTAATTCCTGGTTCATATGACACAACAAGCCAACATTCATTGAAAATGAAACTAATCTCCACAGAAGTCCTCATCCCACTAAACAGGAGGAATAGAGGGAAGGGTGGAGTGGGCAAGCCATGGTTTAGCATTATTTGTGAACACAGCCAATATCTTAAAAAGCTTTGTTGTTGTTTAGTCTTTTAGTTGTGTCCGACTCTTCTTGATCCCATGTATCAGAGCACGCCAGGCACTCCTGTCTTCCACTGCCTCCTGCAGTTTGGTCAGACTCATGTTGGTAGCTTTGAGAACACTGTCCAACCATCTCGTCCTCTGTCGTCCCCTTCTCCTTGTGCCCTCAATCTTTCCCAGCATCAGGGTCTTTTCTAGGGAGTCTTCTCTTCTCATGAGGTGGCCAAAGTATTGGAGCCTCAGCTTCAGGATCTGTCCTTCCAGTGAGCAGTCAGGGCTGATTTCCTTCAGAATGGATAGGTTGGATCTTCTTGTAGTCCATGGGACTCTCCAGCACCATAATTCAAAAGCATCAATTCTTTGGTGATCAGCCTTCTTTATGGTCCAGCTCTCACTTCCACACATCACTACTGGGAAAACCATACCTTTAACTATACAGACCTTTAAAAAGCAGTGGTTCACAATTAGCTAAGTACTATGGACCCCATGTTTTTCAAAAGCCAAGCCATGGACCCTCTACTTTTTTGGGGGGAAATTCTTTGGTAATTTTTGTTATGTGAATGGTGCTAAGGACCCCCTGGGTGAGTTACACAAACCCCCGAGGGTCCGTGGACCCCCAGTTGGGAATCACTGTTGTTGAGTGTTTTCAGAGGAGGAAACCTAACAAGAGTAGTCCCAGAATGTCAAACTCTTTTACTTTACCAAACATATGTATTTCTGGAAACACCTGGGATTACAACGTGCAGCTCTTAGGAGCACTTAGGAATGTCTATAGTACATCACAGTGCATCAGAAATTAGTATTTTGAGACCTATAGGGTAACTTTTGTAAAGACTCAGAATTGCAGGGTAATGTGGTCTGAAGCATCATCATGTTTCTCTAAAGTACTTGTCTCAATCCAGCAAAAGTTAGTTGCACTCAAGTCCCATTAAAGTCTGTGAGGCAAAGTAGTTACAGCTAACTTAAGCCCCATTAATTTTAATGGGAGATAAGTGTGACTACTTTTAGTTAGAATAGGGCCGCTGGGTGTTGATATCCTTATTTTGACTACGAAAGAAGGCTTTCTGAAACTTGTTTCCTGCGGCTGTGAGCTGTTCTCATTCTTCTTTATGATAAAATATCCCTTTTACCCTAGTTCTTTAGTTTTATACATCAATCCCACCAAAATCTAATCATTCCTATCCTTATGGTCATTGTGAGGCAAGGAAAAAAGCTTAGCAGCCTAGATTCCACAGCACTAAAGTTCAGTAATTTTATCTATGTAAAGATGAACTGACATTTTCCAGTTAAAGGTAGATAGCCGTGTTGGTCTGTCATAGTCAAAACAAAATAAAATTAAAAAAAATTTAATTTTTTTTTCTTCCAGTAGCACCTTAGAGACCAACTAAGTTTGTTCTTGGTATGAGCTTTCGTGTGCATGCACACTTCTTCAGATACCCATTTTCCAGTTTGCTTTTCCTCCTTTAGTTGAATAAAAACTTGTTTTCATTGGGTGCTCCTAAGGACTGAGTGAAGAAAATATGTAGATCATTTTAAATACCTAATAGAACTTACTAGCTTATTTGTTTTGTTGCTTGGAATGGAGAGACCATTCACTCAAGGAGCGTAGACAGAACTCAGGCAATTCCAGTGTAGCTCAGGGGTGGTCCGGATCTGTATTCCCTGGAACAACTCTGTTCTTCTGTTCTTCAGAGAAATTGGTAGGTTTGCCAGGGTCCAGATTATGGAAATGGCGAGAAGAGAAATTATAGATTTATTTTGACACAAGTGTAGGCATCATTTTAGCCTTTAATCGTTTAGCAAGATATGCTTGTTGAGGTATGAAATATTTTGATTTTGATCAACCCAAATCACCTGAAGGAACCTCCTAGTTTCTATTGCTATATTGACAGTATGGAAAGATAATGTGCACCTGCAGCCAAAATAACTGTCTGCTGCTACAGAGGAAGTAAATGATACAGACACTGCATTTCAGACACCGATGAATAATTAGTAGTATTAAAGAAGTATTTCGTCATAAAATGTCTGATGTCTAATTTTTGTGTAACAGGTCTTTTATTTTTTGGAGCTCTAAAGTCATGCCACATTGCTCTCTTCACACCTTGCAGTACCGATTGTATGAAGAAACCAAATTTCTAATAGCTAATACATTGTAGAGGATTGTGTGTTACATTTCCTCTTCAAAATTTTCATCTTGGATTATTGTTAAGAACAACTTTTAAAATAATTCCTTGTGTTACACAACAATGTTTTTATATCTTTTCCAGCTTGTAACACTTCAGGAAGCTAAGTTGCTGCTAAATGAGGATGATTACCTTATTAAGGCTGTCTATGACTACTGGGTAAGAAAACGTAAGAACTGCAGAGGGCCTTCCCTCATCCCCCAAATCAAGCAAGAAAAAAGAGATGGCTCCACCAACAATGATCCATACGTGGCTTTTCGGAGGAGAACAGAGAAAATGCAGACAAGAAAGGTAACTCAGTTCTGCGGTTTTTCAAACTGCTATTTTCCAAAGGTTAAATGTCACAAATTCTTTGTCTTATTAAGGATAAAAGGTGAAAATGTTGCATTGTCTGCTAAAATCTGTTTACCTAACTCATAATCAAGATGATAGTAAGGAAGTTTTTAAGTAATTATTAGCTAGAATATTAATAAAATAAAGATCATGGGACTATAATCACATTCTCATTCTAATTTTTGGAGTCCTATAGCCACCATGAATGCAGTGTGCCTTCAAAGTGGATCCTAATTTACAATTTTTGGTTCAAGACTTTAGCTTCCCTTCTCTTGTCACTTTCTGCAGTCCAATCTTTAGTATGATTCAGTCTCATTTCCTTGGATTTTGGATGCCCGGATCTCTGTATCTTATTAGACACAGATGATTATGTTAAAAGATGTAACTTTGTTTAATTTGATTTCTGTCATTTGTTTTTGCATTTTGGAAATAAATAAATATTCTATAGGCCAGTTGTAAATGTTTCCTTTTTAGGGAGTAGCTTGAGCAAATAGTGGCTTTTCAGTTTTAGATGACACTATTTAAGAGTCATCTCAATTTGGCTTTAGGCCAGTTCCAGCTTGGAACTGAAACCTTATGGGATGACATTTGCTGGAAGAAGGATGGAGACGTGTGACCATGCTAATTTTCTTGGACTGTTTAGGGGTCATGGACTAGTGTCCTTTGAGATTCACTGGCTGAGCTTGATATTGAGAACCACTGTGCTCTGGTGTTTCTGTTCCTACTTGGCAGATTCCTTCCAGAAGGTGATGCTGGGGGACTGCTCTGTGCCATGGCAATTATATTATGGACTATCACTGTCTGTATCATTCTCTGTGCTATTTAACTTCTATATGACATTGTTGGGGGAAACCATTTGGAAATTTGGGCTGAGATGTCACCAGGGCATTGCTGACATTTGGCTTACTTCCTTTTCATCTAACTTGGGTAAGGCAGTAGAAGTCTTGAACCAAGTGCCTAAAGTCATGGACTCAATTCAGGCAAGGCATAGGCTCTGTGGATGTTTCTGACTGGGGAGGTGAAGTTTACCTTGTTCTGGATGACTGTTGTGGAAGCAGAATGCTACCTGAACATAATTTGGACCCAACTTTAAATGTCAGTGGTTCAATGTAAAGTGCAATTATTTAAACTCCGTACAACTACATTTACGTATACGCTTTTTACTATTAATATTTTTTCCCCAACAGAACCGAAAGAATGATGAAGCCTCTTATGAGAAAATGCTGAAATTAAGAAGAGAGTTTAGTAGAGCCATAACAATTTTAGAGATGATTAAGAGACGAGAGAAAACAAAACGAGAGTTGTTACATTTGACATTGGAAGTTGTGGAGAAAAGGTAATTTTTTCTTCCATTCTTGTTAAAGAGGTTCCACTTGAATTCCATAAAATAATATGTTTTAGTTGAAGTGCAGTGATTAGCGAATATAGTATGTTTGGTGGAATGTTGCACTTGGCACATGGGGTGTTCTATCCTATATCAAACATATCCTCTGTTCTGAGTTTGTAAATAGGAAGCAATGATGACCTGCCTTGCAGGGTTCCTGTGACAATAAATAAAGACAACATATTTTAAAGCACTTGACATCTTTAAAGTATTTCATCAATGATTAGCAATAATTATTTTTCTTTTTTGTTAAGATACCATTTGGGTGATTATGGAGGTGAAATACTTAACGAAGTCAAACTTAATACAACTGAAAAGGAGATGAACACCACTCCAGCAGCTCTTCATAATGGAAATCATCACAAGGTTCAAGAATGTAAAGCTAAGGTAAATGACTTGCATCACCATTATTTACCCAGGATACATTGCCCTCTTTGTAATGTGCAAAGTGTGATGTATATGCAGTAATAATTATTTTCTATAATGTTGGCAGAAGAAAGCAGAAATAAAAATCTATCTTAAGTTGTATGTACATCCGATACCAATACCTGATGTATGCAGTCAGCTGTACATCTTTTTTTCATTTTAGCAGTTCAAAAATCAATAGCACAGGAGCTGGGAAGGTTTGCTGTGCTTCTTGGTTTATGCAACTAATTAGAAAAGGCTATATTTCTAGTTGTATATGAAACCATTTGGTGGAGGCATTGCTGCATTTTAGAATGCTTTCAAGTTACAGAGGTCAAGAACATAAAAATTGCTTCTTCCTTTAGTCCTCTTACAAGAGATAACTGCAGATTAAAGCTTTTTTGGCAGTTAATTTTGGGTAATTTATCCCGACACATTTTTTTTTTAAAAATTGCTTCATATTAGTAGATAAATAATCTTCCAGCATGGTCTTCAAATCACTGTAATGGTAACAGTTGCAATTACTTCATAGAGACTAATGCTCGCTGAGCTTTTAGAATTGGCTTATTTGCAGTACATATATTTTTAGAAAAGAACTAACCATTTTCAAATATTTTAAATCAAAAAGAACATATATCATTAAAACGTTTCTCTCTTGTATTTAACTTTGATGACATCTAGTGGTTATTACATTGTAGGCACCTATCACTGTTCGGTTTGGTTCATACTTGCCTTGTTCTCTGCTGCCACAAAGTAACAAACTTTGAGCAGGAAAAGGTGTGCAAGACACCAACTTTTTTAGAAATTTACTGAGTACTTTTAAACGTTATTGCAGAACACAGTAAAGGATACTGAATATTAGATGTGTGAGTTGTTGAATACTAAATTTTGTAAAAGAAATACTTGTTCAGAGTTATATAAACTTTATTCTTTAGGCAACCTGTTCATGAACAAAGCTGAACCATAGTGAGATTGGAAGGGTGGTGGAGGATATAGACTGTTTAATGAAATAAGAATAATTATTAACAAACGGGGGGGTTGTCCAAAATTTATTGTATACAACAGCATGCTCACCACTCATCTCTAAAAGAGGAAGTGTCTGATGTTGTCCGTCAAAAGAAGAAGTATCCAAAGAAGCCTAAAACTGAGAGTGTAATAAATCCTCAGCAACCCACTACTGAGCCTTTGCCTGTGATCAGTAAAAGTGATATCAAACAGTATGACTTCCACAGTTCAGATGAAGATGAATTTCCACAGGTAATACATGTCAACTAAGTTATAGTGACAGAGAGAAAAGGAAAAAGTTGTGCAAAATAGAAATATTTGTCACTTTAAAAAAAGTTTTTTAAAATACGTTGCCTTTTCACTATAGGTTTCTGTTGAAATGTCATGCCACAGTGACTGGGAACCAAAGGGCTATTTAGGCTTCTACAAAGTGCTTAGATGAGCCTGGTGCCCTTTTTGCGTTTGGGCAGCTCACACCTCCCAGGCTCTCAAGAACAGTTCTTAAACATAGTGTCTGTGGGATATGGGGGACTAATGGAGAAAAACAATTCTGCAGACCCTCAAGTTCACAAAACTTGCTTCACCGTTCCTTAGATGCTGGCTGATGGGAATTTATTTTATTTTATTAAGTTTCCAATAAATGAACTGCTAAAACTGAGCAAACTGAGTACTCGTCAGTTATAATAAGTTGGCATAATAGCGTGTTTTTAAATCAAACTGCTTTGGCTCCCTAGGTACCCTCACCGGTGTCTGAGCCAGAAGAAGAAAATGATCCTGATGGAGCAAGTGCATTCAGAAGGAGGGCAGGATGCCAGTATTATGCTGTAAGGATTCTTGGTGCTTGTTAAGACCTATCTAATTGATTAATGCAGAAGACAGACATTTGGTCAAAAGGAACATACTTCAGCCTTCCTCCTCATTTTCCTCTCTCATCCACCTTGGGTGTTTAAAAACAGACTTGATCTTCCTAAAATACTAAGCAATATCAGATTATGCCAGCTATAGCGTATCCAGTCAAGGCTGTCAAATGTACAGGAAGGGCTATACCTTGAGGAAATTGGGGCACACACAGAACCGCTAGCTTCACTTTAACTATTTCAGTATGCTTGAAAGGGTACGCCTGCCAAAAGAGGTGTGGCTGATGGCTACTAGGGGGCCTTTTCAGTGGTGACACTCCAGTTGTGGAATGCCTTTCTTAACGAGGCTCACTCAATGCCTTTGTTACAATCTTTAGTGCTTGGTGGAGGCCTTTTTTTTTCCCCAGGCTTTGCGGACTAAATCGTAATACTTTCTTGATCCTTTGGAATACTGTTACTTTGTTGTTGGTTTTATTCTTTTATGCTTTTCCTGTTTTGATTTTTCCATTTTGGAATTTCATGTCCTATTTCATTTTGTGTGTGTGTGTGTGTGTGTGTGTGTGTTGAAGGGATTAAAAAAACTCCTACTAATAGTGTCAGGAATGCACTAGTTTAGGTATATGGGACTACATTCCTTCGAAATATCTTACACAATAGCTTGAACCCTGCAAATCTAACCCTGTTACTTGTACACCTAATGTTTGTGTCCTCTTAGCAATTGTCTCACCCTTTACTTACATTGTATGATGTTTGTTTATAGCATTAAAAGCAATAGAGAGCAATAATTAAAATGAGAAATTAGTTTTATGAAAGTGTTCTGCTTTTTGCAGCCAAAATAATGTCAGGACCTTTACGTAAATAGTTCTATTCAAGTTTCATTTTCCCTTTCCCAAGAATGAAATCAAAATTATTCTTGTCTTGTCTTCTGCAGGCTCATTTGGACCAAACTAATTATTCTCATGAGAATTCAGAACTGGCAGAATTGGATAAGCTAAGGTATAGGCATTGCCTTACAACACTTACTGTTCCAAGAAGATGTATAGGATTTGCAAGAAGACGAGTTGGCAGGGGTGGAAGGTAAGAGAATTGCTAATTTTGTTGGTAAAATAACATACTATTTGCTTCCCTTTTCAGGGAAGCAAAACTCAAATGTATATTAATATTTTCTTTTCTTCTTCTTTTAAAACAGGGTGTTGATGGACCGGATATCCACAGAACATGATCCTGTCCTGAAACAGATTGACCCAGATATGCTAAACAGTTGCTCAAGCTCTTCCCAAAATGTAGACTTTTCTTCTAATTTTTCACGGACCAATGCTTCCAATAAACATTGTGAAAATAGACTTTCTCTTTCTGAAATACTAAGCAATATCAGATCGTGTCGACTGCAGTGTTTCCAACCACGGCTACTAAACATACAGGACAGTGATAGCGAAGAATGTACCTCAAGGAAACCAGGGCAGGCTGTGAATAATAAAAGAGTTTCTGCGCCATCTGTAGCTTTATTGAACACCAGCAAGAATGGCATATCAGGTAGGCAGAGATTTGCAATGTTGAACTTTAAATGCATATTTATCACCTTACACCTGGGACTTGGCTGAGGATTCTAGAAGAGAAAATAGTATGTGTATTGGGGGGTGTGGGGTGGGAAGAGAGAGATGTCATTGCAATAAAATAGAATCACAGTGTGTGTGCTTTACATACTTTTGTACAGATATTTTATTCCTTCATACAGTGGATGTGTAAAGAGCCATGCAGGGCAATGAATGATGTCCTGGACATCTTGTCCCTAAGATTACACTCCCCACCCACATAGATCATTTACTAATATTTGGTGTAACGGATTTAAACAGGAAACTAACATATGACTTGATTATACTGCTAGCACTAAGGCTGCACACTTAGTGGTGAGTAAGCTTTGGTGACATGTATAAATAAGGTCAGGCTACACAACAGAAGAAATTACAAGAAATTCATAAAGTCCATTATTTTTATTTTTGCATCGCGAAAACGGATTCATTACTTATAGCAGTTACAGCACAAGCAGCACCTTGATCCTTAATGCAACATGAAAGCTACCCTGTAACACACATACACAACTGATGATAATAAGTGAATTGACCACCATACGCTGCATCGCCCATGGACCAGACTTCGCACAACAGGTCAATTGTCAAATTCAAGTGATTGTGCACAGAAGACAAATAATATCTGTACCCTTTGAGGAGAAAACAGTCATTGCCAAGGATTGTACTACAAAATGATTCACACTTTCAAAAACAAGTTTTGCATCAGCAAGAGAAATTACTCTTGGCATAAGAATATTGATTTCTATAATTATTAGTTGTCTAACTCTTCATAAATTAGATACTTCAAAGAGAATGTTGCAATATTGTAGTCCAGAATTACTATCCCCATATTATAGGCTGGGTACTGAGACTAAAATAGTGATAGTTTACTTAAGTATACCCAGTGGGCTCCTGCCAGTGGGATTTGAAAACCTGCAGGAGTGGGATTGGCAAAGCTCATGATCACAACTGCGCTGCACCAGTTCTTTGTATATCAGAGTTTGAGTCAAAAATACGGTAATCCTTTTAAAGGTTGAGAGCACATGCGTGGAAGCCGAATGTGGTTCAGCTGCATTACTCTTCAGTAGCACAATGTTCCCTCCATGTTTCTTGTTTTGTTTTTCCATATTTTCTATGGAATATTAATGTGTTAGATGAGCCCCACCCTTTTCTATGGTCTCATGTATTTATGTCTATTTTTTCCAGTGTAAGTTATTTGGAGACCCTTTGGGTGACAAGCAGCTAATAAGTTTAATAAATAAATAAAAATAAGGTTGAATAGAGAAGCAGAAATAGTTTTGATACTTCATTCTGCCCTCATTTTTAAATGTGACTAGATGTGCAGTCTGGCACAAGAAAATGGCACAGCTTTTGAACAACTAGAATAGAAAGTTTTGTAAAATGGTACACATGAGGGGCATTCTGATAGCTAGTCAAAAATAGTCACAAATTGTGCTCAAGTCCTACTTATATCATAGTTTACCATAGTGCTTCTAATATTCATACAACCACACCATAGATACAGTAGCATTAAATGCACCTTCTGGGAGAGAAGCATCTAGTTTTTATATACAGAAAATACATTATATCCCCAACAAAAGAATAGTCTTGAGGGCATATGGATTTGTTGTTCCACCCTTCATATTGTGTAGAAAGGGTACAGCAATATTGTGTATCTGGTTGCCAGCCACCATCTAGAAATCATCTGCCCTGCAAAGCATTAATGAAATGTGATATCTTTGTGAAATCAGTAGCAATGATGGTGTCATCCTCAAGTTTAGTAACCAGCAAAGATCACCCCAGAGGTTGGATTAGTCCAAAATGTGTAGATATTTTTGAGGCAAATTATGATGTGTAATATGATATATGTGTGATGTGTTCTGCAGTCCTGTTTTATCTTGTTGTTGGGATCCATCCGTCTTGTGAGAAAATGGTGGAATGCCCCTTTGGGGGTGAAGTCTTAACTGTTGTGGCTGTAGAGACTGATACAGGAGAGACATGTTTTGTTGCAGGAGGGGTTGATGTTGCCAGCCTTCATGTCATGTTTGCAGACGTCTTTGTAACACAGAGTTGGTCTGCCAACAGGCCTGGTGCCTAAAACCAGCTCTACATAGAGCACGTCCTTGGGCATCCTGACATCTTCCATATTCTTGACATATTCCTGTTACTTGTGTTTTGGAAAGAATAGCAATTGCAGTATAAGGAACTAGTGGAACTTGTATTGTAAAAATGTTTTACTTTAACTTTTCAGAAATAATCTAGACCTCCTACTCTTGAGTTTCTGAAGGACTATATCATGCCAAGTTGTGTAACACAAAACCAATGTTATGTTCTCCACCAAATCTTTGTAATTTCCCTATAAATTAATAAAAAGCAACAGTAATCTATTGTTATCCTTAATAGAATGTTTCCAAAGTAAATATGGCCAGAAGAATCTATTTCAGTGAAGCTGGGGTGAAAAGCTATGTTAAGTGTTTTGGTTCTGGTGCTTAGGCACATGATACCTTTTATTCAGCTGTATGCAGAGGCACGTGAAATCTTTTATTCAACCATAAGACTAAGGTTCTGATGCTAAATGCCAAACACTTGAAGCTTACACTGAAGAGCTCAAGTAGCTTTCCATTCCCAAGTACAAGTCAAAACCATAATTGGGCTGAAATACTTGAAAAATTCCCTACAACTTCTGCTTTTTGCGCGTCCATTTGTTGGCATCAATTTAACCTAGGCCATAACCCCTTGAGTATATAGGGGGCATTTAATATTTGAAAGCCTGTTTTTCCGTCTCCTAAACTCCTTGGGGATTGATGTTAGTCTTGACCTGCTGTAGTAGAAAGGGGCTGCACAGCAGTAGAACGCAGCAAAGGCAAAAGCTGAGTTGCCCAACAAGTTTGTTAATAAGTTGTAAAACTTGGAAATTTTGTTTTTGCTTCATTGGCTTTGCCTTTTCTTCATTTGTGAGTTGTACTAGCTTTCAAGAAAACTATGGTGACTTCTAGAATAACAGTTATCTAAAATAATACATAGGGCAGGATCCAGTGGGTGGGTATACACCCACTAATGCAAGACATCAATCAGCGGAATAGGGATGGAGGCAATTTTCAGCAATTAATCTGCAGCCTCCCAAATTGCTGCCTTTCCTATACTACCAATGAATGGTTTTCCCATTTGATTGCACCCATAGCACAAAATATTTTTTTGTTGTTACTTTAAAACTCACACATGAACTTGAGCTTCAGCTTGGCCACTAATTGAACCATAAGTTACTCACACTAGGTTGCAATGAATTTGAATGATGAGATGACCACAAGCCACCATAAAACATTGCAAGGCATGCTTTTCACGTTATCATCATAAATTGAAATCAGGAAAGCATGTGCATTCATCCTTTGTAACACTAGTATATTTTAGTCACTTTTAGAAATATTAAATGACGATAAACAGTATGGCTATTTTCATCTACAAAGAAGTACTGTAATACCTGTGTAGTAACTGCCTTTTAATGTATGGGATGGGATGCACAAAGTTTTCCCTTTTGTCATGGGAATCTGTTGACCTGAAACACCCCTACCCATCATTTTGCTAGCCTTCATTGAGCAACTATCACAGGCATCCCCAACCTGCGGCCCTCCAAATGTTTTAGCCTACAACTCCCATGATCCCTAGCTAACAGGACCAGTGGTCAGGGATGATGGGAATTGTAGTCCAAAACATCTAGAGGGCCGAAGGTTGGGGGTGCCTGAACTATAGTGACTCACTTCATTAGTATGTCACTTCTAGCAAGATATTTCAAGTTTTCCAAACACAGAGACAAGTCATTCTCAACATTCCAAGGAAAAGGCACCATTTGCTCAGGAGACTTATTGATCCTTGGAATATTACAGAACCTGTTAATTGATGACCACTTGAGAAATTATTTGCAGTACCTGTGAAAGTAGTTCATTTCTGGTGGCATTTTAAATATTAAGTAACTTACCTCAAATCACAACACATTTTCAAAGGGTTTTCATTAGACAAGGAATTCTTCCATAGCATCTATATTTAGATACTATAAATCAACTGTTCAATGTTGTGATCCAGCAGGTAGTCATCAGACAAAACAGAAACCAGTTAACAGCACAAGATTAAAAGCATTTACTGAAGCTTCTGTACATTGCTTAACTGATTTGTATAAATCTGTTGCTTTTTGTCCTGTTCTCGTGTTCTTTAAAGTTTGCTATGAGAATTGTATTCTGCCAGATTCTTTGAGGAAATTTAAGCATAATCTCCTCCTTTTCTGCAGTAACAGGGGGTATTACAGAAGAACAGTTTCAAACACATCAACAGCAGTTAGTTCAAATGCAAAGACAGCAACTTGCTCAGCTTCAGCAGAAACAGCAGTCTCAGCATTCCTCCCAACAGACGCATCCAAAAGCACAGGTAATATTCTATTCTGGAAAATGTTTTTCTTCTATTATAAACATGATTCTAACAGCAGTTATCCCTGCTCCTGGAGAGAGAGAGAGAGAGAATGAAACTACCCCCCCCCCCCAAAAAAAAGGAATTGAGATGTTTCCCTTAAAACTGGTTCCCACTTCACTTTTTGTCCATGTGGTCATCCCTGGACTGACCTTCCTCTAGGTCAGGGATAGCCAAAGTGGTGCCCTTCAGATGCTATTGGAATCTGTCATGGGGCTGGGGCTGATGGGAACTGGCGTCCAACAACTTCTGGAGGGCACCCAATTGGTTATCCCTGCTCTAGGTATACATGCACATATTCACACAGACAAATGTATTGTTTGAACTGGACAGTAACATTCATAGACAACAAAAACAAAAAAGTTCCGCTAATGTCATGATGGCTCTCTATATCAAAAGTGTGGGCCAACTTTACTGTTGTTCTGCTTGTAGGTCTAGGTAACAGAAATACCTACTTTGTTAACTGTAAAGGAAACAGATTATTTTAAAATGTGATTCAGCAAACAGGATCATTTGAAATCAGTAGAAATTGGACTAAGAAATGCTTAGTTGATTGTATCCCTCATATTTTTTTGTTCCTGTGAATGAGTTTTTAAGAACATTTTTATATCTAAATAATAAGTGGCTCACATTACACACTCTAAAATAAGTAAGCCCACCCATATTTTTGTTTGGAAATTATTACACTATTGCTGAAAATTATTTGGAATTGTGAATTCTTAAGAATAATCTCATGCAGAATACTGCACAATATCATTGAAGCTTTACCCCCACAACCACCACACCACCAAATGTCTACTGTAGCTCTTGGCAAGCAGTATCTGATGTAGCAGGAACTGCTACTGTTTGGGGTGTGGAGGTGTTGACATCCAAAGGAACTCTTTATAGTTTCAGAATGGATCAACAGAATTTTGAGCTAATAGAGGTACAGATAGGATGAAAGGCAAAGATACTCATTTATGGTCTCTCGAATCTGGGATATGATATTGAAGGGTAATAACACTGAGTTGGAATCATATTTTGACTTTCTCTGCCTGTTAGGAGATGCACACTGAGCTAATGCACCAGCATCTCCTTATTAGTCCATAATTAACAATAATTGTTTTGTGCAAATTCCCTAGGGCTCAAGCACCTCTGACTGTATGTCAAAAACGCTTGACTCTGCCAGCGCCCATTTTGCTGCATCTGCAGTGGTGAGTGCACCTGCTCCCAGTCGCAGTGAGGTGACAAAGGAACAGAGCGCCAGCCACAATATAAATGGTGTTGTTCAGCCCACAGGTATGGATTTCTTTTTTGTTCTTCAGTCAAGTAAGATTTGCAACAAACTGCTTGATGCTTATTTTTAGTGAAATCAAATTATTGTTTGGAAACAAACCTAGAGTAAATTGTTGAGAATAAATTTGTTTTATCAAATGGACAAGGTCATACTTTCACTGTGTTTTGTTTCAGGCACACTTTAGAGAAGTGAGTGGCTGCCTCTGTGTGCCCACTAGTGCTTTGATCCTTCTTACTATCCACACTCAACTCTGCAAGCCCTTTCAAAGCAGCTTGGCAGATCTTATCCTCAGCTTAAACCTCTTTTACCATTTTAATTTTTTACAGGTTTTGGAGGGTTAAGCAAAAGAGTTCTGGTGTTTAGTTCTAGATTAGTTTCACAATGACCTTGATTTTCTTGAACGTGTTATTGTTTGTTCCTGGGAATCTTACTGTATATGTGTGTTTGTGTGTTTGTTTTGAACAGCAACGTCAAAAACTCTGTACTCCACCAACATGGCTCTGTCATCTAGCCCAGGGATCTCAACTGTACAACTTGTAAGGACAGTTGGCCACACCACCACAAACCACTTAATCCCAGCATTGTGCACAAACAGCCCTCAAACGCTTCCCATGAACAATTCTTGTCTCACCAACGCAGTGCACCTCAACAATGTCAGTGTTGTTTCTCCAGTCAATGTACATATCAATACAAGGACTTCAGCACCATCGCCAACTGCCTTAAAACTTGCCACAGTTGCTGCCAGTATGGACAGAGTGCCAAAGGTGACTCCTAGTAGCGCCATCAGCAGCATAGCAAGGTGAGTATATATAAACAGAGAAAGAGACAGACAGACAGACAGTGATTCAAATCAGGATTTTAATGTGACCACCTCTGCTTTTTATTTTTAACATAAAATTGAATTGATCCCAGATCACATCCTACAAAAGTATAATTTTAATTATATTCTGAGCTAATTTGTTCTGGTTTTGATGGTCACAGGGAGGTGCATGAAGCTCCACCCCCAGTGACTGTAAAGTTTATTCAGTCACCACTCCACCTTCTGAAGTTTCAGGAAAAATCTGAAAATCCACACATTACCATTAGTGCCTTTTATTTTCCCCTTCAGTAGTTTTCTGTAAACTGAATTATGTTTTCAGTTTCACATTTTGTGCTCCCGGAACTGAATGTACCCACAATCCTGATTTTCAGTTAAATAATCGCCTATAATCAGAAGAAAACTTTTTTTGAAATGTTACTGTGGAAGAAACTTAGACTGCTTGGTGAAAATATTGAGGCTGCGATCTTATATCCATTTATCTCTGATAAGTCCTATTACTGTGACTTCTGAGTAAACTTGGATAGAATTGTACTGTGAGTTTTCATGGGATAAGATTCATTTCAACTAAATAGAACTTTGATGAACCTTTAAATAACATCCAGTAGGTAAGTTTTTTTATTTTAAAAATCTGGAAAATAAACAGTAAGATTTTCAGTTAATTTAGTTTTTGTTTGTGTTTATTATTTATCCATACAATAAATGTGAAAAAACACTTAAGATAATTAATTTGCCAAATATTGAGAAATTAACTATTTTCCTTTTATAAACACATTTTCAGAGAGAACCATGAACCAGAACGATTGGGGTTGAATGGAATAGCAGAGACGACAGTAGCAATGGAGGTGACATAACCTCAAAGCAGTGGCTCAACCTGTGCTAATGGTGTAGTCATTTATATTCCAGCTGAATGCAAAACAACACCCTGTGGATCACAGGGAATTAAAATGGACCTAAATGGACTATCATATCGTATATTAAGTCGATATATAATGTACATTTTGTAAAATTGGGAAAATCACTACCTTGTAAAATAGTTTATTTGTATCATCAATATTATTTCTGTTACTTGAATAGTAGATATTCATCATCATGCTTTTGCACTTGAATTTGCAACTGAATGGATTTAAAAATAATTCTTTAATGGGATCATGAGCATGAAATGGGATCCTGCATCACTTGTTTTAACTATTTATTTTGCCATGTTTACATTTTGTATCTTGTAAAAATAAATCCAACTTTGTGTCTAAAAAAAGTTAAAAGATTCATAGCTAGGAAAAATTCTTGTAATTTTTTTCTAAAGAAAATGTAAAGTTTTCACTTGGTTCATTTTGTTTCACAATTTTAGATGGACTTTTTGGTAAATACTTTAGTGGCATTTCACTGTCAAATATGAAGTTCAAGGCAAAATAGTATTTTCTATTACTGTGCAGGGGAAAGGGATGGATCGATACATGCAAATTTAATGTAGTAACCCACTTTTCCATATATTTTGAATGTATATTTCTATTTATAATACCAGTTTATAAAAAATAATTACACAGAAAACCTGACTAGTAAAAAATTATGCATCTAGCACATATTAAACTGTGCAGATATGAAGAAAATTTTCAACTGATTATATTTTATCTGAAGTCTGCATAATTTAACCGGCTTTTAACTGTAACACACCACATAAATGATATTTTACCAGGTATGTATTGCATTATATATCATTGCAATAATTATTGGATGTCTAGATATCGAGCCATCCCAGGTGATGGGGGAGGGGGGAGGGTTGTGGCAGATTGTCTTTCAATTTTGGAGAGTTTTCCTGTGGCTACAAGGCAAGTAACGGGTTGGAAAAAGTCTGACTGTAAGCGTTGGACACCTTCGTAGTGTAGTGTTTTAGTGACTTTTTTTATACGGTTCTTGTAAATTAGATACGTGTAGTGGTGTTTCAGAATGTTTGTTTATGCACTAGTTCAGACAACTTTCCCTGTTACTTGTTCTTGATAAGTGAAAACTGCAGGGAAATAAAAATACATATCAAAACATGGGCACCTTGCATACGTATTTCTTTCACAATGCGGAGAACAGTTTGCATATCATATTCCGAGGTTGAGCATGTACACTTGCACCTCCATCCAGCAACACATAGAAGCTTCTCGAGGCGCATGACTGGCTGGATCATGGAGTGCATGTGCAGAAGGTTGCTGCATGGAGCTGGATCTCTGCATCCAGCACTCGAGGCTGCACATGTGAATCCCAACATTGGACTGGTACCGTGTAGACATCATTGAACAAATAGTGCTGTAAAAGTCAACATGGTAGACTGTGTGGTAAACACTGGGCATGTGCAGAACTGTGTGGGCAACACACGGTAGCATGTGCCAATCTCTTCATTGGGGCTTGAATCTGTTTAAAGGGGCAAGTTTTCCTTCATTTGTATCGATGTACATTAGTGCATATTGCACAAGTAATCCCTACCTCATAGCTGTAACTTATGCTGCACCTGCTTTTGCAGAATCATCTAAATAGAAATTTACTACTTGGATTATGTATGTGGCAAAGAAAACTACAAAATGCTTCTCTAATTTTAATTGTTTCTGAATTTATATTTTTGAAGTGAGACTGAACATATTTAAAGTAACAAGTGACATCTGAATTAGGCTGCCTTTAGGTTTTATTATATTATATTACATGGTTTTATGTTGTGCCTCTTTTTTTAAAGTATAAATCATGTGTGTATACCATGTTATTAATATACTTCCATCAGTTATTATATAAAGAATCGTTACCTGTTCTAAAGGAAAATGCATTGAGCCTCTTTGCTTCTTTGCTGCCAGAGTTTTCAGATTATCTAAAAGTAGGAGAGAGCCAGAGGACATTCCCCCTCTTGGCAACTAATGAACTCCTGGAGTTTTTAAAACATTGCAGAGAAGGAAAGAAAAGGATTAGAATGACTTTTTCTCAGAAGAATTTTCAGCATATATGTTATCCTTCCTCATGCTTTGTGAAGATTTGGTTGTGAAAAAAGGTAATAAGTTAATGAATAGGTGACCCATGCTTGACAGCTCCATACATACTATTGAGCCAGTCTAAATATTGCATAGGATATTGTTTGTTTGCAAAATATAGGGAGTCAGTTAAATTGTCCTGAAGAGCCTACAGAAGTACTGAACGTGGCTCCTTATATCTTACAAATAAAACTGAACATCTAACCATAGTTCAAGCCATGAAAAACTGGTATATTGAGGCTTGGTTTTCCTTCGTTTTATGAGTGAAGAATCACTGCTAAAGAAAGAACCAATAATTCAAATATATCTGGAATTTTGGGTAATACTTACTCTTTGTGGGCAAAGGGGAAAATGGTGGCACTTAAGTCCAGCTTCAATGTGCTTTTCTGGTAACTATCCTGTTTAGTAGCAGGATTTGCATCACTTTGAAATCATACATTCTATTTCGCAACTTTAAGGGAGGATGCCAACTGTTATGTAGACAACGTGGCAGCACCTGTACACAGGTACCTGCAGATTAGGGGAACATTGAGGTTTGCAGAAACAGAAAAAAACAGGCAAAAACTAAGGGGCGGGGGAGCCCTCATCAACTCAGTGGCATGGAGTGCTGAGCAACTGAATGAAAAAAAAATGGCAACCAGGTAGAAGGGAAATTGAAGTGGTTGAAAAGGAAGGATGGAGAAAGACATACATAGTGATAAAAGAGTACAAAGATAACTTCTTGCCTATGTCGTTCATTTCCTAGTTCTCACTCACCGAACTGTTTTTAGATGCCCTCAGGGATGCAAGAGCATAAATTAATGGAGAAATCCAATATTTTAATTAGATCGGGCACCAATATGTTTGTACCACACACACACCAAAAACAAAAACGCACACACAAAAACAAAAAAACAAAAGGTAGTAAGGAAATCCCCCCCACCTAAATTTTAATGTATTAAACTTTTCTTTAAAAAAAAATCCTACTAATGCCAATTCCAAAGCAGATGCATTTTGGAATTGGGAAGGGTTCCCATTGATATGTTGGTCAGACTTGTATGTATTGTTTGCAACAATTGGGCAGTGTCGTGAAAAAGTATTAGATATCTGTTGTATGGTCTTAAATTGAGGTTGGAGTTAACTGTGAGTTCAGTAATCTGCAGTCTATGCCGCAGATTGGACTGATACGCAACAACCCTGCAGATTAATTCAATCAATTCCTGTTACTGGTTGGAGGTCTGTGCCGAGAGAGAGTAGCTCAGCCCTGCAATATAGTCAGTTAATACATCAGATAAAAAGTAAGGGTGGTTTAGATTCCCTATTGAACAACCCTTATGGCTTTCATGTTGCAGCAAAGGACATTCAAATTTGGCCCCTCAGTTCTCCCCGGCCAGGCCAAGCACTCAACTGTATGCAGAAGTTTCATGCTCTTACTTATTTCCATGCAGACAGGTTGTGCTTTTTAGAAAATTAAGACCCAAATTATAGCAGAGAGACTCCTGTTAATATGCTTTCATTTTATTCAACCACTTCTCCCACAGGTAACGTGCACACCAAGGGTGGTACTCTGCAACATTTGAGGTGGGGCTCTGCTCATACATTTTATTAGTACCAAGAAGACTGCTGCCACTGTAAGAGAAGAAATATCCCAAGCTGCTCAGAGTTTGAGTAGGGAAATTCGCCAGTTAGAATTACCAAATTAGCACAGCAGTACCTAAGATGTGGAGCCAACAGCTGAGTGACTTGGGTTCATGTACTAGTACTAGTCTAGTGGATTACAAAATGTTGGTATGTGTTCCAAACCTCTAACTGTCCCACCATGCTACATAGCGCTAAAGGGCTTTTAATTTGCAAATTTATATTCAGGAAGGACCCTGAATATGTAATAGCCACTTTTTGAGCAGCCTTTGTTTTACTTCCAAACTTTTAGGCACTTGATCACCCAAATTCACCATTAGGCGGAATGTGGTCATTGCCGCATTGAAACATTTCTACTGATTTTATGCAGCAAGTAAAAAGGCCAATAGTGAGCTCAAGTGGGAAGAATAAAGCTAGAGGGGAGTGAAGTCAGGAATGCAATTCAATATTCTGGGATTAATTAGCAAATGAACCGGAAAACATTGAGGTTATTTAAAGTAATCCCTCAGAATGCCGTGTTTTGTTTTTTAATGTTTATAAATTACTAAGGAACTCGTGGTCCAGGTCAAAATGTAATGGATTGACTGTTTGCCTTTGAGCAGAAACAAAACATTGACTACCACTATGTTAAGAACTGTGACAACTTGCCTGCCTCAAAGTATGTGTACTTATTAAATTAATCAATCTACAAATCACCTTTCATATTGATAGCCATCCTTTAGTGGCAATCAAACTATACTAATATCAACAATACATTCTGTAATTTAATATTATAAACTATTCATTCTGGTCAAAACAGCTCTGTGGTCTGTGAAGTAATAACCACTTGTCATATGACAAACTTGTCTATATAGAAAATGTTTTATGCAAGACATGACACTTTCACGTTGACACTGTTGCACTGCATTATCACCCTGTGATGGTTTTGCAACACAATCTGGCAAGAAGCCACAGCTGACTTCTCCCGAGGGATTTGATACATAGTTTTTAGAAAACATTACAATGGTTGCCTGGATCGTCTGTGCACAGGTTGTTTGTTGTTTTCTCCATAAAGTGCCTGCATTAATCATATGTAGCAGATATCGGACAAAGATGCTAAACAGATGAAAGAAATCTTCCTAGTTTGAGCCAGAATGAAGCCCTAGGACATAGTTTCAAGTGTCTCAGATTTCTCTAGAACACTATGAATGTAGATAGTAAATGAATAGATATGGCTAAGTTCTATTTGAGTATATTTTTCCAGATATCAATAGTCCTTTAGAAGTGAGTTGGAATACTGTATAGCTTTCGAAATCTGTCTGTCTCATTCTGGATCCCATCTACTCTTTAGGTTTATATGGCGGGTCACTTCGTCACAGTTAAAAGATTTTAGGCAGCACTCAGCTTTAAGCTTTACACTTTCCTGTGTAATAGATTTCCCAATCTACCCATTGGCTAGATTGTTTTTCTGTGCAGCTTGGGGTGATGGAAATTAGGGCACCAATCTAAGTGCCTTTCCTCCAGCAATTAGCAGCTACAGGTAGTCTGCTCATCTAGAACTTGCAAGTAGGACTTCTGGCTCAAAGGACAGGTCTTTCAAACCAGTGCTTTAAGACCCAGGATCTCTGATGAATACTGGGAATTATTATGAAGTACAATGTTTAAATTATTAGTGAAAAGGTATAAAGTCTCTCTTGTCTTCATTCATGAAAACAAGGCTGCAGAAAGGACAATATAAGGAGGTGACCTAAGAATAAAGGATGATATATAAATATGAATCCTCCATAGATAATGGAAATAACTATCTGAACAGCTCATATATATATATATATATATATATATATATATATATATATATGGCAGAAAGCTTTGTAAGACATAGTTTGAACTTATGCAGATATACGCAGAAATAAACCTTGCTAAGTTCAATGTAAGCATGATTCGTCCATCCATTTGGTACTTTTTCAATAAGCTTAATATACCTCTTATTAAGCTAGCATCCTGAGCAAAAAGCAAGAACCATATAAATTATTTTTTCATGCTAGGTTCCTGCGTTGTGCTCAGGATGGCAGCTTAATATAAGGTCTTACAAAACACCCCAATTCTAAACATATTTTTGGGTCTCATTGATCATAATGGAACAAATATTTATTGGAAGGTATTTGGGTTAACAGCTAGTCAGATCAATCTTGGTGTGCACTGTGCAATCCAAAAGGATTGGGTGCATGGGTTGTTGCACAGGGGCAACATGGCAATTTATGTACTGCATTGATTCAATAATATAGAACAGTGTATACAATATGAGTTTGGTGCATGCTTGTCTGAGCTCATTGGTGGGAAGGCTGAAAAACAATGAATGAAACATGAGTGCAGTGGGAACACAGCAGAGGAGAGGCAGCACTAAGTAGCAGCCTTGTCTACACTAACAGAACCAGGTAATATTCTTCTCATAAATACTGCCTATCAATTACTACTAAAGCTCAGATAGGCCTCACAAAGGAGGGACAGATCTACCTGTATAATAGGTGTGCACTGATCATTAAACACTGTAACATGAATGGGAAATACCAACATAAGGCAAAGGACAGTGAGCAAAAACTTTTTTTTTGGTACATGTGCAATGAAGCCTGGAACCACCATAAAATTATGATTCACTTGAGCTGGTGCAAGCAACATTATCTTGGAAACATGTTCCATTAACTTTTTCTAAGTAGCAGTGAGGTAGTGCTTTGCTACAAAGCAAGAATCCATGAAGCTGCGAGAAAAGCAAAAGGGAAACAACTCTATTGGAAAGACACGTGAAGAGGCAAGTCAAATATTTAATTATTAATATACATATTTTAAATTTCATAATATTCAGATGGTTCCTGAGAAATCATGGATAGTTAGGTACCCGTCTGATTGAAAGGATTCCCAGAGTTATGTACCCAACACCACCACCCAATGAGCCAGTGACAGAAAGCAGGATTTTTAAGTAAATTAAAAGTAAATTAAAAAGAGAAGAGGCAACATCAGGAAGATCTCAGAAAGGCGTAATAATAATAATCACCAGTGCTTTTTTTCTGGGGGTACACCGGGATACGCATACCCCTAAACTTTTTGTGAATCTAAGTTTGGCCTCATGGAGGGGCAGTATTTCAATATGAGTAGGAAAATGAGAATATCCCTAAACATTTTTTAAGGAAAAAAGCACTAACAACAACAACAACAACAACAACAACATCCTTGGCAGATAACATTACTTTCACAAGTTGTTTCAGGCAAGGCACTCTAAAACTAGTATGCTTAAGATACTATATGCAGATATTGGGACTGTGGGATGGGATTGTGTACGAGATCTGAGGAAGAACTGCAACTTTCTCTTTTAGGCAGGAGGCGTCTGATTTTTAGTCTGACAGATGATTTCAGGCTTTATACATGCTAACATTGTGCCATTCTGCTTTGTTAATTTGAAATATATTTTCTATTTGTATTTTTTAGAAGTCCTTCAGGTGCCAAAATATGGCAAAACGTTAGGAGAAGGGAGGAAAACGTGGGGGGGGGGAGAGAAAAACACCTCTCCCCCCATTCCTTCTCGCCTCCTCTCTCCGGTTCCCCGCTCTCCCCACCTGTCGTGTCAAGGACTACAACTCCCAGGATGCGCCAGGAACTTCTCCCCCTCCAGCCCGTGAGCTTTGGGAGGGGTTGATGTAATGCAGTGAAGTCACAAAGCCCTTGAGGGTGGGGGAAGAGAGAGATAGAGGGAGAAGGTGGTTTGCTGGCGGGGATGCAGGATGGTGGCGGCGGCAGCAGCAGCAGCAGCAGCAGCAGCAGCAGAGCTTGCAAAGCTAGCAAGCGGCTCCGGCGTTTGAGCGGGCAGGAAGTGGTGCGGCGTGGAGAGCAAAGGACCCGGCTTCATTTTTTTAATGACCATATGCATTCCTGTAGTTTGATGCTTTTATTTCACGGCGCCGGCTGCCACCCTCTGAAGAAGCCCGAGCTGCAGCCCTCGAGGGGCTGAGGCTGGCGCCCCCCCTCCCAAAGCCATTCCCGCCCTTCTGTTTATTCTCCTGCCTAAGTTGCTCGCGCTCGCCCGTGGTCGTGTGAGGCAACCGGGCATGCCTCGTTGCCGCCGCCTCTCCTGACCGGGCTGGGCTCCTTCCTTCCCCTGCCGCTCGAACACCCCCCCAAAAGAAACGAGAAGCCGGGGAGGGGGGGGGATAAGGAGCGGGTCGCCCGCGCCGTCCTCGCCACGCGCCGTAGGTCAAGGCGCCACCTCCTCCCCGCGCCGAGATGGCGGACCCAGCCGAATGCAGCATCAAAGTGATGTGCCGGTTCCGGCCCCTCAACGAAGCCGAGATCCTGCGCGGGGACAAATTCATCCCCAAATTCAAAGGCGAGGAGACTGTCGTGGTCGGGGTAAGCTTCCTCGTCGCCGCCTTGCTTGTTTTGTTTTGGGGTGGCTTTTGTTTTGTTTTGGTGAGGGTGGCGTGCGCGGGAGAGGGAGTTGCCTTCATCTTGCCCCCCTTCGCCTCAGGACCTTCCCTCGCCTCCTGCAGCAACGTGGAAAGAGAGAGAGAAAGAGACCCGCCAATTTCCTCCCTCTCGGCAACATTGCTGGGCCCCCTGCGTGGCGTGCCTTCGCACTGCATTGTTGTGCTCCTTCTTCCTCCGCCCATTGTTCCCAACCTTGGCTGCTGTTATGGAGCGACGGTGGGCGCGCGTTTCTGTGTGCTGGGGTGGCTTTCTGATCCAGACTCTTTTCATTCACCTTGAGCTCCGGAACCCTGGTGTGGGAGGAGGGTGCGGGGGTGAGATTGGGAAACCCCCTTCCACTCACTTGCCGTGGGAGGAAAGGTCGCGCCTCGCCTGGGTGTCTCCCTCCCTTAACTCCTCAGACTTGGAGATCAGCTTGGGGGTCCCAAAGGAGAATGCCTCTTCCTCTTCTCTATAGCTGGAATAGACACCCAAAAGGTGTGGGAAAGGGTGTGGGTAGGTTTTGTGTGTGTGTGGGGGTGTCACTTAATATAGGTGTTTGGTGGCAGCATTTCCCCCCCCCCCTTTGGGGGATGCAACATTTCAAGCCATCGCATGTGCGTGAGCATAAGGGGATGGCACAGCCAAGTGTCTTGCGGCAACCTTTTTGAAAGCCTGACATTTATTGCGGCGTGATCCTTTTGTGGGCTAAGAGCCCACGTTGGCAGATGCATGGCACAGTTGCCCTCAGTTGACAGACAGGCATAAATAGGTATAGAGAAAGTAACTGCAAATTGTGGTGCAGAAAAGGCATGAAATGCAAGCATTTTTTTTTATTTAATGTTTCACTCCCTTGTCTAGCTTTGTTGAAGTGCCCATTTCTTGTCTTATCGTCCTTTGCTCCTATAGGCCAGATACTACATTTAATTCCTACGTCTGCCAAACGTTAGTGCCCTGCAACAAAACATCCTCCTTCAACCCTTTTTGGATGCTTTCTGCAGGGGAAAACCTGCCATGTAAGGTACTGCTTGGCTTAGTTCCTTGTTTTTGTAGCCGCAGCAGAGGGCAATGGTGGGGAACTGAATAGAGTCAACCCCAATTGACTCTTCCAGCTGCCTCCCTTCCTCCCTTCCTTGCTGCTGCAGCCTTCCAATCCCCAGCATTGATCAAGCTGATGTCATCTGGATCACTGGGCATGCTCACATGCTCCCTCCTGATGCCTTTGACTGATTGACAGGTGGCAAGAAATTGCTGAGAGAATTACAGAGGTGGAGGAATTCCCACCCCCTCTGCCAACCCAGCTTGTGTTTTCATGCATTTTTGCAGCCCTGAGTTAAAAGCATGCCAAGCTGCAGTCTCTGCAGACAAGAGCAAAATTTATGTATTCCATCCAGAGATGCTCAATCGTTGCCTGCTGTGTTCATTTCCTGCTCTTCTTGCTGCATTATGGGGAGGGAGGGAGAGAGAGAACCTTCGCTTAGCAAGAGTTCCTTTCCTTATCATTTACAGGACCATATTGGCCTTGGTTGAGACGTTTGCTCTTCCTTTGTCCTAGATGTGCTGGCGTGGGTGGGAGAGAGGGTGCCTATATATCTGATCTCAACTCCAGAGGTATTTGGCCTTCAGGGTAATTTGTGGTAATTTTCTCCTTGCAATATGAATTGCCTAATAGTCTTGTAATATGAATCTATGGCAACCTTCTACAGTACCTGAATCCCCCTGAATAATGGCAACCTTCTGCCTCCATGCTAAGATTTTCAAAATGTGTTCCAAGGAAACTGGTTTAATGAGAAGATCAGTAATGGCAGACAAAGCTTTCAGCCCATTATTGGAGTTCCTGGTGGTTTGCAGCTGTGGAGCCCAGTGAATTGAGTGTGCACCACAGAATATACCAGAGAGTCCTCAACAGAAAGGTGGACTCTTCAGTGGACAAAGTCAGTGTGGAAAGCATTTTATTAAAGGACTTGAAAGCTACATTTGTAAAACATTGGTGGGCAGCTTCTTCAATAGCCTTTATAATAATAATTTATTATTTGTACCCCGCCCATCTGGCTGGGTCCCCCCAGCCACTCTGGGCGGCCTCCAACAGATATTAAAATACATTAAAATATCACAGGTTAAAAACTTCCCTAAACAGCGCTGCCTTGAGGTATTTTCTAAGTGTCAGATAGTTGTCTATCTCTTTGACCTCTGCTGGGAGGGCGTTCCACAGGGCGGGCACCACTACCGAGAAGGCCCTCTGCCTGGTTCCCTGTAGCTTTGCTTCTCGCAGTGAGGGAACCGCCAGAAGGCCCTTGGCGCTGGATCTTTGGTTTTGTTACCCTTGTATCCCCACCTCCTTTACCTCTGGAGCTCAAAGTGACATTTTAGCCTCACAATAACTTTGAGAAGGTAGGGATGACTGAGAGAAGCTGACTGTCAAAGACAGATTATGTTCAGGGGTGCGAGAAGTACTTGAACTCTGAGACTGTTGTAAGGGATTGGTGCTTCTATCATAACAGGTTTGTGAGTGTGTGGGGAAGGTCCCAGGGACAATCTCCTGGCATCCATAATTGTTAGCTGAATTCTGATTTTAATATTTTTATGTTTTTTTTTTGTATGGTTGTTGTCATTGGAACATTCTGTGGCAATATTAATTGCGTGTTGTCTAAAGAAGTGCTTTGTTTTTCTTGTCTGTAAAAATATAAACATTCCTATTTGATAAATGAACAATTTTTTTTTAAGAGGAGTTAAAAAAACCACCAACTATCAGTTGATAAAGCAAAAGGAAATCTGTCTGGTTATTTGATCTTTACTGGTTATTTGATATCTACTTCTCTTTATTCTGTAATGAGAATTTGCCCCCGACTCGGAAATGTTTTTTTTGAATTGTCAGTACACCCATACCCAGTTTTCAGAGTTACATCAGAGCTGGACTAGGAAACTTCAGTAATGAATTAAGCACTAGCCAACTCTGTTCATTTCTACTTCTGTCCTATCAACCACAACAAAATGGTAATAGATATTTGTATGTGGGTGTAATATTTATGTTGTCAGGGAAATGGTTATAGGGCTTTGTGCTAACGAATGATTATTCTAATAGGCTTACTTATCTAGCACTCTGCTAGATAATTTTTACTTGAATTAGCGAGCAATTAGCCAAACAATAATTACAGTGTTTGTAGGTGTCGTTATGTTTTGCTATTTATGTTTGGTAGTTCTGGATGCAGCAGTGATACTACTAATTGCATTTGGTTTTGCCCTTGGATACTTAAAAGTTCTATCACTAAGTAGCTTTAGAATATATATATATATATATATATATATATATATATATATATACTTGCTCAGTTAGTTTGTTTTTAAAAATGGTTTGTAACGAACTCATTGGTACAGCTTTGCTTCCATTTTTAAAGCGCACAATGATGAATTTGAGAATATATTTTTATAGTGTGGAATTCAATGTAGCACTAAGTGGGATATGTGTGCAGGGAACAAGATCTGATTGTGTAATTGGTCTTTCCTCTGTGTGCCCCCAAATCTGTTCTGGGGGTTCCTCCAGCCCTCCAGGCCAGATTTAGGGAGTACAGGAAGAATTCTGGGGGTAGGAGAGGAGAGATAAGTCCTATCATGCAAGCAGACCTTGTCCTTCACACAGAACAACTTAGTTGAACCCTGCCCATACAAATTAACATATCCCTTATTTTTAGCTTGTTGAAAGAAAATACATGGAAGCATCTCTTTTGAAGCTAGCTGTTGTTACTTGCATAAAATCAAATATAAATAAGCAGGGTGGAATCCACTGGAAATCTCTACCCTCCCAATCCTTTCCTGTTGTGTAATTTCCATTTGTTTCAGGACAGCTTTCTCTGCTTTCTTGCTCTCCTGGCTTCTATGGCTCTTTTAGGGAGCTTGTGTGGGTGCAGATCCCTGGCTATGTGTAGTTGGGGGAGGCATTGCCAACAATGCTTCACTTGTTTGCTGGTAAAGCTGTCATGGGGCTATTGGAGGAAACCAACAGTGATTTGATTCTTCCTCTGCAAACTTTGCAGGTGGTAATATTTTCTGTGTTCTTCATCACTGCAGACTGAACTCCTAATATTTGCACCGGAATCAAGCAAAGCTGATTCAGCATTAATTTAGCTTGCTTAATATCTTTCCTTCCTTCCTTCTTTCTAGACTGTGTGAGTTATTGTGGAATTAGCTTACTGTATTTTTCGCTCCATAAGACGCACCTTTTCCCTCCTAAAAAGTAAGGGAAAATGTCTGTGCGTCTTATGGAGCGAAGGTGGGCGGTGGCAGCGGGACCAGGCGGGCTCCTTTTGGGCCCCTCGTCCCATCTCCTCCACTGCCCACCGCCGCCGCTCGCCCTCCGCTTGCTCCTCCCCAGCTTGCTGAAAAGCAAGCAGGATAGCCGCTTAAATGCTCAGCAAGCGGAGGGCGAGCGTCTGCAAGAGGCGGCGGGGGCGGGGGCGGGACCAGCAGCCCATCGCCGACTTAAATGCTCAGCGAGCCATGTGGGAGGGCTCCGCTTCCCTCCTTTGTGGCTCGCTTTGGGGCAGCGGAGCTAGGCAGGAGCCGCCTATACGGGTGTAAGCGGCTCCTGCCCAGCTCCGCTGCCCCAAAGCGAGCCGCGGAGGAGGGAAGGAGGCGGAGCCCTCTGTGGCTTGCCCCAAAGCAGCAAAAGGGACAGGGGCTGCCTACACGGGTGTAAGCAGTTCCTGCCCCTTTTTTGCTGCTTTCGGGAAGGTTTGGGAGCGGCAGGCAGGCTGTGGTGAGAAGGAAAGCCTCCCAAGCCTCCGCGGGAGGAGAGTGATCCCTGCAGAGGCTTGGGATGGAAGCTCCCAGGCCTCTGCAGGGACTGCTCTCCTCCTGAGGAGGCTGTGATTCAGAATATTTTTTTTTTCGTGTTTTCCTGCTCTAAAAACTAGGTGCGCCTTATGGTCAGGTGCATCCTATGGAGTGAAAAATACGGCACTTCATAAGAGAAATGATCTATAATAACTCAGTAAGTGATTACAAATATTAGCACTTTTAGATTACTTAGTGGCAACTACATTTGCTACATTAATAACTCATGAACTTATCAACTTATGCCAATGTGATGGCATTAGCTTGACAACAAAAACCTTTTAATATTCCTGTGTTCAAAATGCGAAGGGTTAGAGATGTTTCGGATTGTGTGTAGTCAGCAGTTAGTTTTTGGGTGGTCTTGCTGACAAACCCCAAAGTCATAGCCAGCAACTTCCCACGCTGGTTTTTCCCTCAGGAAAGACTAGGAGATGAGGGTGTACACATTTTTGTACTCCCCTGTCCGAAGCTACTGTGGGCATCTTTAGACTGAGGCAACCAATGTTTCCCCATCTACCTTGCTTGTTCTCCTCTCCTTGGGCATGCAGTTCCCAGCCTTTCTCCCATCTCTGAAGCTGGAGGGGATTGCCACACAACTACCTTCAAAGTGGAAAGGTTTTATTGCATCTCACGTAAATCTGCAAGATTTAATAGGTGCTGGTGTTTTTCAGGGGGAACTTGCTGCCTAACTCTCTGGCTCTTATGTCCTACCTACCTTGTTTTACAGCTAGGAAAACTGTTCCACCACTTCACCAAATTGCTGTCTTAAAAAAAGAATGTAACAGTGATTGCAGCCAATTGTTAACTTGGAATCAAAGGCATGTTTTACTCCGGCTTGCAAATGAATATACTGCACAAATGTAGGTTGTACGATGGCCCTCCTGTAATTGCTGAGGTCTCCTTTCTCTCTCTGCTGAATACTGCAGTGATTAGTTGGAATAATTACTCTGTTGTTAGCGCAACAGCTGATAGTTTCTTCTTTTTCCAGTAGTTCTTGTCATTCCATAGCGGTAAGCATACTTTTGTCCAGTGCTGTGCTGGTTCTGTGTCCTGACACTGAGCGGGATAGAACCCACCACACCCACTTGTACATGGACTTTAAAACTGAAAGGAAACAGCAACATTTGTGCATTATTTTTTAAAAAACAAACAAACAAACAAACCTCAGCAAACCATTTGTGCCTCTGCAGTGCTGGCAGTGTTGCGGTTTGGAAAGCGGTACAAACCTGAGCTGTTCAATAGACTCCTCTGGTGGGCTATGAAGTGCATGCTTTTCAATCAGTTCTTTTCAATCCAGATCTGCTGGCTGTTGCATCCTGTTGGTTTAAAGTCAATAAAAAAAGAATGCGCCCCAGGGATCTTGGATCACCACGACAGGCCTTTTGTTTGCATGAGCAAACAGAAGCATGTTTTGGCCAAAGTAAAGCACTTTTCCAGTCCTATTTATCTCAGTGGGAGAGATTTAAGTATCTATTGGATAGTCCTGCTGAAATCAATGTGATTTAGAAGTACTTTTGTTTTACCGTTCTTGTGCCTTAAATCTACCATCATTATAAAAGAATCTAGATAAAGGCATTTTGCTCAGGGATTGGGAAGAATGTTCTCAAATAAAGAGGGATAACTTTGTGACAGCCATCCATTGTATGCTTCCTAGAACAACAGTTGTCACAACAATTCATGTCCCAGTGCCAGGAATAAATTTCAGAAGTTTGTTTTGGTATTACCGGTAAATCTATGCTTAGTAACTTAAACCCAACAATTCAATTAGTCAAATAAAACTCAACTCTTAATACAGTAAGTTGTAAAGCTGTTCTGCTCATTAGCAGAACTTTATTGTTTATTCTGCTTGATTTTTGCACTGTTTAGCATGAAAATAGTTTGAACGGTGCTCTTAACAGTGTTATTTTTTATAAAAAAAATATTATTAAAATTTCTTTGAATGAGTAAGCATATTTTTCATCCTGGATGTTCAAAGCAGATAACCATAGATTTAGGGTAAAATTCAAGTGGACTTCCTTGTGCCCCCCCCCCAAAAAAAGAAAAATTCTGGCGGCATGGAGGAGGGTGAGAGGAAAGGGAAGCCCTTTTGTACAATAAGTCAGTCCCACTCACATATGGATGATATTGGTGTCACCCTTAAATCATACCATTAAAATTATATAAAATCCTGTAGAACAGCTACATAAACTCCAAAATCAAGTTAGTCAGTACCTTTATTGGGACCAACTGAAATGCCATCCAAAATGGAAGGTCTTACACTTCTTCCAAAAGATCTTAAATAATTATGATAGGTGTAAAGTTTTGTCTTCTGTGCAGCCCAGGACCTATGCATACACTGCCTGGGCTTGTGCCCCAAGGAGGTCACCTCGCTGCTGCTATTGCAGCAGTTTGACTTCACCCCCAGTGACTTTGAGGCACACTCCATTGTCTCTTGAGACAGAT
Organism: Darevskia mixta; assembly: GCA_034641385.1. Taxonomy (NCBI): domain Eukaryota; kingdom Metazoa; phylum Chordata; class Lepidosauria; order Squamata; family Lacertidae; genus Darevskia; species Darevskia mixta. Next base: position 19,699,533 of record JAWWNH010000001.1, read on the forward strand.
GGATGCCAACAGATTTATCCATTACCATATAAAATAATAGTCTATGAAAAGACAAATGGTTGTGAATCCGTCATGAAAACAACACTGGTAGCCCAATAAAACCCGAATTTTTCCCCTGTTCCCATCCCTCTGTAATTGGACAGATATACATTTTATTTCCATTGGTACAAGAATATGGAACAGAAGCAAAAAGAAGAAGATGACCATATTGGAGCATGAGAACAATATTTCAGAAGAATCTGCTGAGATGGTTGATTATTGAGAAGTGTGACATTTGTTGTGTGTGCTTTTATCAAAAATATAAATAGTTACTCAAATTACATTTGACCACTGTAACTGGCAACTACATCTAGTATAAATTATTGGTCTCTTAATGTTGGAAAATGAACAAAAATTCCCATCCTGGATATGATGTTTTAAAATGAGGCAAATTTCATTTACATAAAATAGTATTTTTGCTTTATCAGTTTTGCTGAGTGCTGCTTTGCCTGTGCAAAGACCCAAGCTAGGTAAGATATAACATGGAAAGTACTCTGCAGCTTAATCATATCATTTTTCAGGTATGGATTTATTTGTCTGCAAGACTGAAGTTTTCCCTTTCCCTTTTTCATTCTTTCTGGTTTGCTGCATCCTTTTGGCATCTCCAGAGGTCACACCTTCATCAGGCTGGCTTTGTGTCAGGATTATTTGTCAAGTCATTCTGATTATACGACGTTCATTAGAAGCAACTAGATCTCTTGTGGTCCAGAAACACTAGCCAACATCTTTACTTGGAGCACTAGAGGCAAAATCTGGATCTTGGCAGTAAGTGGGAGGATAATTTGTCATTTTAGACAGCCTATGTGAACAAAGTACAGTTAATGATGTAAATTTTTGAGGTTTGCTGCATTTGAATCAGGTTCACATTCAGAGGAATTTGAGGCCCTTCCAAGAAGCATCAGCAAGCACTTGGTAGAGCTATGGGGAAGCCTATGACCTTGACCACGTAGCTGTAAAACCTGCAATTCCTGATTCTTGTTCTTTGGCTGATGTCTTGCACGTCTGGGAAGGCAGGGCCCTGACTAACTCCACCAAAAAGGCTACTGTTACTGCTGAAGTTGCCTATAATATATTTAATATGCTTTATGGCTCCTGAACTACAACTCCCACCAGCCCCAGCTAGCATGACAAATGATCAGGGATGATGGGACGTTGATTAAGAATGCTAGAATCTGGCTCATTAACGATCATGCTCATCAAATAAATAAATAAATAAATAAATAAAGCAAGCTCAATTTAATGTTTAGACCTTGATAAAGTCACTTGAATTGGAACACAGGCAGATGATATTTTCATTTGTTAGGTGCAACAGGCCAGAAGAATACAGATGTTTTGTGTGTGTCAGCATGCACAACTGAATGTGTCATTGTGAGTGTTTGAGGCAGCGCATGCTTCTTGATTATATGGGATCAGCTGCAATACTAGAATCTTAATTCATTGCTGGCCTTTGTCGGACAGCCAAGTCAGGGTGACAAAGGCGGTCCCATTGTAAATGAATGATAGTATAGGGGCTTTCCATGTTTTTACAGACCAGCATTCTTGCCCTGGCCTTCAAAGAGGTCAGTGTCCCCATCAGTTATTCCACAATGCTTTTAAAGAAAGATATGATATGATATGATATGATGAGATGTGATGTGATGTGATGTGATGTGATGTGAACACAGATTAAGGCTTTGTAGTGTGCAGTAAATTGTGGAATATCACTACGGTAGCTACCACTTCATCAATGGAAATGCCCTCCCCACCCCGTTTGCTCTCTTTAGAAGCTGGTATCCTGCTGACTAGTATTCTTTGGGTTTAGAATTCAAACCACCGGTGACCTGGCTCCGTTATTTAGCTGGTGCTGACTGTGCTTTGTGCTTCTCAGCTGGGTTGCTTCTGCTTTCTCTTGATTTAGAATATTGATTTTCACCTCCCCCTCTCTCTAAGTGAGAAAACTGGCTGCAGACTGAAAATGGCATGGCAGGAGGGGAAAGTGAAACACAGTGGGTGAGATTAGAGCAAAACTGGAAGAAATGACAAAAGGAATCAATGAGGGGTTGTCGAAACAATAATTGATTATGGGGTCTTGAAAAAAGAACATCATGTCCGACAGCAGGTAAAGCACAATAGTTGGGAAGTAGATGAGGAATACACATTTAAGCAAAATGTGCACCTGCATTATTTCTTGCTTGATCATAGTCCTGTACAGTGCAACAAAAGGCTTCATGTGTGAAATTGTGCAATTACACTATTTCAGCATGAAGAAACGGAAGAAATGAATTTTACCTTATTTCATGACAAATAGTGTAGCAGTAGTATATTTGAGTTGATTACATATTTTTATTTTATTGCTTATTGAACTTTTATACCGCCCTATACTTGGAGGTAGGGCAGTTCACAGAATAAAATAAAAATATAAAACCACATAATACATAATCAAAATAAAAACAACAACTCAATAATACCCCCCCTCCAAAAGCCACATTTTAAAAGGGTGTACATAGGATGTCCATCAAAACAACCAGAGGCCTGGTTAAAAAGGAACATTTTTGCCTGGTGCCTAAAGGTGTAGAATGAATGTTTTTTATGCGGTGGTGTCCAGACACAGGGGAGGTGCATGCAGTTCTGATCGTGATATTATGAACAGAATAGATTAACACTGAAAACCCTGCATTCTGGCAGTGCACCCTGCTCCGTTCACCTCTGACCTGTGCAAAGCACTGCATGCTACAACTTGGCTACTCAAGGCCTCCTGCCAGTAGCCCAGTGCTAGCGCTTTGGGATTACAGTGGTACCTTGGGTTAAGAACTTACTGGTAATTCTTTCTGGAAGTCCGTTCTTAACCTGAAACTGTTCTTAACCTGAGGTACCACTTTAGCTAATGGGGCCTCACCCTGCTGCTGCTGCGCCATCGCCACGCGATTTCTGTTCTCATCCTGAAGCAAATTTCTTAACCCGAGGTACTATTTCTGGGTTAGTGGAGTCTCTAACCTGAAGTGTCTGTAACCTGAAGCGTCTGTAACCAGAGGTACCACTGTATACTAGTGCAAGATGGAAAGATAAAGGACCTTTGAGTGAATGAATCACAGTTCAGTACACCCATGATAGTTTTGTGGTTTTGATTTCTTGAATACCTCTTCCCATGTTATATGGCATTCCTGTTTTGGAACAGAGGGTAGTGTCCAAAACAACTTTGTTGCATGTAGTCTTCTAGTTCAAAGTCTAAAAGTAAAAGAAGAGGAAGAGGAAGAAGAAGCAGTCCTAGGCACATCTGATCATAATTTCTGAAACCTGTCATTATTTCCTAGTGTACAAGGGAAGCTCTTGGAGAGATTAATAAAAAAATTGGATTTTCTTATTAACCAGTCTCTTCTGCTTCACTACTAAAGCTCCCCTCACCCCACTCTTTATGTCCTCATGTGTGCAGAGGATTTCAGGAATAGGCAGGAGAACCTCTAGAGCAGACTTCCTCAAACTCAGCCCTCCAGATGTTTTGAGACTTGCTCAAGGGAGAAAATTCCCACCATCCCAGACCACTGGTCCTGCTAGCTAGGGATCATGAGAGTTGTAGGCCGAAAACATCTGGAGGGCTGAGTTTGAGGAAGCCTGCTCTAGAGTAAAGTGAACCTAAGAGAGCAAAGACTTCGCTTGCTGCTTTGTATTGTATCCAAAACTTTCTGTAACGGAGAAGACTTTTCTCCCTTGAGCAAGGCCTTGTGTGAAGCAGCATGGAGAAGGGAAGAATTGGCAAGAAGGTTTGCCCTCTGTTTTTAAGTTTATCCATGATATGTAACGTGAGCACTTGGAGCCTTTTGGGTGAGATTCAAGGGAGGGGTGGAGTATAGTCATATTTGTGGGCACAGTATGATAAGACACAGCAGGAGAAACATGCACTGAGGTCTGGAGAAGTGAAGAAAGAAGCACATGTGAGAACCTGTTGGAGGTTGCTAGGAGTTCTTGTCTGAAGTCTAGGAACATTTTCTCCTCATAAGCTAGCAGGTTGTTAAGTGTGACCTGGCCTTGGTTGTATGATGCCTTGGCTGAAATTAGGATGTTTGTGTAAATTTGGTGCTCGGGGAGATCATTGAATAAATAAAAAACTTAGAAGAATGAAAAATAAGATTTGTAGGACTTCTTTGGCTTTAGTAGAAGGTTTTAAGATGCAAGTGTGTATTAAAAAAAATTCAGAAAAAATCAGTTTCATTATTATTATTTTTCTGTAAAGTTCAATGAAGTATTTCTGTCAGACCCATTATATATGTATGAAGACAGTTCTCTCTCTCAGACAGGGAAGGAGAGAGAAGGTTCACCCACTTCCTTTCTGTCAGTATTACTCAGTCCATCTTTCTGATGTATGGAGGCTCAATGTGATGCAGTTTGAAAGACTGAAGAGCATTGTTCACTGAAGGAATACATATTTGAGGCTTGTGTGGTTTGAAATGGAAGGTAGCTTGAGTTTGTTCACAAAAGGGGTGGTGAGGCAAAGATGATCACAGGAATTATTAATGACTCACTATTGCTGTTGTCTATATTTTGGTTAAAGGGACGCAGGTGGCGCTGTGGTCTAAACCACTGAGCCTCTTGGGCTTGCCAATCAGAAGGTCGGCAGTTCGAATCCCCATGGCGGGGTGAGCTCCTGTTGCTGGGTCCCAGCTCCTGCCAACCTAGCAGTTCAAGAGCACTAAAAAAAAAGTGCAAGTAGATTAATAGGTACTGCTCCGGTAGGAAGGTAAACAGCGATTCCGTGCGCTGCTCTGGTTTCTGTGTTCCATTGCACCAGAAGTGGCTTAGTCATGCTGGCCACATGAGCCGGAAAAACTGTCTGCAGACAAACGCCAGCTCCCTCGGCCTGTAAAGCGAGATGAGCGTCGCAACCCCAGAGTCGTCTGCGACTGGACTTAACTGTCATGGGTCCTTTATATGTTAAATATTAAAAATAGAACTCATGTACCTGCCCCCTTGATGTTGTATTTCGAGAGCTGTGTGCACCCAAAATATTTGAGAACAGGAAGCGTGAGTCACTTGTTCCCTCTCCCATTCTGCCAATGTGGAATGGGTTTTATATTGTGTCTACTTAATGGGTGACCAGAAGAGCAATTTTGTTGCCTGGTCTGGTATTGATATTCATAGGGGAAGGCTACAGCATAAACTCCTTATTTTTTCCACTTGTGAAATCAAGTGTTAGAAGCTATTTTAATTGCTTTCTTTTGTACAGCAATCTTGCCCTACAACTTTTTCATGGCCACCATTTCATCCCTCATTGAATACTGATACCTTAAGGAAAACAAGACCCTGCTGTGGTGAATTTATGGGGAATTTTGACCCGTTCACTGCTAATTTACTTGAGCAGAAGCTTATCCTAGGTTCTTCTTGCCAAACACATTTTGATGATCACATCTGGTAAGCTATGTTGATGTTATTGAACAAAGGGTTCACATGCAATATTTTAAAGCACCCTTTCTAAAGCTGCTGTTGTAGGAGAACAAAGTGAGTATCAATGGGGAACATGAAAGATTGGTACCCAAGCAGTGAGAGACGAAGTGGAAATGATATGCATCAAATGTTGGCTTAGGGAAATGGTGGACATGTGCTTAAAGATGCTCACAGTGCTGTGAATGTACTTTGTGGTGTGTGGCTGTTGCTTATCTGCAAACTGTGAAAACTATAGCATTGGCTGGCCACTGTATGGTGTTGGTTATAGTAATACTGCTATTGAATTTATTACTCACCCTCTGCTGTGAAGCCCCTGGGTGAACTGCAACAATTTTAAAATGACATATAGTCAATACCATAGGTTTCCACCTAGAACAGAGCACCCCACAGCCAGTTCCTGAGATAACATGAGGCTGTACATCTTTGGTGCCAGGTGCTTTTTCTTTCCCATTAAGAACTGAGTCCATTGGTCTATCTAGCTCAGGCTGTCTGCACTGACGGTTGGTGGCTCTGCAGGATTTCAGGCAGAGTCCTTTCCTTGTACTACCTGGAGATGTCAGGGATTGGACTCAGGGCTGCTTGCATGCAAAGCAGATGCTCCACCACTGGGCTATGGTCCAGTAGACGACAGTGGTAGCAAGGGGAAGTTGTGTGAGCCAAGAAAGAGAGCGCTTGCTGCAATACACTTTCTTTTCACTGTGTGCTTGGATGCATGGCCCTTCTACTCCTACTTCTGGGAAAGAAAGCACCCCACCTGCAGCTGACCACAATATAGGAGAAGGAGATGGTGCCAGTAACGGAGCAGCCAGACAGCAGTTGTAGCATATGCTAGTGTTCAGTTTGGAATGCTGTAAAGCCCTTTTCATATTTATTAATTGTATTTCCTGCTTGCTGATTATGTTTCCAATGGCCTCCCATCTAGATTGCTGACCAAGTCCACACTCCTTAGCTTTACTACTGCTGCTGCATCTACTGTTCCAGACCAGATTTATTTATTTTTTATATAGTAATATTTAATGGTTTCTTTGTTTTTGTTTTTCTATGTTGCCCCTATTTTGTCTGTAAGCTGCCTTGAGTCCCTGTCTGGGTGGGGTATAAATACATATAACCACTGCCTTTTTTTCTAGGGGCACCGGGGTATGCATACCCCTAAACATTTTGTGAATCTTTGTACTTTTGTCCATTTACTGTATTTCTTTTTCCCAATTTGAACTATAAAATGGTGATTTTCTTGAGTCAAAAATGAGAGTATGTACCCCTAAACATTTTTAAAGAAAAAAAAGCTCTGCGTATAATAATACATATAATAATGTGATAGCCCCACCCTCTCTCTCTTTAATGCACATCTCAGGGTGGATTTGATTTAAATCAAATTGATTTAAATCACGATTTAAATCACTAGTCAGTAAGGCTTGATTTAAATCACTAGTCAGTAAGACTTGATTTAAATATTTTTTTTACAGAAAGACTCATTCTTGCTGGTATAATCTTAATATTTACAACCATATGAAGGTTTCATTTTTGGAATAATAAATTTTCAGAGTAGTTTTTACAGTTATATCAAAAATTACTGATTTGGTTATACTAGAAATACATAGACAGATAATTATGAAATTATGGTGAGGTTTAATAGGTTAACTGTTTATATTTGGACAACTTTTCTGCTGTACTTTATTGGAAGGAGAAAAATAATCATTTCCTTAATAACCATTTAAACAATTTATTTAACTAAAACAATAACATGATAGCATATGTATCCATGTTTGTTAACTGATGTGGTTAAACATTAAAAAAAAACTTAGACAGACTTGATAAACTTAAAACAAATCCTTATTTCCTGATGAATAGCCTTTGGACTACAATGTAACTTAAATAGAAGACTATATTTAGAAATATTTTTTCTCCAAAAGCATTTTATTTTAAAAATCCAATTTAAATAAAAAAAATCCGATTATTATTATTATTATTATTATTATTATTATTATTATTATTATTATTATTTAAATCATTGATTTTTATCCACCCTGGCACATCTTCTCCTATAGACATACTTCTAGAGTTCTTAGTAATGGATAAAATCATGCAAATGCACTTCTGTGCTTCCTGTCAAAAATGTGCTTGGTTCTTGGTATGCAGTTTTGCACACTAGGGAAGTTTGATAGAAGAAGGTTGCAGGAAGCTGGTTGTGCTGGTTTTTTATTTACTTGTTGTTGTTGTTGTTGTTGTTGTTTTATGCTTGCCTTGAGCATAATGAGGAGTTGGTGGTAGACAGCATTTTTTTTGGCAATGATTCACATTTGCAAAGCGGTGTGCAAGCATTCAGTAATTGAGTTCTTGCAGCTCATCGTAGCCCCCAGGTAGGGAACTGTATCTTAAGAGATGACACAGTTTTAATGGCAACCTAATAATATGTGTACGCCTGAAGGGAGTGTTGGCTGTAGCTTAATGGTGATTTCTGTTAACTTGGTGCAACTGCCTGAGGATTTTTTCTTAGTTTTATATTAACAGCATGAATGATCTAGATTGTAATGAATGTTTAGGTGCAGTTTTCTTCACAGCAATTGCCCTGTTTGAGTCAGGAAGCAATTCTTACTCTATTCCAGAGCTTATTCTCCCTCTCTTTTCAAAATTCAGTACATTTGTTGCCTTACCTTTTCACCAAGAAGCTTGAAATGACACCACTTGGCTGATCCAAGACATGATACACATTGCACTAGGTGCACATACTTCCAGCATAATTTCTCTCTCTTTCCTTCTCTCTCTCATTTATAGAAAACACACTCCCTATTTTCTATTTTATTTGCTAGATTTCTTATCCACCATTCACCGTAACATTCCAGGGTGGAATACAACCTTTAAAAAAAGAAAAGAAAAATAAATCCAATATAACTTTCTATATCTGAACACTTAAACAATATTGCAATAGTTTGCTGTTTCTCAGACAATCTTTTTCTTTCTTGCTTGTGGTTTCCTCAAAGTGTTTCTGAGTGTGGCTCTCTATCATGGTTATATTTGTCACACTACAAATAGCAATATATGCAAAAACCATAATGTGCATTTGTCTTCATAAAGTAAAAAAATGAATGTGAGTGTGTGTATTTAATGTGGTGACTCTTGTAGAAATTCTGAAATAAATGAACTGGTTCTTTGTCCTGAAAGAACTGGTAAAAATTTCTTTTTTTAGCTGCTTACTCATACATGTCTGATAGAGGAACTTGTGCTTTCATCTTGGTACAATAAAAATATGATTGATTGCTTAGCTGAATTCTAGTGAGTCCTACAAGTTACCTGGTTTTATAGGGCCTTACAGTAAGTGTTTCCCTGCCTGGGCAACATGCATCAACCTTGGTCTTCTCTGGAAATTGAACAGTTCAGGCTTTGAGTATCCCTTCTGCCTTAAGCTATCACCTTAGGCATGTTAAAAGGGGTAAAATGTCAAAGTATGATGGCTGCTGGACTTAACATGTGTCTTAAACACATTGCATTTTTTTTTATTACAATATGTTACTACACTGTAGATTTTTGACCATTATGATAAAAGGATGGATTTATAGTCAGTAGCACACACTGACATTGAAACACAAAATATTGCAGGTGAGATCTCATTTCATGGATAATATATTGCTTTTGAATGTGGCTTTTGCACATTTTTTGCTACCGGTCTTCAGAACTCTAACTTAAGCAGGTGACAGGTTTATAGCTGCCTTTATGGATAAATAAAAGTGAAACTCGTGAATTATGTGTGTCAGAATATCTGGTTGCAGATGGCAGTCGCAGCTAAAACTAAATTTTACAACACAGTAGAACCTACCTGTATAGAAGGTAGCTTGCAGTCTTAAATGACAAGTTCGGATTGGTAACAGTTGTGTTTTTCCCCCCTTCTTCTTTTAAAAAAAGATTATTCATTTTATATTTTTAATTGCTAAAGAAGGAGGTCAAACCTTTCCAACTGCAATGTTAATGTTTGAGCCTATTCTGTTTCCTTCATACAATGATGAATCTGATAAACTTCTGGGAAATTAGAATTCTAGTTGCTGTTTGCTAAGTGCTCTGATTAGGCTATCTCACAAATGCCAGATATACCATTATATCCATAGGAACATCTTTTGTAGTAATCAACAATCCAAATTAAACAGGTGTGCTGTTTTATATGGTTCTCTGTAGGCTTTTGTCATTTGTGGTCTTTCATAAAAATACCTTTTGTTTTTATTTCAGCAAGGGAAACCGTATGTCTTCGATAGAGTGTTCCCTTCGAATACATCCCAAGAGCAAGTCTATAATGCTTGTGCCAAGCAGATTGTCAAAGGTAAGAGATTCTCAAATAATTTCTAGTCGTGCCTGAAAGGGCTCGTGGCAAACTGAAATAGAGAATGGGTAGTAAACAAAGGCGGAGCGGGGTAATTTTTCTTTGTTTCTGTTGATATGTATGGAGCTACAGGTGAGATGTGGAAACCTCTGAAATAAACTGGGAGATCAAGGATCTCAGCCTGTAGCTCAGGTGGAGAAATACATGCACCTTGCATTGCCCTACTTCTGAATAGCATAGCTCATTAGTAAAGTACCTGCTTTGTATGCAGAAACTCCTAGGTCCAATCCCTTGAACCTCTAGTTAAAAGCAGCAGGTAAAAGGTGATTGGAAAAGCTCTCTACTTGGGGCCCTCCCCCAAGTAGCCAGGCTATGGCCAGTCAGACTGGGCTCGACTAGGTGGGTGAACAGTCTGACTTGGTGTAAGACAGCTTCTGAAATTCCTTTCAACTTTAACTTTTAAAGACGTAACCGTACTTGATGAGCCTCTCTGAAGCTAGAACTATGAACTTATCAAGTTTCTGGAACCACTCTTGAAAACGCTCTTTTTTTGGTGGAGGCATGATCCTAAAATCCCCATAGCAGTGGCATCTATTTCTGTAACTGCTATGACTGTGATGTGTGACAAATAATGATATTGTTGTCTAAGGTGAGGCATTTGTAAACCTAAACCATTGGTGGGGTGGCCTGCAGTTCTCTGGGCCTATAGTTTCCACTATTCATCCAGCATTCCCCACCTTTGACCTTGTTAATTTGGCTCAGGTGTGGCCTTTGTTTTGGATGCAGATTGGTGTCTGCAGTGCCTTTATGCATCTGCTGGTTTTTCAGGACTGCTATTAACCTTATTAGACTAACTGATAGGGTTATACCTATCCCTCCCAATGAATAAATTAATCATGTCCTCATTTATTCTCAGTGGCAACCTGGTCCTTAGGGATTGTTCCCATTTAGTGACTTGGAGCTGGAAATGCTATTTTAAAAAGATATGTTAATTGTGGAGCTTGCCACTTCATTCCGTAATCATTTTGTCAGTTGGTATGGATACCAATAACGTTATGTTGACATGCAGCTTTGAATCTGGGGATTCATAGTTGAAAGGCAAAGCGATGGCTTCTCTTTCTCCTGTCTTAAATATCACATATAATCTTTCTCTATCTCCTCCTAATACTCAGAGTTATTCCAAAGGGGGATGGGGGAGATCTTAGTATATCTTAAAGCTTGCTTCATTGCAATATGTTAACACTGATATATCCCCCCCCCCAAAGCTTCAATCACAATTTCTTGTCAATTGTTCCCCTTGCTTTCTCTCATGGCCTGCTCTAGCTATTTGTTGTTAGGAGAATAGAAAGGCTTCAGTCCATTTTCTGTGCAGGAAAATGACTGTTCTATCAGCTGAATCCTGCTGACTGAGAGGAATTAAGCACCATGGTTACTAGAAGATGTTACTGGAGTGCGTAGGAATAAGAAATGGCCAATATACGCAAACTGGTGGGCATTTGTCTTTTTTTACTGTGGCTGTTCACAAGGGACATCTGGAGCCTTGGATAAAGGCAAAATGATATTTTAATGATTTTGTTAAAATAATTGCTTATTGAGACATCCTCAGTCCACAGTGAATAAACTATTGACCGACTCATTTGGGTTATATTATTGCCTGACCATTGAATAATAAATTGCAGATACAGTGGTACCTCGGGTTAAGTACTTAATTCGTTCCAGAGGTCCATTCTTAACCTGAAGCGTACTTAACCTGAAGCTCCACTTTAGCTAATGGGGCCTCCTGCTGCTGCTGTGCCGCCAGAGCACGATTTCTGTTCTTAGCGGAGTTCTTAACCTGAAGCGTACTTAACCTGAAGTGTACTTAACCTGAGGTACCACTGTATATCTATTTTGTAAAATGTAGAGGGGTGTGTGAACTGAACTTGTGTTACAGGAGCAATATGGTTGCTATTTTATCAGTGTAGAAATTCATGAACAGAAAAGAGCAGGAGCATGTGGAGTCTGTCCTTGATTTTGTTTCTCCTGTGTGAATTCTGCATTCCTGTGTTATGATGAGCATGAAATGGAAACATGGCATAAGAATCTGCCCTAGTCTGTATCAGGGATTTCTTTGCAGCAGACCATTTGAAAATTGCTGAGAGTCTGGGCTTTATAGTTTTTCTGAATGTTGTAATTGTTATACACTGTGCTAAATGCTGTATGATGTTTAATTGTATTTTTATTATCTTTTGTATTTCTTATATGTGATAGTTTATGGTTTGACAATTAAAATTCCAAATTGTAATGCAATAAATACAATATAAGAAATATAAGAAGCAATGAAAATGCAATTACAAATCAATATGAATATTTATTGTGATGGATATGCTGTCTCCGGTCTTCAGCCACATATCTGCAGACATGTCATAGACCACCTGAATGAAGCTTATGGACCACAGTTTAGGTAGCCCTGGTCTATACAGGTATATAAAGAAATTGTTCAGTTTGGGAGAAGACAACACTCCAGGATCTTGATGCAGGTTTCAACAGTGCCTTTTTAGTACACAGCCATCAGCACTATTCCTCTGGACAGCTCCGTGGGTGTGATAGAACTCAGGAGGTTTTTGATGGTTTCTTGCTGAACTGCCAGCTTTGATTGTAAACCTAACAATCTGCCATTCCAAATTCTGCACAAACATCTGAAGTTTGATTTCAGAAAAGAGAAACAATTTTACTGGTTACCTCAAAACATATTGACCTTGTAGATTAGCAAAACTGCATTAAAACATACAAGTCAGGACACTGTCTAATTTTTGGAAAAACTGATTCTTAATATCTTTGTAAATGTCTAGGAAGATATTGCAAGATCCAGGCTTTTAGTAATTATTTTCAGTAAGTAAAAATATTGACTATCTATTGGATCTAAGTGTTTTAAAATTAGAGTGATCTAAATACATTTTTTTAAAAAAAATCTTAAAAAGTGCCTTTTATCTACCTTGTTTATTTGCCCTAAGCTTTTGTTTTTTAAAAAAACAAACAGAGCTAAATTAAATGTTAATTTTCAGCCTAAGTGGTTTCTTTTGAGTGAAATACAGTGCATGGATGGTTAAAAATCTGGTTCATAATTATCTATTTAAAACCACAACTGATTGCTCTACCAAGGAAAGCTGCTGTCTCAATAATATGCAAGTCTTGTTTCATTGAACTGAAAATCAATATGATGTTGCTTTTAGGAAGGCATTCAGAATGAGACTTTGCAATTCCACAAGCTTGTAATTCATCCAGCTGTTTAGGGACCCCTTTGCTAAGAGCAAGAGGCTGGCCAGAAACATAAATTATTGTGTTTAAAGGCTAACCCTTTAGTTCAGTTTTTTCCATTTTGCGAGTTCAGTGCTGTCAGTCTTGCAGTAGGAAAGGAACAAGGTTTATTATTATCAGTAATGTGGTTCTGTTTTTATGTTTGTGATGCAGAAGGACAGGGAAAATTTTCTATGTCCTAGTATTCATTGTTTATCGATGCCAGTATTTCTTTGTTGCTCTTCAGTGTTTTTGCATAGTAGCATGGTGATTTCCCCCGCTCCAAGCCAGGAAATAAGGTTCTTAGTAAGCTAAAGAGAAAACTGAAGCTTTGAAATGGGGTTAAGAAGGAAAGAGTCACTGGATTTGTATGATTTCTTCCCCTGGGATGGTAACTGCTTATAGAAAACTGTAGAAGAATTAATAATTCTACAGTCACTGCGATTAGACAGCAGTCTCTCTCCCCATACTCCCAAGGTAGCAGCACAGGTGTTCTGTTTTCCAGATATATATATAAGGTTCTTCTCCAAACAATGATTAGTTATTCTAGTATTTTCTCTCTCTGCCTTCAGCATTCTGTAGGACTTGAATCTCACATATAAAATACCTTCCCCTTTTCCCTTTCAAATTTATATACTCCTGCATACCCAGGAAATCCTCTGAGCATATAGAAATGTGTTTTGGGGTGACCCAGTTTCACTTCCAACCTAATAGGCACTCAACCACCCTTGTTTACTATTAAAAGCATAGTGGGGTTTTTTTTTACAAGTTGCTTTGAGGCTTTTATAGTCCACTCCAACCTCCATCAGTAAAAGTTGTTGTAACACCATCTTCTTTAAAACGGGTGTTTATTTATTCTCACTACCCTACTGACTGTCACTGGGCTATACCAGCAGCTTAGGTAGCCCAATTCAACAAACCCTAGTGAGCCAAAAGCTATGCGATAGTAGCCCGATGAAAAAAGGAGGGTACAGTTCCTGCACTTTTAATAGTTGTGCAGAAGAGGGAATTTTATCAGACACAGCTTGTATGACAATACACTGCTACTCTTAGCCAGTATGCCTCTGAACACCAGTTGCTGAGAAACACAGATTTGGGAGTATGTTCTTCTGCTCAGGTCTTGCCTGTGAACTTCCCATGGGCATCTGGTTGGCCACTATGGGAACAGGATGTTGGACTAGAGCCTTTGTCCTGCCTTTGACCCAGCAATCTGCTCTTAGGTTCTCACACAACTATTAAAAGGTTCAGGAGCCCTTCTCTCTTTTCCATCTGGCCATTCCAAAATGCATGCAAGTCCAGTCATTCTCACTGTTTCTTGAAGCTCCCTTTGTGGAACTGAGAGTAGGTACCTGGAATTCTGCAACAGTTCTAGGGATTTTGGGGTGGGTGGGACATGGTTTCTCTTAAGGTATCGCAAATCCTTGAAGCTATTTGTTCTACTGGGCGGACTCCTAACAGCAGAGCTTGTGCCAGGTGAAGAAGAGTGTGTGTCAATCTCACTACATGTTGTGTGGGAACAATGTGGTCTTACTGCTCTTAATTACATTTTTTCCCTGTACTCCTAACTTCCTTGTTTGGTGAATTTTTGGGTGGTATTCAGTGTTGTGCTGTGGTAGACATCCTGGCAGTGCAAGCATTACAGCTTTCTGTATGGAATGATTCTGCCCTCTCCTCCCCCTGCATGCTGCTCTGGGTGTTCTCCTGACCCCGTGAGCCAATTTTGGGGAGCACTGCGGGAAGAGCGGGAGGGAAAGCCCTGATGTGCAAGCAGAAGCCCTTGTGCAGGGCTTGCATCGAGAGAACTCGTTAGGTGAATCCAACTGCTTGTATATTTTACAAGCCAAAGTAACTTTCAAGAATTTGGCAGGGGGAAGGAAACATAATCTTTTGTGTTCCTTATTATAAATTTTATTCCTTCTGATCTTGAGAGTCTCATTTCCTTCCTAAAATAAGTATGCGCTGAAAGTAACTTTCTGTTCCAGTCTAATTTCTTTTGCCATATGAGCTCTAGGATATAATATTCTGTCCTCAGTCTTCACTAGGTTACTTCCACTCATGTAACAGGACTTCTCCTTCCTCTTCTTTCCCCTACAGCTTCCCCATATGCTCCAGTGAATCCCTCAATCCTCCAGAGCAGATTTTATTTGGGTGCAGGTTGGAGAGAGAGGAAGGGAAAGTCTCTTTGCTTGAGTGGAAGACCATTCTGCTGGCAGACGGACACCACTGGATGTCCCCCATAATGTGGGAAGGAGGAACCCATTGTGCCAAATTTACACTGGGAAGTATTCTAGGCTCCATATCTTTTCAAGAGAGTAGGCATTGGATCCAACTTTCTTACTCCTTTCCCATTAAATAACAAGAAAAAATGAATATAAAATAATCCTATATTGAGAAGAAACAGTAGGCAAATCTTAAAAATGCCATTGTTCCTTTTACTTTGGAACCAGCATAGCTCATGATTCATATAATTATCTTCTTCTCAATTAGTAAACTGGACAGTAACCAGTATCTAAAGGATATTTATTCAGGGAAGCAATAGGAAGTCATAACAGATGTTATTTTCTAAATTTGATCTAGCTGGCAAGAAATCTGGTTTCTTTATGTTACCCTAACTACACGGTACATCTGTACATTTTTCTGCCAGATACCTTCTTCTAATTTCCTAGTTCCTTTCCCCCCCCCTACCTACCCCCCAAATCTTCTGACTAAATGTTGGCTAATGGCATCTTCCTTGATGAATTATAGTATCCTATTAAAAAAAATAACAAATTCATTCTTTCTCCTTTCAGATGTTCTTGAGGGATACAATGGTACAATTTTTGCTTATGGTCAAACATCTTCAGGAAAAACACATACCATGGAGGTAAGAGTGATTTTTGAAATATGAATTTATTGACAATATGCTTATTAGACAGGAACAACAGCTTGAAATCGCTGTTTTGCTACTAATAGAGAAAGAGTGGGCTGTGTCAAATTATGTCCGTCTTTGATCCTTCAGAGGCTTCCATGAATGGAAGGGGAGAAGTGATATCTGTGGATTTTCTCTCTGTTACTCCATAACACCTTCCTCTAATCTGCTTCAGAGAGTTGGTGAACTCCCAGGAACATGCAGGTGGTACTGCAGAGGAAAAGGGGCATTTTGGAAAAACCTCTTCCTCCTACCTTCTGTGCATGGAATGCTTTGCTAGAGTAAAAAGCTTTCCACAATTTGAAGGATACAATCAGTAGAACCCACTAAAATTAAACTGCATTTTTAGAAGAGTAAACTGTCACGATAAGGTTTTAAAAAAACAAAAACAAGCAAACAACTGTGTTGTATGTATAATATAATATATTGCATGTGCATGTGTATGTATGCACACTTCCATTTTGAAATTTACCCAACTCAAATGTTCTAGTCTGGGCATAAATATGTGTGATTGTTTCTTAGCATATATTTGACTCTCTGCTTTTAGTCAACCAGTTACATCTAGAAAGCTAGAATCTCTCTCTCTCTCTTTCTTAAGCCCACACAGAATAGGAAAGTGTTCTGTAGGTTAAAAGCATCCTACACTAAATAAGTGGGGCTTCTTCTCCAGCTGAGGTCCTTTGGCCATGCTACATGCGGTTCCCTCGCTGCAAGAAGTGAGGTTACAGGGAACCAAGCAGAGGGCCTTCTCGGTTGTGGCGCCTGCCCTGTGGAACGCCCTCCCAGCAGATGTCAAGGCAATAAGCAACTATCTTACTTTGAAAAGACAACTGAAGGCGGCCCTGTTTAGGGAAGTTTTAAATGTTTGATGCTGTATTGTTTTTAATATTCGGTTGGAAGCCGCCCAGAGTGGCTGTGGAAACCCAGCCAGATGGGCAGGGTATAAATAATAAATTATAATTATAATTATAATTATTATTATTATTATTATTATTACTATTACTATTACTATTATTATTATTATTACATACTGGGTAGAATTTGATCATGCATGACAAGGACATTGCAAGGTTGGCTTATCAGAAGGTAACTTTACTCTTCTCCTAGGCAATAGCACATTCTTCAGTCAAATCTGATAACATAATCAGGGTTTTGTAACTATTCTGGGTTTCCTTCTATTCTTATTAGGGTTTCCGCAGTTAGAAAATTGATAATAGCCAAGGATCCGCAATCTGTAACTGGGCTTGTTAGCCAACAATAGTTTCTACTGGCAGCCTATTTCTTAGATTGCCTCTGTAGAACAGAGTGAATCCTTTTTGTACCTTTATTGGAGAGGAGTAGTATGTAGCAACCTCTAGGGACATACAGGAGCATAGGAAACTTCCTTATACTGAGCCATACCATTGTTAGCTAGATACAATTTACACTGGTTGCCAGTTCATTTCTGGGCCCAATTCAAGGTGCTCATATTCATGTTTAAAGCCTTGAATGACTCAGGTCCCAGATACCTGAAAGACTGCTTCCTTCCATACAGACCCTATCAGGTGCTGAGATTGACAGAGAAGGCCCTTTTGGCAGTTCCTCAGAGGCTTGTGGGGTGATAGCCCAGGAAAAGGCATTCTGTGTTGTGGCCCCTAAGCTATAAAACTTCCTTGCCACTGAGGTGCATCTGGCCCCTTCAATATACAGCTTTTAGAGAATGATGAGGATGAGCCTCTTTATCCCAGCTTTTGACACCTGAGGTGTATGTTTTGGGACCCCCCCCACCTTGTTTTATGGTTGTGGGTTGTTGCTTTTTAAAATAATAATAATAATAATAATAATAATAATAATAATAATAATAATAATAATAATAATAATGTTGTTTTTATTGTTATAACCCTCCCTGAGAAGGGTGGGAAACAAACAACTGGCAGAAGCTTAGGCAGCAATTACACACATATTTTTTCTGACTTGTACTCAGAAAACTGCAGGCTTCCAACTTAATGCCTCCCCTCCTTCTCTACAGCCCACCTGCTGCCCCCGGAACCCAGTGCCTGAACTCCTCTCCAGTCCACAACACTTCTGGGATATAGTGTTGCAATCAGCCTGATGCCATGCATTTTGTGTCTTTAGTTTGCCTATTGGCTTTAAGAAAATGAATATTTTGTTGCACTTGTAGTAGAGGTACTGCAAGCTTGTCACCATGGATGTGAGCCCCTGGCAGTGGCAGATAAGCTCCCCTGCTCTTTGTAAATGAATGTGCAGCTCAAACTAAAGAAGAGAATAACACGCTACAGGGAGGACATGCTAGCAGTAGACTGCAAAATAACTCTGCCAGTATTTAATAATGCACAGTTCAGCTTTTAGTGTGCATTAAATGTGCATTATTTAACATACTTGAATGTGGTTATGGTGGCACATTTGCCTGGTCCAGAAGCAGCCTTATCTGCCACACAGTTGCCTATTTTCCTTCCAAATGCACATCTGTCAAAAACCACTGACTTGCTTCCTGCTGTGCTGATTTTCTAGGTGGTTTATAACCCTCAGGAGTCCTATAGAAAGCTCTGGGCTGCTGCTGCTGATTCTTGTTAGCCAAGGACATGATCACCATTTCTTTATGCACTAAAGTAGTGTAGTGTTCCAAAAAACATTTCCCCGCTTCCTTCCATTGTTCCATTGGTGCCCCCCCCCCCCGGGAGCCTCCCTCTCCCCAGCTGCATTAAATAAGGCTAAGGGCCACACGTTCTCCATTCCTAGGTGGTTAAAGGACTGCTCCACACATTATGTGAAACATTCATGTGGTTTGAAAGATGCAGACACACAGCAGGAAGCTCTAACCAAATTGCTGGTCCCCTGCTCTATGTAAATCTCTTGTAGGTCAGTGTTAAATTAATACCGGTACCTTCCAAAACCTGTGATTGGCATCCTTACATGTTGTAGCATGTAAGGTGGAGGCCACAGGCACACATGATATTTTTACAAGTTTGAATATTAATGTGTGTTTACTTACCTAAAATGCCACTTAACTTGAGGCTATCGCATAGCATTTGTCTGATTCGCCAAGAGCATCTTGGTCCATGGATGTGTAGAGAGGCCATCTTGGTCGCTGCTCTGCTAATATGGAATTCTTTCCCATAGGACTTCCATTTCAGCAGAAATGGAACACTTTCTGCAAGTGCTTCAAGGGCTCCTCTTTTCAGATGTGAAATGGCTGACTGTGTGTATTTGGTGTTTTAATTTTTAGATGAAATAGTAATAATTGTGTGGAATGCCTTGAGCCACTGGAGGTTGGATGTGGTGAGAATCCAAATGACTGTGTAGTCTGTCATAAGAAGGGAAGTGAGAATTAGCTTTTTGCTTCTTATAAAATAACCAGTTCCCTCCACAGCTCCCACCTCCTCCCCCTTTTAAGTTTAATGATGGAATAAAATGCCACCTCTGCTTTAGCTAAGTCTTTGCCGCCTTTTTAGAGAACAGGTTCGGGGGTGGAGCAGGCAAGGGGAATCGCTCACTTGTTGTGTGCAGATGGTGGAATGGCAGAGTAATCCACCAGCTTAGAATTTAATTAAATCAAAATGTCTGTGGTGCTTGAGCTGGTGGATGGAAAAAATATATGTGAAAGCCAATTTGCATTCAGAGTTACAGGCTCAGATTATTGTAGGAAAAGACGGGAATGTTTGCTACCCATTGTTAAATCATGCTTTTTATGATGCTTTAAATGCAGCTCCAAGCCTTTACTAAGTTTTATTTTAATCCTCCTTTTAATCCCTCTTATAATACTATTAATAATACGTCTTTATTGGGGGAGGGGAGTTGATATAGAGAGGAGGGGTCATTAATTCCTGGAAGTAAACATCTTAAATGCTTCAGATTTTCCAGGTTTGAAAATACTTTGAATGCTAAAAGACAAGAACCTTTTTACAGTTTGCCACTCTTCATAATCCGCAGTAAACTTCTTCCTTTTGTCCCCACATCCCATTTCTCATGGCCCTTGGGGATTGCAAGTTGTATGTGTATAGACAACCCTTCCACAATTTAGTGGCCTCCAGATATTTGTGACTACAACTCCTATTACAGGTCTTTTTTTACCATTGGCCATACTCACTGGGGGAAAACCCAGCCAGATGGGCGGGGTATAAATAATAAATTATTATTATTATTATGGGGATGGGAGGTGCAGTCCAAAATACAGGATTGAGAAGGATGAGATAGACTTGTCCATTTAATCTTCACAGTGTTCCTCTTGATGCATACAGGGCCTTTCTCATCTCCTGCTTGAGTGTATGAAGTCGGGAAGTTTTAGTGGGCACAGTTATTCACCCACTCAATATATTCTAAGTATTCAGGTGCTGAAGTTGGGAGCAGGACTGTAGATAGAATGTGCTCTGCAGAAGCTCAGGATTTGGTTAAAGAAGAATACATAATTTTATTGCATTATACATATGAATGTGGCATGGGTCAAACTTGAAGACTTTGAAATGTCAGTGAAACCTGTTTCAGTGACGTACATATACAGGATACGTCATCTTCTAAATCTTGGACCTTCAAAGTATTCCTGAATGTGTATAGTCAGTAGCTAGTCATCTGTCAGATATTTGCAAAGATCAATTCATTTTTGCCATTATTGTGGCATAATATGTGATCCAAGTATAGCCAAGTGGTTCTTTGTTAGGGATGCCTTCTGAATATCATCCTTCTCACAGCTTTCTCATTTCTGAATTGGAGGAGGTAATTGGAGGATGGAAAACTTTGAAGAGAACCCTTGAGTCAGGCAGCTATATATAGTCTGCTGGCTTTTCATTTTTAATTTCCTTCTGACTGGCTTAAATGTTTAAGCTGGCTGCCATTCCACCAGTTCTGTTGTGGTGTAGTACAGCACATTATGCCCAAAGGGAGATGCAGCTGAGAATTGTGATGAAAACTGACTGGATTTGCCAGTTTCCTTGTTTGTGAAGTGGCACAGCGAGGCAAAAAATAGATGGGCTGTAAACATATTATATTATTTACATTGATTAAAATTATTTATAGACCACCCTTCATTTAAAAAAAAAAAAAGATTCAAGGGCCCTTCACTGTAATATAGGCCTGGGGAGCCTTTGGACTGCAACTTCCAACAGTCCCATCCACCATGGAATAATTATGAAGGATGAGGGATGGGCCATAGGTTCCCCAGCTTTGCCAAAATCCAGATGTAGCAGCAGGCCATTCTAGATTGAATTCTGGGCTTCCAGTGGGTAGAGAAGTGGTGTCCTCCCTCATTTTCCTCTTAGTTCTACTTTCCCAGTACTTTTGATCCTCACCAGTATGGTGCTGTATGGTCAGAAAATAATGGCACAAGGCCTAAGAATCCAGTCACGCTCTTCTCCTTTTTTCCATCCAAGGCAGCGTCTTGGATTGTCTCCCTGCTTGCCCTCTTGATATCCACGCTGACATTAGCAGAAACAGGACTACTATGCTCTCCTGCTTCACATGTCCCATCCTCGACTGAAAGTATTCAATTTCATGCTAAGCTCTTACTTATTACAAGCAGGATCAAAATTGTTTCAGCTGATAAGGCTACTGATGCATGCATGAAGCAAGAGAAGTCTGGTTTGCTCCCCTCTTCTCTCATTCTGTTTATGCGAAGCACGCTTGTGTGGTATGCTTTGGTCTGACTTGCCTTGGTTCACACGTGTGTGCAGGAGTACACACAATAGACTGATACGTCCCTGGCAATGCGGAAGCAGGCTTCATGTATTCTGGCTTTTCACTTCATATGTGCTGTGAAACTGTGAATTGGTCTCCCTCGGGAGGTTGTGGGCTCCTCTTCTGTGGAGCTTTTTAAGCAGAGGTTGGATGGTCATCTGTCTTGGATGCTTTAGCTAAGATTCCTGCATTGCAAGGGGTTGGACCACATAAACCGTGGGGTCCCTTCCAACTCTATAATTCTATGGTTCTATGATCCTTTCAAGAGTATCCTGAGGTTCATAAAACCTTGCCTTCCTTAAGAGCACATGCACCGCAGGACCTTTGTTTTGAAACCCTTTGCTGTTCTTCAGAACCTTTGCCACCCTTCACATCAACATCCCTGGATAATGTTTTCAGAGTGATAGCTTTACGTTTCAGGCAGGGTGACCACAATGTGGCCCTCCTCAGTCACAACGTGTTGGTTGAAAGGGCAAGTTGACTGTTTCATATTCATAATTAAACAGAAGGACCGCAAGTCCACTTGCATTATGTTGCACCTAACAAAAAGGAAAGTGAAGGGGGATGCTGGTTCATTATTGTGGCGCTGACTAATTTTTGTTTCCAGAGGAAAAGTGAAAAATGACATGCAGTCAGGAGAAATGTTCTTCTCTTTCATCTTCAGAGCTCCTGAATAAAGCAAAGGAAGCTGACTGTGCAAGCTACCAGCAGTGCTGGCAAAGCAGCATTTGTTGGCATTAGGCCCAGCAGAACAATCTGCAGACTTATTACAGGCTCATCTCCCCCTCTTCCATCTTGCAATAATTTCCATCTATGTGGTAGTTCAGTCACTGGTGCGAAAGCTGGAAACTGCCTTCCAAGTATTAGAAACTGTGTTCTGGAGACATTTGCTCTGCATTCCCCAAAGGAGATTTGTTTTGATGTTAAATGGCCATAAAGAGCCATTTCTTTCTATAGAGAGTCCCAAGAAGGACAAATAAATTGAGGAATGAGCATACCTTAGTGGTTAAGTGCATGCTTTGAATGTGGAAGGTGACCATCCCAGAGTCAAGTCTCAGGCATCTCCTGTTCAAAAAAATAGAAAAGTAAAAATGATCAGGTAGGAGGTGATGTGGAAGTCCACTTCATGAGACTCTAGAGAGCCATTGCCAGTCAAGGAGATAATACTGGGCTAGATGGACATACAGCCTGATTTGGCAAAAGGCAGCTTCTTACGTACCTGATTTAGTACAGCATTACAGAGGATGTTGAGGTATAGAGATGGGGCTATGCTGCATAGCCACATGATGATAAGTGCTCACAGCCCTGCTTGCTAAGCACTTTGCAAGGATATAAGTAGAAATAGTCTTTTCTGCAGGCCTGCACAGTAGAAGAAGAGGTGAGGACGAGAAAAGGGAACTGGGTAAAGAGATGTACATTCAGCAACTTCTCTAAAAATGGTTGTGGTTTGGGCAAGTTCTAGGGATAGAAGGATAAAGGGGGGGAGCTAATAACAATTAACAGTATGATAAATCATGGTTGTAGTAATAATACATAATAAATACAAGCATTTGTATATTGCTTTTGAGTGTTGAAAGCATTTCACATGGACTATCCTGTTCTTGCCTACCTTACAGGGCCTGTTTTGCTATCTGTATATTCCAGGGGTGTGTGCCTGAGACAGAAAGGTTGTGGCTTGGCTAAGGCCACCTAATGAATTCATGGCAAAGGTGATCTGCCCGATTCATATCTCAGTCTCTTAACTACCCTGCTGCACTATTGGCAATCAGTACATTGTGGGGGCAGAAGTCAGCTGAGAGTTGGAGTCAGATCTGAGTCCATGTCCCTCCCTTTACCATCAACTATGGGGAATAAGACATATGGTGGGGCCATAACCATAGTGTGTAAAATATGCAATTAAAAAAGACTATTACTTATTTACAGCAGGACTGTTGCAGAGAGAAAAACATAGTAAAGTTTGTGAACCTGAAAAATTGAAAAGAAGCACTATATGAATTATTAATACTTGCGATTGTGTATGTAGCTAGAAAATTACTGAAAAGCAGTCAGCTTATGTTTGTTATGTGAACATGCATTTTGTGAAGATTCGCCACATGTATGCACATGGTGAACAGTCTTCTGCAATTTACTTCTTACCTTTTGTGTCTTCAGGGGAAGTTACATGACCCACAGCTAATGGGAATAATTCCAAGAATTGCACATGACATCTTCGATCACATCTATTCCATGGATGAAAACCTAGAATTTCACATAAAGGTAAATGCAAAATGACATGTTATGCAATGGTCAGATAAAAAGAAGCTGAGCAAGGTGCCAAACCTCAAAGGTTGCACTTTTCCCTTAAATGAAAACCTCAGAATAAATATGGGTCTGCAATGTTTCACTTTCACAAATGTTACTTGTCAAGATTTCAGTATCTCAGATAAAATTATCCTTTCTTTTTTATTTGAAATAACTTCTATTTCTACATATAGGTCTTTATGAGCTCTTAAGTGCCTGCATTTCTTTTTTTGTGAATTGAGAGTGGGAACAAATAACTGAATCAAATGTGATTTGGAGAAATGTGAACCAAGTAGTGAGCTAAAAGTACATATAGGGTTGCATGGTTTGAAAAAAAAATATGGTTGTAAAATCCTATAAAACACATCCCTTTGAGGCACAGTGACCAGACACAATCCTATTTTGTGCTGGATTCAGTCTGCATTTTGCTGTGGAAAGAAAGTTGTTATATGTCACT
The DNA here is from genome assembly GCA_034641385.1 of Darevskia mixta. NCBI lineage: Eukaryota > Metazoa > Chordata > Lepidosauria > Squamata > Lacertidae > Darevskia > Darevskia mixta. The sequence continues at coordinate 19,723,881 of JAWWNH010000001.1, forward strand.
CTTAATGATATGATCAAGATTTAAGAGCTTAGCACATCTTAACACCGGCTGTATTTAAAAGCTTTAAGTGGCTCCTGGATAATCCTGGAGTGAGCTATTGAGCCAAATATTGCACTTATGGCAGGATTAGTTGTCTACCAGGCTGATAGCTTTTTCTTCGATTGGCAAAGTTTTGAGTTAATCAGATGTGGCACCCAACTGAAATATTATATAGTTGTAAGCATTTAAAGGGATTAAAAATGCTACTTGTAGACTAGCATTTCCTAAGAAGCTCCCACTATTTTTGTTGCTTTGGTGGAAAATTAAGTGTTCTCGTTACTGACGGACAGATTAGAAATGATTCACAGATCCTTGCATGCCATAGTGACTGTGTATGGTGCTGCATTTGAAAAGCCCTATATATTTGCACCCACTGTACTGTAGGTGCTGTCAAGCTTTGTTTTTTTGGCAGGTGGGGGGCGGGAACTGGATAACTTGATTTAATCCTCACACCCCCAATGGGTGATTTGCCTGATGCATCAATCTTGGTGCACACAATTTGGGTGTTGGTTAAGCTCACATATCCAGGGGCTTCTTTTTCCTCTCCCATTCCATTTGACAAAGCTGGCAGTGTCAGCCTTCTTTTAAGGATATGGTTAGGAAATTTGGTATGTGCTCCCTGCCCTCGCCCTTTCCTTATTAACTGCAGCATTATGTTCATGTCTGCTATAGTTAATGCTAAGCAAAGTTTGCTTTTCAATCCAAATTTTGAAACCAGGGCTAGAAGTTGGTTTGCAAACCCTGATTAATGCCAACCACGTCCAGCTTGCTAGTATACCAGACTCCCATCTGTTCCAAGCTATAGATTCTTGCAGATGCAGGTGCTGCACATCACTGCTGCTTGCAAAGATCTTGCATGCACCTGCCACTCAATAGTTGGCACCATCACCTCCCAGGTGCTGCATATGTTGTCGTTTTAAATCACCACATTGGTTGTATTCTTCTCTCTCTATAATGACACAGAGCTTTACTTGTTTATGTGGATAGTCCTTCTTGGATTGAGGTGATTGAGTAGAGTTTAGATCTCTTTTGGAATTTAAAAAAAAACCCCTGCAATTTGAATATAAGATCTCTTTAGTCATTGTCTAACATTAGACATCTAAGGAAATAGTTTTCCTTCCCTTCACGAGTGCACAAAAAAGAAGATGAATAATTAAAATTAGCCTACTCAACTCTTCTTATTGCTCCCCTCTCCGAGCGATACAGCATAATAACAATTGACTGTTTTGTACTGCTGTGACAGCAAATGTATTTGAATGGCATTGAACAAATTGTGCAAGCTGATTACACAAGCGAGGTGCCATTTGGAAATGGCAGGCATTCTGGACATGGAGAGGGGAATTCCATCAAACAGCTACATGGCTTTCTGATAAAATATTGCTACTGTCAAAGCTTGCTCAAGCATTAGAATGTTTCTATTAAAATGTTGAGTCTCGCAGAGACATGCTTAGTCTCGCAGAGACTAAGTCATGGGCGAAATGCACTCCACACACACACATACACACACACACACACACACACACACACACACAGAGAGAGAGAGAGAGAGAGAGAGAGAGAATGAATCTAATTCAGGGCATGTTGAACATTGGAGGTAAACAGAATAATGCTTATAGGCTTAGCTCTACTGTTCAGTATGCCCCATATTTGGGTGTCTTTTCTCCTTCTGTTTCCTTGTGGAAGTATGTCCTGAGTACCCTCTCAGGAGAAACAAAATAAGTAAAGTATCTTATTTTACTTATTATTATTTTTGTAAGGATAGTGATCTTTTTTTGAAGAGAAAAGTTTGATTTGTAGCTCCGGTATGAATGTAAACAGAGCGTTATTCAGAGTTATGTGAGGATGATTTAGGTCAGGTGGCACTTTCTTCAAAAAGCACCCTTCCTTCTTTAATTACTTGAATAAAAATCCCTATTGATTTCAGATTCTGCAGAGTGAGTTCCCTCTAACTCCAGCTATCAGGGCTGCCAAGAAGGGGAAATAAGCTATGTTTTATATCAAATCTGAATCAATGTAAATCTATAATACAGTAGTAAAATTCAAAAGGAAGTGCTCAGCTTTCATATTGATAGTGGTGTGTGTGTGTGTGTGTGTGTGTGAGAGAGAGAGAGAGAGAGAGAGAGAGAGAGAGAGAGAGAGAGAGAACCTTTGATTTCAGTAATTTTGATTTCAGTAATTTGTCACCTTTGTACTCCTGGTATACTCCTGGTGGCAGAAAAAAAAATGAATGAAGTGCAAGCAAAATGGTCATCCTGCACCGGGGGTGCAGCTCCTCTCCTCAATTAAAGCTGGGTTAGCTTAGAAGGTAATCACTATGGTGCTTGTCAGTATTGGTAAGCCTGGTTTTTTTCTTTTAATGCAATAAGGCTACTTTGTAGTCTGGCTTCAGTGAGCAGTGAGAACTAGTCAATTAAAGCCATCATTACATCAATAGCAAAAGTGTTCTGCCTGAGTAGCTCATGTTCTGAGAGTCCAGCATCAAATACTTAATATTTAATGATGGAAACAAGCAAACAAAAGCTCTCAGGTGGACTGTAGCTTAATACCCAGTCAAACATTAAGGTGGAGGATGTTTGTATTTAGTTTAATATGCATAAGTGACTGATTCATGTTATAGTTGATTGGGAAACAAATGGAAAGTTGTACATATTTGTTCCTTAGCAAGCTGTGAAAGTAAGACAAAACGTAACTAGACTGCAGTACAGTCTTGGATGCTTCTCATTCATGGACAGAAACAAAAACATAGGAGTCTAAACTTGAGGCATTGTGCATTCATCTCAATCAGTGCCATTTGCTCACAAGAAAACAGCTATCCATTGTTTTTGTCATATTAGAAACAGATGAGAAGGGAAAGAAATATGTATGAGGAGACATATAAGAAGATCCAGTTAGAGATAATGCGTTGTGGCATGCAGTGGAATGGCTATATTAGTTTACAAGTTTTGTGACACTGCAATTAGAGTCCTGCATGGTGAATTTTTACAAGTAAGTTCAATAGCTCTTCTGGACTATATAAGTATGCTAGCAGGGAAGCCACCTTTTAGTGTATTGCCTGAAGGAAATTCTTTTCGAACTGAATCAAGTGAATGTTTTCAGCCCTATGAAGATTTGTTTAACCCCATCAGTCCACTTTTAAGGTAAAAACAATCTGTTCTAACAATGTGCCATTCACTGAAGTCTGTTTTAATTAACCTGTGCCTCAGCCCTACTGTTAGCTATCCTAAATACTTTTAATTTCCATTGAAATTACTGGGATTTATTTATCTCCTGAGTCTGTTACTCTTTGATATATCCTCTCAGCGTCCCATTTAGCTAGCCTGTGGATTGTGCAAATATTCTTTGACTGACTCTTGTTTCAGCCTTTACACAATACAAATAAAAATGTAATAAGTAAATCCAACCCTGGCACACAACAAAAGTAGTATGCATAGACAGCATTAAATGGTTGTTTGTAACAGATTTGACCTTTTTGCAAGAACCCAAATTGATAGAGGTTTTTGAAAACTTGTTTAAATTAGTGTGTTTCATTTCTTTAGGTTTCCTACTTTGAGATTTACTTGGACAAAATAAGGGATTTGCTGGATGGTAAGTAAAGCAGCATATCTTTTTTTATATACTGTAGCTGTAATTACCATAATGAGTATATTTTATCTTTAAAAATAAATTGTTTTCAGGTCAAGGACTCAACCCTGGATATTTGGATGTGTGCATTTCCTGGAGTAATATTCATACACTGCAGACATTAAGGCCTGATATGACTGTTTTCTCTTAAAATTTGGGTTAATAGACTATATCACCCATTTAAAGTGGAGGATGTGGGACTAAACCTTTGGTACTCCAAAGGTTGCTGGCTACAAGTTCTATTAGCCCTGGCCATTGGGCATTCTGGCTGGAACTGATAGGAGTTGTAGTTCTTCAGATGCAATGTTGGACCATCTTTAGCCAACATGGTGCAATGGTCAGAAATGATAGGACTTGCAGTTAGACAACATCTGGAGGGCCACAGGCTAGCCATCTTTATGTAGTTCATTAAGGCATCCCTGATTAAGCTCTCTTATAATTTCAGACCGGAGAGCAGAGTGTCATGTTTGCACCCATGTCCCCTTCCCACCAGACTTCCTAGGCTTTCAAGGGTTGTTGGGTTCCCTTTTCCTGGTCTTAATAATGTTTGAAGCAATAGTCTCCCACTATTTTTCATACTTTATTTTTTATTTTTTTGCTGGGAGTGCTTTTAATATTTTGTTTTTGTTTTTAAAAAAGGAACCTTATGAATTGAGAATCATGTTATACCTGTGTATATTTAACAAGCAGAGAGCTTTGAAAAATAAAAGAGCTGAAATAGTTGAAGCATTCTTAATATTTTTGTTTGAAGTACTTTGTACAGTAAGGCCTTGTGCATGTGGTCCAAAAATTATAGTTCGTTGGACTGGGAGCAATCAACAAGCTCATGCTGTCATGAACTTTCTTTGCCATGACACTTTTATTTATTTCACATTCTCCAAGCAATTTACAAAATAACAAATACAGTATGAATATGTAACAAACAAAACTGAAAACCTACAGTACAATACAAAATAATAATAATAATAGAAAATAAATAAATATATATAATATATTTTGACCATTTTCTACAAACCATGATTGCAAACCATGACTATATACTGTTGCCTGGATGCTGGTCGGTGACCGTAATAAAGAATACTTACTTACTTACTGTTGCCTGGAGCTTTGGTTTAAGAATTTATTTATTAATTAAAATTTGTATTCCACCCTTCATCCAAAGATTACAGGGTGGGTGGTCCCCAACATAAAAATACAGAATGAAAACACAAAATGCACAATAAAACAAAAACAAACCAGTAACCCCCCTTCCACAAACACATAGAACAAATGAGAAGTCTTCTACAAAGCATATGATGATGGGAACATAGTTTGCTGGAATGAAAATGTGACCTGTGAACTGGGCTGAAGTGGCACCATTATCACTTTGGTCCTGAATCTGGTCACTTCTAATTTTTAAGATTATTTTGTGCATTGACCAAGTAGTTTTTATCTTGGTTAAACCATTTGGGAGAAATTGCACTGCAGACATACATCAAAGCTCCCAATTTTTTTTGTGATGTATGTTTTTCATGAGCAAGTCAGAGTAAAGTATGTGTGTCAGCATTGCTTTTTTTGGAGTTTAGTTGAGTCTCATGTCTTGTCGTTTAATTTAAACTAAGCAATGGCATTGTATACTCTATGTACATCATGTGTAGATTAAATTGCTGCTTTCCTCCATGGAAGGATCTGCTTGTGTTACTCAGATTATTCTTGTGGCTCATCAAATTTGTGCACTTTCTTCATCAGTGATTCTTGATGGTTTTCCCCCTTTTAGTTTCAAAGACAAACCTTGCAGTTCATGAAGACAAGAACAGAGTTCCATATGTCAAGGTAAAAAACATTCCTTTAGATACAGAAAAACCTTTAAAAATTGATCTGGTCTAATGATTGAAATTGGTTTGTGTGATCACATGAATGTGCTTTATTTTTAAAATTTGCATGCCACCTTTCTTCAGACACCATCAAGATAGCTTGACAAAAACTGTGGATAGTACTAAATAAAAAAAATTACAGAATCCACAGCTCATTCCAATACAGTGCAAGCAGATTTCTCTCCTCTTCCTGCACTCCTCCCCTGCCAGATCTGCTCAAGAGAATTCCCCAACCCTTTGGAGCAGATTCTGAGGGTGCATGGGGTGAGCTTAGGAGGAGATGAGTTCTGTCATGCAAGTCAAAGTCTGCTGTGTGAGTAGAGCAGCAACTTGGGTTACAACCGCATGTTTAGAATCAAGGCCATAAAAGCAGTCATACCATTACTGTATTTAACTTCTGGACATACATATTACCAAACATACATACATACAAACATACATATTACCAAAAAGAAAATCAATGGATAAGAAATTCTAGGTGGTATCCAGCTAAGTCATGACTTACTTAATTAGTCCATTAGTCTATTCTGAATGTGACTCATTCAAATACCAGCCACCTAAATGAACCCCTCAAAATATGGTAAAATAAAAAAGACTGCAATCATTTATGTTCCCAGTGGGGTTTGTTTATTTCCTGAGAAAAGATCTTGTGTAGGTAAATTTTGACAACTTTTCTCATACACACACAGACACACACACACACACATCCCCCAAGCAATTGTCACAAAATAATTTGCTGCTTTTTTGTGGCACAGTGGATATTCAGATTCAATTACTTAGAAACATTTTTCCCCCTTGTGCTGCTCTGAATGTTATCTTTAACAGTACTTCAGTAAGCCTCTCTTACACTAGAGAATGGAAGGGAATAATTTCTCATCAACCGAGAATTCTAACCATAAAAATTCAAGCAATGCTTTTCTGAAATATTAATGGACTTTTATCATTTTTGCTTCATTTTCCTCCTTTTTAAATGGTTTCGTTTTGTTAGTCATCCTATTGAAATGAAACATTTGCATTTAATATTAATATTTAATAAATATGGAAGACAGTAGAAGGAAGTATTTTATTTTCAATATTCATAGAAGGGAATGGTATTTTTAGGTTCATGTTCCAGGTGTCAGGGAAGTAAAGGTCTTTTTCAATCTTTATTATTCAGAACTCGGTCTGTTAGCCTTCTGGAACTGCGTATTAAATTGCACTGTAGAAATTGCTCTTCTGTTGTTATCTGGTATGTTTTCTATGGTTGTGTCCAACATAAATTTGAGGACAGAATTTTGGCCTTGATTTGGGCCAAGTATATTGACTATTGGTACAAGTTTCTTACCTCTCCCAAACTCTCTTTATCTGACAAGTGCTGAATTTGAATTTCTAGGGCTGCACAGAAAGGTTTGTCTCTAGTCCTGAAGAAGTTATGGATGTAATTGATGAGGGGAAAACAAACCGCCATGTAGCTGTTACAAGTAAGCATTTATGAACTGCTAACCCTGTAATTAGGTTTTAACTAACTGCAACCAACACCATGCTAAAGTTCCAGCCAATGTTGTTGCATCACTGCCTGCTATAATGCAAAAAAAGTACAATTAGTATGTGATTAGTCTCTTTGATTTTACTCAGCTTTCTTATGCTGGAGTTCCTAATGCATAATGGTAAAATATATTACTATTTTTTTAAACTTGAAAGGCATTTTCAAAATTATGATTAACATTTTCACGAGAGATAATATTTTAGGTCTTTAAATTTACAATATACCGAATGAATTCCTACCTTGTTGTTGATAAATGATAGGTTGTTTTTTAAAAAAATGAAAATAAAAATCCTGTAACTTTTTGTGTTATTTAGCAACCATGAGTTCACATTTATAACTTGTGTAAAATGTAGCCAAACTCAAGTATTTGCAAATATGTGGCAGTTGTTTTTGTGAACTATAAGGCAAACAATGTTGCTCAGATCTAATGCAAAGAGCAACAATTATGTTGCCTAGCATAGTGATAAAGTCTCTAGTACACTGAGTGAAATTTAGCCACCATTAAACTTTGTGGGGTTTTAAAAATGTACTCAGTGTAATGGCAGATAGCCCCATTATTCTGATGACTGCACAGCTTTGTGCCTTAATTAGTGTAGAATGGGGTTGGACAGGGCTGATAACCACAGTTTTTTTGATACATAAGTGTTTGTAGAACCATTTGTGGTTCACTATCAGTAGAACATAGAAGACTTAATTTCACAAGGTTTCCACATTATTATTTTTTGTAAAGTTAGCTTTCAGGACTTTAAGCCTCCACTTGTTACTTTCTTTGATCTGCATTCTGTTTTTCTTTCTAGTTGCAATCTATTTTGACAACTTGTCACCCATGGTCTATATTGTTTTTAGTTTGTCCTCCAAAAAGGGTGAATAAGCTGTGATCTGCTTTAGGTGTCTCATGGACATACTCCCCACTGCAGAAAAGCCCTTATTTTATTCAAAATGGTCTTACAAATATCTCACACTTGGAGACGCAAGTGATGACTTGAACTAGGGTCACATTTTCCTTATAATATTTGCAGGGGGAATTAGAAGAGTGGGAAACTAGCTTAACTTCATCCTTGGGCAAACCCAACCCTGCCAATTCCAAGGCCTTGCTGCAGTGCCCCATCCCCTGCTGGGCCCCACAACTCTGGGCAGGTGAACTTCAAGAATATTCCATATCCAGGCTAAGGGCCCACAACTCAGAGTGGTTGAGCTCTGGAAATGCTCTTCATCTTCAAAGGTGCCTAAGGGTGCTCAGCTATTACCTTATCTAACCTTAACCTTTCCAGCAGCTCCCTGTTGACAGTGCCAAGTTAACCACAAAACCAAGCCATCCTATTTAACAGCACTGACCCCTAAACTTCCAGAAATCCAACACAGAGTAGGTGAAGGGACCTGCTTGACTAAGTTGCAGGCAGGCAGAAAATTACTGCTCAGATCTGAAGGGCCTGGTGAGTGTATACTGGAATAGAGGGGTGGGCCAGAAGATGGCCAAAGAGTCTGTCAAGGGCATGGCTAAGGCTTATAAAAGTCTGTGACCATGCTCCTCAGATACTGGTGCTGTGTGTGGGTATCTCCAAGCAGTTAGGTTCCCCTGCCCACGTCCTGGACTGGCAGCAACAAAGCTCCCATATGTAGCACAGTGTGGCTGGTGGGAGCAGACTTTTGTTTACTTTCTCTTGTGGTCACAAATTGTTTTAACATGGGAGGTTTCTTGTTGTCTTGTTTTAGCCCATGAGTTATTAATAACAACCCTCACGACAAAACAGGTTTTAGAAGAGATACATAATATTTTATGTAACACCTAATTGAAACTTCTTTTTCATAGACATGAATGAACACAGTTCTAGAAGTCATAGCATCTTCCTAATTAATATCAAACAAGAGAACGTTGAAACTGAAAAAAAACTCAGTGGGAAGCTTTATTTGGTGGATTTGGCTGGGAGTGAAAAGGTAACAGAAGTATCTTATTACTCTACATAACATTATTGATTTGTTAGTGGTGCATGATGGTAGTAGCTTTATTTCAACTCCTAACTAGTCCTTTTGAAGTCACTGCATGATTGTCTTGTATAAAAGAGGGGCCAGAGAATGATATGGAAGTAGAGGACACCATTCTGCTGCAGCTAAGCAAATCTGGTTCTATAAAGGGCCAGAATGGACACCGAGAATTCATATGAAAGCTGCTTTGAGCTCTGCAAGTGAAATTTGAATATAAGTGAAATAAAGGTGTTTTTTTTTAAACCTACTTGTGTGTTGTGTTTATATATGATTAGCAAAGAAAATAACTGTTTATATATGATTAGCAAAGAAAATGAGTGTTATGAAAATTTTGTAGCTTTGCGAACTGATAACTTCTCTGGCTCAGGCAGGATGGGGTGAAGCTACTTTCAAGTGTTTAACCTTTTTCGTATTTTGCAATGATCAGAATTTGAGCTCACTGAGCAATATCTGCTCTCTGACAGGTCAGCAAAACGGGCGCAGAGGGCTCTGTTCTTGATGAAGCCAAAAATATTAACAAGTCTTTGTCTGCTTTGGGCAACGTGATCTCAGCACTAGCAGAAGGAACTGTAAGTAATTCATACTTTTTAAAAAGAGTGACCATTTGTTGGCTTGGTTACTTCTCCCAGTTTTCTACCTCTTGGTGCAAATGAATAATAGACCTTCACCTTAAATTCAGAGGAGAAAAAGGTATCTATCCCCCTCCCACCCCACCCCCACCCCCACTTTGCCAGCTGGCAAGAAGTTATGTTTTTTTTTTTACTGCAGGAGCTTTTAGTTCCATATTTAACTATTGACGGATCAGATGGCAATCTTTTAGAAATTATATGAACCTGCTTTAGCAATATGAAAACATATTCTAGGTTGACTTACTTTTTACTTATTGTCATCCCTTTTAAGCAATTCTGTGTTCTGATCCTGTATCATCCTTCTTAATTAGAAAACACATGTCCCATATCGAGACAGCAAGATGACCAGGATTCTTCAGGACTCCTTAGGTGGAAACTGTAGAACCACCATTGTCATCTGTTGCTCCCCATCCATCTTCAATGAAGCAGAAACCAAGTCTACTCTAATGTTTGGGCAGAGGTGAGCAGGTGCACCTGTCTCTTGGGAGAGATTATGGGTTGGTTCCAGTTGTGTCCCTCCTCTGACAAAGGCTCTTTAATCTAGCAAATACTTTCATCAGAAGAATGGGAGCTGAGTTATGGGCAGAAGTGAGGCCAGCCAATTATGGCCAGATAAGAAAACATTGCTGGGGTTGGAGTTGGCATCTTCTGTCAGCAGACAACAATGATATTGCAGTAGTTCCATGATAAGGCACTCAAGAATAAAATTGCATATGCAGCAAAAGAACTTGCTTTGTGCTTAATTTTCTGCATCAGTGCTTTGCTGGCTCATAGCCTGATATGGCTCTATTGATCTTCCAGTGACTGCGTTGATGTGGATAATGTGCATAGCTTTCCTCACAGTAAATGTGCAAATCAGATAAGTGAATGTAACTGGACATATTAAAAAAGCCTTTCAGAAGGCTTCACTTCTGATCTTTAAACCCCAGTAGTGCTACTGAAAGCTTAGTGGTATTTGTATCCAAAGGTTTTGGTATAGGACAGAGGGGAAAGATTGTTGTAAATAGCTCAGATGTGACAGATTATTGCTCAGATGCACAGAATTCAGGCTGCCTAGTCTCCATCACACTTGCCTTTTCTTGTTTGTTGACTGGGTCCTTCTTTTTGCAATAGAATTTTTTTTTAATAAAAAGGATGGAATTTGCATTTGGAAAGCATATCCGTTTTGCAGCAGACTGAACCAGCATAGTGTGGTATAGCCTTGGCTAATGAGAGCCATGATAGATGCTACATAAATAATGAATTCAGGGATGTGTGTGTCAGCCATAAAACTGGAATCAAATGGGGGGGGGGGAGAGAAAAAAGAAAAACAGTGTAATTTGGTATCAAGCAGAACAGAGTCTGTCATTTCTCTTATTAAAAACAAAAATGCCAGCTGAAACTGGTAGGAAAAGAGAGACTCCGAGGAAAACTTCAAGAAGGAAGTACAAACCAGTTATCCAGAAATAAAGACTTATGTGGCTCACCCTGCTGTAAAGGATGCAAAAGAAATATTAATATTTTGTTTTCCAGGAGAAAGATTTGCATTTGCTGCTGTTTGTATTTATTCTTTTGCAGTGCAAGCCTGTACATACCTACCCAGAAGTACGTTCCATTGAGTTCAGTGGAATTTACTTCCAGCTAAGGGTGTATAGTATTACAACTTTCAGATCACAGAGAAGTTAATAAGATTAATGTCAGTGCTTGTTTGGTGTGTTGTTGTTTTTCTGTACAGAGCGAAGACCATTAAGAATACAGTCTCTGTGAATCTTGAGCTGACTGCTGAAGAATGGAAGAAAAAATATGAGAAGGAAAAGGAAAAAAACAAGACATTAAAGAATGTTATCCAGCATCTGGAGATGGAACTGAACAGGTGGAGAAATGGTGAGAAATAACTCTGTTGTCGATTATTAGGCAGCTGTTAAGGTATTAAATTAAGGGACGTGGGTGGCGCTGTGGTCTAAACCACTGAGCCTAGGGCTTGCCGACTGGAAGGTCAGCAGTTTGAATCCACACGACACGGTGAGCTCCCGTTGTTCAGTCCCAGCTCCTGCCAACCTAGCAGTTTGAAAGCATGTCAAAGTGCAAGTAGATAAATAGGTACCACTCCGGCGGGAAGGTAAACGGTGTTTCTATGCGCTGCTCTGGTTTCGCCAGAAGCGGCTTAGTCATGCTGGCCACATGACCCGTAAAAACTGTCTGCGAACAAACGTTGGCTCCCTCTGCCAGTAAAGCGAGATGAGCGCCGCAACCCCAGAGTCGTTTGCGACTGGACGTAACTGTCAGGGGTCCTTTACCTTTTTAAGGCATTAAATTAAAGAAGCCAAATAGTTGCCATAAAATAAATTATGATACACTTTACTGTCTGTTAAGGCTCTGTTACAATGATGAATCATGTTCTTCTGTTTGTCTGCACAGACCTATCCAGTTCAATTCATCCCTAAACACAGGCCTGGTTCAGGATGTCACATTGCTGGCTTCATAAACCATGGTTTATAAAGCTGGGAACCAACATTAGGCCCACACAGTCCTCCCCTGTGGCCTGCCCCCTCCTCCCCCTCTTGTATAGCTTTGGTGTGGAGAATCTTGGCTTGCTTTACATCAGAGTTCCCTTGTTTTCTGAAAAAGGAAGCTCTGATTTAACTGACTAGAATATTAATAGAATGTCTCTGTTTTCATGCAGAATGTTGGAGGGTATGGGATCTAATCAGGAAATATTTACAATTTATGCCCTGTTTCCTTAGGCTGCTAGCTGTCACACCCAACTTTAAAATGATAATGTGTACGTGTTGCAGGGATGGGATTATTCACAGAGATTGCTCGCTCATCAATAGACTTGCGATTGAGAGGAAGGAAAATTGCAAATGCCACATTGTGGTGTTTAATTCTTAACTTAAAATGCTGAAACTATTAATTGAGAAGTAAATCCTATTGAAAACAGTTGAATTTGAGTAACCTTAACATGCTTGTCTGCTCATAAATTCTATTGAAATGAGTGGGACTTACTCCCTGGTGAGTGGAGTTAGGATAGCAATCTAACCGAGAAATTGAATGAGAGTCTACAAAATGGTTAAATAATGCCACAATTCCATGCAGGTATGATAACATGTGGTTCAGGTTTTAATGAATGAACTCCATTTGTAGGAATTTAAATACTTGGTGTAGTATCCAACTGAATGGTCCCACTAGCTCAAGAACTTTAAACTTTGCATTGGAAATTCATCTCCTCACACGACAACCCCAAATCTGAGGGCAGGGAAACTCGATTGTGTAGCTTAAAGTCCTTGCACTTTTTTGTACTTGGATACTGCCCTTGATGAGTTTTATTTTATTCACCATCATGCCATCATTCTGCTTATATGGTTTTCTCTGTCGGACAGAAAACTATTGGACCTACATATTGATAATACAGAAGAAGCAAATGCTTCACTACTTAAAAGAGCAATACCAGTCTGAGCAACAATCAGTCTGAGATCACAATGTTTCCCCTAAAAGCATCGTTTGTATGTTGTAAATATTATAGATACATTATTATTTTGTCTGATGTTGTTAACCTCCATAGTAGCATATAATGTGTTGTTGAGGGAGAAGGGCTTCAACTGCAAAAGAGTTCTTCCCCCCCCTATAACCCGGATATGTGAATATTGGTTGTGTGTTACTCAGTTGTGAAGGGGGGGGGGAAAGAATATTCTTTTTATTATACCCGCCCATCTGACTGGGTTTTCCCAGCCACTCTGCTGCCATGTGCAAGAGACACATATGGGGTAGGTTCCGGGTATATTGTTACAGTTTAAAAAATATAACAATAATGACATTACATATGCCAGGAGCTAAGGTTTTAAGCATGAACAGGGAGCTTTCCACCTCACTGCTGAGTAGCCACCACTATCTGCACACATCTTGGATAGGCAGGGAAAGCTTAAAGGGCAAAATATAATAACATTTGCACGTATAAACCAGAGATGGGGAATGTACGGCCCCAGACATCAATATTATTATTATTATTATTATTATTATTATTATTATTATTATTATTATACCACAGGGACACAGCTTTGCTTTACACTTCTACCATTTTAAAAACTAACATTCCCTCCCACCTGCAAGGCATTCTACCGATTGCCACTGTATAAACTTGTGAAAATGATAAGCAGCTTATTTTCTTTAGTAGCAGAAAGCACACACTGGAACAAATTCTGAGATTGTTTGTGCTTAATTAAACCCGACTCTCCTCTTTCTTTTGAAAGCATTTGTATCCAAGAACCTTGTAGTGATAACAGACATGCCACTCTTTAACTTTTCTGGTGCTGTCAAAAATAGAAACATAGCCTCCGGAACTGCTGCCTTCAACTGTAAAGAGACAGGCATTCTTCTCTAGTGTGTTACCAGAACTGCCTGCAAGTGAAATATTGCAGAAGAAACCTTGGAAATAGACCAACTTGTTTCAGTTGGCCTAGCAGAAAGTGGTTCGCAGGATTGTGGTAGGGTTTTCCACCCAATGTGTAAGGGGAAAAAAGCATTTGGGAAAAGAGACAGCAGGCAATAAAGGATCCTAAATAAATCAGGAGTGGCTAAATAACTTTTTTGTTTTGTTTTTTGAGGCTGCCCATATAATTATGCAGTGGCATATTGGATAATGTGGAGTGCAAAGTACTATCATCTTTCTAATTGCATTTAAGGTTAGAATTGGCAGAAGGGCCCTGCTTTTTTTCCACCGTGGCCTTTTTATGTTTGCAGCCTGCACTTTTTTGGGTTGGTTCATGCAAGGCTTCAACTGTGTTACTTGATGTTTCCCACAGACATCTGGCCTGCCATTGTGAGAACAGGATGCTGGACTAGATGGGCTATTGGCCTGATCCAGCAGTCTTCTTATGTTCTCATAGTAGTGAGGGCATGGCATTGTGCCTCCCTTACTCAGTCTTCTCAAAATTGTTGGTATGTGCTAAATGGATTGGCCATGCACATTTTCCTTCCCATTCCAACATGCTGAACATGCATGACCAGAGGGAATGTGTGAGTATCTTTCTCAGCGCACATTCATTTTCTCTGTGTGAATCAGCCCTTGATCTTGGGTAGGTGGAGCATCAGAGTGGGAGAGCATTGCCAAGACTTCAGCATTTTCAAAATGAAAGCAAGCATTCTGTTTTACATTTTCCTGGGATGTGGACCGTGAAGTAGTGGCTATTTCTTAGGTAGGGTTTTAACATTTAGATTTAAATCCTTCACTACAGGCTGTAGCCCAAAGCCCACAATATTTCCAACTCACAATTCCCCCCCCCCCGATAGGACTTCAATACACAGGGAACAGCAATTCTGTTGCTAATAGTAACATAAAGAGCAATTATTGCTGTGCACTTTGGATAAGAGGAAAATAAGGTAATTTTGGGGGTGGTGATCATGTCAGACTTCAGTGAGCTAATGCTAATGGGATTCAACCCGTCCCCCCCTTTCTTCCAGACGGCTGCAAAGAGTTTCAGTTTTAATTATGAAATGTAGAGAGGGCTGTAGAGGATGGGTTTAAAAAATAAATAAATATTTAAATACCTATAAAAAGTATTGAAAATTTTGTTCCATAATTATAGCCCCCTTAAAAACCACCTTCAGTTCTGTTTCTAGATCTTTTCAGTGAGTCAGTAGTCTAAAGGTTAATTATATTCATTACTGAAGCAAACAGAAAATTCTTAGTTGTAATATGCACTTGTTATTTAGCACTTGACTTCAAATATTGGATTTTTGAACACAAGTATGTTCTCTTTCCAAGTGAGTTGCCATTCATCATAATTGGGCGTTTCCTACTGCAGTTATTTTTTTGTGCTGCCCCTGTTTGTATGGGGTGGGTGGGGGGAAGAGACTTTAGTATGGAGAGGAGGTTTCACCATGAGACTTTTTGAATATACTCAGTGTTAACATTGCAGAGTAGAAGACTATTTTTGGGATCTTTTGTCACTACTTTGATATAGCTCATAGTAACCAGATGTATAGGTTATTTGGAGGAATAATGAAATGTGGTCTGAAACATGGGGCTGGCAGAATGACTGCCAATGTTGCCCCATGTTGTTCTGCTGTCTCTGTATATCTGCTCCACCGTAGTTCTGATTGCTACTTCTGACAACGTAGTTATGATCCTTAAGGCAAACTGATTCGTCTTTTATTTCAGCTGGTTCTGAGAGACCACTAGGCATGGAGGCCTGAAATTATAAGGACTGTAGATTTAAGTCTCCAAAGGACATTGATGCTTAAATATTGATTCCTTGCTTTTTGGACTTTTTGTATTATCACTGATTGTATTGAGATGTGTCTACAGGAGAGGCTGTTCCTGAGGATGAACAGATCAGTGCTAAGGACCAAAAGAATTTGGAGCCATGTGACAATACACCCATCATCGATAATATTGCACCTGTTGTTGCCAGTATCACAACTGAGGAGAAGAGGAAATACGACGAAGAGATTACTAGTCTCTACAGACAATTGGATGATAAGGTTTAGAAATTATTTCCTTTCAACTTATTATGTCTTGGAAACTACTGTAGATTTTGTTTAAAGAGTTTTTTATTCATCGAAACCACCACATGCTTCGAAGTGTACACAATAGAAAACTGGTGGTGTAAAATCTCACAAGTTTTGTGGTCATTACAGTTGAAAAATGTTAACCGAACTCCATTCCTGTCAGTTTCAAACAACTAATAATGTCAAAAAAAAAAATCCTTCCAGTAGCACCTTAGAGACCAACTAAGTTTGTTCTTGGTATGAGCTTTCGTGTGCATGCACACTTCTTCAGATACCTAACTAATAATGTATTGTCCTTGCCATATGTACAGTTATGAGATTTGGAGGTGCCAGACCCCTCTTGAATCCCTGGGTCCATCAGTTGTTAAAAATGTAAGCCAGGCTAGCTTCCTATGTTGGGGTAATCACCTAAGTGATGGGCCATTAAGAGAACAATAGAAAGGTGATGGGCCATTAAGAGAGCAAAGGAGAGGGGGTGATTTTGTTGGCACGTGGGGCAGGTATATTGCACTGAACACTCTTAAGTTCTTTCTTGATTTTGGATAAATGTTCAGGAATCTACAGGAAGCACATGCTTCTTTTTATCTCTGCAAAAGCAAGAGCTTCTGCTAAGGAGGGGGAAACAATTTGTTTTAAACAGCAAACAACAAAGGAAAATAATATATGTCATATCCCTATATGAAACAACTTGTGTGCTTTACACTATCAGCAGTTTTATTGCATGAATTCTCACTTAATAAAGTAAGGGAATTTTTCGTTATAAATCTGTAATGTATTTATATAAAATGGCACTTTTAGTAGAAGCAGGTTCCAATTTCAAGCAATGTTTACAACCACATTATGCAGGTGATTTAAAGAAAGCAGGATGAAGCCAGTTACAGTTTAGTGTCTGCTTTGAAGAATATTTCTTTCTTCTGTAGAATCAGCTAGTATGGTGCAGTTGATCTTGTATTCATGAAAAAAGGAACCAGATAGGATTGATTAATGGTTTCTGGCGTCTTTTAAGACTGAAATATTTTCCCTATAATGATCAAACAAACTTGGTACTCCGCAGATTATATCGTAAAGTATATCTAATTATTTATTTCACTCCAATACTGCATCCATTTTGTGTTGGTTTCCAACTTTAACAAATGTAGAAAAAGGGGGAGAAGCTCCTGATAGTTTTTTTCACCTGTTGCAGGATGATGAAATCAATCAACAGAGTCAATTGGCAGAGAAACTAAAGCAGCAGATGTTGGATCAAGATGAGGTAAATATTAGCCCAAAGCATATTATTATGATATAATTATTATGACCTTTTAAAAATGGGCATTTCCCTATATCTTCTCCCTGCCCCACCATCCTAACCCTCACTTTAAACCTAATTCAACTGATGTTTCATTTGCTATTCATGGTTTTGTTTGCTAATAGGCAGAAAGAAGCCCAGCCTTTCCTTCAGTTCATCTTGCTCTGCAACTTGGAAGATTTTTCTTGTTTTTTGTTTTAAAAGAAAATGGTTCCCATACTAATGAAATGCTACTAGCTTTAAAAAGAGGAGGCAGTAACACTGGAGACCCCTTGGTCAAATCCAGACCCCACTGAGAAATTCCAAATGTAGTCTTCTGGTTGCTAACCTAGAGACATGTGGGTGGAAATTAATGCACTAGACCAGGGTTAGAGACCCTGCGTCCTTCAATATGTACTCCCACCAGCCCCAGCCAGCATGGCCAGTGGTCAGGGATGATGGGACTTGTAGTCCAACCACATCAGGTGGGCCACAAGTTCTCCATCATGGTACTAGGCTCCTCAAACAGCCTGCTAGGAAAACTAGCTGTTGACCAAAAGCATAAAACTTTTGCCATTAATTTTTGTAAGGTGGCACTCTGTTCTCTGCTTAGGAATGGAACGTCCTTTTGCTTCATTTTGTTCCCTGTTTACTGTATTCTCTAGTGCTTTCCGCCGTTCTTTGTGATGAGCTCAGTGATAGATGGGCTTCAGGGTGTCTGCCTTAATGATGGCTTTCCTTAATTAGCCAGCACATTTATTTCTGGCTGATTAAGCTAGCAGATTCATTGCTAGCATAAGCGTTACCAAAAGGGGAACATGCTGTTCTAATATCTTTCAGATTCTAGTCCCACTGATTAACTTTTTTTGTGCATCACAAAATCATTTGCTGGGACTAAATAGTCCGTATGTTGAATGTGAATGCCTTCATTTTTTTAAATTGCTAAACCATGTGGGCTAAAGTTTTGTGTATATGTAGAAGCTAGAAGCTAGATGTAATGGATGTGTTGATGTTATGTTCACTTGGCGTGATCATAGTTCTAACCCTTATTCTGGACAGATATTTAACATGGTGCTGATTAATTCTTTTGATATCTTCCCGTTTTGCGGGAAGGATAGCTTATTGAAACATTTTAAAGCTTTGTAACTGGAATACATGGCCTACTATCCCAGAAATGCCACTTTCTATAAGTTCAGATAGGATTAATCCAAATTCGTAGGCTTATCTTTACCTCCTTCTGGCATAGTCAGTGGTCTAAATGCTCGTAGACTCCATGGCTTTCTATAACAAGTGTCTCATGTGTTGACGAGTAGGTGAAAATATAGGGGGTATTGTGTTCACAGGTTAGATGCACATTCATAAAAATACATGGTTCGACACATAATGAACTATTTATGTCCAAAAGACCTTTTACAAACTTCTCCCATCTTTTCTATTGGACCATAACCTTTTGAATTATGGAGGAAGTGTTGGCTTTCCACAGGGGTGGGCAGGCTAAAAGCTTCTCACTGCGTGCTTCTAAAGTACTGAAGATTGCTCTTAGTGTAGGGATGAATCAGAAGAGTGTGATCAGTTGGAAAGTGGGGAAAGTTGGATTTGGCTTAGTAGGTTTAGTAGGATTTGGCTTAGATGGGAGTGTTGATGAACAATGTCTGGAGGGCATCACATTGAGTTGGTGGGCCAATTATCTATTCTTAATGGTTTTTATGTATGCTGCCCAGAGAACCTGAGTTATGGGGCTGCAAAGAAATATAATTCGTAAATAAAAAGAATTTTTCAACCCACTCTTGCTTCTGTTGTTGCGGAGTATCATGCAGTATACTAGAATTCTTCTAAACCCTGAATTACAGTTTGTTACTCTTAAGCATGTTATAATTTATTCTACAGTCATACCTCGGGTTGCGAACGTGATCCGTGCGGGAGGCACATTCGCAACCCGCAGCGTTTGCAGCCTGAAGTGCCGCGTCTGTGCACGCGTGTGACATGATTCTGCGCATGCGCCTGATGTAATTTATGTTTCTGCGCATGTGCGAGCGCCGAAACCCGGAAGTAACCCGTTCCGGTACTTCCAGGTTCGGCACGATCCGCAACCCGAAAACATGCAACCCGCAGGGTTCATAACCTGAGGTATGACTGTATTAATAATGGCCAAATGGAAGATTCAGAAGAGTTGGGGTAGTTAACAAGCCCTGCTTCTCTTCTTCTCTCACTGAGATGTTTCAGTGATTCCTTCCCACCCCCACAAACATCCCCTGTTTCCAATTCTATTTCCAATGTCTGGTTTATGCCATTTTCACTCACATTGCCTATGCCATATTGGTCCTCCTTTTAACCCAAGAGTTACACAGTCTTAATGTTTTCATCTCTTTGTAGCTTTTGGCTTCCACTAGGAGAGATGATGAGAAGATCCAAGAGGAACTCACTCGTCTCCAGATTGAAAATGAAGCTGCGAAAGAGGAAGTGAAAGAAGTTCTTCAGGCTCTGGAGGAACTGGCTGTTAATTATGACCAGAAGTCACAGGAAGTGGAGGACAAGCTGAGAGCTAATGAACAGCTAGCTGACGAACTTGCACAGAAAACAGTAAGAACAATCCTCCTCTGTGTGTGTGCATGTGCATGTGTGCCTACATGTACATCATTCTGGAAATCTGGAAATGCATTCTAGAATCAACAATGATATCTTCCTAATTTCAAGAGAGGCTGTGGATTTCTAAAACTAGCTGTTCAAACATAAGGTGTGCAGCTTGATTTTATTAATGTTTACTCAGCAGTGCATACTACTGAGTCCAATGGCCTTTATTGTTAGGTAAGTGTGTGTAAGCTTTCACCCAGTTCATGTTCACATTTGTCTGCACTTCATGCTGTTATATTCTGAAGTAGACGGGGGTAGAGTGCTATTGCCACCACAAAGTTCACTAAAATACCTTCAAGTCTTGATTTTTTTTTTTTAATGTCTCTGTCTCTTTCATTGCTTCTTTACATTGCTTTACATTGCTGTTACATTGCTTCTTTAGCTTCTGGCAGTAGTCCTATAAATTGCTGGGCTCATATTCCAGCTTGGCCAGAGACTCAATGAGCAATTAAGCCAGTGTGTCTCAAATCTTTGTTTCCCCATTTAGGAAATGAGGAAAAAGAATTATAATAAGTACGAATGAGATTATGAGGATTAGCTATACTCCAAAGGAGTGACCTGTTTCAGGTGCTAAGGGTAAAACCATATTTTTTAATTACATCCTTTGCAAACTTGTACTATTGATGGTGTTCAAGGTAGTGAACAACATATCGGAGAATGCCGCAGAAACACATATTGTATGCAGTTGAAGAATTAAGAGTAGGGAAATAATAATAATAATAATAATAATAATAATAATAATAGTAATAATAATAAAAACATTGGTGCATCCATTTTTACATTTTGTTCATTTATGTATGTTCTGCCATGACATATGAGAAGGCAGAGTACCATTCCTCTGTATATGGGCACCGGGGAGCAGTTACTTTGTGCATATTTTAATTGGAAGAACATTAGCCGAAACTGGGTGGATAGGGGAAAGGAAGAGGGAAGTTTTCCTGTTACCATTGAATGGTTTTTGCTGAAAGAATACAATCTCAAGAGAAATTAAGAGTAGCTTGCTTAACACTGTTATTAAAAAGAAAGAAAGCTCAATGCCTGGTCTTCATGATGTAGCTGTGAAAGGGAGACCAATGGCATGTTACTCAGCAGTGAAGATGTAGGGCGGAGTCTGAGAAGGAAAGAGCAATCTTATTGCTATAATACACATTGCCGTTCTTCCCGTTTGTTTATGTTCATGACATTCTAAAAAGCTCTCTTGGTTGCTGCTGCTTGTTTTCTGTAAGGATTTTACCAGCAGCCCTTAACTTAGACTGAAAACAAGCAATGGTGTATCCTCACCCACCTCCAACTTTGTCCATTCTGATTTATCTCTAGTGATTTTACCTCTCGCTACTACTTAGAAGCCAGCAGGGGCTGGGTGTAAGGTGTGCATGCTCTGATTTGAGTAGTTTTCATAGTGAGTGGGTTTAAGGGCAACCTGGGACATTTGAACTGTGGGAAATGCTGAGGCTGCGTGTAAAGAGGCATTTTGTGTACCAAGACATATTCTTGTGTAGAGTCCACATGTTCAAATTCTAGTGTACAATTCCCTATCTGAATCTCTGGATTGGTACTTAATGGCATTAGGAACGGACTACATGCAGAACCACACAGGAACTTCTGATGGTACCAGTATAAAGTATTTTAGGATTTGAGGGTGGCACAGCTACATACATTGGCTGTGATTCCTTCGTTTGTATCCTTGGGTGTTCAGGAACACAAACTTTTAATGCGGCAAACACCAGCTTAACCTCAGAAATGTACAATTGCTGCAACAAGTGTGAAGGCGTTCATTGCTATCCAGCCTATATGCCTCATACATTATTTTGCAGTCTGCCCTGACAACTACACAGAGAGAGTTGGGACAGTTGCAAGAACTCAGTAAGCATCAGAAGAAGAGAGCTACTGAGATCTTGAATTTACTGCTTAAGGACCTTGGCGAGATTGGAGGAATCATTGGTACTAATGACGTTAAAACGGTAAGTTGATTTAAAAAAAAAAAAATCTTAAATGGGATTGTCTAACTTCATTGGCAGGCTGGACTGCAAAGCTTGTTTCTTTTAGTATGTTCTTGGATGCACATGAAACTCATGAACAAGTGAGCTTTCCCCCAATTCATTTTGCCAGCCAGTTTGTGTATCCAAAGGGCTGGACTTGCTCATAGGTCCTTTCATTTAAAAGTTGAACCCATAAACATATAAAATACATTGAGGTTCACGGAAAAACTACTGTGAGCTGAGAAACTTCTGCATGGCACGTCCAAGCATTTCTGGATGGGATTTCTAGATTTTGAATATTGTCTACATTGATCTAAATAAAAAGCAGGGTGTCCAGTAATCTATTATAATGCCTATTGTTAAGGGGAGCGGGTGGCGCTGTGGTCTAAACCACTGAGCCTCTTGGGCTTGCTGATCAGAAGGTCGGCGGTTCAAATCCGTGCAATGGGGTGAGCTCCCGTTGCTCTATCCCAGCTTCTGCCAACCTAGCAGTTCGAAAGCATGCCAGTGCAAGTAGATAAATAGGTACCACTGTGGCAAGAAGGTAAACGGCATTTCTGCGCACTCTGGCATTCGTCATGGTGTTCCGTTGCGCCAGAAGTAGCTTACTCATGCTGGCCACATGACCCGGAAAGCTGTCTGTGGACAAACACTAACTCCCTCAGTCTGAAGCGAGATGAATGCTGCACCCATAGTCACCTTTGACTTCACCTAACCATCCAGGGGTCTTTTACCATTACCTTTACCATAATGCCTATTGCGTCTTCTGGTAAATGAAGTATTTATTTATCAACACTATCTATATACCACTTTTCAGTCAAACCTCACAAAGCAGTTTACATAAGATTATTAAACAATAAGTATTGATTTTTTTTTTGGCGGGGGGAAGAAGCTACAATATACCGGTAATGGAAAAGGCAACTTGTGTCTTTAGGACAAGCTGTTACTGCTTCTCAGTCCCCTGAGGGCAAAATGGTCCTTCAGATGTCCCTGTGATGGCAGTTGGGGGACAGAGGGGCCTCTATGGGAGCTGGATGGTGACAATTCCCCAAGCGTCTTTTTTTCCAACTTTAAAACTTTAGAATATATATAGTGCTTCAAAACAATAACAACAACTCTGCTGGTTGCCATTTAAAAGACATAATAGATTTTAATACCTTAAATTTGGCATCTAGAACTGAGCAAGATGAGCCTCTATTGGGAAGGCGTTTCAGAACTTCAGCATCATTGGCAGTAAGGGAAGACCAGTACAAATCGGGCTGATTTCCATTGCCTAATGCAAACAAGAGTTGAACCATCTCAGTAGTAACAAATTGAATTTACTGGTACATGTTCACCATGCAACTGTTTTGGATGTTCAGTTAGCAGATGTGAATGGAGTGATTGAGGAGGAGTTCACCATGGCAAGGCTCTACATCAGTAAGATGAAGTCCGAGGTGAAATCTCTGGTGAACCGTAGCAAGCAGCTGGAAAGTGCCCAGATAGACTCCAACAGGAAGATGAATGCCAGCGAGAGGGAACTTGCCGCTTGTCAACTCCTTATCTCTCAGGTTATTAGAGTGCTTTTCGTTTTATTCCCCCCCTTCCTCCACCCGCTAGCCAGTCCAATTAATTTGCCTCTGTGCATATTAAATATATATTTTTTCTCGCTTACATCTTTCAAAGCATGAAGCAAAGATAAAGTCTCTCACAGACTACATGCAAAACATGGAGCATAAACGAAGGCAGCTAGAAGAGTCACAGGATTCACTTAATGAGGAGTTGGCCAAATTGCGTGCTCAAGGTACAATATTTTCAAGCATTCCCAGTTTTATGTTTTGCTTGTTCTGAGCTGAAAACAGCCCTCTTGGGTCACATCCGCACTGTACATTTAAAGTTTTCTTCTACCACTTAAACTGTCATGGCTTCCCCCTCCCCCAAAAAAGGAATCCTAGGAGATGCAGCTTGTTAATGGAACTGGGAATTGTAGCTCTGTGAGGGGTCTCCTAGCAACTCTAAGCACCCTTAACAAACTGCAGTTCCTAGGGTTGTTTGGAGGAAGCCATAACAGTTAATGTGGTGCAACAGCGCTTTAAATGTATGTGACCTTGGGCTTTCTTCTGCTTTTCTCAGGAGATGCTGAATTTTGGTGAGGCTTTTTCTGTTGCAGTTACCTTCTTTCCTACTACTGTAATGAGCCCTACAGCTCCATTGGGATCGGACATGGATTGGCAGGCTCAGTTGGATGAGGAGGAAGCAGGAGGAAGGGAATGCGGGATGTAGGTTCTCCCCTTTCCGCCTATCCTGTGGAGTAGAGAACATCAACCGGCTGCTGAGGATGGCTGAGAGGGAGATGAACAAAGGAGTCAGAGAAGGCGAGATGTGGCATTGCCTCTGAGGACCAGGCATTGCCTCCATAGATGGGAATAGATTCACCCGTCCAGATGGGATGTGCCCCTACGAAGTAGACACATCTGTGAGGCAAGAGGGTCTCGTGCATAAGATCACAATGCCTCATCTTTAAAAGCCTGGCTGGAGTGATGTGGAGACATCTCTGTTGCTTCCATCTATTCCTGAACTTTCTGCCTGGCTCCTGAATTCTTGAGTCCTATACTGCGCCTGCTTCAAAGCCTGTACAGTTAACTTCCCTGAATAAAGATATCTATCTGACTCTCAAGGGAAGAGCCTCTATTATCATGTTTCGGGCAGGAGTCAGGACAACCACTCTCCTCGTTGTTGAGGACTCAAATAGCATTTCAGACCGGCCAAGGCTAATGACATGTCTGATCTGGGTGGAGCAGTGCTTCTTTGGAGGCATTTGTAATGTCTTATTTGATCTGATTTTTTTTTTTTTTTTTGCAGTGCAGAATAAATGTGCTGCATAAGCATCCTTTATCCTCTGATTCAACATGTGAGAATCCTGTGTTGTTAGTGCAGTGCAGCGTGATTCAAAACTCAATCTTCTCCTGGCAGCTTTGCTGGGCTGCCAGAGGCTGAGTAGGCTTCTAAGATTTATATCAGGAGTGTGGAACCTGTGGCTCTCCATATATTGTTATAGACTTGAGCCTCAATCAGCACCCCACCCCAAGCATGGCCAATGGTCAGGGGTGATGGAAGTTGCAGGCCAGCAACATCTGGAAAGTCTTAGGCTTCCCACCCCTGATTTATATCCTGCCCTCCAATGCTGATTTGCATTCATGTGCTGAAATCTCCATGGATCTGCAACTATAAAATGTTCCTGGCATTCTGAATTAGTCTTGGAAATTGGCCCTAAGGAAGGACTGCTACGCTCTGAGTTAGCAGTGGCTGGGAGCAAAAGAAATATGGTCTTAGCATGTACAATATGCTATTTTAGTAGACAGATGGGATTGGATATGGTGCCCATTTCCCCCCCAAAAAGCACCTCTTGGAAATCATAGGCTAAATGTAGCTTGTTCCAATGAAGCAGCTGTTAATGCGGGAAATGGATTCCCTTAGGTTTTGTTGCCATTGTAAACAAGTCCAAATGCCAGGAGATAGAAGTATGTGTCTTCTGCTTGACGAGGTAGATTGTTTAGGGCCCTGAATGCTATCTTGTTTAAACCGCATCAAATTAAACAGGAGTTGCTCAGCTTTGATTTTTGTTTTAACAGAAAAAATGCATGAAGTCAGTTTCAAAGATAAAGAGAAGGAGCATTTAACCTTGCTGCAGGATGCAGAGGAAATGAAGGTAACATTGTACAATACAATTGTGAGATCAGTTTCTTACCAATAATACTTCTCAAAGTCATGACAAAGTGCACTTGTAATGTTGCTTTGTACTTTTGAACAATATGTCAAAGGCACACGTGTGCATTAAGAAATCTGTTTGCCGTGCGGTGGAAGAGCTTCCCTACCAAATGCGTGTTGTTGGGTTGTTGTTTTATATTCTTGGTAGCTATTTATACTAACCTTACCAGTTGCAGATTATTCCATGCTCACATAATTAAAAGGAAGGATAGGTTTGCTGCATAAGAGTGCAGAGGGTAGGTATGCTGAGGTTTACTTTATCTACTAGATGTTGTCCACACATTGCTAACGGGAGCATACAGCCAGCAAGCAAATGTGTGTGTGTGTGTGTGTGTGTTTAAATCCCATTGATGTTCTTGAAATGGTAGCGAAGAAGCTGAGCGAGTTGTTTGATGCTGATGGAGCACAGCCAACAACAACTTAAAAAACCAAACTATATTGCATTTTTGTACCTAGGGGTTGGGTGGAATGGGACTTGTAGAACTGTGAAGTCACAGGAACTATCCAATAAGTGCTCATTATATCTGTAACATGCAACTTGAGTATTTGAATAGTGTGATACCCCTGTAATAAAATGTAAAGCATATGGATCCCATCCAACAAATTATACTAGCTGAACATTCATTGCTCTATAACCCAGGCCTTAAGTCAGGGATGGGGAACCTGTGGTCCTTCCAGGTGATGATTGACTAGAGTTCCTGTTGGCCCTAACCATGCTGACTGGGCTGATGGATTCCAACAACATCTGTAGGGCCACAGGTTAGCTATCCCTGACTTAAGTTGCTAATTATCCATTTTACAGCATGCTTCTATAAACTATTGTATTCCCTGGCACTTCTTGTGTACACTGCTGTTAATGCCCAGTGCTGGTGTAAGCAAACAGGTCATCTATTTACCTTAAGGGCCTAAGGGGCGGGGAACAGATTGTTCTCTAGAAGTTGCTGGACTACAACTCAAATCATCCTTCACTTTTGGTCATGCTGTCTGGAGCTGATGGGAGTTGGAGTCCAACAACAAATGGAGGGCAACAGATTGGCCACCCAGGCAAACACAAAGGACAGCATGTTGGTACAGCATTAGTGCTGGAATTAGTTGCACCCCTGTGTATTCTAAGTGGAGTTTTGATCCATAGGTTTGACCATGGTTGACACAAATACTTGCCAGCCATAGCTGGTGGTGTATGCATGTGGGAGTTTTTACTAAAGAAGGCAGAATCAATTTGTATCAAGCAAGTTAATATTCACAGCTACTTTTTAAAAAGCAAAGAGGAATCTATGGGAATATATGCAGTTCTGAGCTACTTCAGAAATATTGGGCAAAGCCACGATCAAAAAGGCAAAGTTGTGTAATTTTATTCACCTCTCTCTTTTATGAACAGAATACACTAGAGCAGCAGATGGAGAGTCACAGGGAAGCTCACCAGAAGCAGCTGTCCAGGCTGCGAGATGAGATTGAGGAGAAGCAGAAAATCATTGACGAGATCAGAGAGTAAGAACATGCTTTGCTTTCCTGTTGGCTTTCCCTTCCATCTCTCTCTCTCTCTCTCTCTCTCTCTCTCTCTCTCTCTCTCTCTCCCTCTCCCTCTCCCTCTCCCTCTCCCTCTCCCTCTCCCTCTCTCTCTCTCTGCACACACAACTGCAAACTGCTGATGACTTATTCTTATCTAGTTTTATTGGCAAACATCTCATTAGGATCCCACAGGCCTATTGCTGTGGATGTGTCTGTTCAGGATTTTTTCTTATTCTCCTGCTAATGATATTGAGCAAAGAAAGTGCAGAAAACTGCATTTAATGAATTTCAAAGACTTGAAAGCTAGAAATATTTTCAGTTATTTTGCTTTATAAATCACATGGTGTAATAAATGTTTGAGCAGACTTAAGACTGCTTCAGAAGCTGCTACTGAGAAACTATGTCAAAATGATTGGGAATGATACAGCTTTGACTTTGGCAAAGCTAGATGATGGAAATGAAGAAGAGTGGGAGGAAAAGCTTGAAATGGATATAGGCGGTGGATGCTTAATAGGAAAGGGGCTGTTCTATACAACTCTGTAGGGAGGCTGAGACCAAGAAAGACACAAGGCTTATAATTAGGAAGTGAAAAAGTGGAAGAAACCCTTACTGAATTCAGTGATGCAGGAAAAAAAGCAGTGGTAAGATTGGAGGAGAGGACGATGAATATCTGATAATGACCAATCAACTGTTCACATGCAAACCATGTTAAATAGAAAAACGAATATATTATTACTAAAACCAGCATCCAGTCATAGGTTTGCTTCCCCCATTACAATTTTTAACAAGAAGATTATGTTAAAGTTAAACAATGAATGGGAAAGGGACATTTTCAAGCTAAGTGCACTTCCTGCCTCTTTTGTGGGGCTGCCCCTGAGGTTGGTCTGGAAGCTGTATCTAGGGCAGAATTCAGCAGCTAGGTTGTTTGTGGAGGCAAACTACTGCCAGCATATACCACCTTATTGGCTGCCAATCTGCACTGGGCCAAGGGGTTGGTACTAGCCTATAAGGCCCTATACATCTCAGGACCAACTTACCTGCCTTATCCCTTAAATGCCAAGTAGGTCACTGGGGTCTGTGGGAGATTTTCTCCTGAAGGTTCCAAGGCAATCAGAAGCCCTCTCCAGAGTAACTTGGAGAAGGGCTTTTAGTGTGGCTGTCCCCTTTCTGTGGAATAGCTTTTCTGATGAAATACAAGAGGTGCCCACTATCTCTGCTTTCCAGAAACAAACTGGAGACATTTTTGTCACCAGAAGCTTTCCCAGCTGGATGAACAAGACTTTGCCATGGGTGCCTCCTTTGATCATTTTCCAGTTCATGTGCTTACATTTTCTGTGTTCATTTAAACTGTATCTTAGCTGTTTTTCTTATATTGTGTACATCACCTTGAGAAATACATGTGGAAGGCGATTAGTAAGTAACAAAAATAATAAAAGTCATGTTGATTTCAAATAAAAACATTCTAACATCATGAAATCATGAAATCACAGAATACCAAGACTGAATCACAATGGCCAAGACGGAATCAAATTAATTCTGCAAAGCTTGGTGAAACAAATGATTTTGGCAGGTGATGAAGCACCAAGTTTGTAGGTGCTTGCCTGATTTCAATAGGAGCAGTGTTCCAAATTACTAGTGCCACTATGCTAGAAGCCTTAGTTCAAAGACAAATGTCAGACAGCCAGAAGGGATTCTCCAGGTGATCCCAGTAATCTGGCAGATGTATAAAGCGGTCTTTCAAGTAACCTAAGTCCTAGGCGGTTTAGGACTTTATAACAGCAATATCTTGAATTTAGCTTAGTAATGTATTGCCTGCTAGCGCAGAGCTTTTCAGCTTCAGCATAATATGTTGATACAGAGTGGCTCCACCTAAAAGCTGGGCTGCAGCATTCTGTACTAGCTGCAGTTTCAAAACCAGCCGCAAGGGTCTCTCCACAGCACCTCCCAGCATCCCTGACCTTTAGCTGTACTGTTTGCGGATGACAAAAGTTGGGAGTCCAAACAATATTTGGGGGGCTACAGGCTTTTCATCCCCGATCTAGGCTTTTTGACTTTTGAAATAGTTAGCATTAAGTCCACACTTGTAGAGAGGAATTGCCATTTTGTTTTGGATGCATGTCAATAAGCTGAGAGAGAATCAGTAACAAGGTAAGTATTGTGTTGTGTTGCCTGATGTGTATAAAGGGAAATTCTCTGAAGAAGCAAGATGTCTTATCAATAAAATTTCCCAGAGAGTTATTGTGTAGACTCAGAGTCTTTCTGTGATGATGGGATTTTATTAAATGTATAAGCGTTGACTAACTTTAAGGCTTCTTGAACAGAGGGTTTCTTTTCATCCCTTGTGGTGACCTTTTTCTTTTCTTTTGTCTCAGTATGAATCAGAAGCTACAGCTGGAACAAGAAAAACTGAGTTTGGACTATGAAAGATTGAAAGCAGAAGATCAAGAACGGGAAAAGAAGCTGGAGAAGCTAATGTAAGTTTGCAGGGCAATCTATTCTTATTATTCTTTAATACCTTGCATTCCAATAATGTTGCATCCAACCAATCCTGGCTCCCTATGATAACACAGTACTCCAGGACAGAAACATAAGGAAAATTGATCTTTATTTTACGTAACAAAATTTATGTACTGCTTGATGGTAATAAAACCTCCGATCAGTTTTACAAAAACAAAACATTAAAATTACCAATAAAGAGCAGTTAAAAAAACACACAAGTACTTAAAACATTCATAACTTGATTGAAACCAACAGTAAGCTATAAAACACATGTCTACTTCTACATGTCTGGATAGGCTTGCCTAAACAAAAATGTTTTAAGCCGGCCGTGAAAAGATTGCAGCCAGATGTCAATAGGCAGGGAGTTCCAAAGTGTACTTGGGTGCTGCTAAACTAAAAGAGAGATTTCTAACAAGTGCAGAATGGGTATTATCCAGCACCTGCAACAGCGCTAATTCTGCTGGGTGTTCTGTTTGTGCCAGACCTCCCACCACCACCCCATGTAAAAATGTGTGGAAAATGCTTCTCTATTTATTCTTGAAACAGGCTGAGTCCTGTGGCTGCATATAATATATGGCTACCATCACAGATGGTTATGCTTCAGTAGCTTTTGTGGCTACAGTGCCACCAAGGACCCTTTTTGTTGCAGTATCCACAACTGCCTGCCCTGCCTCTCTCTGGGCAGGAAAGACACTGCGCTCCCTTGGTACTCCAGATGGAGGGGTGCTGCTGTTGTCCTTGCTGCTTCCAGTTATTTGTTTGCCCACCTTGCATACACTGCAACATACAGGGAAGCAGCATCTTTTAGAGTTCTTTCTGTGAGTTCTGAAGTGCTTGGTAGGAGATGGGCACAGGTGTTGGTTTCTAGGTTGAGGAAAGCATAAGTAGGCTGAGGTGAGCATGTTTGTTGCGTTCGCTTGGAAACTTTACATTATTCCAATTAATTTTTTGAGTTGAGCAGTGTCTTTTCTCTGCCTAGACTGCTTAACGATAAAAGGGAACAAGCAAGAGAAGATCTTAAGGGACTGGAAGAAACTGTGGTATGTATTAAATCTACACTGTCTCTCTTTAAAAAAGAAAAAAGAAACTTTGTCACTAGGGATGACACTACTTATTTCACACTTGAATTTTGTATGCTCCCTTTAGTTTGTTTTGTGTCTTTTGAAAGCATGTGGTTCAGTCTGAATACCTTGGTTTCTTAAAATGAAAAATAGGGGCTCATATAGATGGCCTGTTCATGTGAGCCTTATGTCATAATTGTGAACTTCCCTCCTGTTGACGGCTACTGCCTTGTGTATCATGGAGGAAGAAAGCAAGGGAGTCATTTGGCTAGTGCATCAAACCAGAGTCATATAACACCCATTCTCCCAGCTCTGTACTGGCTGCCTGTATGTTGCTGGGCTCAATTCAAGGTCTGGATGCTGAATTTGTAAAGCCCCGAACAACCTGGGGCCCAAATACTTGAAAGACTGCCTGCCCCTATATCTGCCAGCCTGGACCTTGTGATCAGCTGAGGAGGCCCTTCTCATGGTTCCATTAGGGGATATGGTCTGTCATGTGGTGACTCAGGCTAGGATCTTCTCACTGGTGACATCCTGCTTGTGGAACTGCCTTCCTTTGGAGGTGTATTAAGCAGCCCCATCATTGAGTTTTCTTCACTCAAGACACACGTCTGATGTTTTGGTTGGATGATCTGTGTTGCGTTTGTCATCTGCTGTATTGACACAAGTAGCTACAAACCACTAATGTTAATCTAATATTTCATGACTAATGATTTTATATTAACATTTTTAGTATTACTGCATCATAATTGTATGCAGGGCAATCTATAAATGAATAAAATAACTTAATATTTACAAGGGCTGTCCATTCTGTACAGCAGTGGCACCTAATCCAATCCCTGTTTTAGTCATCTTCCACCAGATTATTGATTTGTTGCATACAGTTGGTTCGTAGAGATATAAGTGAAGTTAGAGGTTAGTCACAAATATGTTATATATTATTTTCTTGGTTGTATTCTCCCTGAAGTGAGTGAAATGTATGGAATTTTCAAATTCTTCCCCCTTTAAACAAAACTGTTCACATAATATAATTTGACTAAAACATCAAACAGATGTACATTTATGGTTGTGAGTTATGCATTTAAGATGGTGTGCATTTTTTGAAGGTTCTGGCCCTGGTCCATAGAGACTTGCACACAAATCCAACTAAACTTCATGTGAGGAACAGGGATATCTCTTCTAAAATGATGCCTGATTTAAGGTCTGTGCACATCATCTTAAAAAGTATGTGCGTTTTTGCTTCAGAAATGTATTTTTTTTGTTTTGTGAACATATGCAAATTTAACTGATTAAAGAAATCATAGTTCACCATACAAAATTTATTCACAGTTAAATTTGCATATGTTCACAAAAAGAAAAAAATACAGTTCTGAAGCAAAAACACATGACAGCCCTGGTTTTTATTGTGCTTATTTATTATTACATATAGCCTGAATTAACGTACAATTAATGTATAAGGAACTAAGAGATTTAATTTAGCACATGCTGAGGAATACCAATTACTAAATGGAGCATTAATGTCAATTTCTTTTTTCTTCTTCTTGGCCACCACAGTGTCCCAATAATTTATTTGAAATATTCCCATCTGTAAGACCTGGCATAAATGTTTGCTTTGTGTTTCTTATTTAAGTTTAGGTCATTGTTAAGCTAACGCTTTCTTAAACTTGTTTACAGGCTAGAGAGCTTCAGACCCTCCATAACTTGCGCAGACTCTTTGTTCAAGACCTCACCACCAGAGTAAAAAAAGTAAGTTGAGATATTTTGGGAGGGGATAATTGTGCAAAAATCTTATTTTCTGAGGCTTACATATGTATGTGTGTGTGTGTGTGTGTGTGTATGTGTGTATGTGTGTGTGTATGTACACGCTTAGCACTCTAGCAGTAATGTATGCACCTTGCAGTGCAGTGCCTGTGCACCTTGGCTGTGTTTAAATACTTGCAAACAGACATTCAGCTATATTAATGGGCTATGCCAGGGGTTCCCAAACTACAGTTCTAAGGACTAACAGTGGCCTTCATTCAAGGGGTCCATGGCATATGTGTAATCATACAATTGCAAATTATACAGCACCTAGAACAGTGCATTACAATTGCCACAACAAGCAGAAGTGGTCTGCCAAGACCCTTGGCAATTTTCAAGTGATCTCTGGGGGGGGGGGGGAGTTAGGGAACTACTGGATATTGCCGTTAACAATCCATTCCAAAGATCAGCAGTAGAAACCATGATATTCATAGCAGCATTACAGCCAGTTATGATTATATAAATCAGTTATGTCTAAGCTGCCTTCCAAAGACTATCAGAGGCCCATATCATGCTTTTGAGTAATTTTTGATGTTGTGATGAAAATAAGACAATGCATTTCTAGGGTAAACTGTGATGAACATTGAAGTTTCTCTCCTTTTGAGGGGGGTAAAGACAAAAGGTTGTCACATAAAGGAAGGGGGTGCCCTTGTTTGTTGCTGGAGAGGCCTCCTACAAGAGCTCACAGAGACATGACCCAATCACAATTATCTCCTCACTTTCATTTTAGTATTTGGGGACTGTGGTTTGTTGTTATGCCACCTTAAACCATGGTTGTTTATAACTTAACAATGTTTAGTTTTTTTGTTTCGAAATCTCTATTAATAAGCCAGTCAGACTGAAATGCATTGTTTCAGCTTTAGCTTCAATACCAGGCACACTGTTGAAGTTCACATTGGTCGCTAATGCTTTCTAGGAAGGACTTGTGCACAGTTTCAGAGCTTTTCAGTCATTTTGTTCAGAGGCTTGGTTCTAATTTGGCTTTTTGTCTTCACAGAGTGTTGAACTAGACAGTGATGACGGAGGTGGAAGTGCTGCTCAGAAGCAGAAAATCTCCTTTCTGGAAAACAACCTGGAACAACTTACAAAGGTTCACAAGCAGGTGAGATAATTGTGGTGTTGTTCATTGCCATTCTTACCCCAACCTCCAAGCCCCCCGAGTGGGGGGAGAGGAAAACATAACCCAGTCAACTTTGTGGGCTTTCTGTGGTCTTATTTGACCACAGAATACAGCTCCTCTGACTAATAAAACAAAAAACCATATGATGATTATATATTAAAAAGTGAACGTTGAAACTTAATTTATGAAAAATCACATAGTGACTGACAATATCCATGCATCATGATAAACCACAGTTAATCGTTTACTGAAAATGCACCAGCTGTGTCCATTTCCTCCCTCCCTCCTAGCATGATGGTGGGGGGGAGAAACCACAATCCATGGCTTTGTGTTACATCCAAACTCCAAATTGTGATCATTAAGCCAAGAACAGACTTTAGTTGCAGGTCATTGTTTGGCGCCACAATCTCCAATTCAGTCATAATGCCATGCCAGGTTTCTTTGTTTCTTCCTCTCACACTCATTGGGAAGAATGAAGTAGGCACAATCAATGTACTCATGGTAAGCCATTAACCATAGTTTACCATGGTTTGTGAAGTAGGTCAAAGATTTGAAATGGCTAGCTAAGGTTTACTTCATGTTGGTTTAATCTCCGCTTTGTATCATTAAATTCATTGAAGTTGCTGTTAGAAATTTAACTTAGAAGCACCCCTCATCCTGCTGAGAAATCACAAAATAAAAATTAACACCTAGAAATTCAACATGGTAAAAAGTTAATTAATAGTAGTTGTATCATGGCAGACCATTGGGCACTTCAGCACTCAGCATTTCAAAAACATATCAGGAATATGTTACTACAAAATGCAATGGCAATTATGACTACCGTGGACTGCCATCTGTCCAGATTTTAATTTGCTCTGAACTAATTTTAAGATGTATTTTAATTAATTGATTGCCTGTTTTTATGTTCTTTGTATACTGTGTTAGTTTTATGGTGTTAGCCGCCCTGAGCCTGGCTCTGGCTGGGGAGGGTGGGGTACAAATAAAAATTTATTATTATTATTACTGTTTATGAATATGAAATCTCCCTGACCTTGTTCCTGGGGGGGGGGATCTCAACTTCGCTTTTGAAGTACCATGTATACTTACTAGGAGTAAGCCCTACTGAATAATAACAACTAACTAACTAAATTATTATTTATACTCCGCCCATCTGGCTGGGTTTCCCCAGCACAAAGACTTGCTTTCATGTAAAAAGATATGGGGGTTGGACTAATGGACTTTTGCATGGGGAAAAAATAACCACTAAACTGTGTTGTAGTGAGTTTACTTGGACATGGGATCTTCCCGTCCCTCAACATCTCAGTTCAAAGAAGGGCTTTAATAGGGGGCCAGGGAGATTTTGCCCTTTAGTTAAACATGGTACGCAGCAGTTCACATCCTTACCTTTCTCATGTGGATGAGAAGCTGTGGCAGAAGGTAGTATATGCCAAAGATTTCTCCCCGGAAAGTACCATCTGCACAGGCTCTGTGTCTTTCTCTATTTCTTTTAATTTAAAAATATCAGTGACTATTTTGTACTGCATAGTATCCATAATCAGATCTCTGTGTTGATATTTCACAGCTGGTACGTGATAATGCAGATCTTCGTTGCGAGCTTCCTAAGTTGGAAAAACGACTCCGAGCTACGGCAGAGAGAGTTAAGGCCTTGGAGAGTGCTCTGAAGGAAGCCAAGGAGAATGCCATGCGAGACCGGAAACGATACCAGCAGGAAGTAGACCGCATTAAAGAAGCTGTAAGAGCCAAGAACATGGCGAGGAGAGCACACTCTGCTCAGATTGGTATGTATTCTGGCTCAAGAGGATTAGAGATAAAGGGTTATTAGAATATTGCAGTGCCTCCAGTGGATGTTGTGGATTTCTTGTCTTCTCCCCCATTTTTTAGAACCGTGTGTACAGTGGTACCTCGGTTTACAAACTTAATTCATTCCAGAAGTCCATTCTTAAACCAAAACCACCCTTAAACCGAGATGTGCTTTCCCTAATGAGGCCTCCCTCCGCCAGTGTTCAAATTCCATTCTTAGACAGAGGTAAAGTTCGCAAAAGGACACTACTTCCGGTTTTGCGGAGTTCGTAAACCGAATCGTTTGTAAACAGGACTGTTCTTAAACCGAGGTACCACTGAATTGCTGTTTTAGATATTGCTCTCTGTGTGTTAGCCATTTGTGTTAGAACACAATAACATATGAAGCTCTTATAAAGCCTGTTTTTCACACACACACCCCGGCTTTGATTTGCCTCTTTGCAGCCAAGCCTATACGCCCTGGTCATTATCCAGCATCTTCTCCAACAGCCATCCATGCCATTCGAGGAGGAGGAGGGTATTACCAGAACATGAAATAAACACCAGGTGAGCTCATGGTGATCGGCTTGTAAGTTTTCAACATGTGATTATTTGTGAGGCGCTCGCTCTGCCAGTTTCCAAATTCTCTTCGGCAGAAAAATTGAGATGGGCCAGGTTGGGTCTTTTGTGTAGGTTGGTAGCTGATGTCACTATATTGAAAACTGCTTGGATTTTAAAAGCATGGTGGTTTCAGTTGTATGAAGAAAGTTCGGTAAAGCAACAGTGTAAGTCCTGAGATGCAGGGAGGGGAAACCTTTAACCTTCCAGATGTTGCACTACAAATCTCATGATTTGTGGACCGCCCTGAGATCTTATGATGAAGGACAGTATAAAACTCTAATAATAAATAATAGTAATAATGATGATGATGATGAACAATGGTCAGGGCTGATTCTTCTCTTGGCTCAGAAGCTTTCCTTTGGTTTAATTTGCATGTAGTGTTTCTGTGATAATGCCTATAGGAAAACATGCATAGATGCTGTTTCATGCTAGCTTATATTATAACTGATAATGCATGTAGTGCATCATGCCTGACCATTTTTGATTGATTTTTCTTTTTGGCTGCTGCTCTCTAATAATTTTTCTATTAGATTCAGCCCCCTACCCTCAGTAACAGGAGTCTAGCAATTCAAGTAAACATGCTTGAAGCAACAGGATTTTCCTTGTAAAATCTAAATATTCTCCTTGATAGCATGGTCATCTTTTTTTCTAAACAGTTCAACCCCTCTCCCTGCATGGTATGATTAAAAAACAAAAAACCAGGATGAAGTTCCTAAATATCAGTTATATCACATTTCATTCCTCAATGTTTTTTAACATTTCCTTAGGTAAACAGCTAAATATAAAAGGATTCTGGAAAGTAATGGCAACTTGCCAGCTTTTCCCATCCATTTCCCCATGTGTTTATTTTCTGAAGCTTCCTTGTGAACAGCTGCATGGTTCTATCGCATAGTCTGAAAAGGACTCTGGCTGAAGACCAGCTGTATGTGGGTATTTTTAATAGCTTTGTTTCTTTAGGCATCAAATATTCATGGATAAAGTGACACTTTTGTTGAGCACATTGCATGTCATACCTGTTTGCAAACCACCTGCTATATCAAATTTTGGCTTTATTCCCCGTGGCCATTTTTTTTTGCTGCTGGTGTTTCCTTTGATAGAAGTGGAGCTATTTTCCCTTCCATGGACAAATAATGCAGCGGTTTTTCATGTGGTCTGAGGATAGGATTGTGGGGTTGTTGTTTTT
Organism: Darevskia mixta; assembly: GCA_034641385.1. Classification (NCBI taxonomy): domain Eukaryota; kingdom Metazoa; phylum Chordata; class Lepidosauria; order Squamata; family Lacertidae; genus Darevskia; species Darevskia mixta. The sequence goes on from JAWWNH010000001.1 coordinate 19,761,216, forward strand.
TGTATTTTGATGTATTTTAATGTTTGTTGGAAGCTGCCCAGAGTGGCAGGGGAGACCCGGCCAGATGGGCAGGGTACAAATAAAAGATTATTATTATTATTATTATTATTATTATTATTATTATTATTATTTTGTCTCACCAATAATTTAACCTGAACTTGTTCTGCACTCTGAGAAACAAAAAGAAGCATATACAATAGAATCTGCAATAAAAGCTTTGCAAGCAGTCCAACAAGAATCACTGCAAGAGCCTTTCAAGGTGAAAGAAAATGAACGTATGTGTGTTCTGTATACCATTAAAGAGACATTGTGTTTGGAAGTATCTTCAGAGCAAGAACAGAAACCTCAAAGCAAAAAATAATGATGATAATCCTGACTGTATTGAATTAAAGCTGAAAGACATAGAAGAAAACCACACAGTAGCCAACAATAGTAGTAAAAGACACAAAACAAATGCAGATGTTTTACATGTGACAAGCTACAAAGATACTTGAACAGTAGCCTTTAGCACTCTGAATAATAATAATAACAATAATAACAATAATAATAATAGGCTTGCTTCTAAATCCTCTTTGAAATCAATGCGCATGAAGTATGCATACTGAAGGAGATTCCACAATATGGAAGAGAAAGATGATGCAAACAAACAAGCTGATGTTAACAATTGGTGCTCTGCTTCTTGGAACACCCAAAATGCCACAAAAGAGCCTTGTTCAAATAGCACTGGTAGGAGGAGGGACTGGTAGTGATGTTTTTGTTAAGATTCTATTCCTCAGTGACGTTCTTGCAACTGCCCCAATAGCAAAGGCAATCACTGCAGTTCATCCCTGCTACATCTGTATTCTCACCTTCCAGGCAGCAAGGCAGAGACACAATTATCTTTCCAAGGCTACCAATGAGCATCATTACTGAGGAGTGGATTTGCAACCAAACTTGTACCAGTTCCAAGAGTCTAATATACTTTTCGCCACACTAGTGTGCCTGTCAGTTTCTGAGCACAATCCAAAATATCTTCACAGTGTGAAATAGTTTAGGATCCAGTAGATGCTTAAGCTGTTGCTTTCTCCCATAAAGCCTTAAGTAAATCTTGCTCCACACGTCATCTTCTCCATGGTGCCATAACTTTTGTGAAATCCTCTCTGGAAAAAGTTCAGCCAGATGTAGTCTATGTAATTTCTCCTAAAAGTAATAAAAGTGCACTTGTTCTGCCCAGCCTTTGCCCGAACTCAGCCCTTCATGGTGGACTTTCACTGTTGCTGGGGTCTTTTGTTTAATTCTTTTTCAGTTGCCTAGCTTGTGGCTGAACTTTTATTGAAATGTTAGATTGTCTGATAGTGTGGTGCCCGCCCTGTGGAACACCCTCTCATCAGATGTCAAAACAGGTAGACAACTACATAACTTTCCGAAGACAGTCCTGTATTGGGAAGTTCTTTGAGTGCGATGTTTTGCTGTGTTTTTATTATGTTGGAAGCCACCCAGAGTGGCTGGGGCAACCCACTCAGATGGGTGGGGTATAAGATGATGATGATGATGATGATGATGATGATGATGATGATTGATGAGGCATCCATTTGATGTTCATGGAAGGATGATGTCTCTGCAAACAGCAGAACTGGATATATGATTTTTGCTGATTTCCCTCTCTTCCGTTAGTGGAAGTTTCCATTGGATCAAAAGCCCTTTCGTGACTACAAAGGAACCAATTGGGTTCTATCCATAGGGCAGGGTTTAGCTAAGGAGTCCCATCAGTGGAGTCCTGTGCAAACAAGTTTCCCCCATTCTCCTCCCCTTGCATGCCCCTCAGCAACTCTGAAATTGACAGAGGGGGATTGGGAGAACCTCTGGAACAGTGCATGGGAGGAGAGGAGGTTTTGGGTTTTTTTTTAATAAAACAAATTAGAGAACTATGAAAAGTCAATTCATTCACTACCTCGCTTTTGACTCTATCTGGTTCTTCTGATTTCAGATTAACCTAAGCACTGTTTATGTTATGCAGCATCGCACCATTGAGATGTGTATCCTGTATATTCTTTTAAGTGTTCCTAATGAAAGTTCATCACGTGATGTTGCTTTTGTTAGGATATAGGACTAACAAATGTCGACATGTTTCTCTTGCAGATAAAATTGCAGGCTCCACTTCGCACGTGAAAAATCATCAGCAGTTCACTTAGTTCCTTTCCCTTTTGGACTGGATCTGCACCTCTGTTCATTGTACGCATTCTATAGCCTTCTGCAGTGCACCGGTTTCAAATATTTTTCTGCTTTGTAGAATCTCCATGTGTACAGAAGTGTGCCCAACCTGGCTTTTCTTCTGAAACCATGTACAGTGTATCTAACACACGCACTTAAGCTAACGGTAGGAGTTTGCTGCTCAATCTCTTTCACTGACTGACTGCATTTTTGACCCTGTTGTGCCAGTTACTTTGGGGCTTTCATGCTGGCACTGATGCTTTTTTTGTTCTGTTTCAAGTACTTTGGTGCATCACTAAAATGCTGGTACCTGGCATCAAAGAATTAACAATTCAACAACCAAGTGCCATCAAAAGCAGGTGATTGTGCTCCATCTTTCTGATTTCCTGTAAAATATGCATATTATTTTATATTTTTAGAAGATGACAGTGTGCAGTTATATGGATTTTGTTTTTTGTTTTTAACCTAACATGCTTTCAAAAAGTACGGCTCCGCAATTTAGCATTTTTAATATCCTGGTGAAATCTTTAAACTTGTATTTAAAATGGGAGAGAACACAGAATCATTAGTACACTTAATCAGTAGAGATCAAACTCTGAGAATGTAGAGCAGGCATAGGCAAACTCCGGCCCACTAGATGTTTGGGACTACAATTCCCATCATCCCTGACCACTGGTCCTGTTAGCTAGGGATGATGGGAATTGTAGTCCCAAACATCTGGAGGGCCAGAGTTTGCCTATGCCTGATGTAGAGATATGTGTTAGTGTAGCTCTAGAATCTCTTGAAATTCAGTGGTCACATGGGCACATCATACTCTCTAAATGTCGCATTTGATCTGCCTTGTAATAACACATAATAGGTCAGGTTTTCTGACAGCCATGTGAAAAGCATGGTTCTGGTTAAAATGAAATTGAAAGATACATTTACAAAAGCAGCTGAAACCATTGCCATCCTCTTCCTAACTCAATTTCTTCATGATTTTGAGAAGCCAGAAATAAGAGATAAATTATTTGCTGTACTGAAAGGAAGATTCTCTTCAGGGTGTTGAGGGAGAATAGGTTTGCATGCTTAGTGTGCAGTGCAAGAAAAAAGAAAAATGATGGAAGATAATCTTTTTGTTTAAAATGAAAAAAGATGAAATAAGATAACAGTATATGCTGGAAATGAACAATATGCAAGTCTGCCTAGGGATAGTATAGTTTTATAGCTTACTCACCATTAGTGAGATAGACTTCTTTTTTCAATTCTTTCTTAATGACATAAGTAAGGTGTCAGATTTTATTTCTAGTAGAAATCAAACATAGCCATAGGAAATGTTAGATAGGCAGACAGGTGTTAAATCTGTAGCTTAATATGTCTGTTGTGTTTTTTCATGTAGTATATATATATATATATATACACACACACACATAATACATCTGCAACCATGCACATTAAAATGTATTGTCCTGAAAGACTATTTCAAAATGACTGAATTAGGATTTTACATTCATTCAGTCCTGTCTGCTGCTGTGGCATTTTTTATTTATTTTTTAAATTAAGGGTAAGTTTGGGGGCTTCTGAATGTTTTTGGCTTATAGACTTATTTTAAAAAGCTAACTCATTAAAACCCTAAAGCCTTTGGAAAGATTGTGAATTGACTTCAGATGTTTTGTCCTGATGTTGCTTTAGAAGCTCTCAAACTTAGCAAAGATAGTCAGGTTTTGCTTAATTTATTAAGGGTTGCACTATTTGTGTGGGAGAGACTTTTTGTAACATATTTAATGAAATATTGAATCTTTTGCATTTGTTTAATTTATTTTGTTACATTTTTTAAAAATATAAAAAACAGTCTTTGTTTCCAAATACACATGTGTTAAGCACTGCCAACAAACTGAAAGGTAAAGTTGCCATATCCGAACCCTATTTCTGGGAGTAATGTGGCCAAGATGTTTATATATAGTTGAACTCTGTATTCCAAGTAAAGGTACCAAGAAGTCTCCTGCTATTTCTGTTGTTTAAACTTACTGCCAGTCCATATGCCATAACTCCAACAAGGATGCTTGAAGCAGTTTCTGAGTAGCAGCTACTCCAAAAGGTGGTCATAATATTTACTAATGTTTTACCTGGTGAATCAGGTTTATTTGTGGCCCTCTGGATGATAGTCTAGACATAGGGTCCCCATCCCTGCTGTATGCAGTGGGAATGACCCCCATGGGAAATGGCTCAAAATAACACAAGTAGCATCTGCCATTCAGATACTTTCTCAAGCAACGTGTGGGCTATCATATCATATAGATCAGTTCTACATGTACATCGTTTATGAAGTTTTTTTTTTTAATGTGTAGCTAAATTTTCCCTCTGCTCTTTTGTTGTCCTATGTAGGACCAGCATGGATAGTTGGCCCTGGTGAATATTTGACGTTTTCTCCCCTTATGGCTTTGATCTATAGGCTACCACTAAAACGAGGCTGCATTTTAAGCTGCATTCTAACTTATATTTTATATTTTAATCAACTGTTTTTTGTTTTGTTTTGAATGTTTTTACTGTATTTATATTTAGTGTTAGCTGCCCTTAGCCTGGTCTTGGCCGGGGAGGCCGGGGTATAAATAAAAATTTATTATTATTATTTATTATTATTATTATTATTTATTATTATTATTATTAACTGAACTGTCCTCCCCTTTGATTGTTGACATATAGTTTTGTGTAAGTAAATGTTCATGCTTATCATGAATGTAATCCATTGAGCATTATACCTGTGCAATCACCATTAGAATTAATGAGAATTGTGTGCAGTGAGTACCCAATTTCATAACAGAGAGCTTTAGCTGTTCTGCACAAGGGTGTGCCTATCTTGAGCATCATGGAAAAGTTACTTTTGATGCCTTTATAAGGACAGTGTTCCTGATACCTTTTAGAAACAGCTAGTTGCTGATCAGCCAATCAGTTCATCTAGCACAAACCCCTTAACGGAGGTGTCAGAACTAACTATTCCATTCTGATTCAGAGATGGCAGATTCTTCTCTGAAATGCTAAAAAGGCACATCTTAGAGTTGACTTCTTACAGTGTCCACAAATTTTCATCTTGTTTCTGTGGCACTGCAATTTTATTTTGCTGCTAGAGTTGCCTTTTTGTTGAAGAGTTAATAGATCTAGTTTCGGTACCTATTAGTAGGTCTTTTAGAATACAATTTTTACCATATTTTTGGGCAGCAACATCGACATTTCATCACTGATACTCATTTGTGTTTGCTTTTTCGTTTTCAGATTCAAAATCGTTTCTTTCAGCTTATTTAAATACGTATTGCATCCAATATTTGACATGTTATAAACCAAACAATATGGAATTTCCTTGTTACTGATTTCAATTGTACCTTTTTCTACTGTCAAATTTCTCATTTTCCTAAGCAGTTGTTTTCAGATCCTCTTTGTATTTTATTTAGTCCTAACCCTCGCTGAGACAAATAAGAAAGCTCGTGATGATATTTGCTAAGTGTGTATTTTGCCAAGCAAAGGTGAGAGTGGATTATCCTGAATCTAGTAGAAACCAGAAGCATTTAAGCTATACTAGTATCTTAAATGTAGCTGAGTTTTTGGAAACATTTCTGTATGCATACCTCAGTGAGTGGAAAAACTACTTTAAAATGTAAAACAACAACTTCATAATTGATCTCTAGAAACACTTTTTTTAAAAAAGAAACACACACATGTGAAACTCAGCCATTGAATGTTGTATATAAAATGGACAGTAATAATAATAATGATAATAATAATAATTTATTTATACCCTGGCCATCTGGCTGGGTTTCCCCAGGCCTTGGTCTTGGGAATGTATCACCCATGACTGTTCCTATTTCTGAAGGTTCTATCTGTGTGTGTTGCCCATGCAGGACATGTTGAATAAGAGATTATACAGCAACTGTGTGAAATCTGTTGCTGATGGATTGAACACTATGCCTTTGTATGCTTTGGAGGCAAGCAGAATACAAAAATGTTTTTTTATTCAGTAAATCATTCTCATCAGAATTGTGCAACTACAAGGATGATTTATTCGCTCCGTTGTGTTGGCAATTAGAGCTTTATTTAATGCCTTTATGAAGTTCACAACACATTGGACAAATGTCTGTTTTAAACACCCGTACAAAAGGATTGTCAACTTCCAAGTTTGCGTCTTACTCCTAAATACTTCTGTCTCTCTCGTTTCTGAAACACTTTAAATAGTGGAAGATGTGAAAGAACAATAGGGATCCAGGCATTCTGTAGAAGTATACATGTCTAGTTTGTAAAGTGTGTAATGTGTACTCCAGATGTGTACTCTCTGGGATCTATGTATCTGTACAGTAGCTTGTTTTAGGGGGCGGGGAACTGAAATGTGGATACTTTTCTGATTACAATCTGGGGGTGGGGGGAATTGCCACTATTATAAAATACGCTGTAATGACTCAAGCTCTGTAACAGCAGACCTAAATCTCCCCAACCATTCCCATAGATAAGTCTTTTGATCTTGGTTCTAAAAATACTATCTATTAAAATGTATGGATACACTGGCAGACTGCATGATGTATCATCCAAAAACTGTTAAAAAGTGGAAATAAAATTGAAGTAAACTTTATCTTGCAAGTTGCATTTGTGGCCTATATTTACCTGTGGTTGCGATTTCACCCTGTTCTGTGTTTACAGACGGCTTTTCCGAGGTCTGATCTTTTCGCTACAGTTAAAATTAATAAACGCATCAAATGCAGGGTTCTTGTTGCTTGCTGTGGGAGCAAACCTGTTCACCAGTCCAAGCTGCAAGCCTACTGATTGATAAGCCCAGCATGTAACTTGAAGGTTTTGGGTGTGCATTGCAGATTTCATGCCTGGTAGGACCAACCACACTTCAATCCTGGACAGGCCACTGGAGAGAGAGAGAGTTTGGACCCTGCACAGAGCCCCTATTTTCAGCAAAAGCCCTTCGTGGGGGAAGCTAACCAGATGAGATCTGTCTCCCCAAGAGGAGATAATTGAATGCAGCCCATTTGGTTTCAGCAAATACATTTGGTATTTATTATTCTTTCTTGTCGCTCGCAGCATGATGACTTCTCAGTCAGCAAAGGACACACAGTTCCCTTCCAGTCCTTCTCTTTTGATCAGAACAGATTACTAAACTGTTTTTGCATAAAGGGTTGGGGTTTATAAAGATGTTAGAAACAGGGAGGCCCGTGTTTGGCAAGTTGCAGACTCAACCACAGTCCCCTTCCCCTTTATGTAGCTCCCCTTTATAAGGAGTCAACCATTGGCCTGTCCATCCGTTCTTTCTACCATGACTGGAAGCAAGCCTCCAAGCTTTCAGGTGGAGGGAGGCCTTTTCTATACCAACTCAGATGGGGGTGGCTGAAGAGCCTGTGTTTCCTCTGGGAAACTGCCATGCTTCTCCCTTGCAGAGGAGCCCTCCTATTGATTTGTTGATTTCTGAATTGTTATTACTATTGGAATAGTGCTTTGCTACTTATGCAAGGCCACTTAACGTCCACTAGGTGGCAGTGTTTGCAGACAATCTTGTACAGTACATTACTTTTCTGATAGGGAAAAGATCAACTTGGGTAAAAAGAGTGGGCGGGGGGGGGAAATAAGTCAATATAAATCACTGTGGCTTTAATGAGGTTGCTGATTATAAATGGGTGTCTTGTCACTGTCATTTTTAAAGAGGTATTTGCAGTGATGACCTGAAAATTATTGTTAAGAGCTTGAGGGGGTGGGCTGGGGGGAGAGGGAAATGGGAGAACATTTTACAACATGCATACATCCGGCTTCCATCTGTATATACAACCATCTTCCTAGCTATCTTAAAAAGGAACTAAAATGAAATTGACGCCTTTTTATTGCTTTCCTGCATTCATTTTCCTTTTATGCAATTGCATATAAATATGTAACATTGCAGGATATAGGTTATTGTGTGTAACTATACAAATACAAAGGGTTGTTTTTTTCCATATCGGCACTCAGTTTGAAGGAGCAGGGGCTGTGCCCGAGTTAATTGCTGCCTCGGGGGACAAGGGGTTAAGGACTGGGGTCATTGAGTCGCTCGGCAGCTCCCCGTGCGCATGCGCGCAGGTGGGAGGTGTGCGAGAGTTGCCAACGCTGGGCTTTTAGAATTCTAGGGTTGGAAGGGACCTCCAAGGGGCATCTAGTCCAACCCCCTGCAAGATTCCGCTAAAGAATCCCTGACAGGTGGCCACCCAAAACCCTCCTGCTGCGAAGTCCGACGTGTTCCCTAAGAGGCAACAGGTCCAAACGGAGGAGGAGCCTGCGAAACACCCCAGCAGTTGCTGGGGAAGAAGAGCCGCTTCCGAATCCGCGCCGGCGCTTCGGTCGCTCTCTCGCTCGACCCCACTGTCTCCCCCGCGCGTCTCCACAGCGCCGCCTACCCGCCGTCGTGCGGCTGCACTTTCCCTCGGCCCCCGCCAAGCTACAGGTGTTGCACAACTCCGCGTCCTCCCGTCCCGCCTCCCGAAAGCAACTTCTTTGAGGTGGCGGGAGAGAGTGGCGGCGAGGGAACAACTTTCCGAGGAGCTCCTCGTTCCCTGAGGAAACTGGCCGTCCCGGAGCGCGAGGAGGACGGGTGTGTGTGTGTATATGTGTGTGTGAATGTGAGGTGTCTTCTTGCGCGCCTCCTCCTCCAGCCCTTGCCAAGCCTCAGCCGGCGCTTTCCTCCTCCCGCCCCCTCGCTCCCCGCCTCTCAGAATGGGGGGCGCGAGCCGACCCCCTGGGGAGCGGGCGGGCGCCCACCTGGCAGCCCCACCCCGGCAGCAGGTAAAGCCCCGCCCCTCGGGTGTGTGAGGCGACGGCAGGCAAAGTGGCGACGGCGCTCCTTCTTCTTCTTCCTCGGGCTCCCGGCGCTCGCTCTGCCCTGAACGAAGCCTAGCCTCGGCGGCGCGCACCTTCTTCGGGGGAGGAAGAGAGAGACGACCACTCGAGGCGCGGGGTGAGTGAGTGAGTGAGGGTGGCGGCGGGTGCGCGGGCTCTCTGGGCGAAGCGGCGGCGCCTCCTCCTCGGGAACTGCCTGATATAGCGAATCAGGCGATTGGTCCATCCGGGATGGTCTGCCCCAGCCTAGCCCCCAGCTGATGCCCTCCAGATGTTTGGGCCTGCCAGCTCCCGCCCTCTCTGGTAGGCCTGGGGGGAGTTGGGGGGTGTTTGGGTGTGTTCAGCCACACCTAGAGGGGATCGGGTTAGGGGGCAGGGGGAAGCCAGTGGGGTGTAAGGAAGAAGCCAGAAGTGATGGGCAACCATGGGCGTAGCCAGAGGGGGCAAGGAAATAAATATATTTAACTAACTGGCCAATTGCCTCACAGATAGATAAGATAAAATAAGATAAGATAAGATAATTTATTGTCATTGCACAAGTACAAGCACAACGCTATACAAGTGCAACGAAATTGCATGCCGTCCCGTTAAAAAAACAGAAAGAAACAAAAAGCAGCACAAAACACACACACAACAAAAAAGCCACACATACACCCATCACAGCTCTCCAAGGTCATATTATCTGGTTACAGCATTTAAGATGGTTATAGCTCTTGGGTTGTTCCCACCACCACATAAGGACTGCCCACCCGCCAAAAAAATAAATCCTGGCTACACCCATGACTCCCAGCATGACCAGTGGCGTTAAGCAGAACAGTTTGTCCACAGCTACCGTTTGGCTACCCTGGGATGCGAGGAGGCCGGGAAGCTGGTCTTTGGGGACTGGCCATGGCACTCCAGGGTTTCAGACAAGAGGCCCAGCAGGGAGGTGCCACATGGAAACTTTTGCATGCAAAGCGTGGCTTCTGAACATGTGTCAGGCCATGGGATAAGGAAGTGGCTTTGAACACACGCTCCTTGGATTCCGAGGCATTTGTATTTTTTCAGGCTGAAGAATGTGTCAGAATAGTTTCTGTTGCACTCTGCTAGCCTGTGTGTCCTCACCCCTTGGTCTCTCTGAATCTTGCTCTGTGCTTGGTTAGATCTAGCCTGCAGCCACTAGAGACAGGTGACGTCCATCTCTAGAAGGCTGCAAGTATTGCTGTGCAGATTCTGATGGATGTCCACCTAGTCCAGCATTGCACTGCCAGCCAGACACCTCCAGAAGTTCACAAGCAAAAGCCCCCCAAAATTTTAGTTTTATTTTATTTTTGCTTATAGGTCATCCCCTCACCAAATGGTCCTGGGCTGTTACAAAACCATCACAGTTCAAAGAAATGCAATATACAGGTCTTTAAAATAAAAATAAAGGGCCAATATCAGAATAACAAAACCACAGCACAGAACAACAGTGTGTAGCAACGCAGGAGGCAGGAAGACATCCACTCAACCAAAGGCTCAGGTAAAGAGGTATGTCTTGGCCAGTCACCAAGAAGCATACAATGATGGCACAGGACACACTTGGAAGGCCAGTTGACAACCTGGGGACCACCTCAGATAATGCGGATTACAATTCCCATGAGCCCAAGCCAGCACAGTCAGGGATGATGGGAGGTGTAGTCTGACAACCTCTTGAGGACACTGGGTTGGGGAAGGTTGCTCTGTTTGTTCCCCGGGAGTGCTGTTTCTTGCTCATGGCAAATAGCCCTTACTATGACTATTCAGAGCAGGGTTTGCCGTCCTCTTCTTGAATGGGGCCCTGTGCATTTAACACTTTGCAGAGTGGGCAGGAATTCAGTAGGGAGAACAGTTCCCATGACTGTGGCTTCGTTGGGGCTTAAGCTGTTGAAGTATGCCTGTCATGCAAGTGTTGGAGATAGAGGAACCTTGTGAAGAAAAGGAGGAGGGGAACTGGCAACCCTTGTTCAAAGAGTGTCCCCTTTGAACAGGGTGGATTCAAATTCAGAACTCATTGCTATTTCTTTTTTCCCCAGTTGGGTTGCAACAACTTCTTTTTATAGGGGAAAAAATCTAATTTCTTTTATTTGTTTTATTCACACTAGTATATTTCCTATGGGCTTTTACAGACAAATATTGCTGGGTTTCAGTTTGTCCATGTATTTTGGGGCCTTTTGGTGATCACCTAAATGCACAGATAGCTATAGGGACCTGCACCAAATACATAATTTAAGCTACAAGGGAGTTATTTGCTTTTTGGGGGCCAAATTTTATATGCCTTAAGTTACGTTAAACATGACTAGTCTTCCTTAACAGTACCATTCATCAAGTAAACTGAGAAATCAAAAATACTTAGATCAGCTGTGTTTGGGTGTGTGGTCTAAAAATAAATGGAATACAAACGAATACACATTACTGTACACACTGGCTTGTATTTGAGTCAAGCAGCTATAATTACAATTGGAGCTGTAAATTCGAATCTCAGTTTTACTTGAACAAACAAGCTAGACTCTGATTCACAAACATGAGTCCTGTTTGGTTCCAGCTTGCTATTAACTTTGTTTTCTCTTCTTGTCATTTTCCTCTGCTCTCCAACTATGGAGCCGCATTTTTCTCTTATAATTGGTAGGTTATACTATATTTGTTTCCATAAAGCTTTGCTGGACCAACAATTGTGGTGACTCTCTCTGAGAGTGCAGACCTGCAAATGTCAATAATTGCACACCTGAGCTATTCAATCAACAGTATTTATATTTCATATGGACGCTCTAGAAAAGAATACTGGGTGACTTTGTTTTATGAGGGAATAGGCTCCAAAGTCTACCCTTTGCCTTGTAGTGTGTTTTGCACAAAGAAACGGGCAGTTTTGAGTAAGGTACCATGGCCAAGTTCCACTTGCAAAAGCCCTTGGTGAGGAGATTATGTCCTTGCCCCTACCATCTGTTGAACTCAGCTGGGATGGGCTTTGGGCATGCACGGCTTTCCAAAATTTGTGGTGCTGTGTCCACAGTTAACATTGGCTGAATTCAGTGCCTGTGCACATGCTACTCCCAACCACATTACGCAGCTTGGTTTTAAATTTTTGAAGCCTGACAACATTACATGAACCTGCTCTTGCATGGAAGGAAACGTGGGAGTTGGGCTGCAGCATCTATTTTATGAATTTATCTGAAGTCATAACGACACGAAATTTTGTGATATGGGAGTTGGTGGCATGCCCCTGCTTGATGGGGGTCACGCTCCTTCTGATGGAGTGGTTTGCCGCCAGGGCTGTTCAGAGACAGCAGGTGATATTTCTGATCTGCAGTGCTTTCTGTCTGTTGCACTTCATCGGCAGCCACACTCTTACCAACAAATGAGGGATCTTGGCAGCTGTAGCTCATGGCTTCGTAACTGCACATAGCGACTACTGCAGCGAGTTCAGCGTGGAGTAACATGAGATATTCAGCAGTGTAGGCTTCATAGGTTACCTGTGCTTCCTCCCCCCCAAGTGCACTGCTTAATTACTGAGTGATGGCCATTGCCTACAAAGTCCTAAAGTTGCTAAGTTTGGTATTCCTTGGGAATACCTCTTCCCCATCGAAGCCCTCCACCTTGAGAGATCTGATTGTGAGCTGGTTTGGGTAACAGTCAGAAGCAGAGTAGTCATGATAAGGTTGTGGAACATTCTCGCTGAAGAGGCGTGTCGTAGCCTGACCCTGTAATGTTTTCCACAGATATTTCCAGGCTCTTGGTCAGGTATTGGTTCGCCTGGAGCTGATCCACCTGTTATTTCCTTGCCAATTCTCCGTTTGGTTAGCACTTTGAGCCTTACTGAAAAGCAGCATAAAGAATATCTAATGCAGTGCTTCTGCAAGAGTGCAGAAGGGACAATCCCTGCCATTTCTTCCCTACTGGAGTCCCACCTAAAAGCCTCCGTTGACAATCAGGAAAACCTTACAGCTTTTCAGGGCTGTAGTGGGGAAGAGGAGAAGGAAATTGCCCTCCCACAAGCACTGCATTATAGTTATCCCCTGTAACAGAATTCTGCTGAATCACTGGAAGATTTGGCAATACTACCAAACTTTCAAAGACCTGGCTCTTCGCTCAAGTCTTTCCTTATCAGCGTGTAGCAGACACCATAACAAGAGTTAAAAACATTGAGCTTCAGTACTGATTTGTTGTGTGCCCTAACTACTAGAATTCCTGGAATTATTTGGCTTTTGACCTCCTTTTCTTCATTATGGTTTAAGGCATATGTGTTTGTGGTATAATCTTTTACAGATGTCGATCCATTAGTCTCTCAACTTCAGTGTTGCATTTTAAATAAATAGGCTCTACAGTAGCATCTGCTGCGCATAAATCAAGGCAGGAGTTACTTCAAAGTGACAGATTAGATGTAAATCTTCCTGGTTGATGAAAAGGAAATGTTAACATTCCTTTTGGGAGAGGGAGAATGAAAACCCGCAAGGGACCGTCTTCATCAGTGTTCAGGATTGAACTCATGAAATCCAAACTTCAGCCTTGTCAGTTTAGGCTTGCAGTAGGTAACAACTGTCTACATTTGATAGAGACTTGTGATCGTTAACAGGATCGCTGTATTTTGAAACAAAGAGTCCTCAGGGCATGCTGTTCATCAGATATGATGAAAAGGCAAGGTAGCATCTGGGTTTTGGGAAAGCATTTCAAGCATCTGCTTACAGAAGAAAATATTATCTCTATGCCATTCATTCTGAAAACAGCCTTCTTATTTGCATGAGAAAACAGGATCACACAAACTGGTGTGTGTGTTTTTTAAGAGAAAGATTTGGGGGCTTGGGTTGGGGGAGGTATTCAAAGTACTATGTTTCTACATGCCTTAGCTGTTATTCAGACAATAGCTACCATTCTGCCTGTGACACAGGGAAATCTGCTTTTGAAATGGAGGGAATTTCAGAAATAAATTGTGACATGGCATGGCGTGTGTGTGATGTCAGCTGCTCAAATAAAAAATGATTAAAATTTCCCCCAAGGCACATGCAAGCCTTTAGGTGTGCCAGAAGTAGCTGTCTGGACTCCCAAGTCTTTGCTTACAGTATGATTTAACTTTCGGGTGTATCCCTGCTGCTGAGGTTTGTAATTATTATTAATGATAATTTAGATAGGACTATTTATAAACGTATAGCTCTGTTTTTGACAAGGCTGTCAAACAAAAAGGCCCCGTGGGGAGCTTATCACGCTCTTTAATGAGACCCTGGTGCGGCCTATGGAAAGGGTGGGCAGATTTCAGGCTTGGGAGCTCTACAATGTGGGTGTTTGGTTTTTGCTAGAACCCCCCCCCAAGATCTATAAGCCAGAGCCCTGTGCAAAAGGCGTACAGTTAGAATTAAAGAACAATGTGCGTCAGAGCACATTCTCAGCCCAGGAATTTGTTATCGGTATCAGAACTATGGTTCCATAACATCTGAATCAGGAAAGACTGCAAAAGCTTTTTGGTTCAGTGTCTGGATGTAGTTGTAGACTGGATGAGGGCCAATAAGCTGTGTTCGAATCCTGGGAAGACCGAGGCTCTTTGGGTGGCTGGTTCCCATTTTCGGGAAATTAGCAATTTACCTGTTGCACTCCGTCTGAAGGAGCAGGTGCTTATATTGGGGATACATCTCTGTCAATCGTAACCCAAGTGCCCTCTATGCTAGGAGTGCCTTTTACCAGATTTCTCTGGTTTACCAACTATGGCTGTTCCTAGCTTGACCACTGTAGCCCATGCATTGGTAACCTTGAGACTAGATTACTGTAATGCGCTCTGGGTCTGATTGGGAAGATCCAGCTGGTGCAGAATGCTGTGACCAGGTTGCTGACGGGAGCTTCTGTTTGAGAACATGTGACACCTTTGCTAAAACAGCTTCACTGGCTGCCCATCTGCCACCAAGCCAGGTTCAAGGTCCTTGCATTGATCTCCAAAGCTCTGAAGAACTTGGGTGGGTCCAGGGCACCTCAGGAATTGCCTGAACCCTTACATTCCAGCTCGATCACTGAGATCATATACAAGAGCATCTCTGGTCATTCCCCAAGTTGATGAGGCTAATTTGACAACAACAGGAAACTGAGACTTTAGTGTTATAGGCTCGGTCCTGTGGAACACCCTGCCAATGGGTGTTCTTCAGCCCCAGCTGGGTGACTTCAGTGGGTGACTTCAGCCCCAGCTGTTAAAAACCTGCTGGAAACTTTGCTCTTCCACTAGGCTATGCAGGAAAATAATAGTACACACCATGTCTGCTGATGTTTGTTTTTGTTTTGCTTTCAACTTAAAAAAATAAAAATAAAACTTTTTAATGATTTTACTGTCTGGTTTTATCGCTGTGGGTTAAACCAGAGCCTAGGGCTTGCTGATCAGAAGGTTGGCGGTTCGAATCCCTGCGACGGGGTGAGCTCCCGTTGCTCGGTCCCAGCTCCTGCCCACCTAGCAGTTTGAAAGCACGTCAAAGTGCAAGTAGATAAATAGGAACCGCTCTGGCGGGAAGGTAAACGGCGCTTCCGTGCGCTGCTCTGGTTGGCCAGAAGTGGCTTAGTCATGCTGGCCACATGACCCAGAAGCTGTACGCCGGCTCTCGGCCAATAAAGCGAGATGAGCGCCGCAACCCCAGAGTCGGACACGACTGGACCTAATGGTCAGGGGTCCCTTTACCTTTAAACTGCTGTTACAGATTTTTATGATACAGTGGTATATAGCTATTTTTTAAAATAAACGAACTCATTCTTTTCAGGTAAAAATCTACTGCAGATTAGCTTTCCTCGTTTCAGCAGCCTAATTTAAAAAGCTGTTTAGTTGTTTCTGTTGCTAAAACAACTGGAAACCAGAAACGCTTGCAAATCACCCAGAGATCTATCTACCTGTAGATCCCAATCTACCTTCTGACCACCCCTTGCCTATGGCACCTGCCATATTATTAAACCATCTCCAAGGTTAGTATGGATTTAGGGTGAATACTTCCATATCCATTTTGATAAGTGATGGATGGAAAAGGACTATTTTCTTCTGGGACTTTCAGGATACAGCAAGGTAACGGGTATCTTCTATTTGTTTGATTTATTTAATTCTAAGAAATGTATACCCCATTTTTTCATTAATAAAAACAATCCACAAGGTTAATATAATACAACAGTAAGATAGATTAAAATTAAAGCAACTGCATAATAAAACCAGCAACATGTAAGGTAGTATGAAAGTATTATTAATTAACATACATGTAATTAAAATGACAACTTTTTGTTTTATCATATTCAAGCTACACATTTTTGGAAGATTTTCTGGAGCTGCAGGACAGTTTCATACTTTGAATTCGAGTGTCTCATTATGTTGGGTTTCTTAATTGGGTATCAGATTCAGGTGGGGAAATTTTTTAGTAAAAAAATACAGATATTTGGTGAATACAGACATTTGGTGAATAGTATGTCTGGCCCTATAAGTTTTTTGTATGGAGTCTAATTTGCTCAAAAATGAAGCCAGATATGCTGAAATTTTCACATGCATTCAAGTAACTCACACTTTCTCTAATATTGTTTGCAGTGTGAGGGAATTATTCGAACATTATGCTGTCCATCAAGAAAATAGCACACTATTGTTCAAAAAAAGGGTAGGAGTAAGTAATAGGCATAGGTGGCTGACTACTGTTAACTCTTCATTTCTTGCAGATTTAAGTCAGTGTGTCCTATAGCTTACCCTAACAGATTCCTATTTGAACATATTTTTTTGCACATTTTATTTACATGCTGTCAGATTCGCTTAACAGTTGCTCATGAGTAAACACCAAGTCCGTCTTGTCTTTCAACTATTTTATTGTGCAAGTATGTACAGTGCGGAGCTATCCTAAAACATGACCACCTAGTCGCTAGCAGAATCCGGAAGTGCCCCCCTCCTGTTGCGGCGCCAACACCAGAGTCTTGGCACCCTAAAGTGCCACCTCCTTTCTCCCCTGACCCTTCTGCATAAAGCAGGCGCCGGAAACGGTGTCTCCCTCTCAGAGTGGGTCTGCTGAGCGGTGCTGGTTCTCTCTGCATCATCCTGGAGACCCCTTCCCACCTGGCTCCTTCCTGGTAACTCCTCCTCCCCCGGGGAGGAGCTGGAAGACTCACTGGGAGACGTGCCCGTCGACAACAGAGGCTGAGGCTGCCAGTACCCACTCAGTGCCGGAGGGCACGTCCCTGACACATATGTACTAGGATAATAAGTCAAAGAAGTTTTCACATTGGTAGTAAAAATACTTGTGCATTGGGGGCTTAATTATAGACAAGGATTCTTTGAGGTTTTTTCCAGGACTCTTGAGTTTTATCCAGTCTCCTACGAGTGCAGCACCCAAATGAATTTCCATAGGGCCCTGTTTCCTCCTCTTCCTCTCTCTCCACAGCATGTATACTCAAGGCACTCACAATGCCAGGCCCCTATGGGAATTAGGAGCGAGGCCAGTGTGCACTTCCCATTCATGAAATAAGCCTATAGTGTCTGTGCACATGACCATGGGTGCATACCAAAGCAGGAGAGAGGGGAGACATAGCAACAATGGTGTATTGTGCTGAGCCCATGGTGTTCCATTCTTATCCACATGGTGTTTATCATGGGGTTTTATGTAAAAACCAAGCATTTTGCACCAGTTTCCCCAAGGTTTTCTGTATCTTTAGAGATAATTGGGGGGGGGGATATTGGTATTATTATCTAATCAGTGGCTTCTGTTTACACATTGAAATGTTCGATCGAAAATAAATGTGTTGCATATAATCCATTGCAAATTGCATATGCAATCACATCCAGATATGTGTGTGTGTGTAAAATATATCCCTTTCAAGCTGCACATCTACTTCAGTTGCTCCTTTATTACTCCTCTCTATCTTTGATGAGTTCCCTGATACATCCCTGTAATTGTGTGACTTACGGTGCAATTCTATACACATCTACTCAAAACTAAATTCTGTTGACTTTGGTAAATCTTACTCCCAATACGTGAATATAGGGATGCAAGCTTTACTAGACTGAAAACTCTGGAATTCCTTTAATTGCCATATCTATGTAATGCAAAATAAGTTATTCTGGACATTTATATCCAAAAAGTCACAATCTGGGGAATTTACACACCCTTTCATTTTTTTTTTTAAAAAGAAAATTACCCTCTGGTTGCATTCAACTCTTACTCCTTGTTCCCCTCATACTGTTCAGACCTGTAAGATCCTGCCTGTTTACATTGTATAAAAAAGCAGGCATATTTGTACAATTGGAGGTATTTCCCTGTCAGCTAGATGTAAGAATGTGTTATTCACTGGTAAGGATCTTTTTTTAAAAGGCCTTGCATGCTGTGTAAAAGCAAATATTTAATCATATGACAGATAACAAAGGATGAAAGAGAGATTCTTTGAATCTAATGTATAGGTTGCAACCAAGATACTGTATGTACTTACGACAGAGTAGGAAATGGGCCACTGTGTTAGGAAAATGAAAGATGTCCAGGTGCAATTGCAAGATGCCTGTTAAAAGGAATCTTGTTCCTTGTCTGTGTTGAGGAGCCTAAAGAGACTACAATCCTATACCCATTTACTTGCAAGTAGCCTCATTAACACAGTGAGGTATTACACATGTATAGGATTGCACTGTGAATCATTCAGATCTGTGTTTTGCACACAGGCACATCTACAATTTAGGGACATTGTTATCTTCCTCGTTAGAGAGAACGAGAGGAACCACTTTCCCCTTTTGTGTTCTGTTTCCATCCTTTTGCTTCTTCAATTATAACGCTGGTGATATTTCCATGCATCACAACTCTATGCAGGTTTTTCTTTTGCACCTAGTTTTGGTGGCATTGCCCTTGGAGTTGCCAGGATGATGGAGGTTTCCCAGATGGTACTCATTAGCACAGCTTTGCTAGAGCTGTATCCCCAATAATGGCTGTGTTGTGCTATATCCATGTCATGTTAACAACTAGAGTGAAATAAATCTGGTGATCAGCTTATGTCAGATGATCCTTGTGTGCTGATCCTTGGACCGCTTCTGATTATTTCAATCCTCCCCCAAGGGACCAGATGCTATAAAGGTTATTGCTATTGTTGCTTTCAGGAATTTGTAAAAGAAAGTTGTGTTAAAAGAGTGCAATGCACTTTATGAACTGGGAGAAAATATTATGGACATTTGAAAAGACTGCTGGATTAGGCCAGTCGCTCATCTAGCCCAGCACTCTCCCCTTCTGTGGTTTCCAGCAACAGGTGTTCAGAAGCATTACTGCTTCCATTCTTCATGAGTAAGTCACATGACTTCCACAGTCCTGAAAGACGCATGTCCTGGTTTTCCTCTGGGACTTGTTGGTGGGTATGAAGTAAGCATCCCAGAAGGTCTACACTCCACAGTAGAAGTGGGGAACCTTTGGTGCTCCAGATGTTGCCGAACTACAGCTCCTGTCATCCCTAGCAAGCATGGCCAGGGATGATGGGAGTTGTAGTTCTGGAGGGACAGAGGTTCCCCATACTTGCTGTGCAGGCAATGCATGGGACTGCTTCTTCCTTTCTGTGTATTTCAGATGACTACTATTTATCAAGATACACATTTAAAAATCAAGCAAGATGCCATGTGCATGTTATTCGAGGCCACAATTACAAGAGGCCAACTGAAACAGTCAAATATTGTCAATGTTTAAAGCATTGGTAGGCAAACAAGGCCCGCGGGCCGGATCAGGCCCAATTGCCTTCTGGATCCGGCCTGTGGACGGTCCGGGAATCGCCGCGTGGATCGCCCGCGCATGCGTTCTTTCCCTCTCCCTCCCTCTCCCTCCCACGGTGCCGGCGCCTCCTCCCTCCCACCTCCTGGCTTCTCCCCGCCCTGCCTAGAGGAGGAAGGGGGCTGGGCTTTATTGGGGCCAGCAGCAACAGTGCTCGAGCCGCCGCCATTTTAAGCAGCCCCTCTCGGGAGCCCTTTCGCATGCCGCTCATCGTCCTCCTGCTGCTGCCGCCAGCCCCTGCCGCTCGCAAAACACAGGTAAGCAGCTACCGGGGCTTGTGGTGCTGTTGCATCCCCCCCAATATAGTCCAGCCCCCCCACAAGGTCTTAGGGACAGTGGACCGGCCCCCTGTTGAAAAGGTTTGCTGACCCCTGATTTAAAGCTTTCTTGCTTATGAGGCACATTTTAGCTTGTGGATTGGCTTCTTACAAAACTCTCTTTCACCTAACAAACAGTGTTGTTACTGGGTGTGTAGAGGCAGTGTTGGCTCATGATTTCTGCTTGGCATCATCTCTGGACAAAATTGCCTATGAAGATGATGCTTGGCTTAGCCAAAGCTATTAAAGTCTGATCATTCATATAAAATAGCCAAGTAATATATAGAAGGTAAATAGTGACTGCATGCAGTAACTTGGATTTTAATTGGCTTGGCTATGGTGGAGCCATATGGTCTTGACTGCGATACTCATGCTCTCTGTGTTATACTTCCAGCTTCATTGTGTTGTGTAGAAGAAACCGTGATATAAAGAGGTGGCCACATCATTTTTTAAAGAACCATTATAACTAAGGGTATCATCTTCATGAAACTTACTCTGGAAAAAAATATTATTGCCTCAAAGTGTTTTTGGCCTGTACAACTTGGAACAAGAATGAAAAAGTTTATATTTTTAATCAAATGATATTCTAAGGCTGCACCCCTCTGCACCATTTTTTTAAGTCCTCCGTGAATCTAAGGGCCCCACACTTAAATTATATTGTAAAGTTGTACGTGTCTTGTCTGACACCTTAAAATACTGTGTGAAAAGTACAGACCCAGGTTTGCAAATGTCTACCATATGGCTCAAGGTGTTGTGATGGGCTGTCATTTCTTACTGGATGCTTGCTTGGTGGCAAACTCTGGTTTGCCTCTGGGTAAGATGTGAAATATGCCTCATTTTAAAAAGAAACATGAAAAGAATTGGATGCAAGAAAATTCTCTTTAAAGCCTTCCGTGTACTCCCTGTGCGCACACATATACATAACATATTTGGTTTGCTTCTAAATTAGTCTGAAAAGTGAAACCCATTGTAGGAGCAATACACCTTTGCTTTTATCCAGGGTTTTAATATAATGGTTTACCTACAATTGCTGTAATTGGTAAGCCTGTCATAAAAACATAATAGAGAGTGCCTCTGTAAATTAGGATTAATGTTGTTCAGTTCTTTTGTGGTGGATTAACAGTGATTGACATCAGGTGAGAGCCTGGATTCGGTTAATAGTGTCATGCCAAGAGTAATCAGCGAAGTTCTGTGTGTTTGTCTTACCTTTAAGTCCCCTGAAAGCTTACTTTGGAGGCAAGGAACTGTAATGTTTATTTTGAAAATGTGTGGCCCTTGGAAATGTTGCGACATTTTTCCTGTAGCAGACCACACAGAGGACTTTGGTCTTGAACATGGGTAGGCAAACTAAGGCCCAGGGGCTGGATCCGGCCCAATTGCCTTCTAAATCCGGCCCGCGGATGGTCTGGGAATCAGCATGTTTTTACATGAGCAGAATGTGTCCTTTTATTTAAAATGCATCTCTGAGTTATTTGTGGGGCCTGCCTGGTGTTTTTACATGAGTCGAATGTGTGCTTTAATTTAAAATGCATCTCTGCGTTATTTGTGGGGCATAGGAATTCGTTCATTCCCCCACCCCAGCCCCCCAAAAATATAGTCCGGCCCCCCACAAGGACAGTGGACCGGGCCCCTGCTGAAAAAGTTTGCTGACCCATGGCCTTGAACCTGCCTTGGGAAGAAGCTAGTTGAGGTTTCAGAGCAGACTGCTAATTCTACACCAACCAGCATAGATGAAGGATACCTTTATCAGTCTCATGGACATAGAAGTATGTTCTGAAATGTAGTAAAAAGAGACGATTATCAGATATAAACTTTATGAAGGGCAAATTATCCAGACACCTAGCTCTTTTAATGCAACTGCTATTGTAGTTTTTGATTTGACAGCTTCAATTTTTAAATTTGTTGCATTCATTTATTAAATTTCTACACCATTCGAAGATCACAGGGCACTCACTTTACAATATAAAAACACAAAAATACATCTGGAGTGGCAACTAATGCAGGAGTTGCTAAAGCATTTCCTGCAGGGCATGCTCCTGTGGTTTGTCCGCTAAGCTCATCTTAGTATGTACACAGAAAAACTAGTAATTCCAAAAGCTTTAAGTTTAAGAGCTTCTTAAACAGAGCATCAATACATACAGATTAATGCTTTGTTTGCATAAACTAAGGCTGCATTTGCATGTTTGTTTCCACATTATATTTGAGCTTTCACATAACATAATGTCATGTGGAATCTAGTGGAAGTTTAGTGCTCATTGCCATGTTAATTTCTTCCGGGGTGGGGTGCGGGGAACCCCATTCTCAGTGCTGTTAACCTAGAAAACCACTGGAGTAAAGAGATGAAATTTGGGGTATTATACTGACATGCAGTTTTTTCCTGCAGTTTTCATGGATGAATATGCATGTGTGGGAAGCATGCATGTGCAGGAAGGTTGGAGAATGTCCAACGACATTCATTGTTGTGTAAAACTGTGTGTGTAAAACACACACACATTCCATTAGTGTGAATGAAATTTTGCATGACTTAATAAGTAAAAAAGTCACAGTACCATAATGCAACAGGTAAAGGTAAAGGGGCCCCTGACAATTACCGGTAAGTCCAGTCACGAACAACTCTGGGGTTGCGGAACTCATCTAGCTTTAAATACCGAAGGAACTGGAGTTTGTCCGCTTCCACAGACAGTTTTTCCAGGTCATGTGGCCAGCATGACTAAGCCACTTCTGGCAAAACCAGAGCAGCGCACGGAAATGCTGTTTACCTTCCCACTGGATCAGTACCTATTTATCTACTTGCACTGCGTGCTTTCGAACTGCTAGGTTGGCAGGAGCTGGGACCGAACAACGGGAGCTTACCCCATTGCAGCGCCCCGAACCGCCAACCTTCCAATTGGCAAGTCCAAGCGGCACAGTGGTTTAAACCACAGCGCCACCCGCGTCCCAATGCAACAGGTACTGCAGTGCAAAAAGAACATTAGAAAACAGCACAGAAGCAGTTGCATTATAATCAAGAAAACTAATGTAATATTCTCCACATCTGAATGCACCCTAAAAGTGTTTCCTTCAAAATGAAGTCTAGATGGGGAACCAAGAAGCGAATGCTTGTTGTGGAGGAGAAAAGGATAAATGAGGAGGATAGAACCACCCAACACCTGAGTGAACAATTACTCCCTTTTAGACAAATGGGTGTTATCTGAATTCATCTGCCAACTGACAAGCAGTTCTTAAGGTAACCTAGCAATAAGCTACTGGAAGTTCACAACTAAAGTAGTTGTTAACAACTGTATGCCTGAATGCAGAGTATAATCTTTCTGGAGGATGCCTAAATTCTGCTGTCAGGGACTAAAAGGTTCGTGCTAAAAGATAATAAAATATATATATGTAGCAATAACTTCCCCAGGCAATGTTGGTAAAGCATGAGCCACAGAGCTTCACTGGAAAGAATGAAGGGCTTACTTAAAACAGGTGCAGAAATTCAAATGCTTTTCTACTCCTTTACAGATTTATTGCAATCTGGAATCAAGCAGATGACAAAAGTTACTGTTAGGAATATAGGAAACTGTCTTATATATCTATATAAGAGTCAGGCCATTGGTCCATATAGCTTAGTGTTGTCCATACTGACTGAAGCTGCTCTGCAGGGTTTCAGATAGGATACTCTCCCAGGCATACCTGGAGATGCCAAAGATCGAACTTTTCTCATGCAAAGTGTGTGTTCTGCTCTCCCACTGAGCTACAGTCTTTCCCTTAATTGCTTCCCAACTTCAAAGGTGATGGTGAAAGTTACCATTATGGTAAACCCTAAGAAAGACTTTGCAACCATTTACAGCCACGCCTGAGAAGCCTCACAAAGGATCTGAGAGTACATTATTCTAAAGCTCAAAAGAGTCTGGCTGTTTGTCTGATGCTAACATTTCCTAATGTGCCTAAAGTTTTTCTCAGCTCGGTTATAGACATAGCTTAAGACATAGCTCACTTGCTGTTCAGTACCCCATGTTCTTTGGAAGATCATGAAGTGCAAACCATGTAACTCTGTACCAATTTGCAGAGATGCCCCAGTGTTGTTTGTGCCAGTATAACAGTGGATAAGTGGGACAGTTTCTCAAGCGACAACTGGGTGCAGATTTGTTTTGATTTGGGGTAATTAACTCCTCTTTTTCTTCTTCCATGAGTGTGTCTGCAATGTTGCATCCACCTGTAATGCTTTCTGGAATTCTGGAATTCCAGAAGGAGGGCATGTCCTTCTGAACTGTGGGTCTGAAAGTATGATGTGAAACTTGCCAATTAAGTTGGACCCATGAGACCTCCCAGCCCCCCCCCTCTATTAGCCTGTTCTTATTAGAATTTCTGATAGTGCTTTGGTTGGAAGTGGACTCTCCACTTCTCCCTACCCAGTCTCTGCAGCTTTGTTTGCTGCATAGATTGCCCATTGAGGGCCAGTGTGCAATCTTCATTATGGGTAGTGGGTTCTGTGTGCTCTGGTATCCGGGATCAGGAGTCGGAGCCCCTTTCTTCAGGTGATGAGGTTGAGGACTCTTAACCAGAAGAGGAAGCACACACAAGACTACAGGTAGCTGCAGAAGCACTTCTACCTTATGACTTCATTGACCTAGCGTGAAACTAGAGGCTGTCCTACTCCTTCATGGTAGGATGATGATGATTAAAATTCGTATACCGCCCTATACCCTTAGATCTCAGGGCAGTTCACAACATAAATGGGCAGGTCTCATTAGGCTCATCTGGTGGAAGTGCTGGAGAGGGCTAGGACCCTTTAATCAAATAAATGCCTTCCAGTGCAGATGGGGCTAACAATTGGAAAGCAACTGCTTCTACTATATAGGGCTCCATCTAAGTTTGTTTTTTGCAAAGAGTTCTGTGGTTTTAGAGCTAAGCTGGAACCTTGCATCCAGTCTGAGCACTGCAGCCAGCATAGACTCTTTCTTGTTTTTGCATCTAGCCTGAAGCTCACCCTGCCTTTCATCAGAGCGGGATAATAGCAGCAAATATTTTTCATTTAGCGCAGGGTGAGGAATATCTATATTTTTGTCTTGAGGACCACATTCACTCATGAACAGCTTTCTAGGGGCTATAAGCCCATGATGGGCATGGCCCACTGTGATTGGGGCCACCCACATTCTTACATGCCCACTAAACCTCTCCATCCAACCCATCACCATGATAGGGATGAAATCACTCCTTCCTCACTTGTGCCCGCATGCTTTTTATTTCAGTGAAGGCCCTGCTAGGTTGGGAGATAGCAGGCCACTTGGTAAAATTTGGCAGGCCAATCCAGGCCTTTGGGTTTGCAGTTCTTTGCATCTGATTTAGGGTTTTTACCAGTGCATGAAAATGTGGTAGTAATTTCAGGCAGAGCACTGTGCGGCTTTGATTTTATGCTGGATCTGGTGACATTTTGCTGATTGCTGGCCTCAACCCCCATCTCAATCATTTTATTTATATTTATTTGGCAAAATGTATATAAAGCTTTATAATAAACAATACGGTATTGTGATTATTCTAAATTGCTGATATTGCCATGGCTGTTCCTGTGCTGTTGAGGTGAAGTATTTTTAGAGGAGAAGTAGGAAAATGCAAAGGCATTGTGATGTCTCAGAACTGCTTGTGAGAAGTCTCACAATAATTCCTAGAAGTACCGGTATATATCTGAGGTAGAGAGAGTGGTCCTATGCAGTGATTCAAGGCCCAACGCAATAGTTTTTAACCTTGTAGGCTAGAATAAACAAACTTCTGTATATTTCAGAGAAGATTCCCAAACTGCCCTTTCTAGATGACTCATACGTTCCACTTGTTTTCTGTTCCCAGGAAATCCTTCTCATCATTTGGATTAGTTGCCCTGTCTACCTACAGGAGAATACCATTCCTA
Source organism: Darevskia mixta (assembly GCA_034641385.1). NCBI lineage: Eukaryota > Metazoa > Chordata > Lepidosauria > Squamata > Lacertidae > Darevskia > Darevskia mixta. The sequence goes on from JAWWNH010000001.1 coordinate 19,787,141, forward strand.
TTTGTAATAACTTGCTTGGGGCAGGGACAACTTGGAGGGAGGAGTATCTGCTGGTACTGATGAAACTACTTTTTCATCTCCACCCACTGAATTAAGGAAAACTTATCCATGTGGCATTCCATGGAGCATGTATTTAGGTTAATTATTATTTTGCTGGTATGGAGAACAGCTTTAGCAGAGACAATATCCTAAATTAGAAGCCTGATCCTGTAAATGTTACTGTAGACCAGGCTCCCTCAACCTCGGCTTTCCAGATGTTTTGTGACTACAACTCCCATGATCCCTAGCTAGCAGGACCAGTGGTCAGGGATGCTGGGAATTGTAGTCTCAAAACATCTGGAGGGCTGAGGTTGAGGAAGCCTGCTGTAGACGTTAAAGACCAAACATCATGTTGCATTGAAGCTCCTGATGTAGGTTTCATTTGTTTTCCCCCTCAGTCCATTTTTGGAGAGAGGAGGTGCAAATCTAATCTGCATGGTGAAGCTGATAATCCCAGAAGCAGTGAAATGGTATGAAAACAAGTTCTGGTCAAGAAAACCTGAGGTTATGGTTTGAGTTGGGCTGAATGTTGGCTTTAAAGACAGAAATGTCTCTTGTCTGCCTGGGCCCCTTGCTGGAACATGAGACACAGAAGGCTGGGCAATGCTTTAGTCAAGCTAAGTTCACGTGGAAAGAAGATATAAGGTGTGATGCTCCCTGTGGACTGCAGTGACCCATTGTCTGTTTTGGTGTTGATGTAAGCTGCCCTGGGAGGGATTTGCTCTGAAACAGGTGGCTTATAAATCTTTGATATTAAATAAAGAAATAATAAACATTGTTCTTTCTTTAATAAGGCGATTGAGATTTTTAAACTCCAAATATGACTATCCACTCTTACGGTTTTCTAAATACTGGCAAAGACAAATGGATTCCGCCCCCCCCCCAAATCGCTTGAGAACATAGGGAATTTAGAATGGCATGAGTTTGACATCTCATACCCTTGAGGTGGAGGTGACATGACCTTCCAGTTCCTCTATGAAAGAACCAGGTTGGGTGGCTAATAATTATTGTGCAGCCGGATACCGGGGGGTTGGGGGTTGGGGAAGTGTCAAGTGAGCCAGGTTTTCTACTTCATTAGTTTGACAAAATGAATGAGCTGGTATGTCGAGGTGAGAGACGTGACTCGTTGGCCAAAACTGGGAGCAAGGTTGGGGCAGAAATTTGATCGGGCCGTACAATGGATGCTTTTCAGTTTACCTCGTCAGCTCCTGTAACGGGTAATTTCATGTTTGATTATAAATTCCTCTGAGGTGAAAGAAACATGCACCTTCTGGTAAGCCATTTTAAGCAAAGCCTGTTGTCACCATAGTTACAGATGTCAAAACAATCATGCAGAAGTCAAAAGGCATCAAATGCAGCGCCCAATCCGCTAAAGGGGGGGAGGGAAGACCCTGGGAGATGTGTGACCGCAAACAGAGTGAGGAGGTCACTACCGGTACAGAGAAGTCTCAATTTTGCCACGGAGGGGAGCATAGTAAGACTCGTTCCTGGACTGTGGGTGGTGCTTCTGTCATAGAAGGCACCTGCTGCTACTACTCCAAAAAGAAAATGTGACTCATATATGTCTCTGACATTCAGCTGTGTGTGAGAACAGTTGCAGGATCCACTGCTTTAGTTCAGGCCCTCTCAGAGGCCCAGAGAGCCCTGGACTGGTTCAAGTTTTTGAGACTCCCTAGCCATAATAAGAATAATAGCTAGATTTTTTTTTGCCACTGGTGAAGCCTGCAGAGGGGTGCCATTGAGGCTCCCAGCCTGTGTGTATGTGTATGCAATTGCGTGGTGTGTGTGTGTGTGTGTGTGTGTGTGTGTGTGTACCAAACCAGATCTTTGACCTGGGTGAAACAATGCCTAGTTCTGCCCTTGGCTTGCAGGAGCAGTAGGGTTTGCAGCACTTCAAACAAAAGCTGTCTACAGTAGGCCGTATGAAATCATTAAGAACTACTTGAAGGGTAGGCGAGCCCTTTGATTGTCACATTGTATGTATTCCTGCTTCAACTTGCATAGACAAACCAGAATGAGTCTTGCCTGTGATACTAATAAGAGGGAGCATGAAAATAGACTCCTTGCTAACTTTTGAGATGTTCCACAAAAAATCTGTTGAATGAGACCAAACAATCAAATCAAAGCATCCTTCTACTTGCTTGTATCTTGCCCTGTGTGGCGATTGGCTCTAACACGGGTGGCCTATATTTATGGCCCTGAGGGCTGCATCTCCACCAGGTTTGTGGGCTTCATGCCAGTGTGCTCAGAAAGTGGATGTGGCCAACCCATCCCTGGCAGGTGCAGGCACATACCGCATGTATTGCAAACACACCAGGATAAATGCACACATCACATGAGCATGCAACAGACGCAGAGATAAAACATTGCCCCATTCCCCTGTTTTTTTTAGATTGATCATCTGATGAGAGGATAATGGAGTGGTTTTCATCCTCATCATGGAATGTTTGGATGGTATACCTGCTCTTTACCTGTGACACACTATACCAGGAGCGGTGAAATTATGTCTCCCCAGATGCTATGGACAGCCAAATTTCCTGGCGTTTTATCCTTGTCCTGGGCGTGGAGCCAAGTGCCACATTTGGGCAGTTGATACCACACCCAAGGGAACGTCCCAAAGGCCCTGCCACCATTGGCCAATTTGGTCAATTTGGTGGCAGGGAGATGATCTGGCCTGTCACTGTTCACAAGAGCAACTCGGGGCCCATCCTCAAAGCTGCCAGCCCCAGAAGGGTGAACAGACCTCTCATAATCTCATTGGCAATGCTGGCGGGGGCTGATGGGAGTTTTAATCCAACTATATCTAGCAGGTTCCACACCCTTGCACTATATCCTGGGCTGTATCCTTTTAACCTATGTGTCTGTTGGGGACCAGTGGGAACTGTGTTTGTTTTGTTTTTTTTAAAAAAAAATATTAGCGCTTAGGCATTGCTCGGCTACCTGAATGCATTTGAATATTTCAGGCAGTGAGCTGTTTGAAATCTGTAGTGATGGCCACCAAATTGGATGTCTTTGAAAGAGGATTAGACAAATTTCAGGGTTGCCATGTTTTATTTTTCCCTCCTCCCTCCCAATCATTTTTCCTTTTATGTCATGTAATTTTTAGATTGTTAACTTGAGGGAAGGAACTCTCTTATCCACGGAGCTTTGTAAACAGCTCTGGGAGCCTTATTTGGCTACAGAGCAGCATAAAAATGCTCCAGATAAATAAATACGATTCAGCTGCATGATGAATTATTTTAATCTGATGTTTAGTTTGTCTTGGTGCTTGCCCATTGGAACAGTCACTCAAAGCAGGTGTAATGTGGCACAATACTTCCAGTCTTTGCATATCCATTACTTTGCATCTGCCTCAATATCTCTGGAAATGACTTTATCTGCAAAAAATTAGTTTTAAATTCTAAGCACATTCATATCCAGCGTTTGATGTGGTTAACCACTTTTTAAAGATAAGATCCCAACCTCATTTTAATTAGATCCTCTTTCTGTGCTTTGTTTGTGTTGACTGCAGCCTTGTCCTTTTCTTTCCTCTTACTTTCCACATTTCTGTGGTGAATTCTTTATTAGGATTTACAGCTTGTTGCGGCTGAAAAGCAGATAGCAAGATATCTTCAGCAACTGATATGCTGCAATCTTGTCTTATATAAATGGTCTCTTGGCTCACTATCATTCAGCTATATGAAGCACTCTTGCTATTACTGCAGGAAGGATAGAACGAGCCGAAGTAAATGGCATGTCTGGATTCATGCAAAATATTTAATGTATCCTGAGAGTTACTGTTTAAAACAAACAGATTGTGATGGTAACACATCTTCCTTAATTCCTTGTCCAAATACCATGCAAACAGTAAAGCGCTGGCCGGGATTCAACTGTTTGTCCTGCTAGCGTAAGCCTGTGAGAGGATTTCTGCTAGTGCATTGGGACTTCCTTCCCTCTCCTTAACCCAAAGCCCCCCAGAATTGGGTGGAGGTTGGGGAAAACTCCAGAACAGGGCACAAGAGATGAAGAGGAGGAGGGATTGAAATGAAAGATTGCCACAGTGCTATGTTGAAGTCCTCCTGCCATATTTTGCCATCCTGCTTTAAGAATAGAATGCACTGAAGCACTGTTGTTGCTTGTGTATTTACATAAAAGATAATCTATTCCAATCTCACATTTTTAGGACTTTCTATTTGGACAGTATATCATGTGGGCAGCTGTGGCCCACTGTGATAATCTGTTTTCCATCGTAGCACAACTTGCACGCTTGTTGGAGCAAAAACTACTAAATGTCTTGTAGCACCTTAGACCAGGTCAGCTGAAGGATAACACCTCTTGCATCTGATGAAGTACACTTCAGTCTAGTCCACGAAAGCTTCTGCCACAATAATTATGTTTTGTTGTTTGTACTGTTGTATTCTTGTGGTGCCAGATGCATGCCTAGGTTAGCCACATTCTGAAAAACCATGCTGCTGAGATAATTTTTGTTTTTTTATAACCTTTTAATTGTTTTTGGATGTTTTAAATTGCATTATTTCATGACTGATGTGTTTGCTGCCCTGGGCTCCTTTGGGAGGAAGTGTGGAATATAGATTTAATACACAAATAAGAATTTCACATTAGTTAGGGCACAGTTATGTATTTGACCCTGCAATCGTACCTAACAGCAGGGGAAGGATGGTTTTTCAGAAGAGAAGTGATGGGTGGGTTGAGGAGTGCGATGAGAATGGAAAGTGGAGATGGCTGGGGGAGAGGAAGAGATGGGTAAAAAAGGGGTTCAGCTGCCTCATTCTATCATCTGGTTTTCCACTAGAACTCACCTATCCAGCCCACTACTGTTCTGCAGTGACCTGGGTTTGCAGATGTGGCTCAACTGCTGTTACATGTACCTTTTGATAATTCTGCACTCCCCACATGAGCACTGTTGTGGCTAGCTACTTCTGAAATTACGAGTTCTTTGAAAACTAATTTGCAATGCTCCTTCGAACGCATGCCTGTACATGCATGCATGTGCACGCTGATGTTCAGAGAGCAAAACTCAAAAGCTACCAGGCACGCACAAGGCCTTCGACATTCCTGGAATAGCGATCTCTGTATGCATTATATGGTTGCTTCCTGCTGCTGTACTTGTGTGGTCATTTGCTGCCTCTGTTTTCAACATACAGCTCCTGCTGTCCCCTGTGATTCCATGATGTCAGTGAGAGCTGGATGGCAATACATTACGCAAAGGGCATGCTGCCACAATAAAAAAGAAATTCAGTGTGAAAATATCTGCTACAGCAGCCTGGCCCTAGGGGTGGTAAGGATTTTGAGGGGCCAAATTCAAAGTTGACAGGAATTTGTATACAAAAATTAAGCGGCTGCTATATAAAGACACAGTTTAGCTGACTGTGCTGTGTATAACTTAACTACTGCATTTTGAGAACACCTATATATATTCCTGCCAGCTGATGGCAACACCTCACGCATGTAATCAGCTGGACTCAAGTCCACAAAAAGGAGTCAACTTTTTGGCTTCACCAGAATGCACCCATTTGTCAGCTTCTCCTACCTCTTCAAAGGGACGCAGGTGGCGCTGTGGGTTAAACCACAGAGCCTAGGGCTTGCCGATCAGAAGGTCGGCGGCTCGAATCCCCGTGACGGGGTGAGCTCCCGTTGCTCGGTCCCTGCTCCTGCCAACCTAGCAGTTCAAAAGCACGTCAAAGTGCAAGTAGATAAATAGGTACCGCTCCTCCGGCGGGAAGGTAAACGGCATTTCAATGCGCTGCTCTGGTTCACCAGAAGCGGCTTTGTCATGCTGGCCACATGACCCGGAAGCTGTATGCCGGCTCTCAGCCAATAATGCGAGATGAGCGCGCAACCCCAGAGTCGGTCACGACTGGACCTAATGGTCAGGGGTCCCTTTACCTTTACCTTTACCTACCTCTTCATGGATTTAATTTAAGAGGCTTTTTATTATAACATCTCTGTTTAACCAAGGTGGACCACCAGTGTTAGGGAAATGGTTGTGGATTTTGCTTCATTTCCCACCTGTTTACCTTTTCACTTACCGGTATCTTCACTTATCTTTTCTTTCATCATTTCAGCTTCCATTTCAATTGTTTTATTCAGTGCTTTTTTTTCTTAAAAAAATGTTTAGGGGTACTCTCCTTTTGACTCAAGAAAAACCACCATTTTATAGTTCAAATTGGGGAAAATAAATACAGCAAATGGACAAAAGTACAAATAGCATGCATTACCTCATATTACACAGCTGACAGCTCACAGTAACTTCCACATTGGCATGAGGTTGTGTGCACTAACATCTTCCTGATTCCTCTGCTTGCTGTTGGTGTCCATCGCCAGATGTTGTCCTTTGAAAAACCATGAATTTACATACATACACCAACTCCTACTTGTGTGTGTAGACCCTTTAACCCGACCCAAATAACTTCAGACAAGACTCAGAATTTTGGTTTGGTTTTTGGCAGAATTTAGGCCACAACTTTATTGATTACAGCAAGTGGTTGCATAGGCTCTGATTCGACTAGCTCCCTGCACCGTGGCAGGTAGTGCTGACCCAGGGCACCAGCATAGGGTAAGCACCTGGGACAGCGGAAAGCCGGTGCCTGGCTAGTCCACCACCCAGATGTCCCCCTGGACTTGGGCACGGGCACAACCCCTCTCAGGGTTGACCAAACCATTGAGTCCCTGGATTCCTTTAACGGAATACCCTTCGCATAGGGATGGCGAGAGCCTTCTGCTACTCCTATCACCTGAACCAGAGCCTATCTGCAACCTTACAATTTGTGATGATTTGCTACGCGGCAGGCAAAACCCAAATGGCACCAGCCAATCAGCCAAGTGGGGAAATTCCTGCCGTGCCCGTCCCAACGACAGACGACACACGACAGCATAGCAAGGTCAAGCGCAAGCCCTAAATATAGGGAGAGGTAGGCGGGTGTTCCGATGCACAGGCTCAAAAGAGGAAGCTCAGAGACACGTGCATGGGCCTTAAGTAAGTCCCTCGTTCAACTCTTGCTAGCATCCCATTGGTCTGATTACACCCCAGCAACGAGGACCTACCAATAGGGTGTTGTGGCTATCCAATAGAACCCACCCACAACACCGGGTCTGGTTGCCAGGTCGCACCACAACACGTGCCCTCTTTGAGGGAGGACCCGATTTCACACATTAAACACTCGCTTCTGTCTGAGACTCAGGAAACACTGTGACAGGAAATGAGGCTGCCGTTGGGGGTAGCAACGGAACTGACAATTCACCGTGCTAGAGAATAAACTAATTTTTTAAAAATCCTCTCCCATTAGATTCACAAAATGTTTAGGGGTACGCGTCCCCCTGCATCCCCCCCAGAAAAAAGCACTGGTTTTATTCCTTTTGTCAACTGTCCTGAGAATCGAACTGAACAACTGTGGTGTGTAGACATAGTTTATGCCATAATTGTGCCAGTCTCTTGTTCTGTTTTGACAGGAAAATAACAAATGTTTATTAAGTACAGTATAAACAAAAGAAAGTACAGAATGAAGATGGGCAAACTGCCACCTAACAAAACATTATAAGCAATATTCATGCAGTGCATTTGTTAGTCTTTTAAGCGGTACAGGACTTTGTTGTTTTTGCTAAAACAGACTTGCGTGACTACTCGTTTGGAAGCTGACTTTTTCTTTGTGAATCTCATTGTTAGTGTGTTTCTGTGTGTGTTTGGGTTCGTATCCTTTGGCTTCGTGCCAACTCAAGTATGCTCCGGGGGGGAAATCATTCATTTTCATACAGGGGAAATTTGGCATGTAACCAGCATTACCATGAATGGGCCTTGTCTGTCCAAATCCCAACAGAAGAGATTTTAGTACTCAGCATGATGGTGGGTGTGGCAGAGAGTAACAACAGTAGCAAGAAGAGGATAAAAGCAAGGATTGCCTCTCAAAATGGAAGCTAGTCAAAGAGCTAGGATCTGACACACAAAGAGCAGGGAAAACCCCTACCAAACAAGCTCTGCAGTGCCTCTAAAGCCATAATGTCTACCTGAGTTAATTTATTACTCAAGAAAAAGCCGGGTCATGTGTTCCCAGTGCAATACGTATTTATTGGGTGTAGATACAGATGCATCTTCAAAGGGTTTTTGAGGAAATCCTTTCAGAAATGTTTGTAATATCTGTAATTTGTGTGAATAGGCCTACAGCAAAAATAGCTCAAAGAACACACAACTAAATTTATGTACCAGGATAAATATTTACATGTAAATCTAAGTGTGATTGTGTAAGATGCAGAAAAGACCTCCAGTAGATAGAGATGGAAGTTCTTGTGCAACATAATTACATATGGTTTGGATCTGATAGCATTTCTGAAGCCTTTGGCTCATGTTGGGGAGCCCTCAGCTCTAAGCTATAGAATTAAGGTGCTTTTTTTTTTTTTTACATTGAAGATTCATGTTATAATGGGTGGGGAAGAAAGTGAGAGATGGTGATATATTTTCTGCTGGTCATATATTTTGTAAGTTGACCTGTGTCTTGTGCCAGGACTTTTTGTGTGTGTGGCAGTAAAGAGTACCAGTCCCCCCCCCTCTTTTTGCTGCCTATTTTGTGCTGGCACCTACGGCACTTCTATCAATATAGGACTACAAACACCTCATTGTTACTATTATTTTGGTTAAAAAAACACCCCACACTGGCCCTGGCTTTGTCATCTGCTGACCAAGCAATCGGTGTCAGATTGAAAGGAAATCGACCCAGGTGTGGGATCCCGGGACAATCAGGATTCTCCTTTGCATGGAAGAGCCTTACGCACATACATCTCATTCAGACCGATGCAAAAGCCACAACTCACTGGTGGCTATAACTAGCAGGTGCGATCTCATACTCCACTCACGTGTTTCTGAAGATGTGAGAGGGGAGTCGCTGGCGTTACCTGAGCCTGAACATTCTGTGTCCCAGCTGGTGAACCTGCTTGATTATTTTGACCGGGATAAATGTCAAGCTTCCTGTTCCAGTAGCCAATGGTTCCTTAATCTCAAATGCGGAAATCATCATCTACAGTAGGTCTTATTATAAGAGAGTTGTTATGGAAAGGTATGAGGCTCAGGTGGAGGCAGCCAGTGCTTCGTGGAATGTGACAGCTTATCCTGCCGCAGCAAATGTTATGTCATTCCATCATGATCAACGTTTCGTAACGCAGCAAATATTCTGCGATTCCGTCATGATCAATATTTTGTACCTAAGCAAGGGTTGTGGGGTTCTGGGAACAGCAGTAAATTCTGCAAATGCATACGTTCGGGAAGTATTCTGATTTTTATTAAAGCTCTAACACGCTTGTTGCACTGTGACTCATCCTGGTCTCCTGTGTCGCGCAGGTTAACCTGTCATGGTACTGTGATCAGTGGCTTAGAGAACCTCCTGGATTTCCCAAATAGGTTTTAACTGAAGTGGCTTTGGCAGCGTATTCATTTCCTGCGGGTGTTCATTTCCTGCAGCACAAAGACCAGCTATGTATCTGACATGCAAGGGCAGTTCCTTGAGGCCGCAGTTATAATGGCATTCTAAACACTCACACTGAGCAAATAAATCTTTCTCTTTGCCTGAGATGTATGTGGCATGCCGTCTATTAATGTGGATTTCCTGCGTTTTGATCTCCTCAGCATGCAACAGCTCAGACAAAAGCAAATCATCTGATCATGTTTCGTACTATTTCATGCTTATTTCCCTAGTTTCTGTTTTATTTCTTCCAGTCCAGCCATCCATAGCAACCTTACCTCCATAAACACATATTTGTGTACCTTGATAAGACAGTAACTTTTTGGCTTACAATCACAGGGCACATTCTACAGTAGGTGTTCCTTCCCCCGCCTCCCAGAATGGGAGGGTTCCTGGGAGAATGCCATGACTGACCATTTCAGATTCGTAGTGTAGATAGTAAGTCCCTTGAAGGATTATCTAGGGACTGATGTGCACATGCAGCACATGATGTGCGGCTCAGCCCAGACTTGCTTTCCACTTGCAGGACTTAAAAAAATAATATCAGGATTAGTCAATTCTCAAAATATGAGGCCCAAGCTGCTAGCTGAACTGGTACAGTTGGGGTCTACTGCTTTGGGAGGAACTTTGGTTTAGGAAAGTCACAAAAAGCTGCATAGAAAAACAAGAAAAACCACTGAAAAGCCAGTGTAAAGAAGACCATCAAGAGAGAACAAAACCCACCACACACTAAAAGCCTGGGGCAGGGTGGGGACAGGGAACGAATATAGCCTGGCTTCTACAAAATGAAGGTGATGCAGAAATATATATATATATATGTCTGGGAAGGCATGTCCTAATCAAGGCATCACTATGGTTGTTTGAGTAATTTGATCTTGGTGGTTTCTGATTTGAACTTACCTGATTTGCAGTTCCCACAGTAATGTGCAGTCCATTATCCTTATCAGATTTTGCTCTTCTCCAGATTTTGGTATGCTGTTCTCAGCTTGTAAAAGTGCCAAAATGCAGTTAGAAATGCATATTTAGAGATAAAATACAGTAAAACAAATATTTAAATGCAATTTTCGGGGAAATGTTTTTTTAAAAAAATAATTTTAATGTGGAGTTGAGATTGAACAGACTTATGAATGAACACATGTGAAAGTAACATGGACTGGTCTGTCCACCCCTTGGCACTGCCACAGGGAAGGCCCCTATTCCTCAGTACATTACCAATGAAGGGAGGTTCAAAAAGGTGATATTAAATAATGGACATCTTTACAATATTCATAGCAGAAGACACACAGCAAAAGACAAAGTCAAGAACACGCAAGGCAGAAACTCCAGGACATTTTGAGAGTCCATCACAGCTATCTTTTTTGGCATGAATGTGTACAAACCTTGGAGCACTATCTTGAGCTAATCTCTTGTGGTTCCCCACCCCTATACCCCTTTGTGTGTGGTTAACACATTGACTAAGCTTCAGAATGAAAGATGAACCACTAGCTTTGTTGCTAAGGTTTTGGCTCTCTGCCACCAGTCAAGGCTAGGCACAATAACCTTCACTTCAATTAAATAAAAGTTAGATGGATAGTCATTACCTTCTCATTCTTCTCTCATCACTGCCACCCTAATCACAGAAGCTCAAAAACTGGAATTATAAAATTGCAGGGCTTGTGGTGATTTGAAGGTCATCCAAGTTAAGTGGTGTTGGGTGTGTGCTTTACCCTGGTATGACTCAAACATGCATGACATCCTGTAGGCCCATGTTCCTCAAACTGGCCACCTCCGGATCACAATTCTAATCATTCCTGACCATAGGAGTTACAGTCTGGTAGCATCTGGAAGGCCCCAGGCCCCGGGGAAGGTAATTGCTGGCGAAGATGAAAAATCTCAAGGCCACCAGGTTATCTTACTTATGGTACTCAAGCAATTGGGTAGATGAGCAAGGCCAAACTGCGGCCTATGATAGAACTTGGATGTTTAAGAAAAGTGAAGGGACCTAGAATTGTATGAGAGATGTTTCTCGTGAGTTTGTGTCCTATGCATTAGGTCATAGCTGAAGGGAAAAATAGCAAGGATCTGACCAGAGGAGGAAGGCAAATAGGAGCCCCCGCTTGAGGTGGGCAACATGGTGGGGAAGGCAATGGTAGGTCTAGGGAGGGAGAACCTGTAGTGAGGAAACAGTCATGTTGAGTATTATTAGAGAGGCGTGCCCCCAAAATTGGTCCTATGGAGGGCTCCCAGAACAGTGTGCAGTAGGTAGAATGGAGGGGAGTCATTCCACCTAGCAACCTGAAATGTTTGCACAGATGGAACAACTGGAAGAGCACAGTGTTGAATTCAACCCGGTGTTATTCCTACAATCAAGTCGAATTAGCTTCCAAAAAAAGTTCACAAAATACAGAAAACACGTTAGGAGTTAAAATTACAGTAAAAAAAAGTTGAAAGTACAAAAATGTTTCAACTGTTAAAAAATACCCTAGTTAGCTAAAATGAGTCATTGTGTCTCTGTAAGGATTTTTAGCAATCTCTTGTCAGTAGCAACAATTGATTATCGGATTGCTGCAAACACATCCCTTGCTGTGTGCATGCAGCATGATATCTTCATAAAAGATCATTGTACTCCGTGTCTTTCACAGGACCGGCCCACCCATGAGGCAAGTTGAGGCAGCGGGATCCACAGAGGCAGCAGCACATATTTATTCACCTGATAAATATCTTCCCTCACCCCTTCTCCCCTGGTGGAGAGTGGGGTGCCATTTTGTGGTTTGCCTCAGGTGCCTAAATGTCTTGGACCGGCCCTGCTCTTTCATATGAGTTGAGTTTCACATTCATTCCTGTACGGAAAGCTATGTATCACATCACTGCATTTTTTAAATATATTGAATAGTAAATTGTGTGTGCTGTCAGGGCAATGCCCTTGGTGCTCCAGAGATTTTACCATGGATCTGGACCCTACAGTTCTTTTAGCATGCTACTTCCACCCTTAACAAAAAACCAGACGCCATGCCTTGCATGTCTTTGTGTTGATTTTCTCCTGCCTGTAAATAGGGTCCAATGCTCTGTGCTTCTCCCTCCCCCCACAAAGAAACATGAATACTGTTTTTGTTGCCTTTTGTAGCTTGATTTCTGTAACTGGATCTTGCTCTCTGGAGTCTCTATTATGCCTGCTGCTAAACTGCTCCTTTGATGGGAGAGGCTTCTAGTTACCAAATTCCCCAAAACCTTCACTGAGATGTGAACATCTATATATATATATAGGCCTCCCAACTTTATTTTGGAAGGCAGGCTGTTAAGGATGTTACGCTGGCTCTGCCTTCTGCTGCTGCAACATTTCTCTACATCCGTGGAAAGTTACCAAATACTCCTGTTCTAACAGACAACAGAGAGATGCAGGTAGCTGAGCAAAAGAGGGACCAGGTATAGAATCCAGCAACAGCAGGGAACAGAAACCTATTGGATTTGAGATGAAAACCATATATGTAAGTAGCAGTAATGTTGAGAACATATTTTTAAAAAAATGCTTTGTGGCAGCAAAGGTTGGCACTGCTGTTGAAAGAAGATACAAGGGGAAAGAAGCGTCTCAGTCCAAGAAGTTTGGATAGATGATTATAAGCCACCAAGTTAGACGGGGGTGCGTAGAAGAGGAATGTTTTCATATTTCCGAAGCCGACTCTGAGAATTCATGTCGGAGGCAGGATAATGAAATCAGATTAGCCTACCCTCTTGCCTTGCCTTTTTAATGTGATGAGGAGATAAACAAGCATGGAGTACTCATCCTGAGTGAATCAGAGAGGGTCCTCTGCTACCTCTTGATTGCTAACAGGTGGCATCGGGCAAGTAAGATCCTTGGAGAGAATTGCTTTCTGTTTAAGTGCTTCTAACTTGAACCTCTCAGCACAAGCTTTCCATTTCTAAAATTCCATCGCCCTCCTTAACTCGGTTTCTTCATGCTCCGCTCCATCACTAGGTCATGCATCAGTGTGCTCTGTGTGAAAACGACTTCAGTGCCAGCCACCTGCCATATAAACCTGTGCCTGTGTTTGCAAATGATCTCTCTCACCTTTTGGAAGTGCATCTTTTACTTGATGAATAATTCATACATAATTGAAATGCAACATTCAGCTCCTTTGCAGATGTTCTGAGCTTGAATTGTAGAACTGTTTTGAGTTTCAAAGGCAGGTTTGTCTTGAAACTAGCTACACGGTTTTACTCAAAACGCTAACATTCTTTGCCTCTCACTGTCTACCAGCTCTTCATCTATGTTTTGCAGAATTTTGAGCTGCTTGAAATTACAGCCCTGGATATAGGGCGCTGAGCCTGGTTTGATGACCTGCCCTCTTTATCTCTTTTATTAAAAATCCATTTAGTAACTGCCTTTTCATTTTGACGACTTTTAGCATTTGCTGAAAACACCTGTTTTAATACCATATACTTTTCGCATGCATTGGTTAACTGTTTGGTAGAACTGAAAACATTTAGGAACTGATAAATATGTATCAGCCAGACAATAAAAGGGCTCATTTGAAGAAGAAACTAATGCTAATTATTATATAATTTCACTCCATTCCATTTATAGTTTGCCAATGAGAAAGCTCAGCCTCATTGAGCTATTTTTAGGGAATTGCGGCATAGGATTTTGTTCCTAAAGTTTTAATGTGAGCTTCTGCAAACCCTTGGGTTACCCTAAGCATGCTGACACCCCGGCCTTCTTTCCCAGTGGTCTCATTTTTACTGCAATCCTGTTTGGCACCTCTCAGGTGTGTGCCATTGCCATTATAAGAGAACAAAGGAGGCGTTCATGGTGTGTTCTGGCACCTCTTTTTCTAGAAAAATAGAGCTGGGTGTGGGTATTAAGTGGCACCTGTAAAAGTTCCAGTTCTTCCTGTCGAAATGGTCAAGTGGACACATAATGAGGTAAGGCGATCTCATAGGCAAATAGGTCCCAAGTTGTTAATGGCTTTATCTACTAATAGCAACACCTTGAACTCAGCCCAGTTGCAAATCAGCAGCCAGTTCAGACCTCTGAGCGCATTGCATGGGGTTGCAGTGTGAGTTTGCTGTTTGGAATGCATGGTTCTTTTAGACTAGGTGGCATTGGTAGCATTTAACAGGCTAGACAAATATGGTTTTGAGTTCTTGGAATTTTCATAAACTTGCAGCAGATGACTGGTTCGCACTTTTCTCTGCTTCTGCTGCTTGCGGTCGTTGTTTCTGGGGGGATTGTAGAAGAATGGGGGCTAAGCACTGTGTGCATGGCAAGTTTGTGCCACATTTGAGATGAAAGAGGGATGACAGAAAGCAGCAAACCTGGATATAATTTAAATATAAATGAGTGTTTATCCTGCCTTAGTGTTTAGAGGCACAATTATGTCAACAAATAGTGCTGGGTGGTGTGTCATTTTGGGAAACCAGCACAGCTGTAACCCTCTGCAATGTCTATAATTTGACATAATTAAGCCAGCCTCAGCTTAATTAGTTCAGTGTCCCCGGTATTATAAACACTGCATTATTATTATTATTATTATTATTATTATTATTATTATTATTATTATTACCTTCCCCCCTCGGGGAATTTCTTTTCTAACTTGGAAACTTTCTCTCTCCCTGCCCTCAAATGTTTTCCTAATGCTAGCAGAGAGCCTTAGAAATGACTGGAGAACAGTGCTGCAGTCACTGTGCCTCTGGATGGCTGCCACCGTGAGTGAACAAAGCCCAGGATTTCTCAGGGAATGCAGGCACTGATACCTTTATCATTTCTGTTGGACCTATTAACACTAGAATGCAGGCGTCTCATTTTCTGTCAGGTGTGCACAAAGACCGTTTGTTGTTGGAGGGGCTGAGTTAGAAACTTGGCCCGGCTTTGCTAACTTCTAGGGACCAGAAGAAGAAATCTGCCATCTCATTACGGTTGACCCAGTTCCTACCTTTCCTTGTAATAATGTTACAGTAGTGTTTAGAGATTTTATGCAAACATACTCTTTAAAGCGCTGTCAAGAGAACTCTGGGTTAAGTGGTGACAGGTGCTATTGCATGTATGGGTGTGCTAGCATGTCCCCTTCCCCATTCCCCGCTTATTCAGCATGAGCCCATTAATACAGCAGAGAGAGAGAGAGAGAGAGAGAGAGAGAGAGAGAGAGAGAGAGAGAGAGATTCTATTGACTTTTCAGGCTTCTATCCTGCTCCAGGGAACCAAATGAACGTGGCATGTGCTGCCAGAGAGATGACATGTAGAACAGCTGATCTAGGTGAACCCTGATGTTGGTGACCAGATCCCATAGCCTCCAACATTTCTCCAATGAAAATAAAAGGTGAAGGTAAAGGGACCCCTGACCGTTAAGTCCAGTTGCAGACGACTCTGGGGTTGCGGCGCTCATCTCGCTTTACTGGCCGAGGGAGCCGGCGTTTGTCCGCAGACAGCTTCCGGGTCATGTGGCCGGCATGACTAAGCTGCTTCTGGCGAACCAGAGCAGTGCACGGAAACGCGGTTTACCTTCCCGCCAGAGCGGTACCTATTTATCTACTTGCACTTGACGTGTTTTCGAACTGCTAGGGTGGCAGGAGCAGGGGCCGAGCAACGGGAGCTCACCCCGTCGCGGGGATTCGAACCGCCGACCTTCCGATCGACATCCTATTCTTCAACAACAACAACAACAAATTTTATTATTTATACCCCACCCATCTGACTGGCTGTCTCAGCTACTCTGGGCAGCTTCCAACATATATAGAAACATAATAAAACATTAAACCTTAAACAACTCACATAACACCAACACCTCCGTTGAAAATAGGAACATCCCACCATACCCTCCAACATTTCCCCGATGAAAATGGGGACGTCCTAAGGAAAAGCGGGGCATTCTGGGATCAAATCAGAAACTGGGACAGCTTCTGTAAATCTGGGACTGTCCCTGGAAAATAGGGACACTTGGAGGTTCTGAGATGTTCAGTCCCAGAGTGCATTCTTCTCTTTGCTGAACGTCAGTCACGACAGAGATGGAAACGCTGCAGGTAATAACCCAATACTGCATTCACCTCTAATACTGCGAGCCAACTTGTTGACTGCTGAACATTTGACTGAGAGTCTGCTGTGTGGAACACAGACCCAAAGAAAGCTATTAAGGTGTTCTGGAAGTCTGGAAATGCAACATAGGAAACCTGGAAATTAAGGGGAAATCGAAGATTAATGGGACCTAAGCAGCCATTAGTCCCCAGTTGTAAATAAAGCTATGGCCAATGTGTGAGAGTGGCAGGGTATGTACTTTATTCACCCTGGGATTCTTTAAAGGCTGTATTAAAGTGTATCACTGGTCTGGCACATAGCAAGTTCACTTTATGATGAATTGGGAAAGATACAAGAAAGGATAATTGTGCTGGAGTGCTGTCATGTGGAGAAAGAAAGAGGTGGGTCTCTTGGGGAATTGTAGAATAATGAGGAATTGTGCCCCAGTCATACAACATGGCCATTGCTGCTTGGCTGTTTCCTAGCAGGGATGGAATTTGTCAAGATAGCAAAGCCCTTGAAACTTGTGTTCAGCATTTTTCAGAGCAAAGTACTACACTCTTAAGTGGACCATCCTGCCAGCAGGCATGCCTTTGTCAATAAAGATAGGACTAAAAACACACACTGTTGAGTTTTCCATTATCTAGCAAACCCTGAAACACCATGTGGACATTTTTTTTTCCTTTAAAAAAAATGCTCCCTGTTAGGCAAGCTTTTCAGAACAGTGTTTCAAGAGAAGGTTTCAGAAGCAGCACATGGAAATATCAGGCAGTTAATTAAAATGAAAAGGATCACTCTTGCATATAACATTTTAAAAAATTAAGGCATTGGGCAAACTTCCAGCTAATTATTTATTACTGCAGATGCTGATCTTTTTTAGGGGGCATAGGAGGAGTATAGCTATTATGTTCATGTTCTGATTCAGTGGACATCATCACCATCTGTGTTCAGGAAACTAAAGACAAGGGTAAGCCAGAAACTGGGTTATAACAGCAGTCCCTCAAATTAAACCAATAACAAGGCTATGGCACCTGTTTGGTCACTCCTAAGGATCGTTTACTCAAAGGTCTGCAAGACTTTTCTTAAAAGCCTGATATATATTCAATGCATCCTTTCACTTCCCAATCCCTGTATATGGGGCTGGTTTGCACATCATGGTGTGCTGTGATTTATAGCTTCCTGTAAAAAAAAGCAGTGTGCTAGTGCTGCTCTGCTCTGCTAGGAGCATTAAGCAACAAGCCTTGGCTTAGCATTGACTGTGAGAACCAGGGCTCAGTATTTGTTTCTCTCCAATATTCCATTAAATGGAAGGCAAGGTTTGTTCTTGGCTTGCTGTTTGTTAGTTTGGGAGAAACAAACCCTGAGCACAGGTTCACATGTAATGCTAAGCCAGGTGAGGACTCATTTTTCATCCTGGGAGATAAAATTGTGTGTGGAAATGAGCAAAGGGCAAGATAATTAATTTTTACTTTGCTTAGGTGTATTGATTAGTTTGGTTAACCAATCTACTGAGCAGTCTCTTGTACATAAATCAGGGTAGCTCCAGGTGATCTAAATGGAGTCATTAACATTTTTTAAAAGGCACCTCTCCCACATACACTCATTCTGAAATGCGCTCCACCGTAGAACCAGATTTTTCTCATAATTTTTTTTATTAAAGCTTTTCTATGATACAAGATAAAAAGAAAGAAAGGACTTCTGATTCTTCATCTGTCAGTTACATAAAAAGAATTATTCAAACATTCATTCCACAATAACATCCAACTACTCCACTTTTCATAATCCAGTATTTCCCCAATTTTCAAACCCAAATATTGTGTGTTCACTCAAGAAGTCCAAAAGGGGCTCCCAATTAATGATACTGATAAATGTCAACAATAGTTTTCATGGTAGAACCAGACTGATGTATGGTTCACGTAAGGCCTTGTTCTGTATACACACAGCAGGCATGGGAGCATTACCCCATTGTGCATGGACCCTTGTAATGTGAACCCAGGGGCTACACATGTTAAGTGCCTAAGCAAGCAATTTCTGTGTGATCTGCACCCCTTTTCTATAATAGATGGATCACACAAATGGGACCTACTCATCTAGGCATTTAAACACCTTAAACTGCCTTAAACTCTTCAAAGAGCAAGGAAGTTTGCAATCCTAAACACACCCAGTGGAACGTCTGAGTAGAAAACACAAAGCCAAGGAGATGCTGCAGTGCACACGAGGAGAGGCATAATGTGCACAGGAGCCAAGTATGAATCAGTCTTTATGCCTTGTAATGCTATATGACAGTTGCAGGCATAGGCAAACTCTGGCCCTCCAGATGCTTGGAACTACAATTCCCATCATCCCTAGCTAACAGGACCAGTGGTCAGGGGTGATGGGAATTGTAGTCCCAAACATCTGGAGGGCCGGAGTTTGCCTATGCCTGGTTTAAGGAGGGGGGGATGCAGAAGCCCCCATGTCTCTTCTCTGACTTCTCTTTGGCATGGTTCTGAAGATAGTTTACAAACTGCTTGTCTCAATGGAGTGATTGGCGGCTGTTCAGCAGCAGTCTCTCATGCAGCAGCAGTTTGCACCTCTGGTTTCTCCTGCGGTGCTTTCTAATAACACCAGGAAAGTTGCTGCTGTAGCATTCTCTTGTCTCTTCCAAGTGGCCCATCACTGGTACAGAAGGAATGCCTCCTAGAGACATTCTTCTCCCTCTCTCTTATCAAAGGGAGATATGGGATGAAGACTGCAGGGTGATTAAGGTGCCTCAGGGTGTGGGAGGGATAGTGTGGAAATATAGCAAGCAGTTCCCAAAATTCTTGTCCTTATAATTATTTTGGCTATGTGGCTATGTGTCAGAAGTTATCTGTTACTTGACTATCTTAATATGCTTCTCACTAAACCAAGGCTGTTAATCTACATGGATTATTTTTTACCCCTGCCTGCCTTCAGTAAAACTACAGCGAATTCAGTTTTCTACTCTTATAAAACTTTCTTTAACAAGTGGAAGCAATTCCCACTAAGGCAAAGACACCATTAGATGCAGCGCCTAGAGAGAATTTGCACTGAACACAACAGAGCATTGTGCAAGCCAGGATGGCAGCTTTTCCTGCAGAGTGAAACCGAAAATCATGTGAAGATGTGCCTTTGTACAGTCAGCTAGTTTCTACATACACATACATCTGTACAAATAAGAGGCATTATCAGAGTTCAGTGACACATTCCAACCAAACAAAAATACCTGAGGTGTACAAAGCAGGGCTACTGAGGGCTGTAGCCTAGGGAGAAGGTGGTGGCTTGAGTACAGTCCTGAGGGCCTGACAGGCAGTGTGCAAATCCACATTTTGCTCTGGAGTGGGCAAGCCACTAGTTTTATTTTGTGACCAACCCACCAGGTATTTTCTCCATTATTCTCTGAAGTCTCATGATCAAGCATTTGCATAAAATTCTAAATCTAAACCTTGAGCTGTGTGCAGCCAATCGTGTGCACACATTGGACTCCTCATGTTAATTCTGTGCTCCCTATGGTACCCATTGTTGCTAATCCTATGAGGGATATTTGAACTAATTTCTGCCATGGACTAAGAGGAGGAATAAATGGAAATTCAAAGAATGTCTACCGTATCTAACTCAGCCTGACAAATTTACCTTTGCTTTGTTTTCAATAGATAGCATTTGGCAAGGGGATGCGGGTGGCACTGTGGGTTAAACCACAGAGCCTAGGGCTTGCCAATCAGAAGGTCAGCGGTTCGAATCCCCGCGATGGGGTGAGCTCCCGTTGCTCGGTCCCTGCTCCTGCCAACCTAGCAGTTTGAAAGCATGTCAAAGTGCAAGTAGATAAATAGGTACCGCTCTGGCGGGAAACCGGGGAAAGTAAATGGCATTTCCGTGCACTGCTCTGGTTCGCCAGAAGTGGCTTTGTCATGCTGGCCACATGACCCGGAAGCTGTACGCCAGCTCCCTCAACCAATAATGCGAGATGAGCGCCGCAACCCCAGAGTCGGTCATGATTGGATCTAATGGTCAGTGGTCCCTTTACCCTTTACCTAAATCTTCTGTACTGTACTATGTGCAAAGTTAAACAAGAAACACTGGTTGAGACTGAAATGGCCAGATTGCAGACCTTTGAGTATTGACAGGGAGGGCTGATGGGGTGAATTAAACATCCAGGAAGCATTGTGATATTAGCTAACCTGAGGCAACAAAGAAAATAAAATATGGATGAATATTCTATGTTGAACTTAATGAACTTAACTTATTATCAGACTAGTTGTTATCTCATTTCCTAGTTTGGAAAATCACCCTCTTGCTCATCGTGATTTAACAACACGAAATAAATCTTGCTACTGTGGTCTTCCAGAATGTTACACTTTTGGCATCTTTGGTGCCCTGGAGCTGTATGTTGCAAGCCAAGGGCTGGAATCTTTGCTTACTAATGGGAGAGCTACTTGTGAATAAGGTGGGAATACATTTTATCACTTTTCTTTCCCAGAAAGACCTCGTGGGGTCAGTCCCGTGGCATGCCTTTCTCAGCTACTTTGTGCTGACATGCTTCCACTGTGGCCTGCGGTTGGCTTCCCAAGTAGCTTCTGCTTAGCCTTGAAATGGTGAAGGAAGGCATTAGAAGGAGTATATGTTGCAAACAGTTTTATGCCTGGCTGTAAAATACAAATCGGGCATATTAGGGCTAGAGTTAAAACTCAATTAAAATCCGTGGAGCTCTGGAGCTGACTGCCTGGCCTGCCGCCATCTTGACGGCACGAGAAGCTGTCCGGAAGCTAGAACTGATTGCAAAAACTTGGGTCAGTAATGCCAAGAGGAACTATGAAGATATGCCTTCCTGACTGCAAAGGCTATTCCCCTCTCCTCCATTACAAGAAGTGCTTATACATAATAAAGGTAAAGGGACCCCTGACCATTAGGTCCAGTCACGGACGACTCTGGGGTTGTGGCGCTCATTTGCTTTACTGGCCGGCGTACAACTTCTGGGTCATGTGGCCAGCATGACTAAGCCGCTTCTGGCGAACCAAAACAGTACACGGAAACGCCGTTTACCTTCCCGCCGGAGCGGTACCTATTTATCTACTTGCACTTTGACGTGCTTTTGAACTGCTAGGTTGGCAGGAGCAGGGACTGAGCAATGGGAGCTCACCCCGTTGCGGGGATTCAAACTGCCGACCTTCTGATCGGCAAGCCTTAGGCTATGTGGTTTAACCCACAGTGCCACCCGTGTCCCCTTATACATAATACAGGAACACATAGGGAAGACTCTGGAATCTTGACATTTGGAAGTAAGAAAAAAGGGGGTCCAGGTGTGGATAAGAGTTTGAACTGAGGTGGGTGGGATCTTTGATTTCTAAGCAATTGCCTCTGACAGCAAAGGGAGGTAGAATGCAGATATATATATATATATATATATATATATATATATATATATATATATATATATATATATAAAATGTATATTAAAGCTATATTTTTTTCAGTGGAAGACATCTCATGAATTCTGTGTGACAGGTATAATGAGGTGAATCCCTGAAATTCCATCAGTCTTCCTACCCCGACACTTGAGATCTATATTTTTATGATCCACCTCCAGTCTTGCAACTGTAATTTGTGTTAAACTTTTTAAAACAGTGCACTTTTAAATTTTGTAATCCACGTTTGGAACTTATGGCGAAGGGCAGCTAAGTAATTCGTTAAACAATAGCAGCAAATTGCAATAAATTTTCCATTTCAGTCAAAGTTTTCCAACAGGTTACAACCATTCAACAGCGAAAATATATTTCTTTAACAACTTTGGGTGGGTGGTTACATTGAAACCAACGCTTGATACTCTTCAAGTAGTGTTTAATATGTGAACAGTCCTCCCAATCTTCCAAGCTGCTTTTGTTACCAAAAATGTCTTGTAAACCTGCACATTTTGGGTCATAAAAACTTGCATACCCAGCTACTATCTGACTTCATTGCCTTTCCTGTCAGGTCTCGGTTTTCAAGTACATGTTACAAAAGCAGTAGAACAGCAGTAAAGCAAGCTTAGTACTTCTCTTGCATTTGCATCGTCACCATCACATTAGTGTTCCTGTCACTGGTTATTAATTGTTGAGTTTGTTTTGAGAGTATTGTTATCTGCACAGCTTTATTATGCTCCTAGCTTTATGCTTATCTCTTGTTATCTTTTGTGCACTGGCTAAAGCAAGCAAACACCTCTGCTCTTAAGAAGCAAAATTGCAAGCTCTTCTTGCAAAATCATTACAAAGCAGTGCTGTGTTCTTCACCTGAACCGACATAATTTAGGGCATTTAACCTTTGACCTGATACTGTGATAACCATACTCTGGAGGAGTGAGAAACCTATTCTTTTATGGTTGCCTGTAGAGAAAAGTGAGTTACGGAACTCACTCGGAATGTGCTTTAGGGATAAATAATACCTGCCCGGCAGGGGCGTAGCAAGAGGGGGCGGGCAGCGCCCTGGTAGTGCCCTGGTGGGGGTGACAAGTGGGGCGGGGGCCGCGCCCCCCGCAGCCGCCCTGCGCTTTTTTTTTTAAGGCTATTTTCGGCACTGCTGGGGCGTAGCCGCAGGGGCGGCCAGCGAGGAGGGGTGTCACGCTTGTCGCTGACGTGACACCCCCCCTCGCTGGCCACCCCTGCGGCTCCGCCCCGGCAGCGCTGAAAATAGCCTCCTCCCCGCCGCTGGCTGGCTTGCGGCGCCGCGACATGGAGGAGAGGGGCGGGCCAGCAGCCAGGAGGGGTGTCACCCCCTCCTGGTTGGTCCGCCCCCCTCCTCCATGCTGTGGCGCCGCCCAGGGAGCGCAGCTGTGAAAAAACCCGCTGAAAGGGGTAGGAAAAGGAAAACAAAGCAGACGTTGAAAGCGCCTGCTTTGTCTTCCTATCCTCGCCTTTCAGTGTTTTTTTCCGCCGCTGGCTGGCTTGTGGCGCCCTGGCATGCAGGAGAGGGGCGGGCCAGCAGCCAGGAGGGGGGTCACCCCCTCCTGGCTGGTCTGCCCCACTCCTCCATGCCGCGGCTCCGCCCAGTAGCCAAGTGGCATGCTACGGCCCTGCTGCCCGGGTAAACCTAGATGAACATACAGGATTGGCGCAGATGCAGAATAAGTGCCTTATACTAACTCAGATCATTGGTCCATGTAGCCAGGTATTGTCTCCATTGGCTGGCAGTGGTTCTCCAGGGTTTCAGGCAGGGAGATGACTCAGCAAGCCTGAGGTCTGAAATGCTTTTGCTTTTGCTTTATATTTACAAACTAAAACTGCAAATCTCAACTAAGAGTTAATGGCTGCACCTTAAGGGTTTAACAAATTGAACATGGCATAGGTTTTCTTTGTTTTGTTTTGTTTTTACTACATTGGATGAAGTGGAGTATTCTAAAAAGATAACATTGTACTGGGTATAAACTTTTGTATATCTTTGAATAAGTAACAATGAAAATAGATACAGTGGTACCAAGTTGGTACTCAAAACACCTTGGAACCCAAACACTGCAAATCCGGAAGTAAGTGTTCTGGTTTGTGAGCGTTTTTTGGAAGCCGAACGTGCTCCGTTTTGAGTGTTACGCTGAGGTCTGTCTGACTTTGCTATTTATTTTGTGTTTTTGTGATTGTGTGGAACGCAGTTCAGCTACTGATTGATTGTGTGACTGCAGTACATTGTTTATTGCTTTCATTTTATGGATCAATGGTCTCGTTAGATAGTAAAATTCATGCTAAATTGCTGTTTTAGAGGTTGTTTTTCAAAGTCTGGAACGGATTAATTCATTTTGCATTACTTTCTATGGGACAGCGCGCCTTGGTTTTGGAATGCTTTGGTTTTGGAACGGACTTCCGGAATGGATTAAGTTCGAGAACCAAGGTACCACTGTACTTTACCAGAGGAAGTGGAGTCTAGTCCATAAAAGCATATGCCACACTAAATTTGTTATTATTTAAAGTGGCACCAGACTCTTTGTTGCTTTTGCTGCCGGAGATTAGCATAGCTAACCCTCTGGAAAGCTTCCAGGTTCAATTTCCACCCTGGTTTCTGTTATTCCCAAAATGAATACTCTTGGGTAGCTAAGTGGTTAAACTCAGTGTCCCCATTGCGTCTTGACCAATGATACAAACAGAACATTTCTCCATAATCAGGCCTTTGGCTGATTAACATTCTATGGCCTTTAAAATGTTTTTGTGGGAGGGGAGTTATTAGTTTGTTTTTGTGTTATGTATTTTGTGTTCTCATTTTGTATTTTTGCATGTTGTGAACTGACTTGTGCTCTTTGGGATGAAGTGTGGTATGCAAATTAAGTAAATAATCTAGTTGCAACTAGGGTAACTCAAGTCCTATGGTTCTCAATGGGACTAACCTTGGCTAGACTGAAGCCAATAAGACTTGTCTGACAGCATCACGGTGTAAATAGACCATAAGGGCACAGTCATTATGCAGAACAACATCAGCTGGATATTATTCTTCCTTAGCACAATGGAATATATGTTGGTAGCATTAACGCTGCAGAGTGCAGAGTACCTGGGAGCCAGGAGATTGCTTTATGTGTGTGGCCACTGATTTGTTAGGACAAGCTTTGCTAACTGCATACTTGAGAGCAATTTTAATATGTAAAGAAAAGAGATTTCCTCTCCCCCTCCACCCACAGTGCTATGAGCAAACAAGTACAAATGAAAGAACAAGGAGCCACGTTTTCAGAGATGGTACTGCTAGCGGTGGTCCTTCCTCAACCTTAAAACTATGGAACATCAAAGAGGCAACCAGCAGCAGTGTCTAAATTGCAGGAAATTATACGTGCCTAATAACCAAGAATTAAATGCTCAGCCTGCTTTAAGTGCTAGTAATTTTACTCTGCTCTTTTTGTGCAAGCCAGCAGGGGTTTAGTATATGACAGGGGCTTGTACAATTGTTTTAGTCTTCTAACAGTTGCCCATGTTGGGGTGTGTGTGTGTGTGTGTGTGTGTGTGTGTGTGTGTGTGTGTGAAACAATAGGATCACACCCCTCCCAGAGTCTGGCACTTTCCTGTCTCCTTGATTTTACTGGAAGGGTAAAGCATGCACATAAATTTCTCTCACTTCAATAAAAGGGGTGCCAAATTGTGACTGGGGTTTACACGGACATAAAAAACAAACAAACAAAACTTGCTCTATGCCTGTATTCTGTCCTTGACAAACGCTTATGAATCTTGAATTTTCACTCTTGCCGCAGTAGTTTCTGTGACTCCATATAAGCCCTGAACTAGATTAGAGTGTTGCTTTTTATTGGTGGCATTTGAACGCCATGATTCAGTTCATGATCAATATGTGCACATCAAGAAAAGAAGAACGACGTCCTGATTTCCAGAGGCTATTGTGAACATTTTGGTCTGCAATAAACCTACTGGCTGATGTTTTCTTTCCTTTTTCCTTTTTGGTTGCCAATTGACAACTGCCTGCCACCACCTGGTGTGTAAATCAGGGCTACAGAATTCATCAGGTTACACAGAGATCAAAGGGATCTATTGATTTATGGGCACGATGTAGATTTCCCTTTGTATACCCATATGGTAGTTTCATAGCAAAGGAATTCTTACTGATTTAATCTCTTTTGGGGGTTTGGATGTGGGGCTTTTATGACTTTCTTTCTAACATATTTTTCAAAGCAGTAGTAATTAAGATGGTTTGTCTGTAGCTCCATTATATACCCCTCCCAGTTTTCAAGAGTGAAAGCTATAACTCACCTGTAAAAAGTTGCCGCAGGCTGACAGTTGGCAGAAAAGATTTTAGGAGCGCAGGAGAATTTTGTGAATGATTATATACACTCTTTCGACACAGCTGCTGTGCAGCTCTGTTGTGTCATCTTTCGTATAAAGCACACCCCAATTTCACCAGATCAGACAAGTGTGCAGCTTTGGGAGTCTTGTAGCAGCAGTACTCATGGTTGCAGACTAGGGGTTAAATTAGTAAAAGGACAGACCGGCCAAGACATTTTGGCACCTGAGGCTAACCACAAAATGGCACCTCTCCTTCCCTCCAGGGAAGGAGGAATGAAGCTCTACATCGGGAACAAGCGGGTGGGAAAATAAAGAGCTGCATTGGGATCTGCTGCTCTTGTAGATCTTGCCACCTGTGGCATTTGCCTGACCTTGCCTCATGGGTGGGCCAGCCCTGGGATAGAGGTTAGAACAAACTAGCAAAACTAGAGACAAAAC
Source organism: Darevskia mixta (assembly GCA_034641385.1). Classification (NCBI taxonomy): domain Eukaryota; kingdom Metazoa; phylum Chordata; class Lepidosauria; order Squamata; family Lacertidae; genus Darevskia; species Darevskia mixta. Next base: position 19,813,780 of record JAWWNH010000001.1, read on the forward strand.
TCTATTTGTAGAGTCTCATTATCTTAGCACAAATCCATGTATGTTATACTTCTGTCCTGCTGTTCAGTGGGATTAAATGTGCATAAATTTGCAGCCTTAAAAACACGTTAAGCATTCTTAGGTGGTGTTCAGCTAGCTTCTCATGCTAGTGCAAGCGGATTTCCCCCCCTCTCCTTCCCCTTGTGTGGCCTTGCACCATCCCCACATCTGGAGAGTTGTGGGGGGAACCCAGAATGGATGGGTGGGGGAAGGGAGAACAGTCTGTTTTGCAAGAAGAAATCTTTGCAATGGTGGAATGCTAACCTTAGCTTCAGTGTCCCTGTTTTTAAAAAGTATGCTTTAAAAAGGCCACTTCTCACTTAGCACCAGCACGAGACGAGCTGACTCATTTCGATGAGATAATTCTTACTTTACATTTTGCATTCAACACACGAGTGCCATGCCATGCCATGCCAGATGTATAATATGTGCAAAAAATAAAACAAACCTGCACAGTCTTCTTATCTGACACGGCACAATTTTGTACTCTAAAGCAAATCTGGACTTGTTGAAGTGTAATATAAACAGCTGGGTAATTGGCAACTAAGGCTATTGAAGTCTCAAATCAACATCATAGTGCTGGAGTAGTTTCATGGGATGCCCCAAGGAATTTAATCCATATTACTGTATAGAACAGGTTTCCTCAACCTCGGCCCTCCAGATATTTTGAGACTACAATTCCCATCATCCCTGACCACTAGGCCTGCTAGCTAGGGATCATGGGAGTTGTAGGCCAAAAACATCTGGAGGGCTGATGTTGAGGAAGCCTGGTATAGAACACCAAGGAAACCTTTGCTCAGCAAAGACACTCAGCATCTCCTCAAGTTTAAGATTAGCAGGACTTGACACCACCATGATATATTGCCTACCTAGCTTTATTTTCATATTGGCCACAGGACGTAACAGAAGTACAAAAACCTAATGCTGACTGCAAAAGTCATATCTTATATAAAGGGATGGAGTTCAGTTTTAATGCAAATTTGCATGCCCCAAAACAATGTGCAAACCCGAAACATAGCTATTCTTCAAAATGTGCACTACTCTGAATTTTGCAGTGTGGCTCTCCAACCAAATAATGTGTTCAGTGTGTGTATATTAGGGGAGCATGTGTATAGAAATGCAGTGGGGGAGGGAACGTTTGTTGCTGTTGCTATTTTCTGCTTATAGATGTTAGTTTATCCTTATTGCGTCATTTACCTCTGTATACTCATTGCATAACTTATCTGCACTGGATATTAGTTACCCTAAATGGCTTCGGTCCAGTATACCTGAAGGAGCGTCTCCACCCCCATCGGTCAGCCCGGAGACTGAGGTCCAGTGCCGAGGGCCTTCTGGCGGTTCCCTCGCTGCGTGAAGCCAAGTTGCAGGGAACCAGGCAGAGGGCCTTCTCGGTAGTGGCACCCGCCCTGTGGAACGCCCTCCTTTCAGATGTCAAAGAGAACAACAATTACCAGACCTTTAGAAGACATCTGAAGGCAGCCCTGTTTAGGGAGGCTTTTAATGTTTTATAATTATTGTATTTTAATGCTTTGTTGAAAGCCGCCCAGAGTGGCTGGGGAAACCCAGCCAGATGGGCGGGGTATAAATAATAAATTATTATTATTATTATTATTATTATTATTATTATTATTATTATATACAGCATATGAAAGGTAAATAAAAAGAGCTTTATTAAAAGAATAATAAGAAGAAACCAATGCCTATATTGCTGGAAATAACATACCAAAACATACACCACCTGTTCAGCGGAGGGAGGTGGAAGACCCTTTGGCATACAGAGAGCCCCAGCGCCTCCTGGGCAGCAGTACCTCGTCCAGTGGGGAAAGGAGCACCGCCTCCAGCGAGGAGAGAGGGGAATGAGGCAGTCAGGCGGGGACAGGGCTTGGGGATGTTACTGAGGCCCCACACTCACGTCGCCCGGCTGGTCAGGAGGGAGGCACGCCACTTCCATCGCCCCAATTGCCCAGAGGGGTGAAACGTAAAGAGAATAGGAAAAGGCTAGGGGTGCCTAAGTTCTTATGTTGGGGACGAAGCCGGAAGGGCATATTAGGAGAAATGTGACCTAAAATCCTGACAAATTATTGTGAGGGTTTTCTTTAAAAAAAAAAAAAAAAAGTTTGCAGACTCTCATGAAAATGTGGGGAACTGAATTTGAGATTGGAAAAACGATAAACTGAAATTGCAAGATTTGTCCATGCCTACTCATATGTTATCAGGGTGGACAAGAGGTAGGTTAATCATGATTGCTCCTGTTTATTCATCTATCTTACCTGTTCGTCACTAAGCATTACCTTGTTGAAACCTTCCTAATTTAAGGTTGCTTTTGCTGAAATCAGGGACCTGTTTTTCAAATACCAGTGCTGAATTACTGTGTGCAGAACCACATAGAGCTGGAATTTTAATCGTTTTGAGACACCATAGTGTCCCCACCTGCTTTTCTCTTCCTTCCCTTTTCATGCTCCTGATTTATATCTGAGTGAAAGGTATGCAGGTTGGAGGTAAAAACTCCAGGTACATTTTATTAACATGAGTGTGCAGCATACCGCACTGGAGGGAACACCCACCTACACACACACACACACACACACACACACACACACACTTTACCTTGAGACATCTCTACTTTATTATCTTGTTTTCAGGCATGAAGTAAGTGAAGCATGTTGCACTCTTTTTAGGAAGTTCTTATTAACCTACTTCAGTTGATCTGTTGATTTAGTTTAGTTTCCCTTTAATCAGATCAATCTTAACGAAGCCTCTGGAGGCAGTAGGGCTGAATGAGGCCATACAGTGGAATTGTGACAAAGCAAGAAAAATGAGTGCTTGTGGGGGTACTAGGGGGTGCAACACTGCATGTGAATTACCAAGGACTGGATTGTGCAGACCAGAAAATAGTGTGATGTTTGGATGACCTGCCCTTCATACACATCCCATAAAACTTTCTACAAAATCCCACGTTCTCTAGCAGCCTCCTCTAACTCTAGGTCATCAAATATTGATGGACTAAAACCTGCATCATCCATGACCATTAGCTGTGGTGGCTTGGAATGACGGGGACCCAGCATATGGAGACCCAAGGTTGGGGTAAGGTTGGTCTGCAGGAAGCGTTGATACACACGGTTTGGATGCCTGGGTGGGGGTTGCTTTATTTGTAGTTGGATTGGATCAGCTTCAGAGGAAGTACACAATCTGCCTCACTGTTCCTGGAGCTAAACCCAAGCATCCCCCAGTAGACAAGTGTCTTGCCTCTTCCCATCTCCCAATCACTCAACGTATGTGATTGCTTGAAGGAAAGGCACTCTTCCCATACAAGTTGCAGTTTAATAATAAAATTAAACAAGCCTGCAGTCCTAAGCATACCTACTGGGTAATTCCATCAAAGTTAACGGAACTTGAATGGATGGGAGTGCCAATGTGAAATACAGTGGTACCTCGGGTTACAGACGCTTCAGGTTACAGACACTTCAGGTTACAGACTCCGCTAACCCAGAAATAGTACCTCGGGTTAAGAACTTTGCTTCAGGATGAGAACAGAAATCGTGCTCCGGTGGCGCAGCGGCAGCGGGAGGCCTCATTAGCTAAAGTGGTACCTCAGGTTAAGAACAGTTTCAGGTTAAGAACGGACCTCCGGAACGAATTAAGTTCTTAACCCGAGGCACCACTGTACACTGTTGTTTCTTTTTCAGAAATCTTAACATGGTGACAGTGCTTGCCCGCCCCAGAAATGTACTTTGCCTCTCCCCTCCTTCAGCACATTTTCTGTCGCCACCACTGACTCTCTTTCCCTGAACCCAAACCATCTGTATCTCCTTCCCTCTGCCTGTCCACCACAGCATATGGGATGAGGGAGGTGTAAAGTCCTGAGGTGGCAGAATGGCCTATATCGCTTCAAACTGCAGTTGGGGGAATACCTATGCTCCCCCACTTAAATCTCCTTACCAATATAGGGAGAGAGACAGACAGACAGACAGACAGACAGACAGACAGAAGGAGGTTGTATCTCAGCCTTCTGTCTTCAGTGCCAGGCCAGAGCCTCTTCTTCCATTGATCTGCTCCTTGGAAGGTGCAGGTAGGGGAGAAGACATTGCAACTGGCAAGGGAGAGGGGAGGGATTTCTCTTTCATTTCCCGCTTTTTTTAAGCAGGTCACTGCCTTTTTACATAATCCTGTTGCTAGTCAAGAGAAGCAGGATGCTGAACCTCTCATTTTGCGAACCCTTCTTAGCCCTTGGTCCCTGTTATTTCACAAAGCAGCGTCGTCATCATTTATTAAATTTATATACTGCCCTTCATCAAGAGACCACAGGTTGCTTTACAATTGTAATCATGCTTTACAACACCATGTTAAGATTTACTCTTTCTTTACCATGGGTGTTGAACTGGTCTTCTGATAGCAGAGAGCAGGAGAGCGTTCCGGCAAGGACACGTTCAATGGCCTCCCAGTGGAAATGCGTGCAGCCAGAAAGGGAACATTCAGACACATGCAGGGGAATGCTGCCTCTGTGGGTTGCAGCACTGAAGTCCTGGGCGGTATAGTGAGCTCATTGCAAATGCTGCCCTGCAGTCCTTTACCAGCAGTCTGTGTTCCTTTGAAGCCGGGGATCAGACTGGACTTTCAGTTAAGCGTAAGTACAAACATGCCTAACCCAAACGAGGCTCTGCTGTAGTGCAGACAAGCGAGTGATACTTTAAAAAGAAGTGAACTTGAACTGCAGCTGTTTACACACATTCCCCCCTCCCCCTTTGAGTCACCAATGTCTGAAGAATGAGCTGTTAATGAAACGTCAGGGTTCAGTTCAATTCAGAGATGCATGGCATGTTGGTTATAGAGAGGAAGATTGCCATATTTTTTTTATTGGACATAACCACTGTTGTCACATATTAGACACCTCCCACACAACCCTGAAGGATTGTTTAGTTGCAAAAGGAGAAACCCGAGGCCATAAAAAAGGGAACAAGCTTGAAGAAAGAAAAGCAAGGGAGAGAGGACAGCAGTGGAATGAGAGAGAACAAAGAGGCCTTTCTGAAGCACAGGTGTGCCACCTAAAATGGTAAAGAAAGCGGGGGAGAAGACTTGCATCCACTTGTTATCCACACATAAGGTGGTTTTTATCATGCTTAGGAAAACAAAATTCCCTGTCAATCATTCAACCCTTCATTTAAATTTTAATCTGGTTTAATATGAACCAGAAATTCAAAATATTGGTTCAAGTACTTGCATTCCCTCTTGCTCTCTCAGTCATACATAAGGTGTGTAATGTATGGGATAAGATAAGATAAGATAAGATAATTTATTGTCATTGCACAAGTACAAGCACAACGCTATACAAGTGCAACGAAATTGCATGCCATCCCGTTAAAAAAACAGAAACAAAAAACAGCACAAAACACACACACACCAAAAAAAGCCACACATACACCCATCACAGCTCTCCAATGTCATATTATCTGGTTACAGCATTTAAGATGGTTATAGCTCTTGGGTAGAAACTGTTCTTCAATCTATTTGTTCTTGATCTAATTGTTCTATATCTTCTACCCGAAGGCAGTGGTGCAAAGAGACTATATCCTGGATGAGATGGATCCTTTAAAATATTGTTAACCTTTTTAAGGCAACGGGAACTGTATAGTTCTTCCAGAGATGGGAGAGGATGACCAATAATATTTTGGGCTGTGGTTATGACCTTCTGAAGTATCTTCTTCTCCCTGGCTGTGCAGCTGGAGAACCAAGCACAAATACAGTATATAAGAATGCTCTCTATGGAGCCTTGGTAGAAGGACACCAGAAGGATCTAATTTGGCATATAGCAGGGATGGGAAATGTCCAGCCCATAGGGACAGCACCCCCATTTGACCACACCCACCGGCCCTACATCTGACGTCAGGTATGGGGAAGGAAAGATGTGGCTGTGACAAAGGGGCTTTGTAGGCACTATCAATCAGCTGGTTGGCAGCAATTGCAAAGCCCTGTGTGCAGCACTTTGCCAGTGCCAACAATCAGCTGATTGGTGGGGCTTACACAACTGGCGTGGGGGAGATAAGGATGTAGGAAGGATGGAAAATTTGTGGCCCTCCAGATATTGTTGGATCCCCAACTCCCATCATCCTTGACAATTGTTCAGGCAACATCTAGAGGAACCCAAGTTCTCCACTCATGACATAAATGTTCTGATGCTGAAACAGTACATAGAAACAAAACATACAGCAATAGAAAGGCTTGATTTCGAGTAATCTCAGTGTACTGAAACTGTACATGCGTTCCACTTCAGTTCAGTTTATATTATTTATATTTAATGGAGCAGGATGTCACTCGTAAAGTTTCGTGCCAGAATAAATAAATTAATCTCTAAGGTACACACTATTATTTATATTCCCCTTAAAAAAAAGAAAAGAAAAAAGAGTGGCATATATATTGCATTAGGTAATGATAAAGCGATTGTGTTTCATTAAAAACAAAAACCACACATGTTGAAATACTATATTCCAACACATTAACACCAGTTGCTTCTGCTTTATGCTCTTATCAGTCTTTTACAAGACTTAAACAAAACCGTAGTTTTTCACAGCTGGTGACTCCATTTAGGTTTTTAATTACAAGTAGCAGCTGAAATGGCTTGGATTGTTACAATTTTCAGTTGCAAAACAACAACGATAGCTTCCAGGAACAACTGGTAAAAAACAAACCCTAAACAGTGCATTTGTTCAGTTTGCATTGTAGTAGCAGATACTTTCACAGGCTGCTGCACACCATTTGCCGTGCAAAAACAATTTGATTAATGAAGTCGTGGATGGTGGGCAGAAATCTCTGGAAATATCCAGGCTGGTTCCCTTTGGGGTAGTGGCAGTGTAAATGTTTGAGATACAGAGACTTTATTGACCAAAGGATTTATTAACTCGGCTGGCTTTTAATGTGTAACCTGGGGTGGGCAGATTTAAATTAAGAACTCTGTGTGTAGAGGAAAAATAGCTATACATTCCACATTAGAGTATTTAGGTTGGAGGGCAGAAAATTTCTGATAAAAATAGACAGTTCCAAAACTGAGTAATTACATCATCACCTGGGTGTACACACACACACACACACACGGGGGGGGGGGTTAAATCATTGAGTTCTCCAGATTTCTGTGCCTAGTTTTTGTTTTATTTTTAAAAATGAAGAAGGGAAATAATATTACATCCAAAGTTTGGTCAAATTTAGGCAATTCCCTTTTAGAGGGGTTATCAAACTGTGGCTGCAACAGGCAGAAAAATCATTTAGTGGTCCCACCAAGGCTCTCAGCATTTTTCAAGTGGTCCATCTGAGGGGCTGAGTAGAGTTTTGAGAATCACTTCTCTGATAGTAAACCCAGACAGTCAAGCATTAGTCAGTCTGGAAACTAAATGGGCTCACTCAAAAATAAGTCAGTGGTTTCCACATACTCGGGGGACTCCCTAAGTGTGTTGATGTATGCAAGTTTGTAAATCAACAGAAAAATATATATATTAAGAAACTCTAAGCAACCAAGTGAGAACCCATGGGATTCCAGGATATACAAAATGTTAAGATATTAGTCTGAGAAGCAAGGAAGGAGATAACAAGATGGAGGCAGAGAAGAGAGAATTGGCTTGTTCAGGCCAGTGACACCTTATAGTAAGCATCCTGGATGAGGGATTAAGATTGCAGGAAAACATGCCGTGAGTTTGTTTATTAAAAAAACCAACAACTGTACAGGGATGTTTCAGAGTGGAGAAAATCTATGCTGGTTGGGGCTGATGAGAATTACTATCCAAAACACCTTGTGGGCAGCAGTTAGGCAAAGGCTGGTCTTAGCTTGCATTGTTTGCTTTCCTCGAAGTGGCTCATACTGAAGCAACAAGGTCTAGAGTGAAATGTTTGTTGGTGGTGCAGGTGCAGTTTTGTGTTTTAAGGTGAGTGTTGGCTGTCAGAAGCTCTGTGTCACGCCTTGCTTCCATAAAAGCTGGTTGTTTTTCTGCGACAGATAAGCCCTGCATTGAAGGGTATCAGTGCCCCACCCTCACAGAGCAAACATTAAGTGAGCTATTCAGAAATAAAGCTTTTGTCTATATTACCACTTTTTACCACTATATTACCAATTCAGCTCCAGCACACTTGCACCACTGGTGAGTACACATGACGCTAGCCACAATCCATAGGAAACCAGTTCACGCAGTCATTGCGCATGTGCAGATTACAGCGCATGCGCAGGTTACAGCTTCAGTGAACTGGAGTTTGGTGCACTGAAACAAATAAGGTAATGGGCATTGGTGATGTGACTTAAAATGTAGCAGAGGAAAACGACTTTGCTGGGCTCCAAGCTGCTAATGTGTACATACCCTACATTATGGCCCAAGATTCTTTGGCTAGTTTGGTATTTGAAGAGTACAGAATGAGAGAGAACAGAAACAATGCAGGTAGTTTCAAGGACTGGGAGAAACAAAGTTCTCTGTGTTGCAACACTGCGTACGGTCAAAGCTATGCAAAGCTTTAGAATATTTGAAGGGTGAGTCTACCCCTGTTACCACTCTTCAGTTGTGCATCAGGGATAAATAGTTGTCAACTCAAATGGAAATAAAGCAAAAATAATGGATGGTTCTAAGCAGACAAGATCTAAGATAATATTTTTAAAGAACGGTGTGTGCCTCCTTATACTGGTCTGCAGTAAACATAGGAACCAATTGCTAGGCGCCATGGGGGCTTCGGCCCCCACAATAAAATATTTGAGGGGGCTGGGCCCCCCACAAAGTTGATGGGCATTCCTATTAAAGTGGTGTGTGCGCACTTCATCATGTGATCGATTATGCGTGGCAGGGCTTACCTTGGGCCCCCACAATATTTTATTCAAGTTGGCACCCCTGTCAGCAAGGAAAACCAACATCCTTTGAAGAAAAAAAAGCACTTTCTACTTGGTATTGGTGGCTGGAATTATTCTAGAGTTATAACAATAACTTTGCTAACAAATTAGACTTGTTTTTGTGTAACAGTATATTCTCTGGGCATGTTTACACATTGCTTCCATGGGGCAGGATTCAACTAACGTGTCCTGTCAGCGGAAGCCCCGTGCAAGGACTTTTTCTTGTGCACTGGGGATTTCCCCCATCTCCTCCCCCTGTGCCCGCCGACATTGGCTTGGGGGTAGATCAGAAGAACCCATGGAAAACACGTGGTGGTGGGGAGGGGAGGGGGCATCATTCTGTGTGGCAAGCCAAAATGCTTGCACTGACAGAACGATTAGTGCAACATTGAATTCCTCTCATGATTTATCAGGAATAAGCAGATATATTCTACTGTGCTCTTCCCTTGTCATGAACAGGGAAATGCAAAGCAAGAAACCACATCCTGAGATGTTCAGACCCAAGTTCATTGTTTGCTTCCTCTTAAGCAGCCAGGAATCTTTAGTCAACACACCATGCTTTTATGGCTAGAAATTCTGGTTTGCCAGGGAGCAACAGTGCACAATCCAGGACATCAAGTTCAGTATCAATTTCCTGATTTGTTTCTCTCACATGGACCAGGGAAAGAGCACAGCAGGAGCAATTAATCAGCACGCAGCTAGTTTCCAATAAACCGTGGTAAGTTAGAAACCCTGAAGTATGGACACGGCCCGGTGTGTTGGGATGTTCATATGGGTATTGCTAGTTATTCATTTGGTGACCAGATGGAGATAAACATATCATACACAAGACTGTGTGTGTCCTAGGAAGAATTGGGGATTAATTTGGCCTGCTAGACATGGAACATTCTTCTGCAAATAATCTCTGATAAACTGTAATACCCAGTCACCCTCACATGTTTGCAATGGCCATTGCTTTTTAGCCAATGAAACTTGACTTGACTTGTGCACGTTGAGTGCGAGAAGAAGCACAGGCTGGTTCCCAGCACCTTAACTGGCTGCAGTTCAGATCCCAGTGTACAGAAAAGGGTTTGGAAACTCTGCAGATCTCATCTTACCTCATGCCATCTAGTGGTGATTCTGAATAGCAGTCGTATACACTCCACTAATATCTGACACGTCCATGTTGTGTTTGTGCAATATTCAGAAGTGCCAACGATGTTCCTGCATGACAACTTTAACCGTGTGCATGCTTGTAAGCTTTGACACAAGTGTATTCTGTTGTAAACCGTGTCATTCATGGCAAAAATGCTTTGTGATGTTGATGATACATTTTGTGGAAGGACTGTAGTTCAACTTCCAGCATTTCTAAGGAGAGATGGACAAGAGTCCTTTCTGAAACTCAGGACAGCCTCTGTCAGACAGTGTTACTGAGTTCAATACACCAGTGGCCTGACCCACAGCTTTCTATGTCCCATATTCATCTTTTCACCAAACCTTTGGATTAAATCCATCTTCGGTTTGAAGGTATGGCTGCAATTATTAAGTTCTTTTGTCCTTTATGTAACCAATATCAACCCACCCCATTTTGGTAGATGAGTCTTTGTGACTTGGAAAAGTTCCTTAATGTTTATCCATGAAGACTTTTTCTTTAAATGTGACCTTTAGTGGGAGAGATCACACTGAATGCCTTTTTATTTCTCTTTAGCATCTGCAGATCTGCATGTGGAATTCTGATACCTTCAAACTGTGCATTGATACTTGCTGATGTGATGGCATTGTGCAAGATGAGAGATGCAAAATAGGCAAGTAGGTAATTTTATTGGAACAACTACTTTTTGAATATGCATGTTACCTGTTAAAGATAGATTAGCATTAATTAAGAAATTTAAAATGCATGCAGTAATGACGATGTGTGGACTTGTTTTGCATTCAGCAGAAAATGGACAGCCTAGAAATCATAATGTTGTAGATTCTGACCAGAGTATTGAAAGCCCTCTTTAAAAAATAAACCTGAGGCCTGTATGCTTCTGCAGTTCAGATTGGCAATGGCCACTGCAACCTGCACTCATCTTCCTTTCTAAAAAAGCTTAATTTTATCAATTCAAGTTTGTTAATGGGTTTTTTCTCTCTCTTAACCTCCTCTACTCTATCACAACCGCTGCATTTATGAATGGCCTTTTGCTGTAATATGTAGCAGTGCTGTGATGTACATTACAACCAGGCCAGCAGAAGGCAGTGCCAGCTTAGCTTTGTGGAGCTGATGTCACCTTTAATTCATGTATGCCCCCTAGGCCATTGCTGGGACCAACAGTGCTGGCATTGGTGGATGTGAGTAACGTATTGTACAGAGTGTGCCAGACGTAAAATCAGTTCTCAGGCTTTTTTGGTAATGATACATTCTTTCTCCCCTTCTTCCTCTCAGTTATAAGAACCTTATGCTTTGATGTGCAACAAACAGCATGCCGTTCCTCTATCAAATGTTGGCTGCAGCTTTTGTTCAGCTCTTCATAGTCTCCAATAATTGGATTCTAGCCAAGAACATCAACTTCCATAATGTGAGACTTCCAGTAGACCGTAAGTAGCCAGTTACAGTTCTGTTGGCTATGTCAGTGCATATGTTTTCAACTTTTTGGGCATTTTCTATTTGAAATCCATTGTATCATCATCATCATCATCATCATCATCATCATGAATTCACAATGCATTTCTAACAGACCTAAAAGCTAAACATCAATTTGATTGTCCCTGGTAGTTGTTAATTTTTGGGTTGAACCCTTGATTAAAGCATACCTGCATGTTCCTCTTTTTATCACTTTTGCTACATCTATCTCATACTGTTGTTTAGGACACAACCTGTAGAGATTTTGCATCTGTTATTGAACATAGCGGTTTTCCATTTGTCGCCTTGCTCTTTGGATGTTGTATCACAAGAAACCAGGGGCTGAATGGGCTCCTCATTTAAAGTCTGTCTGCGCCACTGTATTGTAGTTAGTGCTGATCTGTTCTATTTAACCTGGTACAGTGGGTACCCCACAATGGGCTATGCAGCCGCTGAGGGTTCTTGAGAGGAAGAATAAAATCAAGAAAGCATCCAAAAGATGAAATCCACTTTGAGTATCTTGGTTGAGTGTGAGAGACAGGATATAAATGATTAACGGTTGCATGCAGAGAAAACTGAGCAAAACTCCACTCATGCATTGGGGCTTTCCTAGCTCCTCTCTGCATGGCAGCCCCCTGCACTCACCTAAAACCCACTCTTAAATCAATAGGCCCATAGTGAGTATACTTAGGATCGTGATGCAATTTGGTTCCCCTCTCTCCGGAACCTAACTGGGGAAGAACTGAATTTGGGGTTATGACATTTGGGATTCTGAAACTATTTCCTTATTTTCATTTCTTTATTTTCATTTTTTTAACTTCAAAGCTACTCCATTTCCAAGCAGCTTCAAGTGTTTTACATGTGACAATGTGGTTGACAATTACAACTGTAACAGATGGGCTGAAGACAAATGGTGTCCTCAGAGTAAGTACATGGGGAACAGTAAGATATTTAATGTTATTTGTTCTGGCTTTTCCATCTGACCACACCACATTTTAGATATCAAAGTGGCTAAGAAGGTATTTAATACTATTGGCTTTAGAGTACACTGCTATACTTGCCATGCTTCTTATTTGTCACAGAGCCAATCACATGTATATCTGACTGGTGTCCTTTATACGGCTTTTCAGTAACTTCATTTTATGTTGTTGCTGTAAGGCTCTTTCCCATAGGACTGTTTCCATTCCCAGCTTGTTATCCACTGTGCAGAAAGCACCCACAAGACCGAACCCACCAAAAGGATGCCAAGACTTTAACATGTCACAAATCAGCAGTTCCTCTGTAATATATGAAGGGCACCTTTGACACATGTTATTGGAAAACAAAATGGTGACTTGGTAGTGGAAAGGTTGTGTTCACTCCTTGAGTTTTTGTCTAGGTAACACCCACACCCCAAATCTCTGTGTGCCGCAGATTACATTTAGATGCAAGCAGTGCCAGCGTGGTGTCATGGTTAAGAGTGGTGGACTCATAATCTGGTGAACCGGGTTCGCGTCTCCGTTCCTCCACATGCAGCTGCTGGGTGGCCTTGGGCTAGTCACACTTCTCTGAAGTCTCTCAGCCTCACTCACCTCACAGAGCGTTTGTTGTGGGGGAGGAAGGGAAAAGGAGATTGTTAGCCGCTTTGAGACTCCTTAGGGTAGTGATAAAGCGGGATATCAAATCCAAACTCCTCCTCCTCCTCCTCTTCTTCTTCTTCTGTGTGGGAAAATGTGCTGGTCAAAGGAATGGCTGCAGGGTGGGTTGTGCTCATACCCTGGCCACCTTCTCCAGTACCTTGGGGAAACCTGCACCCAGTGGAATGCAGGAGCATATGTTAATATGTGGGGATTTCCCATCTAAGGAAGAACAGGACCAGAAAGTGTATGCCCTAATTTCAGAGCCAATAGAACAAACTTTTAAAATATTCTGAAGCAAGGAGTGATGTGTCTGTGGTAAAGCCAGGTGATGCAGGGCAGCGGGGGCAGAAAAATAATGCCTTATTTATGAAAAAAACTCCAGACATCTTGAGTTCTGGTCAGGAAGTCCAGTCTCTGATATGAATCTCACTGCCTCAACTCTATTGCTGATTTTCTCTTCTTCTTTTTGGTTGCTTAGACACAGAGTACTGCTTGACAGTCCATCACTTCACCAGTCATGGAAGGAGCACTTCTGTCACTAAAAAATGTGCTACCAGAGAAGAGTGCCATTTTGTTGGATGTCGCCACCACAGGGAAACTAGTCACACTGTGAGCATTGCCTTTTTGTGTACAGGAAAATACTTTAGAACAAGGTGCCCTCTCTGTCCTCCACACCCAAGGCATAAATTAGGCAATTATTACACTCCGAAGACAACAGTAATCCGCATCCCAAGTATAGTTGTTGCCTTCATTGATGATGATGGTGTATTAAATTTCTATACCGCCCTTCATCCAAGGATCACAGGGCAGTTTACAATATAAAAACACAAAAATACTGTCTATAACATCGTAACAAACAAAAACAGTAACCCGCCCTCCTCCCCAGTTTAAAAGGCCATAGTGTGTATTATTAATTATTACATTTAGTTTAGTCACTCACCAGGAGCAGCTTATTATGCACATATTAGCGTTCCAGAAGAAGCTGATTACATTGCACAGAACATACAAATAATTTTTGCTTGGTTTGCATTTGTTTATATAGGTTGCAGAACATCAGTCAACTTTACCTAGAATTTTGATTTTTTAAAATTTATTTTTAAAGGACACAATCCTGTCTAAGAGGCTGGAAAAAGCAAGGTTTCCTTGACCCTTGTGTTCTTGCTGACAGCCGAGGTCCCAGACTGTCAGACATCTGTGATCAGGCTGCTAAGGGAATATCTGTATTTGGATTAATACATTTTGACCTAGATATTGCAAGTATGTAGTAGATAAAATGATGCGTGTTTATATGTAGCTGAATCACTGACTGAGGTCTCCACTGTTGGGAATTGGTGTGGCCTGTTGACAGAAATCTCGTGCCAGGACATTGGCCGAAGTATCAGCTCAGTTACAGAACTCATTGGGTGCTTTTGGCATCTCATTCAGACTGAATCTCAGTCTCACAACCATAAAATGGGTACAATGGGCATTATTCTCCCAGAGCTGATGTAGAGGAGAAAAACCATGATAATTATGAAGCAGGGGGAAGCCAGAACATTCCACAATGTTGGCCACAGATGAAGGGTGTTTCCTTTGCACTCACATGGTTTACCATTCTGTTGCTGGCAATGGGAATTTGCAAGTGTACATTCTTCCGGGTTGCACATTGCATGTCAAGAGCATTACACAAATTATTAACCTTCCGTTTAAAAGCATACATTGAACAGGGATTCATCCCTTTATTATTCATTTAACAGTTACATAAAAATGTCAAGTTTCCGTTAATTAATTATGGTAAACAAACTGCTGCCATATGAGGCTGTGACATTTAGGTTGCTTCCGCTGTAATTAGCTCTTTTCTCAGGAATTACTGTCGTCCGTTCACTCGTTTCTTACAGAGAATCCAGACAATGCCATTGCCAAATTGTTATATCCCAGGAGTCACTGTCCCTCCCTGCCGGGCTCGATTTGTGGCATTTGTTTTCTATTTCTTGCTGCACAACACAAATGCAATGTAGACAGGCAAAGCATTGCTGAGGATTGCAACTTTTACTCCTGTAGAAACATTGCGGCTGCTGTTTCTCCGCTTTCAGTTCAGTTGACGGATAATAATGAACTGCCATTTAGCTCCTGTTCTGTTCAAGAGCAGTGGGTTCCTTTCTGCCTCCTTGACACAGAGGTACAGTGCATTTGGATAACATAGTGCCATATTACTGCTCTGTGGAACTTCTTTTCCAGCTAAGTGTAAGGTACTTGGTGTGGAAGCAACTTTAATTGATATCAAATAAATGATTTAAAAAAACTTTTAATTTTAAAGATGTGCCTTCCAATAAATCAAGAAACAGATTGTTTACTTATTTGTAATGCAGGCACTTGCAAAACCAAACACCAACCCACAGATGCCAGGTACCATCATAAAAGAGGCATCCTTCTACCATGATGTATTTATGGAATGCCTTTTCTTAAGTTGAGCCTACTGTAGCAAAAAAAAAAAAAATAATGCTCCTTCAGAATGTTTTTTTTTCTTCACTTGCAACTTTTTGCAGATTTAACTCATGGATTAATTAAATGAAAAAAATCATATGTTGTCTTTTAAAACTTACAGGAATGCATCTCTTGCTGTGAAGGGATGATCTGCAATGTAGACATACCAACAAATCATACTAATGCGGTATTTGCAGTTGTCCATGCTCGGAGGACCTCAGGCAGCAGCAGACAGGCTGCTGGTATCCTGTTGCTGGTTTCAATCACCGCCATTTTTGTTTTGTGACATGACTCTATCTGTCAAACAGAATTAATTTGTCACTTGGAGCTATATGAAGACTGTCTCTCAGATGGTGACCAGTGCTACTTTTCTAGAAAAAGAGGTGCCAGAACTCACCATGAATGCCTCCCTCGTCCTCTTAGAAGAGCGATGGCACCCACCTGAGATGGTAACGAAGAAGAGGAACCCTCTGACATCTACTAAACAAAGGAAAAATATAGAATGGTGCTGTGTTCTGTTGTTTTTGAAGAGTGCTGCTTTTACGGTGAAGGCACCAGCAGATGCTTGTTCAAAGTATTAAAAAGACCAAACACGATGGCCTAATGTTGCATTGACTTGGCTAGCTACCGGAATTCTAGTCAGTGGAAGAGTTTCTAGTTGATAGGAGAATTTGTACATTTTGCATGTTATCTTAATAAGGAATTGTTCTTTTCACCTCTGATATGGAGGTTAAGCATTGAACCCTCATGTCTATTTTCCCCCTAATATTGCTTTTAAGAATAGTGAATTTGATGATGATGAGTCTTTAAAACGGATGAAACAGTGTGGCATCTGGTAAAACATCCTATTTATTGGGACATCAAGCCATACCACAGCAATAAAATGTGAATTACATGGTTTTTCTCTTGCTACATCAGTTCTTCAATAATAAACTATGGAAAATTCATGGAGGAATCTATGTAATTACAGATAGGTATCAGTGCTCAATACAAACGTCTCTGCATGAGGCTGGAAAAGACTCTTGTCCGAAATCTTGGAGAGCAGTTGCTGGTCAGTGTAGACAGTTACTGAGCTTGATGGACCAATGGTCTGACTCAGTTTACTAGGTTTCTTCTTGCAACTATGGTTTGTAAATTCAGATATCATAGTCGGCACAAACCTTGGTTTAGCAGGCCTATTTCTAATTATAGTTTGCTAACTAATTACAACCCACGGCACCTCTAGTTTTCTGTCACGGATAAGTGTCTTTCACCATGATGCCTGAATTAAACCCAAGTATAAAGTGGGGTGTTTTTTGGGTGGGGACAGGTGCCTGAGTCTAAGGCAGTTTGTGGAAATTCTGGACCCCTTCAAAGCCCAGAAAAAAGCACCTAAAGCCTTTAGTTTAGATCCTGCCACTAGTTCAGCACAATAGTCAAGAAGAAGACAAAGGGGAAACTCTAGTGTACGCACGGAAACAGTTTGCACGTGGCCAATGAACCCACACTGGATTGAGGCCACCAGTATCCATTAGCATTACAAGCAGCGTATGAATTACTTGGAAACCTATACAGCTAGTGAGAAAGTGTTTAATACACCTGAAATTTTGTAGCTTAGCAAAACCTATTCTGCTCTTCCCCCCACCCCCAATTGTTTTCAATGTGTGTAACTTGTCTGGATCTTGTTCATCATGACCTTACAGAAAATAATTAGCAATATTATACAGTGGAAACAAAACAAAACCCTGAGGTCTTGTAGGTCATTCCTCATCAGTGCACAATAGTTTCCTCTTGTAAAATTTGCAAGTAGGCCTTCATGGTTCCTCCCCCTCCTCCTTTTGGAGGGGGCAGCTTTATTCGGTCACCCTGTGGATTTTGAATGTGTTTTTAGCGGCCATCCAATATCTATAGGCAGATGAAATGTTGCAGTTAGGAATCCAGGCTTCAAATCCCTGCTCAGCTACTGACTTGCAGGCAGGTCAGTTTGTGGGAACATCCTTTCCCCACACAACACATACATCCTACCTCACAGGGTTGTTGTGAGGATGAGAAAAATAAAGACATGATTTGGTCCTTCTCAGAATGAATTCTTTTGCACGTGGAGATCTTTGCATGTACAAGGGGATTCTTCCCTCCCATGTACCAAAAACTGCACAGATGTGCAGGTCTGCATGTATACCTTGCTGTTCTCAGGGAGGGGCTGGATCACACCCCACACCCATGGGCATTAAATGTATTGTACACATGATGACAAAATACTGCAACTTGGAAGGATCATGTCTAGATAAAACAGTTGCCTAGGAAACGTAATATTATTTTTTTTACTATTATAGTCTTTTTGCAGAGAGTAACATCTGCAGTTTAAACTACAGAACTCTCCTTAATTATTGCTCTGTTTTACCATGCTCATGGGTGTCTTAAATCATTCTGCTTTTGAACCAAGGTTTTGCATGCTCAGGCTCTAATTTTATTTAACTAAATTTGAATTGCATGAAAGTAAGAAGATCAGCCTCTGCTGAATTATGCGTCACTTAAACCTGAATTCTTCCATGAGCATTGCTCATTAGATTTTTTTTTGGGGGGGGGGTTCCTGATTTTTGTGACATTTGTTTGCAAAAAAAAAAAAATGTCCTTTGTTTTTAAAAAATGTTTCTTGTTGTTACTTGTAGACAATGCAATGGTTTGATTTTGTTTACTCTGTAAAGAAAAGGTCATTGCCCAATATGGGTGATGGCTAGTCTTTTGGAGAGAAGCCAAGAGCATCTGGGAACAAAATTAACGTGTGGTGCTATTTTATGAAAAGCTTTTTTGGTTACTATGCATGCCTGTGTGAGACACACACAGGGCTGAAATTTGAAATTTTGCAAGTTGTAAATGGCATCACAAAGCAATAGCTAGATGGCATTTAATTGGTGCTTTAATTAAGAGTATTGTACTGTGTCACTTTGGAAGAAATGATGGGTAAAATTGCATTTAGGATATTTCGGTTAATGAGTGAAAATTCACAAATTCTAGAGTGTGAACTTTCTAGAGTTTGTGACACAAATGAGGATAAACCTTGTACTGAGCTTCCATTAAAACAAGAAATACCCTATGTTTAGTGGGAGCAGATATTCAGATCAAATACACACCACAGCTAGAAACAAGCCATGAGCACAAAGCTCAGTGGCCAAGCATGCACTCTGCATGTAAAAGGTTCTAGTTCAATCCCTGGCATTTCTGCTTAGAGCAGTGATGGGAAACGATGGCTCTCTAGATGTTGTTGGACTCCAGATCCCATCATCCCTTACCATAGGCAGCGCTGGTTGGATCTGATGGGACTTGCAGCCCAACAACATCTGGGAAACCAAAGGTTTCCCACCCGTGACTTTAAAGGATCTCAGATTGCAAGGCTGCTTTGATACCACTGCATTGTGAACAGAAATTGCTGAGCAGAATGAATGATTGGAAAGACAGGTTCTTATACGAGAGACGCAGCAAAGTGAGAGACTGGAATGCAGCAAATACAGATTCCTGTACTAACTCATCATATTTTATTTTGGGTATCATAGTTCTATAAATTGTGACTCCACTGCTGGGAACGTTTTGCGCAGGTTCTCAATTCATATAATGACTGAAATTGAAGACTGTTGCCTAGGGAAAAGAGATGACTAAGGTGTTTGTGAAAAACATTGGCTGCAACTTGAGGAAGCCTTCATTCTTTCTTTGCACCAGGCACATCCACATGCAAGTTTTAAGACCAATTTATGGGAGGTAGAGGAAGTTGTCCTGATTTGCATGTGCATGTAAATGCAGTTTAAGTTAAATTAAGACTCCAGAAAGCTGGTTTTGAGTGAGGAAACTGCACTGGTGGAGCCGTTTCCTCATGCAAATAGTCTTCGTTGGGGGGGGGAATCAAGGAAGGAAAAACGGACTGCATCTAGCAAAAGTCTCTGTGTAGCACGTCTGTTTTGGCATCATTAAGAAGAAGAGGAGGAGTTTGGATTTGCTATCCCGCTTTATCACTACCCGAAGGAGTCTCAAAGCGGCTAACATTCTCCTTTCCCTTCCTCCCCCACAACAAACACTCTGTGAGGTGAGTGGGACTGAGAGACTTCAAAGAAGTGTGACTAGCCCAAGGTCACCCAGCAGCTGCATGTGGAGGAGCGAACCCGGTTCCCCAGATTACGAGTCTACCGCTCTTAACCACTACACTACACTGGCTCTTAATTCTTGTCCATTGGTGTTCCATAAATATTTGCACAGCCACGCATACACAAGCACTCTATATTGCCCTGGTATTTGACCTTCTGTATCGTGGGCCAAGACAGAAGCGCAAGAAACACGAGGGCACCCATGTATTTCATATGCATGCTCTTTGAGGAAGCACACACTCACTGCGCCTCTCTTTATGCTTCTCCAGCACCTTTGAAAGGATTAGGGTTTTTGGTTTTTTTTTAAGACTTGCAGCCTCCATCCCCACCTGTGCCACTCCTCCTCGTCGCCCCATGTTGTGAGGAGCAGAATAATTGAACCCTTAAGGAGATTAAGAAGACAAAGATTTGGAAGATATTCATTGGGGTCGGGGAGTGAGCTTTAATACCCCGAAGCCAGATAAGTGTGATGAGATTGATATAACAGATTAGTAAAGGCATTGTGTAGGACGCCACCCCCTTTTTTGTGGCTAAATGCAGCACTTAAAGGTGAAAAGGGAGCTTAATGAAGGGAAAAGATTTGGGGGATATAATTAAATACAGGAGAGACATTTGCCAGAAATGTAAGCCACAAATATTTCCAGCAATTTAAAAAGAAGAGTGCACCAAAGATCTGAACTTTTTTTGGGGTGGTGGTGGTGGTAGGGGTGGGGGAATGTGTGTGTGTGTGTGTGTGTGTGTGTGTTTAAAGTTGCTTCCATAAGCCTTTGTGCATAACTGTCAATCTGCCAGTGGTGGCAGGAAAGAGTTTTCAAGATTTGAAGTAAAACATTCACATACAAAAATAGTGCAGATGTATATGGAGAGGAAACCTTTTATCCCAAGCTGTGGGGAGCTACTTCGATAATTTGTTTTAGAGCACAGATGGGATATCCCTCGCCTGGGGACCAAACTTGGGTTTCAAATTTGGCCTGTGAAGCTGTTTTCCACAAACCACACCCATAAGCCCAACGTCTGACATCTTACGTGACTTCAGGTGAGAGGCAGGTACAGACACAATGTGCCATTGGGAGACTTAAAGTGCATTCCCAGTGGTGTATTGGCAAGGGAAAACAGACACTGGCTTTACTGCCATCAGCTGGAAGAGCAGAAGCCTGCCTGCTGGATTGGCTGCAAGAGTTCTGGGGAACTCACTTGCACAGCCAATGCCTGCAAAAAGATGCCTTTGGCTCTACTGGCCACCAGCTGGTGGACAGTTGAGCCAAAGCCTTCTTAGAATCATAGAATTGTAAGGGACCACAAGGGTCATTAGTTGAACCCTCTGCAATTCAGGAATCTTTTGCCCAATGTGGGGCTGGAACCCATAACCCTGAGATTAAGAGTCTGTTGCACTGTTGTTGTTTAGTCGTTTAGTCATGTCCGACTCTTCGTGACCCCATGGACCAGAGCACGCCAGGCACTCCTGTCTTCCACTGCCTCCCGCAGTTTGGTCAGACTCATGTTGGTAGCTTCAAGAATACTGTCCAACCATCTCGTCCTCTGTCGTCCCCTTCTCCTTGTGCCCTCCATCTTTCCCAACATCAGGGTCTTTCCCACCAACTGAGCTATCCCAAAGCCTTCTAGGTCTGTTATGCAGGGCTTGCATAGTGCTTTGCGCAGGTTTTTGGTTTGTCTGAAATTGTATATTTTCCTCCCACAGTGGTAATTTTTCTTCAATGACAATATTTATTTTTTAGCCATAAAAGTTGTTACTTGACAAAACCTTTAAAAAAACACCTGGCAACTAATTTTTTAACACAGTTTTCTAAAAAAAATAATATTTATTTCCAAAAAGAAAAAAGGGTTTCTCTCTTCTGTTTATGACCCAGTAATGATGGTAATAATAAGATGCTGGTTTGACTAAAAACTAGTGCATTTGCCCCCGATGGACTATGGTATGCTTAATGCTAACAGCCTTTCTCAACCTTGGGTCCCCAGATGTTTTTGGCCTACAACTCCCATCATCCCTAAGTAGCAGGACCAGTGGTCAGGGATGATGGGAGTTGTAGTCCCAAAACATCTGGGGACCCAAGGTTGAGAAAGGCTGCCTTATATTAAGGTATGCTCTATTTCCCACATTGAACTAGCTTGTTTGCTTCAAACTTAAGTCTCAGCAGGAAGTGATTGTGTGTGTGTGTGTGTGTGTGTGTGTGTGTGTGTGAAAAACTCCCAGTTTAAACCAGCAAGTGAAATGTTTTTTTGGAAGCTCCTCAGTGCTGTGAGTGTTAGGATATATTTGTGCAAAGGATATAACCGGTGTCATTTCAGGATGTGGTTTAAAAGGTCGCAGAGCAGTGTTCCTTTGTTTTTCATTGCGCAGCTCTTTTTTGTTCTTATCGCTGGTATTTCAGATCACCACCCTGTAGTTTTGTTCCACCATAAACAGAAGAGAGAAGATGGTGATGCAGTTCTAAAGTGACAACACAACTGTAGCCTGCAGTGTGCTCAGGCAAGAGTGAAAAGTAGCAGCATTTAATTATATGTAGTATTGAATTCCCAACTAGTGTGGGGTAGCAGTTAACAGTGTCAGGCTTAGGACTGGGAGACTCGGGGTCAAATCCCTGAGAATTTCCAAACCATAGACACAGTCCTTCAAGGGAGTACAACTTCTGCTCTAAGACTCAGTCTGGAGCAGTCAATTTTCCTCCTCATACTACCTCTGCATAGACCGAACATCTTGCCTATTCATGGCAGAGGCAAGATTAATAGGGTTTCTTGAATCATAGCTCAGGTAACATCCATACTTAGCTTTCCCTTAAGAATCCTGGGAATTGTAGTTTGTTGAGGGCACTGGGAACTGTAGCTCTGTGAGGTGTAAACGACATTTCCCAAGATTCTTTGGGGAAAGCCATGTGCTTTAAATGCATGGTGAGGATGTGACTTCCATAGCCACTGTGCTATGTAAAAGCCAGAGACAAAAATCACATTTTTTGCTTTGTGATTCATTCATAGCACATCTGCAGCTCTGCAACATGCCCAGAAGCTGAAGACTGTCTATATAGCAAAGGTTAAGGAGATAGGATGGCGCAATGTAAACAAACCTGGACAGTTGAAAGACATCGAAAGGCAGTATCTCCACGACAAGGAGTAAGCTATTAGCTTTTACAAGTGCTCGGGCTTTGCAAATGTTTTCACTGAAGGTTTGATCTTCAGGTTTGCTATCAGCTGGGGGCTGCTTCAAAGGTCACTGGAGATGACTTCATGCGGTGTGGGAGTTCTCGGAATGGAAATTTATGGGCTTGGCATAAAGTGTTAATGCACATCTGAGACTGAACACGGACATGATTTATGGAATGTGAAACACATTCCCGGCTCTTTTCGACATCTGAATTTGACGGCAAGGAAGATATAACAGGGACAGGGCTTAAAAGGGATGTGAGGTTTTTAAAAAATCATATGGAAGAATCACAGAATTTGAGAGTGTGAAGTTATTTCATGTTTTATAAAAAGTGACTTTAAGAAACCCCTGTTCTATTTTCTGATGTAAAAACAACATCAGCTCTCATACACGAGATTTAAAGCTGCCACCCAGCAGCCTTAAGGCAAGGCCGTTGCATGATCTATGGGATCATACTTTTATTTGTTTAAAGAACGAACAGGGATGGGGTGCTCAGCTATGCTCTACTGCCGTCTTACACTCAGTAATACACACCTGTAGCTGATATTGATGTCCAGTCACTAAAACCGTATAGTTGTCACTCAAGTCAGGTGCCTTGGCATGAGCAGATTGTAGTGCACTAAATCAGGAGTCACTAACCACTGGCTCCTTGATTCCCATCATTCCTGAACATTGGCTGGGTCTGATGGGAGTGGAGTCCAACAATACCTGGAGGGCTACAAGTTTCTCAACCCTGTCTTGCGAGATTTGTAGCTACTCCCTCAAAGTTCTGAAGATCCCGGAGGGAGAGAATGAATGTATACAAAGACCTGAAGGACAATCCCTCTTTGCCAAGGCCCCCAGATACAGAAATGAGGGAGAAGAGGGATGAAAAAAGCTGGAAAAGCTAAGCACAGAAGGAGCAAAGGAACATATGCCGTTAGTCTGCCTGGCTCAGTGCTCTCGCTACACTGACAGGCAGTGGCTTTCTAGGTGTCAGCTGCACCTGCTGAACAGCAGCCTGAAGGGGGAGAAGGTGGAGTGACTCCACCTGCAGCTGATCAGCCATCAAGGAGACAGAGGAGAAGGCACTGATGAGAACCAGCTGGCTTCAGCCTTCTTAAGCAGGGCTTCCAGCAGCAATCAGGTAGGAATGCTTGTAGTTCCTGGTTCTACCTTGCTGCTTCCTGCTCAGCTTGACCCTTGAACAGGAGTTCATTGGATTTCCAGACCATCTGACCATGCGGATGGCTGTTTGCCCAACCCTAGGACTGGTCCTGACTTTGGAAGCTGACTCTGCCTCCAGGCAAGTACACCTCATAGACTCTTCTGGTTAGCTGGCCTCCCACTCCACTGAGCTCTGCACTCTGTTGCTCAGCAAGGAGACTACAACACTAGGGTTTCAGATGGGAGGCTTTCTCAGCCCTATCTTGAGAGGAGGCCAAGGTATCTTGCAAAGCATGTGCTGTAACACCGAGTAGCATCCCTGCCATGGAAATACTGGGTAGTCAGCTTCTTCCATCACGACACCATGAGGCCTCAATGACCTGCTTATGAATTGGGGCCTACTCCCTAGGAAGCAAGGAAATGGTCAGCCAAGAAAGCTGTGTAGAAAAGGCAGAGGAATGGGGAGGTCAAGGAGAGGATCTCAGTGTCCCAGGTAACAGAGAATCTGTGTACCAGGAGCCCTGGAGGAGAAGGAACAAGTTAGAAATAATTCCCATCCACCTGTGTGCGGCAAAAGCACCCCAGGCATACTTTGTACTACCGGTAGTAAGTATTAAAGCATTAATGCTAGTATCGTGTACCCTTTAAATCAGGCTTGTTAATGAATCTGTTCTTTCTACCAATTTCTGGGATCAGCATTTGTGTCCATAAATGCATTCATATACACATACTGATTTTAATTCCAGGAGTACCTCTACATTGGTATTTTTTTTTCTTTGCATCAGATTTGAAAAAGTCCTTTTTGTTTGAATGTATAGTAATAATATGAGACTTCGGAAGTAATCCAGTTGGATTTGTTGGGTTATCACTGCAATGAAAACCATCCATGCATGTGAAAATAGAGGACAAAACCAATACTGCTTTACATAAAGGGTGTATTAATTCTTTATCAGCCTGTTTCCTCCCTCCAGGCATCTGTAGGCTTTATTTCTATTGGCCTCAATGGAAATTATTTCAATGTCGGCATGTGAGATGCCATTTCCCGTACTATAAAATTTCCAAAAAGAATTATGCATGAGGCTGGGTTAGTGGCAGCAGGCTAAGTGTCACTGTAGTTTCAATGAGTTCATCATTATCCTCATCAATCGCTTTAGTCTCTTCCACTAAAATGTTTTATTCAGGCTATTTTTACACTATGTTAAATTAAGTGCCAGAAAATATAATAGCCTTTTCTCGAAAGCTTACCCCCATGCCCTTTGATTCTCAGATTGGACACTGTGATATAGATAATTAGAGATCCCTTTGTGCATTTCAGAGGCATTTTAAATTCAGAAGGAAGCCCAGCTATAAAGCCACAGGAAGTCTTCCGATTTATGTGTGCAGAGGAAAAGAGAGAAGCTATGGCACTATTAACAACGACGAAAAGGCAACAATGTACTTCACCACTGAGATATATATATATATTCCTTACTCACAGTGCCTCCTAATGCCAGATGAAGCCTGACATCCATCCTCTACAGAGGGCAAATATTATTAGCACTGTTTATGGATATAATCAATGAAAAAAGCATTCATCAATTTGAAATGTTGCTGCAGTGCATTGCCACATCATCTCTCCCTTATTCCCAGACAAAATATGCTTGTGCCCTTCTGCCTTGTAAGAAAAGGACAGTGTGAAAAGGAGGTGTAAAACTTTGGATGCAGTCCAAAATGTTTCCATTTCCAAAATTGATTGGAAAGAAATACATTTTTAAAAAATAGGGGGGGTCTATTAACAAGTAACCTTGGCTTACAAAAACAAATACACCAGATGCTAAATGCAAAGGAGTCTATTCCATGTACAGATTCAGCTTCTGTTTCAGGAACAAGAGGCTTCCATGGAGAGATCTCCATGATCTGAACTCCTCTTTCAAAAAGAGAAGCACCTGATGTTTGTTGGACCCAGCCATTGGTTCCAACCCCTTGATTTCATGGTTTTAATTTTAAGGTTGTTTTACTCATATAGCATGATCAGTGTGGACACATGCAAGTGAGCCCCCTGCATGACTTAAAGATGTGTGCATAAACACAGGATGGGGAAGAACAACTTTCCTTTCCAGCTGTTCACCTCCATGTACAATGCTTCTCACAAAGGTCCCCTGACATTTATGTTTGTGTGTGTTTAGTAGAAAAGACTGCAGGAAGAATGGAGGTCTTTAAAAGTCCCAGTGCATGTACAAACACGTTGTATGAAGCCTGGCCTCTGATTTCACAACGTTCAGGGCCCTGCAGGCAGAGTGAGACAGTCACCTGAGGCAGCAGATCCTTGATGGTGTGGAGGCAGTGATGGCAGCCTCCAGCATTTTCTTTTGCCCCCACCCCCGGCCATTCCCCTCAGTTAGAGGACAGAGCTGGGTCCGTCCATGTCCCCTGAAGTAGCCTGTGTGTGAGGATGCTATTCCATAAGCAGTGTTGAACTGGATTCAATTACCAGCTAGAGGGCTCCTCCTGAACAAGGAATGCGAGGAGAACCACCATCTTGCCTTTTGTTTCAGGAAGTAAACTAAGGGGAAGGGTCATTATCCAGTCATAGAGCAACTTCCTGGCATGCAGAAGGTCCTTGCTTCTGTTCCTGGCATCTCTAGGTAGGATCAGATATCCTGGAAGGATGGGGCCAGTCAGTGTTGACAGTACTGAGCTGGGTGGGCCAGTGGTCTAAGACATTGTAAGATGGTTTCCTATGTTTGTCTTGTGACTGTTGAGCTTGTAATTTTGCCTTCTGGTCTTTAGTGATGGTAATGAAAAGGTTTTAAGAGTTTGGTTTTTTAAAAATATCCCTATTAGTAGTAATTTTGATACAGATAAACAATGCACATGCATTTGCAGTGTATTTATTTTAAATAAATAAACACTGCCAAGCTCGGCATTGTGGAATATTGTTTTATAACTCTGTGTGGCTTTAAAGCTCCAGAATGCCTGCTGATGTCTCATAAATAGGAAGCTTTCCCTGTCTAGCTCGATCATAAACCAGTAATGGAAGTGGTGATAATTTCCAAAGATGTCTGTGAAGCAGAACAAGAGGTCATTCCTAGACTCTTGAAAGCAGAAAGTTTATCATAATTAGTTTTGGCTATGCCATACACAGCAACTGTAATTTGGCAAAAGAAGGAATATTTTTGCACTTGGTTAATGAGTTCACATTGGCAGAAGCTCAAGTTCATAAAAATATTTCTCATCCAAAATGTATTCTACTAATGAGCATTTGTCTCCTCCTGGGATGGTTTCTATTGTGTGGAAAAAATGGTCCACGAAACTCTGTCAGCTGCCAGCATCAACTGAACCTCTCCTTGTGCCGGTAATAAAGCATGAGTAACCCACTTTGTCTGTGAACTTAAAAGGAACTAAGTTTTGAAACAAAGTTAGCACTCAGATTCTCAACAGTCCTTGACCTTCAATAATTCAGAGTGATGGTCATTTTCATTGAATGCATTGGATACCATGCCATGGGGGCAACATTCAGTGAAGACTGAAGATACAGCTATACAGTGGTACCTCTGGTTAAGTACTTAATTTGTTCTGGAGGTCCGTTCTTAACCTGAAACTGTTCTTAACCTGAAGCACCACTTTAGCTAATGGGGCCTCCCGCTGCTGCTGCGCCGCCAGAGCACAATTTCTGTTCTTATCCTGAAGCAAAGTTCTTAACCTGAAGTATTATTTCTGGGTTAGCGGAGTTCTTAACCGGAAACATATGTAACCTGAAGCGTATGTAACTTGAGGTACCACTGTATAGTGTTAAATGTCAGGTGGAAAAGAAAGAATGGACAACTGGTAAAGGGGAATGGAATGGAGTATTCTGGATTAGAACTTGGCTAGCTGGTGGGAAAGGAGCACTTCTTTAGGATGTGATGATACACTGCAAGAAAAATGTCCCATGTGTAATATGCAGAGCTTCAACCTGAAAGCTTTGCTTTTATTGATGAGCGGCTTTGAAATGCTTGTTCTGCAGGAGTTACTTTAATTGGGATAAAACATTTGGATTTTCATTCTCAAAAGCTGTCTAGAGAACAAAAGTAATCAGCAATGCATTCCTGAAGAAGAGCCTCACTAAGTTTAGAACATAAATTGCATGCTGGCGATTTTGCACGTCTTTCATTATTTCTGTGGCAGTCTTTCTGCACTTTGCCTTATCTACTTGGCCGTTCCTTGCAAGTCAGAATTGAGCTCAAGTTCTTCCTGTTTCCTGCACAAGCTGCCAATGGAGAGTGCTGATTGGTTGACCCTTGTGGCAATCACACACACACACACACACACAATCCTTGCAACATTATAAGAGAAAGAAAGATTGCCTTTAAAACAAAAAGTTCTGAGGTGAAAACATAGCTGGATCAACAAGTCCGCCAAAAAGAGCAAATACACACACTAGATTCAGAGCCCGGCACGTGTGTCATTAAAGGAAAAAGGTGGAAGAAATCAGAATTCTGTAGGTATGTAGATTGTACACACCCATAGCTACTTCGAGATATTTACCCTCTAATTATTTTAACACCACAGGAAAACCACCATATTCCACAAGGCCTTAAGAATGATATATCAAAAAGTTGCTGCCGCTGCAATAGTAATTTTAAAAATAGGGCGGCGTTGTTAATTCTAAGATGAAACTTTACCTGAAGTGGAGGATTGTATTAGATCTTGCCTCTGGCTGTTGAAAGAAAATGTTGCTATGGTGCCATTCCATTGCTTTCTGGATCTTAAAGATGAAGGGACATCGAGACTCTATTTATGACTTGACTAGAAAGAAAAATGTAATACACATAACTTGATTTGGCTTTGATATATACATTTATGGGGCCACCACACTGCATCCTGGCTATAATTCACACAATCAAAGCCTGGTAATAAATTGTGACACCCGGTGTGTTCATGGCTAGTTGTTGCATTGTCCTATGCTTCTTTTCCCATGTGGCTTCAGCCAATATGACAGCAGTTTGTTTGTGGGATATTAGCATTTATTAATGGGGGTATGGTCTTACATAGATTGTTAAAGAGAGAAGTACCAACATCTATAAACATACCCCTTAATTGGTAATATATTTTCCACACTTCATTGTACACCAGTATTTATAACCTTTCTTTTCTTCCTCTGCTTCACCATGTTCCCACTATCTAGAAAAGACACAAACCATCTTTCAGCACTGCCTAGCTGTAGGAGGCCCAGGTCTGGATTTCAGTAAGGTCATCCATTTTTGTCTTTTACAGGACAAATGATTTCATCAGGCACGGAGTAGGAGCCAGTTTTCTGTCTTTGCTATCTGACACATCTACAGACTTCTTCATATTAGGGCTAAAGATGGCCAAGTAGTGAAGGCAAAGTGCAAAAATACTGCCATGGAAATAATGAAAGGCATGCCAAATCTCCAGCAGGCGATTTATGCTCTGAACCGAATGAAGCTCTTCTTCAGGAATGCATTGGTAATGAATTTTGTTCTCCAGACAGCCTTGGAGAGTAAAAAATCCTAATGCTTTATCCAAATTAAAGCAACTCTACCAGAACAAGTGTTTCAATGCCACTCATCAATAAAAGCAAAGCGTTCAGGTTGAAGGTATGTGAGTGCATTACACATGAGACATTTTTCTTGCTGTGGATCTTCACATCCTAACGGGAGCATTCCTTTTTTGGGTGGCAATCAGCCAACTAGCCAGGAGTGCCAGTATTACAGGAGTGTTCAGAATTACACTCTTTCCTCATGTTGTTGCCTCATAGGTTCCCAAAACACAGTGGGTCCCTCCGGACTGGTGGGTCTTCTTTTGCTGCCATTGCAATGTCAGTGGTGGGTTTATACTGGACCATTTACACACCATTCCAATTTATTAGTGGTTCTGAGATGCTTCTCCATTGTCATGGCCTTATTGTCATCTACAGGGGTGCTCTTTGCACCGTGGAGCAACAGAACCAAGGCGAAACATCTGGAATATTTGTGGTATGAAAAAGACATGATTTCAGCAGGAGGTTAATGGGGTGGGGGGTGGGGAGACACAGAAATGAAGCAGCATGTCTGCGCCAAAACCTTTGCAGGTGCAAACAAGTATGCATTGAAAGTGGGATTGCCTATAAACCCCACAGTGCCATGGGGAGCACAAATGGTCATGAATCCACAATTATTATTATTATTATTTATTATTTATACCCCGCCCATCTGGCTGGGTTTCCCCAGCTACTCTGGGCGGCTTTCAACAGAACATTAAAATACAATAATCTATTAAACATTAAAAGCCTCCCTAAACAGGGCTGCCTTCAGATGTCTTCTAAAGGTCTGGTAGTTGTTGTTCTCTTTGACATCTGAAGGGAGGGCATTCCACAGGGTGGGTGCCACTACCGAGAAGGCCCTCTGCCTGGTTCCCTGTAGCTTTGCTTCTCGCAGTGAGGGAACCGCCAGAAGGCCCTCGGCACTGGACCTCAGTGTCGGGCTGAACGATGGGGGTGGAGACGCTCCTTCAGGTATACTGGACCGAAGCCATTTAGGGCTTTAAAGGTCAGCACCAACAATAAAAAGGGTCTCTGGTGGGGCCTCTTGTCCCCATCCTCCTATTGCAAGACATGCTTTGCTGTTCATTGCTTTGCTAGCATTTCAGAGCCTCATGCTGAAAAGCGCATTAGCTATAAAACTGAAAAAGATACTGTTAGGCTGGTGGAAAAGTAAGTATCTGAAAAATAGGCATCCAGCGTGATTCTTCTGGGCCAGAGAAACGTGACTGAATAAAATAAATCTAAGTCATGTGAAAGTCTTTTTTAAAAAAATTGTCAGCAGCAGATGGTTAGAGACTTCCATGTGGCTCACGACTCACTGATTTCAAGCCAGCATCTTGTCCCCTGGCTCCTCTGGCTTATGTAGCCCCATGGAGTGATGGGCCAGATGAAATAGATTATCTTGACTGAGCTGGAGATAAAACTAACGTGTGCCTTTTGGCAATGGGGTTGCGAATAAACATTTTTAATTGCTGAGTTGAAAGCAAACTTTCCATGGTGCCCATCATTAAACGCTCTGTTCTGAGAGCCACTTCAGACTTGACAATATTTCAGCACGAAAGCACTTCTGTGTAGGGATTGAGCAAATTTAGACATGACTTGCCATCCTATTTTTGTTCGTTCGTTGCTTGTTTTTTATTTTTTATTTTTTAAAATACTGCTGTGAACAATGAAAATCACCAAGAGGTTTTGATGGAAATCAACAGAAGCCGCACAATAACCTTCATTAAAGTTTCCTGAGTAACCATCTGTAAAAAAAGGTTACCCTGCAATGATGATATTGTAGATGCTTTGAAATCTTGATTGCCCATAGCTTCCCTATGCCATGTACCTCCTTGTCCTGATCCATTTGGGTTCTTACAGACCCCCCGGAACTGTGCACACACAACGCTTCAATAAAAGCTAAAAGCCCACCTATCAGTGGTTTGGCATGTGGCAGCCAATAGGTGGAATTCTTTGAACTCTTTAAAAAGGGGCATTGAATGTGTGTGGTTCTGCCACACAGACATCAGCTTTATGTGTAGTGACCCTAGCTAGACAGTGCATATGTAAAGATGTATGTCAGCATATGCAATTGCCATGTGATAATCTACATGTGGGACATATGCTATTTTTCTCCTTTGTGGTAACTTCGACCCATCTGTCCTTGGGCTCACTCCACAATGAATGCAATTAATTTGCTCTTTTTTATTTTATTGCATTTGCAGCAGGGCTGGAGCAATCGCAGTGGTAAAGGGGTAAAAATTTAACCTTTCCTTCCCTACTGTGGTTCTGATGAAAATAATCTCAGTGAAGCTGGTATTTGCATTGGAAGGGAAGCCTCCATTGATGCCAGTGTAGAAACCAGCTTCAGGGAGATGACTTTCATCAGGATCACAGTGGGGTAGAGGTGGGGAGAGAGTTAAACTCTCCTTCTCCTTCTGCTGTGGTGCAACTACTCCTCCCCCCCCTTGCAGCTGCTATTAACTTTTTAAATAAACACACGCATTAATTGCATTTATGACATTAACATTGCTTCTGAGCTATCTTTTGCAGCTAGTGACATTTTGGGTTTGGCACTCCTTTTTAGAAAATAGATAGGAAAATCCATTAACATGGGAAGCTGTCCTATATTGAGTGGGACCTTTGTTTAATCTCACTCAGTGCTGTCTACACCAGGGGTCAGCAAACTTTTTCAGCAGGGGGCCGGTCCACTGTCCCTGAGACCTTGTTGGGGGGCTAGACTAGATTTTGGAAAAAATATATGAATTAATTCCTATGCCCCACAAATAACCCAGAGATGCATTTTAAATAAAGCCACACATTCTACTCATGTAAAAACATGCTGATTCACGAACCATCGGTGGGCTGGATTTAGAAGGCGATTGGGCCGGATCTGACCCCTGGGCCTTAGTTTGCCTACCCATGGTCTACACCAGGCACGTCCAACAGGTAGATCACGGGGCTCCCCCCAAAGAAGCTCAACAATTTTTGCTCCCCTAAAAAAAGCTCAACATTTTTGCCCTACACCCCTAAAAATGGGGTGTTCCTCCTCCCTAAAAATGCTCAACAACTTAGACTTGAACCCCCCAAAAAGGGAGTAGATCACTGCCAGTTTTTAACTCTGAGAGTAGATCACATTCTCTCGGGAGTTGGCCACCCCAGGTCTACACTGATGGGTTCCAGGCAGTCTTTCCCTGTCCTACTTAGAGATAAATGTAGATAGCCGTGTTGGTCTGTCATAGTGTCAGAAAGGAGATGTCAGTCTGTACCTGTGCAAGTTTCTTGGTGAGGTTGATGGACTTCCATTTCATGCGGCTCTATGTGGTGCCTTCCATAGTTCCAGTTAAAGGTAGATAGCCGTGTTGGTCTGTCATAGTGTTGGTCTGTCACAACTCCTCACCCACAACAATACTACAACCAGACTAAACACAGACACTGGCACCAGAGCCTGCAATAAACCCAGATGCCAACTTTGCTGCCACATACACCCGGACAACACCATTACTGGCCCCAACAACATCAAACATACCATCTCAGGACTATTTAATTGCTCATCATCTAACATTGTGTATGCCATCAAATGCCAACAGTGCCCTTCAGCTCTCTATATTGGACAAACAGGCCAAACCCTACGCCAAAGGATAAATGGACATAAATCTGACATCAGGAACCACAAGACAGAGAAACCAGTAGGAGAGCACTTCAATCTCCCAGGACACTCTATACAAGATCTCAAAGTAGCTGTCTTATTGCAAAGGAATTTCAGAAATAGACTGGAAAGAGAAGTTGCTGAATTGCAACTCATTACCAAGCTTAAAACCATGGAGAGACCTGGTCTGAACAAAGACATTGGATTCTTATCTCATTATACATGACAAAGCTTTTTTAACCTTCTCACCCCTTGTTTTCCTGTAAGACTAACTGCAGTCATTAACAGTCATCAACAGGTTTACCACAGCTATCAGCCTTTCACCCATTCCCACCACCCCTCTGAGTAATACCCCTCCCCACCCTCTCACTATATACAAGGGTCTGGTGACTTCTGTTTCAGTGTATCTGAAGAAGTGTGCATGCACACGAAAGCTCATACCAAGAACAAACTTAGTTGGTCTCTAAGGTGCTACTGGAAGGAATTTTTTTATTTTATTTTGTTTTGACTACTTAGAGATGTCAGGGTTTGAACATGGGACCGTCTGCATTCAAAGGCAGATGCTCCACCAATGAGCTGCATTTCTTTCCAAAGGACCATGCAAGAGCAGAAACATCGTTTCTCATTTGAAGGAGATTCCCTACCAGTATAGTGGGTGCTTAATTTGAAGTGAGCTGGTGTCCATGCATTATCCTCCACCCGTCAACAGATGTATTGCCTTACCTGGGAGCATTCTCTTCCATTCTTCTATCTTCTTTCTATCTGTCAGTCGTTTTCATCGCCAGTCTGAACTTGCCTGCAGGAGGGACATCATCTCCTGCAATAAAACAGCGGGCCTGGCATTTCAAAGCACGCTCATTTAAGCATGAATATTTAAAGTAGTGTCATGAAAAATCAGTGTGATGTCATGGAGCGCATGTGGCAAAGAAATTAGTTTGTGCCTTTTGTGAAAGAGGCTTGGGTTGCCTCCTGGAAATGCCAAAAATTTAAAAATCATGCATTTGCAAAAGTACAGTGCTGGTCACATATCCACCACTTTCCTTGCAGGTATTATGTGCCTCACGCTGTCTGTGCATCAGTAAAAATGCAAATGATTTCCAGCCATCTGGCTCATACAGTGTTCCTGTAGTAATTGCTCAAATTGCCCACCCCTTACTGGGCATTTAAATATATACCGGTATATATATTTCCAATATATGCTGGACAGATAGAACAAATTTAACTTGTAAATGACTTTTCCATTTATGTTATAAACCTCAGAAGCTTTCTCTGGAGTGGTTTTACTTTTCCAATTCATACAGAGAACTCAGACTTCTAACTCTTGCATATACAAATACATGTCATTTTGTAGCGCAAGCAGTTTTACCATCTCTCTGTTCCAGCAGGGCAACCAAACCTTAGTTTAATAGAGACTCCATCCCACTTTATTATACTTCTATGTACAAATATTACATCTTCTTCATTTCTAAGTCTTTCCTACCTTCTCCTCTGGTTGCTACTGTCATTAATTCATCAAAATACACATAAGTCATTTTTCTCCCAATGTTCAATACTGCTCTCCTGTCACTCTGCTCTACAAGATCACCTGCAGAATAATATGTGAGCTTATGGGTGGTATTCAACCAACAATATAACATTGTCAGTAGGGCTCCCCCCCCCCCCAGTCAGAACTTACTGGAACTGGCGCCTCTCAGATGAGCACCATTTCCAGTACAGTGGTACCTCGGGTTAAGAACTTAATTCGTTCTGGAGGTCCGTTCTTAACCTGAAACTGTTCTTAACCTGAGGTACCACTTTAGCTAATGGGGCCTCCCGCTGCCGCCGTGCCACTGCCGTGCGATTTCTGTTCTTATCCTGAGGTAAAGTACTTAACCCGAGGTACTATTTCTGGGTTAGCAGAGTCTGTAACCTGAAGCATCTGTAACCTGAGGTACCACTGTATAAGAGAACAAGGGAGGCATTCATGGTGAGTTCTGGCACTTCTTTTTCTAGAAGAAAAAGCACTGAGTAGGCACCTGGCAAGCTTCACTTGGGAGAGGACTTCAGAGGTGGTGTTCTACCACCAAGAGACTTCAGACAGCTAGCCCTGACAATTTACCCAGAGGGAATGTGGCCCTAGCTGCTGTCTTATGCCCAGTCAGGCCATTGGTCCATCTAGCTCAGTATCGTCTACACTGACTGGGAGCAGTTCCTTAGACACTCTGCCGGCCCTACCTGGAGATGCTGAGGATTGAACCTGGGGCCTTCTGCATGTGAAGCAGATCATTCCCCACTGAGCTATAGCCCTATAGGTGAGGACAAAGTTAAACAAATGAGCAAATGGATGGTGGCTGATGATCTCGCAGTATTCTGGGTTTTGTTGTCCCTATGGAATATGAAAGATGTTACTGTTGCTTAAAACAATTATTCTCCCTACACATGCCATTCTTTCTAACTGGCGGACCACAGTGAGAAATACAAGATAGGTAGGGTTTTTTTTAGGGGGGAGGGAGAAGGACTTAGGAGATGCACATTCAAGAAATATATATTATGAAGGAAATAACTTTTGGGAGGCCAATGCCCAACTGAAGACGATGACAAGATAATTATAGTCTCGGGGGGTATGAAGTAATGGCTCAGACTGTTCAAGCAGCACAGGATCTAGTCTTGGAAGGTTTTACATTTCAGCAGGGTTAAAAGCCAATTTGAAACGAAACTTGACAGACAGTGTACAATAAGGAGAGACACTTCATGGTAGGATATTTGAACTCCAGGGCAGTTCTGACATCTAATGGGATGCATAAAAGTAGGAAGAGATATTGGATATCCATGTGGGATACACAAGAAGCCGGCAATTAGTTCCATGCCTATGAAGGAACTCTGGGATTTGCCTTCCTTGATCTGCACCCTTCTCCAGGCACAATCGCTTTTTAAAAAGAGAGAAAGCTACCGTACCTTATACCAGGTCAGATGATCAGTATTGACCAATCTGATTGTAGGAATAAGCTGACAACTCCATTCCATCCTGTTTCTACATTATTCTATGATCTGTCTTAAAAAAATCTGCCCAAAACTCTCTTAAAAATATGCTTACAATGTGATGCAAGGACTGCCTCTGAATTTTATTTTTTTTAAAAAGCAGATAATAGAAGTTTGGAGGGCTAACAAGCATGGCTACTTCTGCTTGGGCTGAAAATAGGGCCACAATTAAGGTAAAGGGACCCCTGACCGTTAAGTCCAGTCGCGGACGACTCGGGGGTTGCGGTGCTCATCTCGCTTTATTGGCCGAGGGAGCCGGTGCTTGTCCGCAGACAGCTTCTGGGTCATGTGGTCAGCATGACTAAGCCGCTTCTGGAGAAACCAGAGCAGCGCACGGAAACACCGTTTACCTTCCCACTGGAGCGGTACCTATTTATCTACTTGCACTTTGACGTGCTTTTGAACTGCTAGGTTGGCAGGAGCTGGGACCAAGCAACGGGAGCTCACACCGTTGCGGGGATTTGAATCGCCGACCTTCTGATCGGCAAGCCTTAGGCTCTGTGGTTTAGAGCACAGCACCACCCGCGTCCCCAGGGCCACAATTACCCAGGGAGAAATGAGGCAGGATCACTTGTTATCCCATCCAGGGACATTATACAGAAGAAAAATGGGTGCCCTAATGGACCTGTAGTGCTTTCTAGCAGTTCCAAATGGCATCTGTAAAAGAAAAGAAAAGAAAATGCTTAAAAGGCAGCTCTGGATTTTTTTTTGAGTGTGGATTCAAAATAGGGTCATATTCCTGTCCACATTTTAATCCACTTCAGAATGCAGATCCACTGAATCCTCCTTTCTGAATGGCAGTGGCTCTCCTAGATTTCAGTCAGAAGTCTGTCACCCTTTGACTGGTTTTTCTCAATTAGAGATTGAACCTGAGACCATCTGTGTGCAAAGTATTTATGTTACCACTGAGCTATATCTCCTTCCCACTTATGAAATGGGCTCAACGCCTCAGAATGCATATCTATAGCACTTCATACATGCACACACATTCCTAATGGAGATCTCTGAACCCAGCCCATAAACTTCAGACAAAAACGTGAAAGTTTTGTGCAGCAGCAACTACAAAGGACTTTTATTTATTTATAATATTTTAGCCACCTCCTTTTTACTATAAACAAGCCAACACTGCCAGGCGACTATGGAATAGATTGCCAAAAGGTAATACGACAATAATAAAACAATGGTTAAGGCAGCAGCATAGTCTGAAAAGGTCAGCAGCATTCAACGTATTGTAAAACAGATAATAATTCACCTGGTACTGAAAAGGAATAAGATTTTGTGCCTGGTGAACCTCTCTGGGAAGGTAATTCTGGACTGAGGCACCACCACAAAGAAGGCTCTGTCCCCAGTTGCCAACAGCCTTATCTCCAAAGGTGTAGTTACCTGGGACAGGGTCCCTGAAGATGATCTCAACATTTGGGCAGATCACAGATGAGAATTATAATCCGTCACCTAGCTTATTCATAGATGAGTTTCATAGATTTTATTGAGACATGTTTCAAGTAAATGTGCTTAGGATTCCAGCCTTAAGCATGATTTGTATTAAATCGGTTTTATTGCAATTGAAAAACTGTAACTTCCACAGAGAGCAACATGACTGTGTGTTTCTGTCTGCCATCAGTATATTCAAACCCATCATTATGCCTGTATTCTAGTGAAGCATCTTTGGAATTTTTCTAGCCTTAGGCGGGCTATCTTTGAGCTCTCTTAATTGATCTTTAACCTTTGTCTGCCGCTCTGGGATTGGAAGTGCATTTTGTTTAAATATAACACGCATGGATAATTTTCACCAGGACCAAAGATAGTCAAATTACAGATTGCCTGAAGTTAGGGAAGCCATGAGATCTCTCGTAAAAAACAATCATTAATCATGGAGATGAGGTAATAGTTTTATCAATGAAAAAACAAGGGACCCTCATCCACTCTCCCTTTCCAGATTTATGGATCCTTCAGAGCTGTAAGGTCCCAGTGCAATCCTGTACTGGCCTAATCATGTGCCGGCAAATAGGAATGTGCATTAGCTGCCAGGCCCAGAGCTCTGTTTTAGCTGCAGAAGTGCAAACAGGTTGATGGATCGGTTTTGTTTGTGGATACCCAAGGGTCATAGCTCTGTGGTAGAACATCTGCCTTGCATGCAAAAGGTCCCAGGTTCAATCCCCGGCATCATCTGATCGGGCTGTGAGAGAACTCTGCCTGAAACTCTGGACAGCTGCTGCCACTGAGTGTATGGTAGCTTCCAGTGTTCCCCAAATGTTTAAACCAAGGTCTCCCAAACTTGGGTCTTCAGCTGTTTTAGGACTACAACTCCCAGCATCCCTAGCTGGGAAGAACAGTGGTCAGGGATGATGGGAATTGTAGTCCAAAAACAGCTGGGACCCAAGTTTGGGAAACCCTGGTTTACAATAATAACTCTAAAGCCAGTCTTCTATGGGATTGGTTTCTCCTGTGTGAGGGGAGTGTACAGTGGTACCTCAGGTTACATATGCTTCAGGTTAAGAACTACGCTAACCCAGAAATAATGCTTCAGGTTAAAAACTTTGCTTCAGGATAAGAACAGAAATTGTGCTCTGGCGGCGCAGCGGCAGCAGGAGGCCCCATTAGCTAAAGTGGTGCTTCAGGTTAAGAACAGTTTCAGGTTAAGAACGGACCTCCGGAACGAATTAAGTACTTAACCAGAGGTACCACTGTACTGGAAATGCATAGCTTGCATGTTATTTACAAAAATACATGCAGAGACAAGAGCAATAGGAATGGCGTAGAACAAGATTTGATCAGTGTTTAAAATTGAACTTCCCTCATTCTCACTTTCTGAAACAATACGTTAACAAAAACACAACCACCCTCTGAAATTTATGCTTCTCTGAATTTTGTAACCCAGTTCTCTGGCCAAGTAATGTGTACAAAAATGCATATATTGCTAAAAAATATTGTCTTGGGGAAATGGCTTTGCAAAGAAGTGTATATTATGAGAAAATTGCACAAAACACACATTTTTCACAAGGACGTTTACTGTAAAAAGTAATAATTTGCAAGCTAATGTGGAGAACTGACCTTAAGATTGCAGAAACGAGAAACTGAGAAAACAAAAATTGACAAATTTGCCCATCCCTAGGGAGTAGATAGGTATGAATGAATGAATGAATGAATGAATACCCCTATTTGTTCATTAATTAAGAATATGGATAGCCTGCATCTCCTAGATCTCAGGGCATGAGTTCAAAGTACGATGTACAAATTCACATTAAAACAGAGTAATAAATCACACACAAAAACAGTTCAGTCAGCAACACCATCCAAAACCAGAGACCAGAATAACCTACCAGCAGCTAACTAACTGCCAAGTGGGATGCAAACAACACCTGAGCATTTCTTGCCACCTGAATTCCAATATGCCAAAATGCTTCCCTGGGCCCTTAATTCATACAGGTGAGGTTGCATGCATCCAATGGTCAGCACCCAGCTCACCATTGATTTTAATTTAGGTAAGTGACGGGGAGAAAAATGTGGGTTCTGTTATTTCAATGTTACTCCATGGTTCCTGTTTATTTCTGTACCAAAAGCAAAAGTATTTTTAACGAAAGGAAATAAACTAACTAAAACCAGAGGTAAAGGTAAAGGGACCCCTGACCATTAGGTCCAGTCGTGTCCGACTCTGGGGTTGCGGCGCTCATCTTGCTTTATTGGCCGAGAGCCGGCATACAGCTTCCAGGTCATGTGACCAGCATGACAAAGCCGCTTCTGGCGAACCAGAGCAGTGCACAGAAATGCCGTTTACCTTCCCGCTGCAGCGTTTCCTATTTATCTACTTGCACTTTGACGTGCTTTCGAACTGCTAGGTGGGCAGGAGCTGGGACCGAGCAACGGGAGCTCACCCCGTCGCAGGGATTCGAACAGCCGA
Source organism: Darevskia mixta (assembly GCA_034641385.1). Taxonomy (NCBI): domain Eukaryota; kingdom Metazoa; phylum Chordata; class Lepidosauria; order Squamata; family Lacertidae; genus Darevskia; species Darevskia mixta. Next base: position 19,853,798 of record JAWWNH010000001.1, read on the forward strand.
CCTTCTGATCAGCAAGCCCTAGGTTCTGTGGTTTAACCCACAGCGCCACCTGGGTCCCACTAAACCAGAAGCTCAATATAAAAACAGTGCAGGGTCCACTCAGAAGTTCTTACATCTTTTTCTCATCTGTGGTATAGACAGGAAGGTTCCATAAGTGATGCATATGAACTTAGATGCATTAAATGGCTGCATCTAACCTTCCCTTGTTTTTTTGTGGTTTCTTTTGTTAGGGTTCCCCCGCCCCCTCTTTGACAGACCATTTAAAAAAGAGAGAAATAACTAATGAGCTGAGGTCTCTTTGCTAGATGATGATTAATGGAAGGTTCATTGCATGCTTGCTTCATGTTTTGTACAATAAGGACGTTGAAATGTCATTTCTTCTTCTGGAACCTTTAAGTGCATCGCAATTACATTACATTTGCTTGGCTCTGCCAATAGCCTTTGAAGTGGAAGCAAAGAGGAAGGTAGCAGTAGACACTGCAGTTGATAGAATCTGTGATACACCAGACAGCTCAATAGCTCTGTGTTCTGCCTTTTGCATGTCTTCAATATTCCCATTGTTACGGTATTGCTGGTAAATGCAGGGAGATAATACAAATGGAAGACGACTTTTTTTTTAAAAAAACAAACAAACCCAAAGCCATGGAGATACGATACGACTTTGCATCTGGCCATGACAAATGAAAGATATAATCCTGGGTCATTGAATAATGGAATGATTACTTCCCAAAATTATACCCTCTGTCCCAGAGATGTGTGATTGCATGACATTCTAGATTATAATAAAATAGTGCTTCTGTAGCTTCCCCCAACCTCTATGGAATGCATTAGGGCTCCCCCAGAGGCCCATTTTTGTTGTGCATTCATGGTGATGTGTGCTCGTGGTGGTATCAGGTATCATTATGTGTGATCTCTCTTTAAATACTGTTTGTACCTAAAAAGGTTTGGAGGAGAACATGCTGCTCAGATTAGAGCATGTTTCATAGCTTCCTGCTGAAATCCCATAACTTTTCATAGAATCCTAGAGTAGAAAGGGGCTCAAGGGTCATCTAGTCCAACCCCCTGCAGTGTAGGAATCTCAGCTAAAGCATCCGTGACAGATGGCCATCCAACCTCTGCTTAAAATCCTCCAAGGAAGGAGAGTCCACACCCTCTCAAGGGGGACCATTCCACTGTTGAACAGCTCTTACGTTCAGAAAGCTTTTTCTGTATGTTTAGTTGGAATCTCCTTTTCATTCCACCAATGATGTTGCTGTGCTATAGTGCAAGAATGCCCCTTCGATGGTGATAATGCAGTAGCCTTGGGGAAGCATCATAAAAACCATTGATAATGTGTGGGTGCATCAATGACATGTTGCAGAATATACCCTCTCATTAAGAAAAACCCCCTCCAGTCTGGAAGTGCCCTTACTGTAGTGCCAACTTACTGTACTGTGTAGACTGGGAAGGCCATTAGGTGCTGGATGAAAATCAAGGCATCAGATGAAGGCTGTAGCAACAACAAAAAGAAGCTTTTGTTTGAAAGGCAGCAATTAAATAGTTCCTGTGATATTTCTAAGTGGGAAAAGCAGACTTAAAAGTTGTTTAGATATGAAAATAACATGGAAAAATGTTTCCCACTAAACCTAGTTGATACGGTAGTTTTCTTATTTTAGTAATAAAGTGATTTATTACTTTATTATTACTTGGTAATAAAGTGATTTCTTTCTTTTTCAAAGTATTTCTTCCTTTCTTTTTCTATCAGCTCACCCTCCTAGCTGAGAGTGGATCTTCAAGTCTTCACGCTTTTAGTTGAACTTCTTTGTCTCTAGAGCTGGGAAGTGGAACATGGAGCCCTCCAGATTTTTCTAGACTCCAACTCCCATCTGCCCCAAACAGCAGTGATGGGAGCTGTAGTCTAACTACATCTGAAGTGTCAAAAGTTTTCCATTCCTGATGCAGAATCCTGGTCTTCTCTATCCTGGCTTCTTATGATTTCTGTGGGTCTATGTGTGAATTCAGCTTCTGAAATGGGACATCATCTTAGTGCACCCCTGTAGTCCCTGCACATCTTGTGCACCCTAAAAATCTGCTCCATGGGGTATGGAGACCCTCCAGAGCAGATTTAGGGGGCACATGGGAGGCTGCAGAGGAAGAAGAACAGTCTCACACAATGTTGTATTCTTCTTTCCATAAGTTCAGGAAGATGACGGGGAATCTACAAACCCTGCTGTGCTCACGGTTTTATGGAGAAAAACTATGGCTTTCCTTTTTTAAAAACAACAACCCTCAGTATATGAAATGAGATTCACACGCACTGCCAATTCTCCACTTTAACAGTAAACAGAGTTTACACAATGCTTTCTCGATGCTGTGGATATTCCATACCTTCTGACCTTGCAGTGACACATCTCTAACTTGCGTGGCCTCCATCCAGCATTCCTCATGTAAGCACATTATCCCACTGCAATTTCTGTGTCCTTCTAGTTGCTAGTACTGCACAAAAGCAGTTAATGAGGCCACATATTCTGCCAGACAAGCAATCTGGGTCCCAGTCCAGGTATGCATGTGAATACATTTAAACATATGAGTAGACTGGGGATTCCATGCGGAAATAGAGATGCAGTTTTTGTGTTATTGTGCATGGGTAAATGTGCAATATCTGGTTGAACAGAGACACAAGCTTGCTAGCCCCTGTTCTTTATTCCCCATCCCTAGCAGGGCATTTGCAAAAAAATCTTAGGTTCCATTAGTTTGCCTTACCATCAATATCCCTTAGATGTATTGTTATGCTGATGCCAATTCAGTGTGTGGTGAGAACTCCAGAGACACAGTGTGTAGCCAGGTTCCTTTGGAGGCTTGCGGTATGTTGGCGGTTTATGGCCTATTTACATGCAAGTAAAGGATATGACTAAGTGAAAGGTTCAGAGCATTAACACTCCAACAGATCCTATGAGATTTTCAGGGGGCAGAGGCAGCATGTTCTGTTTCGCAGCTAAAGGAGAGAGTGCTGCCTTGCCCTGCCCTGCCCTGCCCTGCCACTGCTACCACCACTGCCATATCTGCTGCCACTGCTGCTGCTTCTCCACCTGCCCTGCCGCCGTTGTCAATTTGGGCCAATATCGGCACCACTTCTTCACTGGCAGTAGAGGTGGTGGAGCACCCATGGGCTGCCACCTTGGGGGCTTCTGCTGCCTGAAGCAGCTGTCTCAGTGTGCCTAATGCCAGAGAGCAACTCCGTGTGTGTGTGTGTGTGTGTGTGTGTGTGTGTGTGTGTGTGTGTGTGTACACTTGTGCTTCCCATCATAGCCTGACTCATTCTGAGGGCTCCTCTGGATGACCTGTTTATTGAGCATTCATACTTGCACAAAGCTCACGGGGAGGTTAGACGATGTCAGATTCTCATTGGGCATTCGTTCTGATTTATATGTGGGGCAGTTAGAAGCATCCATCCAGATTTGCTTGCACAGTGTCTATACGTTGTCGTCTTTCCCATTGATCATTCATTCACCCCACATTTCCCCCTGCATTTCCAGGTCACTTCCCAAACATCCGAAAGTCCAATTCTTTTTAAAAGTGTGTTTGTTGTGGTAGTGTGTGAGAGAGCATTAATCCAATTTAATTGTGCAGATCTAAAGTTCCCGTATGCACTTGAATCTTTCATGTGAAATACTGGCAGTCTGGAGGCAACCTGAACGCCAGCTTAGCTTACTGTGTCCTCAGAGGAGAAAAGGACAAACCATTCCCCTCCTTTGTTTCCCCCCCATTAAACAAAGGTATCATCTGAGCAGATAACTTTGCTCAGGGGCAGTAAATGTGATTCCATCCAGATGTTGCTAAACTACCATTTCCCTGGCTATTGGCCATGGTGGCCGAGGGTGATGGAAGTTGGAGCCCAACATCTGGAGGGCACCATATTGGCTACACCTTGCTAAACCTGGATCTTTTACAGTCGAATCCTTGAGGAATCATTCAGACCAACAACTCCACCCCCCACCCCAATTAGTATAATCAGATCCTTCATTATGGTGTGCTGAAAGTAAATAACTGCATGGCATTTCCAGGTAGCAAGTGAGCCAAAGTTAAAATAAATGACTGTCTGCTGTCAACTACATTATGAACACCAGTTAGTTCAGTTGGTTACAGCATAGTGCTGATAATGCCAAGGTTGTGGGTTTGATCCCCATATGGGCCAACTGCATAAGGTTGGATGAAATGACCCCCAGGGCCCCTTCCAACTCTATGATTCTGTGCCAACAAAGAAACTATTTACTTATTGTGATACCTGATGTATAGGCTAGAAAAAGCACTAGAACGATGATTGAAAAGAAACTTGAGTTGTTCTTTCTCTGCTCAACAGTAATAAATCTTTCCGTTTTTTGAAGAGATAATAAGTTGCTTTATTATTTCTTCCTGTAGTTCTTAGAGCCAAAACCTATTAATCACAATTAATGTTTTGCACCCATAATTATAAAACCGTTCATCCCAGGTTGCGGAAGCATATCACTAACAATAATTAGGAAATTAATTAATAGAATGTGCTCAGCAATATCTAGCAGCCTTGGCTCCCTGTGCTGTTTCCTGAGTTTGTTTGCACATACACGCACTCTTCCAAGATGGGAATAAATAGTGATTTGGGTCTGATAGGTAGCATAGGATGCTGAGCTGTCACTCATGGATACTGGAGCTGTAATGTGATTTACTGTTACGACGCACTTTCTTCCAAAGCTCTCTGGAGTTGATAAATATTACCATGACCTTAAACATTCCTTGAATTGCTATGCCTGGTCCTTTGCATTCAAAACCGAAATACCGTTTATAAAGTGTGTCACACTTTCAACACGTTTGTAAACTTCCCTTCCTCCTCATCCATTTTAACCAATCCCTTCTTTAGCAGAAATTTGACTGTTGCTCCTCTGGAAGTGTGGTGTACTTTATGAATCCATCTCAGGCTGCATACATGCCATAACTTCAAAGCACATTTCTTCCCTCAAATCATTCTGGGCACTGTAGTTTGTTACGAGCTGCTGGGAATCATAATTCTGTGAGGTGTAAACTACAGTACCCAGAATTCTTTGAGGGGAGTGTGCACTTCAGATCTGTTTTAAAGGTATAGTGTGTGTGCCAGGCTTCCTCAACCTCGGCCCTCCAGATGTTTTGAGACTACAATTCCCATCATCCCTGACCACTCTGCTGCTAGCTAGGGATCATGGGAGTTGTAGGCCAAAAACATCAGGAGGGCCAAGGTTGAGGAAGCCTGGTGTATGTAGTCTGAATCTAGCTTCTGGCCTGGTTTGGGGAAGGAGCCTGTTCTGAGTGCCCTGGTACTCTACTTGCTTTGGGAGAAAGCAAGGGGGACTGGGTTTTTCTTTTGGTTCATTCTGCTTGAATGTCATACCTAGTCCTGACCTAGTACTGGATTCAGAGGCCTTAGAGGACGAACCCAACTCCCTGCAGACTAAGCACCTAGGAGAGCAGTAAGGTCCCCCTGGAACCGGCACAGAGGGGCTTTCTGTGAGGAGACTTGCTGAAAAACCCTTAGTGCTTTCAGAGGAGGAGGCCGAGCCACCCTCCAGCCCGCAAGAACGCTGGTGCCAAAAAAGACTGGCTCCAGACCAAAGAGCAATGACATCTACCGGTACATACCCAACCTGAGAGCAAGTGGTCTCCTTGAGAGCAAGCAATCCATTAAATACCTTCATCACCAGCAGCTGTAGGTGTGATCTAGAGGGGCAGAGTATATAAGGCTTCCCTCGTGAGTCTTTTAGTTTGTGGGGGGAAATATAGGTGGTTAGTTCCTTTTCTGGCTGTCGTGTGATAACCACTTTGCCTTGTATGTTCTGGACTTAGGCTGATTCCCAGTGTTTGACCTTGGCTTGCTTGAAGTAAGCTGATCGGTTGTCCTTGCTTTCCTTGGTAAGTGATCTGGATCAGAGTCTTAGAATTCCCGGGACTGAGATCCTATGCCCTAAGGGTACCTGCTAGAGCCTGACAGAATCAAGTTGGTTCATTATGTGCCCCATGTTCAAGTTCCCTTACGACATTGTGTTGTATTTGTATTGCATTTTTATGCATATACAGTCATACCTCAGAAGTCGAATGGAGTCCGTTCCGGAAGTCCATTTGACTTCCAAAACGTTCAGAAACCGTGACTGGACCTAATGGTCAGGGGTACCTTTACCTCTCCAAACCGGAGGGCATATATTAGGGGACAGGGTGCATAAAAGTGAATATATTAGTCAAAACCACATACAATGAAATGGTTAATTTTCATGCCGGGGAAGTGTCAGGTGAAGAAGGAGAATGGAGGTCCATCAAAAAGACGGAGTAGCTTGTTCCTTGGAATTTCATCTTCCATCTTCCATTATACAGCTATAAAATTATCAGGTTTGGGGTTAGCAGACCTCTTACAATACATAGCACAACAGGGGAAGGTCTCAGCGGTAGTGGTGGGAAGTGTAGTTTATTTTTAATTTTATTATTGTGCTTATACCTTGGCTCCAAGGAGCTCAAGGTGGCCTACATGATTCTTATCCTTGCAACAACTCTGTGAAGTGCATTTAGCTAATTGACAGTGACTAACCAAAGGCTACCAAGCGACTGTCTTTCTGAGTGAGGATTTGAATCCAGGTCTCCCTGGTCCGAGTTCAACACCAGCCACTACATCCTATCGGCTACCTCATTCTTTTCACTCCTTCTCATGCCTCTCCCTTGAACACCACTATAAAGCTGCTGTTCTGTGCTGACTGGATCCCTGAATATATACTCCAACCTTGTGTTACAGGTCCTGCATGATGTTAATAATAATTACGATATAATGGTTTAAGAGTTCATAAAATAGGAATTTTTACCCTGTATTTACTAGCTCTAAAAACAACAGTGATGTTTCATTTTACTCGTGAAATAAAGAAGGCTCGAAAAGTTCTCAACTTTGCCTGGGCTTGATGGTGTTCTTTTTGTTAACATTTTTTAAGACACCCACATGAGGGTTGGGAACAGTTTTATGATGATTCACGTAGCCAATTCCACATGCCACGGCAAATGAACAATAATTTGTGCATACTTGGTGTGTGAAGCTCTTATTGGCAATTAACCTTGTTAATCAAAGCTAACTGGTGGGTCCTTTGGCATAATAATGGCTTTTCTGGAAATCAGATATGGTGAGCCAGTGGCTCATATGTGGGGCGGGAGAATGGCAAAATCCGCACCAGATGTTTATGTTCCATTAATTTCACAAGGGCTGGTCCCAATCCACTCAGCATTGGGTAGAATTAGCTCATCTGGTGAAAAGCTGGGGCTGTGTTCACTGGTCTGCTGTAGGTGATCTAGAGCCAGCGATAGATGTGCTTCATTTTCCCCGCCTAAGTTAACATAGTAAATGGCTCAAGTTGAAACTATTGAGCTGTAAAATATGATTCACCACTGCCGATCCCTTTCTGTCTCATGGCGTAATTATTCTTTCCATTTAAAGACCATTTAAAGGTGAAATTAAGAAAACAAAGATGTAATCCTCGACGAACATCGCCTAATGAGATCTTTACAGCCTTTCTGAAGCTTCTCATTAATTTGCACCAATCACAGATTCCAGTTCTGCAAAATACTTTCCTCCCACGGACTGTAGTGATCCTCGCTTAGAAATATTTTACATTGTCCCTGCGTTTTCTGGCATGTTCCCAGAGCTGCTGCTTTTTGTGTATTCTATAATCAATGGAGGAAAACAGAAGGAATTAAGTGCATTTCCCCAAAACAAAACAAATAAGTCCTGTGTGGGCATTCGGAAGAACTCACAAAATAAACAATTTTTTTAAAGGAAGCTTAGAGCATGACATGCAGTGAAGAATATTCTGTTTTCTTTTTTAAAAAATTATTTCTTAGTATAAGAATTTTTGGGATGAGTTCAGCTAAGTCACAGACTGCAAACAGCTGGGTTAAGTTAGGCTGCAATCCTAACTCTTTCTCCTCAGAAGTAAGTTCCATTTGATTCAGTGGGGCTTACTCCCAGGTAAATGAGGTTAGGATTGCATGGGCAGTCATTAATAGGTGTACTCCATTGTTTTTTAAAGTAATTAACACCATAAGAAGCAATATATAATACACATTCATTGTAGATGAGAGATTTCCAGCCAGTGATGCACTCATAATTGTAGACTGAATTAAATGATCTTAAGATGGTAATGTTATTGCTTCACTTACTTCAAAAGGTCTTACTCTAGCAGTGTACACCAGCCACAATATTTGACTTGCATCTGTAGCTTTGGGAAGCAACCTGATCTGTTTCAGAGCCCACACTGTTTATTTCCAATTTGTGTTGGTCCAGACTCAGCCCCGCTTGTCATTACTGGGACATACTCTTTTTCCAGCTGCTGCTGCCCGAGTTGATTTAAACTATTCTTTGTTTAGCAGCCACCACAGTATTGAGGATTTTACAAAGGACATTTCATTAAAACTTCAAACAGGATGAATGGAGTTGCCGCACTCACCTAATAGGAAGGGCCAGTTTGGCCAACAGAACTTTGCCGTTTTCCATTTGCATGCAGTGACCCTGTTTGATGGGGAATTAATTCAACTGTCTCTTTGAAAACTTGAAAAAATGTCAAAGCATAAAAAAAGTCAGAAATGGCAAGTGCAGGCCATAAAAAGTTTAAATCTGGCATGAGCATTACAGATGATGGCAATAGCAGTTCCTGCTGCTAATGATTCGATCCACTGTTGTGTAAGCAAAACTCTTCTTTTGCAACGGGGGTACTGAAGCCCCTGAAAGGCTTCTTGTGAGGCAAGGTGGGGGCTTAGCAAGGCCTGAAATGTATGGTGGGGGGCTGCAGTGGCACAAGGAACGGTGTTTCTGATCACAGGGAAGGTTCCAAGTGCGCTTTGCATGCACGGGGATGTTGCAATGTTGCACCCCCCTCGCCTGGTTTCAGCTGTCACAGGTTCTCTCTGAACATCTGAAAAGAGAGTGTTAAAGTTGGTTGGAACTGCAACACATTAAATATTTTGTTTATTTAGTGTCAACACCAAACTGTGGCTGGAATGAGTCCTTGATGCTTGCCTGGATCGAGAATGGACAGATTCTCTTAGTTTTGCAAAGCTGGAATGGAGTCTACTATAAAAGGGTAAGAGTCATAGCCATTGCTCTACTCACTTTCATCTTTCTGGTCTCTCTTCTGCATTTGATCCAATTTTAGAGGTACCATTGAAACTGTTCTCTGTAATTCTATTACTGTCTGGTATGGCACAGCCTCTAAGCTGGATAAGAAGAGGCTCCAATGAGCAGTAAGAATTGCAGAGAGGGTACTTGGTGTTAGTTTGCCTCCAACAGAGACACTTTATGCTGCTCGAGCCACGAAGAGAGCAGAGAGAATTGTCGCTGACCCTTCGCATCCTGGTCATTACCTGTTTGATTTACTTCCACCCGGACGTCGTTACAGGACTTTATACACAAAAACGTCTAGGCACAGGAATAGGTTTCTTGTGCCATCAAACTGTTGAATTTGTAGTTGTGTGCAGACGGGAGGTCAGTTGGTGGTATGGGGTTCCTTTGTTGTGCTGTTGTAGTGTGAGGGGAATAGTGTTTTTATGAGGTACGTTTTCTTACATTGCAATGTAGTCGAAGCAAAATTCCAAGTATGATTGATACTTGGCCAATAAAATTATTCCTTCCTTATTCCTTTGTCTCTTGCCATTCCCACAACCCCTAGAAGGCTGTCCATGAAGGAATGTGGCCTTTGGACTGAAAAGGTTCCTCACCCCAGTTTAAGACTTTAAAGTACATAATCAGCACTTTGAATTGAAACTGGAAGCAAACTGGAAGCCAATGGATGTGGTCTAATGCATGATCTAACCTGCTAGACCCATGTAAAACCATGTCAATTAATACATTAAAAAAGAATTGCATTGAGCATGGGAAAATTCTGAATGTAACATACTTTTACTTCAGGTGAACCAAGACTGAACAACAAGCACTGTGCCAAAGATCTCCACTTGTTTTGTGTCCAATTTAATTAACACTTATGGAAGTATGAAGTAAACAGTGAGCAAGACTTACCCTTAAATTCCCCTTGCCTGTTGGCTCCACAGTTCTGCCACATGCTGGAGATCTGTAACTTCATTTGTGAAAGGAAACTAGAGAAATCCCTGCAGCCTAGTTGTGAAACCTGGCTGGCTTCCTGTCTTGATTTCTTCCACAGCCAATGAATTGTTCACACTCGTCTACACTGTCTGGATTGAATTATATATTGCTAAATATGCATAGCTGAAAGCTCTGGTTATTTAGGGCTGCCTTGAGTGAATAATGTTAGTGTCTTTAGAACACTTAACTATCCTAGTCACAAGAAATGTGAAAAGATAGGTGTCAGGATTCAAAACACACCTAGAGGTTATTTCAGGACATAGGGGCCAATGTATTTTGATGTTTGAGGCAAAAAAAAAGTCCAATGCTCCCACTCCCACACCTATGGTAGTAAAAAATCTAATACTATGGTAAATAATTGATATTTTGATGCAATCAATGGTATCCTAAATCTGTTGCTTCAGCCCACTTTTGTGTGCAGTAATGAAATCTATCATCTATCTATCTAAATATCTATCTATCTATCATCTATATCTATCTATCTATCTATCTATCTATCTATCTATCTATCTATCTATCTATCATCTATCTATCATCTATCTATCTATCATCTATCTATCATCTATCTATCATCTATCATCTATCTATCTATATCTATCTATTGGTATCTATCTATTGGTATCTATCTATCTATCTATCTATCTATCTATCTATCTATCTATCTATCTATCTATCTAATCTATCTATATCTGAATCCTGGAATGGCAAACTGTATCTCAGGGCCCAGCTCAATGTGCTAGTAAACACTCCATTTGTTGCTGCTTTTCTTGAAACACGCCTGAATTTCATTGGGACTGTAGTGTCGAGGCTGGATAACCTTTTCCACCTTTTTGCCAAAACCTACCCCACTCCCAACTTTCCTAGCATTAGTCCTGAGAGAGAAGCTTCCATTGGTGCCCCTTCCTGCTTCTGTTACTATTTAAAAAAGGCAGACGGAGAGAGGGCGAACATTACGTGATGCATTGAGGCTATATACACACTATCCCTTTAAGGCACCTTCTCAGGCAGGAGCAGGCCCCTCCAGTGGTGGTGTGGTGGGGCTGCACACCTGCTGCTTCTGTAGGGCATCTGGTCAGAATTTGGCTCTCAGTTTCCTGAAGCACTGAAGCATTGGTTCCTGATGGACCCTGATCCTGTTTTGAAGAAGCACAGTATTTGCTTTAGGTTGCCCAGGTGATATCTATCATTCATGCCACAGGTTGATCATGAAAGCATCTGCAGATGTCTGGGACGAGGAGGACCAAAGGGATACAGTGGGTGAGGGAAGTAATGTGTCTTACTATGGTGGGGAAAAAGTGAGAGTGGGGCAACAGGTGAAGTTGCCCATAGGAGAGCAGCAGAGGATGGGAGGTTAAGGTAGCATAGGAATGAAGGCAGGGGAAAGAAGGAAGGCACCCCACTTGCTTCCAAAGATGTGGGACCTGTCAGATAAGGAAAGTTGGGCCTTTGGGGGCATATTTTGCCACAAACTTTCAGTGGCGATGGTGGTTTCTTTTCTAGCTACTGAAAAAAGTAGCCTGTTCTTAGGTTCACTGCCTGCATTCTAGCAGCACCTCGTCGTCACAGTGCCGTTGGGAGAGGGTTTGGGTTCTAAAGGTGACGGGGCTCTTTTTGGGGTGTGGGAAACAGAAATGCTTCGGCGACTGGGGAAGTCTGGCAGGCATAGGTGCGAACTCCTAGAGGCGAAGGTCCCTTCAGCCCCCCCAAAATATTTGAGGGGGCTGCCCCCACCAAAGTTAATGGGCATTGCCATCATTCAAATGCTCTGCATGTGCCATGTCCTGTGATCGATTATGTGGGGCTTACATGCCCCCCCAAACATATTTTATTCAAGTTGGCATTTCTGGTGGCAGGGGGTTCCACAGGCGCCCCAAAAATGGATCTGGGAATCATTCCATGGATTCTGTGACATGCAACCCCAAAGCGGGGAGGGGGGGAGCGATGGGCAGAAGGGGTGATCTCTCGTGACCTGTGGAGGAACCCCCAGTCCCGGAGGTGAGTCGAAGGGCTGCGGGGCGAAGCCCAGGCTTCTCCTCCTTTCTCTGGCTCTCCCTCTCTCTCCCTCTGCCTTGCAACGCGGGCGACCAGCCCTGCAGCTCGCCTCAACCCCTCTGATCAGCCAAGCCACGCTAATTGGCTGGCCAATGGCGAGGCAGCCCAAGAATTTAGCGCGGCTTCCGGCGCTCTCATTGGCTGGCGGGAGTGTCGGGGAGGCTGAGCGTTCCAGAGCAGGACTGCAGTGCACGCCGCCAGCCTCGCTCGCTGCATTGTGCGCTCGTGGGATGGGGCGGCTGGCCCGAGGCGGGCGGCTGGCCACGCAAGCGGTGAGTAGCCCGGGTTCCCCCCACCTTGACGACTATTTTTAAATAAGGGGGAGAGGAGGGTCCCCGTGTAGAGGATGAGGCACAGCGCTGCGTGCGAGAGGCGCGGAGTCTCAGGCGAGGCTTTTGTTGTGTGTTGCTCGTTGCAAGCGCTGGGGATCTGCAGCAACAGATGAAATGTTTGGGGAATTGATCGGCGCGCTTTGCAAGTGCACGATCACGAGCGCGGTCGTTTCCCCCCTTCCTGGGTCTGGTCTTCCTTCCCCGTCGGCGAGGTTGTCATGGTCAGTCCATCGCCCCCAAGGATCAAGAGCTGGCGAGCTTTTAAAGGGCAGGAAACGAAACAGGCGCTTCGCTGGGGGGAAGTTTCCGAGCTGGAGATATACAAACGGATTCGAGACGGGAATCTCACCCACGAAATACAGATGTATTTCTTTTGCTAAATAAAGTGGACTTAAAAAACAAAACAAACCTCTCCCCCCGACACCCCCAGTGACCGCAGAATATTTTGCAGCCTGGTGGTTGATTGCTACAGATGAAATACTTAAAAGAAATATCTACGTGCATCTTCGCTATTTTGTGGTATTCGAATTAAAGCTACATCCTAGTTTTAAATATTACAGCAGAAACTCTATTAAGATGATCAAACCAGGCCTCTTAGTTGAATATCTAGAACAGCTCCGTTGAGATGCTTGGGTTAAAGTTGATTCAGTTCTACCGGTATTGATTTTTGGTCAGACCGTTTTGCGTGTTAAATGTGAATAAACGGAATGCATTTGGTGGTATACTGAGGATGCAGAACTCCTTTTTAATTAACAGGCTCAAGAGTTTACATTTTTTGAGGCTCCTTTTCTACTAATGTGACATACACACAAAGTTAATAGGCCTGACTCTAGTACTCAAATGTTATGTGAATGCATTTTGCTGTGAATTCCAATAGTTGCTTCTCATAGTTGCAAAGCATTTTGTCTATAGGATGATACTCTTTTCATTGGATGGACATGTGTTTAAAACTGCTAACAATTGATAGGTAAAGCCGGTACTTGTTGAGAAAATCACTTAAAGTAAGATGGAAGTCCAGGTCCAAGTTTAATCTTATGCATGTTTGCCCAGGAGTAAACCCATGGGACTTAACTCCCAGGAAATCATGCAAATTGCAATCACTGGCTGTAATCTTTTGCATACTTACTTGGGAGTAAGTACCATTGAACACAGTGGGACTTACTTTTGAATAAACATTCAAAGCTGTTAGATCATAAGTACATTTACTAGTGGTCTATATTGGTAATACAAGCAGAGTGATTCACACATTTATTTTAATGTGGTAGTCTAGATAATGTTGCACATTCTAGCCTGAATGCCATCTTGCCACTTAAAAATGAAAAATGATTTCAGTCCTGAGATTTGCTTGTTTGTTTGTTTTTATAAAAATAATAATTGTGAACTTCAAAAGGTTTTCCTTTGGAATTGTTCATTTACCATTAAAACTTTCATAACTTTAATGACTCAAGAAAAATTGCAATTACTTTAATTCATCTAAGTCTGTCATTTTGGGCATTTGCTAGTATAACTGTTTTTGAAGTGACTCTTTGATTTCAAAATTGGTCTCTAGACTGACTTCTGAGTTAACATGCATAGCATCAAGTAATTTCACATGTGTGTTGTGAGAGGCAGTGTGGTTTAGTGGTGAGAGTGTCGGACTAAGACCTGGGAGACCAAGGATTCAAATCTCCATTCAGCTATGAAACTAACTGGGTGTGACCAGCCTAACCTACCTCACAGGGTTGATGTGGGGATTGATTGAAGAAGGGCAAAAAAGGTGGGATAGAAAGGCAATAAATAATTAAACCGCTTAATAAGTACAACATCAAATAATTTACACGTGGATGAAAAGAGGCGAAGATGCTTTGAACTGGTCTTCCATAAATGTCTGATGCTTATAAATTACCTGATGTGTTTCAGGAAAAACAAGATAATATTGATGTGTCCTGGTTTGGTAAGGTAACTAGAGGGTTATTTCTTCAATAAATATTCCCACTTCTTACCTTTCTCTTTTCTTTTTAAAAATCTGTCTCATTCTATGGGCTGTCCCATCTCTCGTTTTGCGAGTTTGAATGAGCTATTTCGAGATTTATTATTATAGATAGAAGGTCTACAGCTTGTGATCTCAAGCTGTAACATTCACTGAATGTGATGCACATCCAAGATTTGAAGTCAAACAATGAGATGTGATTTAAAGGATATTAATCTTTCTTAAATTTACTTTAAGTCCAGGTGGTAAGACTTGGCAGGTTTGTGGATTGCTGCCACAGTCGGCAGCAAGATATGTAGCCTTAAAGTCGAAGCAAGTTAAACATGAGGCAACTATCATGTGATCGACTTTGTTTTTTTGTAAGAATCCTGACATCCATCTATCACAGATGGATACAAAAAATGGCTTATAGGAGCAACGCTAGATTAAAAAAGGTGGCCGAGAGATGGAGCTAATTATCTACAGTACACACAGGGACAACTTACACACATAAGATACATTTCTACATATGAATTACTATAGAAAAGGGGTACCAATGGGAACCTTTTTGTTGCTACCGCACTTGGGAGTTGGGCACCCTAGAAATCATCCAAATATCTACAACTACATCACACTCCCTTTGTAAGGATTTTGAATTATTCCACTTGTGGAAATATTGGTTGATTATTTCGATCGACTATTTCTTTTTTCCTTTTAAAATTTATATCCTACCCATCTGGCTGGGTTTCCCCAGCCACTCTGGGTGGCTTACAACATAACACAACAAAACATCAAAGATTGAAAAACAAAATATCCTATATAAGCAACCAACCAACCAACCAATACATCAATAGAAATCAATAATAACAACAACAAAAATAATAATAAACAGTTTATAGTTATACCCACATTAAAATATCCACCAACTGCACCTAAACATTTAACCAACACCAACCCGACAAAAACAAAACAGAGGAACCAAAATTAGAACCGTTTAAAACAATTTAAACATTTCAGCCAGTTGCCCCAAACCAAGAGTTGTTCCAACATTGTCCCTCTGGCCTCCGATGAGCCTCTTTTAGCTGTTCAGGGTGAGTCTGGGCCCCACCCCCTAGGCCAGGTAGAAATGGGCCTTACAGCAGGGAGCAGGTCTTCCTTCCAGCACTCATGGCAGCAGCAATGGTTATTTATCGAAACAAATTTCTCTGCCCTAATTAGTGTAGTTACTTGGATATATGTGCGTGTAGATACAAATATTCAAATGGGAACAATGAAGCAAAAGTGGGTAGCTGTTGATAGAGTATGTATTTGTCTTTTGTCCAACGTGGGGCTTGAACCCATGACCCTGAGATTAAGAGTCTCCTGCTCTGCCGACTGAGCCATCCTTTATTTATTTTATTATCATGCTGATGGAGAACCATTAATCCAATGTTAAGATTCCAGCAACACAGATAGCGCTGTAGAATCAGGTGTGGCGATGTGGCCATGCTTGTTACTATCTATGATTACTGAATATATGATAATGAATACGATGATGAGTCTGATAGAACTGAGTAGTCCCTGAGAATATGCTTCAGCACCTAAAATTATTATTTTGACTGTGTGTTAGGTTTACTGGTTTCATAGCTTACGTCGCAGCTTTATTTTACCAAATAAAATTGACCTCGTATGAATCAAGTCTCTCTGTGTGAATATGGCACTAAGATTATAGCTAGTGGTGGCCTTCCACCAGCAGAAGGCACTTATTCTTGGACAAGGCAGGGCACCCAGTATTTTCTGACCTCCGCAACCACTACATCCTCTATGGACCCATGAAAAGTTGCTCTAGAACACTGGGAGATCTGCCAGGAGAGAATGAGAGAACTGTGATAGTTAGAGGGGGTTGGTGTAAATTGAGTGTCTCACCTCACACAAGCAAAAGTGCTTTACGCTAGCACAAATACAGCAAATACACAAATACAGATTTCTTTCTGTGACACATAATTGAAATAAATGAGCATTATTTCACTGGGTAGGATTGCGGGTAGGATTTATGCAACATGTTCACAAAGCCATCCGTCCTCCAGTTTTGGTACAGTGGTACCTCGGGGTAAGTACTTAATTCGTTCCGGAGGTCCGTACTTAACCTGAAGCGTACTTAACCTGAAGCGTACTTAACCCGAGGTACCACTGTATTTGCAATGTAAATGGCAAATGCTACGGGATTCTTCTGGAGTTGATAAGCTATAGCTTGCACAAATGACATGCAAAGTTGAACTATTAGTTTCTATATGCACTTTTCAGTAATTAAATGGTTAGACTGTCAAGAGGGAAATACTAAACTCATTTAATTGTGCACATATATATATATGTACAACTGTTGTACATGTATATTGTTCAGTGTACTCATTGCATATCTAATATGTGGAGGAAAGAGCATTTCTGTAAAGCTATGGCTTTGTGCAGTTTCTATGGGCTTTTAAGATAAAAGTCCTATAAGGGATTCCCCCCACCCCACTGCTTTGTTGATATATTCTAAGCATGATAAAAATGGTTCCTCCAGCCCCATGTTGAAAACTGGTTCATAACCAATAAATACTTTTTTATGTCTGTGTTAAGTTCGGTTCTTAGGAAATGCTGCTATCATAACTCTCAGTCTAGCAAATGTATGTGGAAATAGGTTGCTGCGGGCACATTTATCAAAAAGTCTGCAGTAATGGTTTCAGATTACTGTATCCAGCATGGGATAATATATGCACAATCCCTTGCATTTCCTAATAGAATCTCACTCAAATGCTACCAGCTTGTGCCTTAGGTACTGGCCTGGTTCATTAAACCATAGGCTCCTGTGTTCTCCTCCCCTGCCAATACAGCTGTGAGGAGTTCAGAAGCTTCTTCTTCCTTTATAGATTAACCACCGTTTACCTTTACTGCTGAACCCTAAACTGTGGTTAATCTTAATTGTGTTTAGTGACAAGCCAGCTTCATAAAATATGGTTTGAAGTTGCCTTGTTTCCACAGAGTCCTTAAAATGTAACACTAAACCATAGCTGGCCATTACAGTGGACACTCGGGTTGCGAATCCATGTGGGAGGTGCGTTCGCAACTTGCAGCGCTGCATCTGTGCATGTGCAAAGCGCGATTTAGTGCTTCTGCGCATGCGTGAGCGCTGAAACCTGGAAGTAACCCGTTCCAGTACTTCCGGGTTCGGCGCAGTGCGCAACCCGAAAGCGCACAACCTGAAGCATCTGTAACCCGAGGTATGACTGTATAGGTATGAGCCGCAACAAGGAAGATTTTGAAAGTGTTTGTTTCCTTTTTAGTTTAACCATACTTTGCAGCATTGTCTGAATCCAGAAAACTATGGTTTATGAAGCTGGTTTGTTTCAATAAACTGTAGTTAAGAGTACCTACAGTTCAAGTTTGGATGCAATGCCAAATAGTGGATAATTTAAAAAGGAATGGAAAACTTACAATTGCCTTGTGGCAGTGGAAAAGAGGGGAGCGGATGAGCCGCAGGCTCATTCATGTAATGGTAAGCCATATTTACAGTGTATTGTTGCTTCCAAAGCAGGCTTGTGGAGTGACAAACCTAGTCTTGGTAGTAACTCTATGCCTGCACTTGACCCTGTAGGAAGTTACTGAAATGGGTGAGCAACCGTTGAATGGATATATGTGCATTTGGCAAAGCCATCAGATGACTGCATTTGTTGCATGTGTAGCAGCATTCCTCATGTGTCAATTTAGAAATTGCTTGGGTGGTTGGGCTGCTGATTCCCTATGGCTTCCTTCCACAGGGAGGCCTTTAAATATCTGGATTTAATGCTCATGGAATGAGCAAATACTGTGGGATGCAACTACATTCAACTTCAATGAATAGTGGTTGCGTTAAACTATTGATTAGATAAGCCTAAATTAATCAGCATAGTTTTGGGGTGGTTTGCATTTTATCCAATGTTTTTTCCCGCAGCAAGAAAAAAACACTATAGCATTTGTGTGTTGATTCTTAAACACTTACATTTCAAAAAAAAATGCATTTTAGTCTTTCTGCTGCAGATCTAAAGGGAGCTTTTAAATAGGTCTAAATCAGTGAGACAGTTTTCTTTATAATAAAATTAAGAGTAAATAGATGTCGACCATAATTGTTCTATTTAGAATGCATTCTTAGCACTATTGTTAAAATCCTTGGCACGGGTGCAGACTAAAGCTTTGATTGTACTTAACAAGTTTACATACATCGTTCCCTTTCATGTGGCAAACACTTCGAATCAGTTGAGTAATCTTGTAGTTGTGTTTCAGAGCTGCAGGAATGTTTACCATTAGTGAAAATTTATTCCATCCTGCTGCATAAATGCTTGGAACTAAAACATTCGGTATGTTACGCTACTTCACCCAAGCGTTCCAATGCTATAAGTAACCTTTGGGATGCCTAAACAGAAATATTGTACTGTCCCTGTATCCTAGCCAAAATATTATTTGATCATTTGGGACAGTGGTAAAGTCCTGTCTTATGAACAATATTCCTTTGAGCTATATGAGATGAGAGTGGGTGTAATGCCTTGCATTTGCTTGGAGGGGAGGACAATAAGGCACAGGCTTATGCAGGGGCATAGCAAGGGGGGAGCGATGGGGGCGGGCCGCCCCGGGTTCCACCCCAGAGGGGGGTGACACTTTTTTTAAAAAAAAAATTTAATTTTTTTTAAAAATTTTTTTAAACTTTATTGGAAAAAAGAGATAATAGACACACACACACACAACCCCCCACACCTCACAAAGTGGCACCATCAGAGGGGGGTGACACTTCTTTATTTTTTATTTTTTATTTTTTATTTTTAAAAATTAAATTTTAACTTTATTGAAAAAAAAGAGATAATAGACACACACACACACACACACACACAAAAACCCACACCTCGCAAAGTGGCACCATCATTTTTTGGGGGTGGGGGTGACTTGCTATGCCACTGGGTGCAGCTCTGCCAGTGCCCTGGCAAAGTGGTGATGGTGGGGTGACAAAAAAAAATCCGCCCCGGGTACCACCTGGGCTGGCTACGCCTCTGGGCTTATGCCAGCAATGGATTGTGCAATTTGTCTACCTTTATCCTTGAAGCTGTTTACAGGCACCAGTAGGCCAGCCTGGACCACCCTGTGGGAGACCTGCACGGGGCTAGAAAATTTGGAGATGAAAGCAATACATACTTTAAAAGCATTAAATTCCTCCTCGATTCCACTGTTATCTGTAAAGTGAGCAAAGGAGATCAGTTACAAGAGAGAGAAACCTGATAATCAAACAAAGGTACTCCTTTTTCTCACTTGTTTGGGAAAAAATGTTTACCTCATAATGTTACCTTTCTTATTAATTCCCTTTTCAAACGTAATCTTCCTATATTGGTGTCATTTTATTTGTTCTCTCTCTCTCTCTCTTTCCTGCATGTAATGTTCCTGTAGAACAACTGTTCCATTGCATATCTTCTGAGAACTTCACTTATCCTAAGTTGCACCTCATTGGTTTTTGGGAGCATTCAGTTACCTAAATGAGCATTATCAAGTACCAGTTAATTGTGTTGCTTGCAACTGAGGCTAATGGCTGCATTGCCTAAATAGTAAACCAGCACAGAATTTTCATCTTGGTGAAAATAAGGTAGATAAGTAGTGGGGAGCAAATATGCTTAAGGATACATTCTTTATACAGTAATTGACTTTGTAAAATCGTTTGAAATTTAGTGTACCTTGCTAAATATTTTTTTCAGTTGTTCTGTATTCTTCAGCCAAGCCTTCAGTATGGGACAATTGCACCTTAGTTCATGGCTTTGTAATGTTTTTCTCTCTGCTCTTGAATAGCACAGAACAAGATAATTGGTTGATAGCACTGATTTCCTCCTCCTGTGTAAAGAACTTCTCCCTCTCATTTTTATACCCAGTGTCGGCTACTTCAAATTAATTCATTCTGTGTCTCCTGCGCTGGGTTGAGCTAAGCTTATGTTGAGATGAACTTAAATTAAAACTATTGAGTTGAGGTGTAAGATGTAACACCATGATCCTGAGCACAGTTGTTTGGAAGGGTCATGAATTACAACAGAATTCAGTTCCAAAATCTTCCAGTCCAGATTGTAAATACTTTAGGTGCCATATTTATTACAGATCTGAGGTTAATTTGAATTAATCTGTACCTATCTTATCTTTTTTGGGGGAAACGATATGGTAGCTTGGCGACAGTATAATCCTTTGTCTCTGTTTCCAAGATAGAGAATCAGGTTCTTGAAGGCTTTGAAAAGCTATACAAGTCATCAAGCAGTGGTTGCTGGAGCCATTAATGACATATGTCTGAAATGGGGTTGAGATTAAGAGAGTTTAGCAGCAAAATGTCAGTCCAGGCAATAAGATCATAGATGGAATTCTAAGGTTTGATAACCAGTGACCTCATGCCTTCTCATGACTCAAAGGACAATATTTATTTACATTCTCTATATTTGAACCACACTTGTCTTCTAGTTATATGCAATGTTCTCCTGGACATGTTTCCTTTAAGTCAGGGATGCAGAACTAGGGTTGTTGGACTACAACTTCCATCAGCCCCAGCCAGCATGGTCCATGGTCAGGGATGATGGGAGTTGTAGTCCAGCAACATCTGGAGGGCCATGGGTTTCTGAGCCCTTATTTAAGCAAATTTTTTTGAGGGGGAAATTTCAGTTCGAGGATTTGCAAGATACCATTATCTTGTCACTAGATCTTTGCTTCAGGACTGCATATTTGAGGTTGAAAATATTTTGGAGTAGAAATGATATGTAGTTGGAAAGAAAATTTAAGGAACCAGGGGCGGGGGTGGAGGGAAGTCACGGGGTTCGGAGAATCCCATTTTATGGATTTGATACTGTTTTTGTGTACATTTTGCTATGTTTTGTTGTTGTTGTATTTGTTGTTTTTTCTGTTTTTGTTATTTTTGTTGAAAATTTAAAATTTTTTTTAAAGGACTGCATATTGTTGCACTGCCATAAGAGTAATAAGACACAGAGGGTAGTGTTGAATACGTACGTCTTGCAGGTGTCATTGGATACAGCCACATTTGCTCATCCTAGATAATTTTGTCCTGGCATTGACATCAAGGGCAGCACTTGGAATGAAAGGCTCCTCTTGGAGCAGGAAGCTCATTATGCTTTAGGCTTACACTCCTGAAACTGGCACATAATTTATATGACATCACATAGCTGGCAAGATAGTAGCTCTGCTCCCCAGGCTGTATGGAAACACAGCCTGTGTACAAATAATTCATGTAAAGGCTCCCTCCCCCCCCCCCCCAGCCGAAGAGGGAATATTAACTTTTATCAACCGGTAGTAGGGTGTCATCTTGGAAAACAGAGTCATGTGTTTTCCTGTAGCCCCTTTCCATTTGTGAGGCAAGTTTTTTTTCCTTCCTAGAGAATCAAATCTCTGTTTCTTTCATTATTATTTTTTAAATAGTGGAACTGCTCCAGAACTAAATGGAATGTGGTTTTGAGAACTATACCATTGGTAGCCCTTTTTTGGATGAGGAACATGAGCAGGTGGGAAAAGGACTCAGTGTCCCAAGTGACCCTTCCATAAATCAGCAGGAGCTTTGTCGTAGATATCAATTTGTGGTAAATCTCAATGGGCCATGTGAATTAGACCTCAGTATATGAGCTACAGTGATTTCCTTGCGGCCATAAAATTTGTCCTTTTTTTCATCTGGAGGGCAAAAAGGGATAGACAGCAAATAAAGCTCTTGTCCTTTATCTTGGAGCAAAGACAAGCTAAAGACAACTTGGGTTTGGCTTTTCTGGTTTCGGTTTTTAAATGCTTGTTCGAATCTCAGTGTTCCTTGTTTTGTATTCTCCCCCCCCCCATTACCCTTCCATGGCTACAACTGTTTTGTTAACTAGGTTCAAATCCTTGCTTGCCTATGAGGCTCACTTGTTGAGGCTAATCGCTATCAACGTTTAGTCCAGGCAAAACAGAACTCCTGTTAGTGGATAGGCCATTTGACTCTGGTTTGAGTTTACGGTTTGTCCTGGAAGGGGGTTGCATCCCCCCTGAACAGGGGCAAGCCACCCATGAGGCAAGGTGAGGGTGTTAGCCTCGGGTGGCGGATCCGACCCTCTCCCTGCCCCTGCTATTGTCCTGCTGCCAGCCCTGCTGGGGCTTTGCCCTCAATGCTGCTACAGTACTGTTGCCTTCACGGCCCTCACCTCTGTCACTGCGTCATGGTGGTTGCATGGGCACAGCCTCAGGCAAGTGTGCAGTTGTGAAGAAGAGTTTGGAAGAAGAGCTTGGATTTGATATCCCGCTTTATCACTACCCGAAGGAGTCTCAAAGTGGCTAACATTCTCCTTTCCCTTCCTCCGCCACAACAAACACTCTGTGAGGTGAGTGGGGCTGAGAGACTTCAGTGGGGCTGAGAGACTTCAAAGAAGTGTGACTAGCCCAAGGTCACCCAGCAGCTGCATGTGGAGGAGCGGAGACGCGAACCCGGTTCCCCAGATTACGAGTCTACCGCTCTTAACCACTACACCACACTGGCTCTCTGGGACCAGTGTGGGACCAGTGGCAGTATGAATGGGGCAGTGGGAGCAGGGAGGAAGCCCAGATCTTGGGGGGGGGGGAGTTGACATGGGGGAAGGGGAATAATCGTGGTGTTTTTGCCCATAGCAGTAAAATGTCCTGATCCAGCCCTGCCCCTGAGTTTGTACTTTGGGGATACCCCTTGGCATGGTACGCTTGTTAGATGCATCAGCGGTGATGGGTTCCTTTTCCCCTTCCTTGCTACCATTCTGTATGTCCTTGAAACCTCCAGAATTGATTTTCGTAACAAGCTTTGGGTGGGTCTGCCCTTAAATTGTTCAGAAACTTCAGCTGATGCAAAGTGCCGCAGGTAGGATGCTGATGGGTGATAGCCAGTTTTGTGAGATCTACCCCAGCTGCTGGTCTATTTCTGTGGTCAACTCAGGGTGCTGATCTTAACCCTTTAAAGCCCTCAACACTTTGGGACCTGTATGCCTTAAGGACCACTG
The DNA here is from genome assembly GCA_034641385.1 of Darevskia mixta. NCBI lineage: Eukaryota > Metazoa > Chordata > Lepidosauria > Squamata > Lacertidae > Darevskia > Darevskia mixta. The sequence goes on from JAWWNH010000001.1 coordinate 19,877,243, forward strand.
TCTTCCATATGAGCCTCCAAATAAGCCTGGGACTTATTAATGAGTAAGCCCCATTGGACATGAGTATCATGCCTGATATATTGTGTGTTTTTAAATTCTTTTGGAAGCCACACAAAGTGGCTGGGGCACCCCAGTCAGATGGGCAGGGTACAAGTAAAAAAATAGTAGTATTCTTACTACTACTACTACTACTACTAATATTAGTAAACAGGCATAGAATTGCAGTGTTAAGCTTGCATTTCTATGCTGCTTGACTTTTTTTGTAGCGTTTGTCTTGCTATCTCACTCTTTGCTTGCTGTGTTGCTCTTTATTTTATTTTTCATTTTTTTAAAGAAACATTTCAGAGCACCAGTAGAGAGCAGTTCTGTACAACAGGCCAGACCTCTGCAGATGTGTATTTCCCCAGCTCTCTTTTGCTGTAGCAGCACATGACCAGCCTTTGGTGCAACTGCACAGAAACCTGCCCTCTAATTAATCCCCGATACCTTTAACACTGTGGTCTAATTTGGTAAGAAGTTCAAAGGGATACAGTTTCACCTCTTGGCTCCTGGGCTGTAACTATATAGCCTTATAGACAACATTGTTGAAACATGTATCTTGTGTCCATGTGTAAACTGAAGAGAGCTGCAGACCATGACCTAACTGTGAGGAACCTCCTTTGTGACAAGGGAACATGCCAACATTAAGACACTTCAGCACTACTTAAGTTTAGTTCTGATCTTCACATGATGGTGTTGTTGTTGTTGTTGTTGTTGTTGTTGTTGTTGATGATGATGCTAATAATAATAAAATTGGAATTTAATGTAGCATTATGTACACAGGAAATGAGGTCTGCTCATGTATTTGAACTCCCCCCTCTTTCCTTCCTCCTGTTTCTCCTAAACCTGCCCTGTGGTTCCCCTAACCTCCAGAATGGTTTTAGGGGTTATGGAGGGCATGTGGGTGGGTGGGGGGAGGAAATTCCCAAATGTGAGCAGAACTCATTCCATGCACGCAGCAACTTAGTTGAATCCCACCCAGTGTGCCTTCTAGAATTCATACGCTTACACTAGAATAAAGCTTTGTTCTTTAGACAGCTATTCCCTAGAAAGAGTTACTGGTATGTTTTGCTTGAAACTGTGTTGGGACTTCTCTATAAACGCTGTTTTATGCAGCTGTGGGTTTTTCATCTTTGCATCTCTTTCTACTGCTGTTCCTCCGTACTGGTGGTTTCTTAAATGTCAGATCTGCATTACGTATGGGTAGCGTGAGTGCATCTTCCTTGCTTTTAATGTGATGCTTGCATTATGCATGATACTACTGAAGAATAACATGGAGGACAGTGAGATAAATGAACAGAGCTCTTGCTCCATCTCCTGTGTTGCATTTTAACCCTATTGGAGGTGTTGTTTTGAATCTGCCCACTGTTGGGTCAGAATGTTTGCACCTTGTATACGCAATGATGTTAAATAAAGGAGTACAGTGCATGGATGGTAAAGCATACTTCTGAGAGGGTTTATTTAGGCAAAAAGCCCACTGAGTTCAATGAGGCTTCTTAAGTGTGCATTGGATAGTAATTTAAATTGCTGACAATGGGAAAGAACCTTCATCACTTGATGGGGCTCATTGGGGTCCCATTAAAGCCTGTCCACAGTGCTGAAAATCACCTTTTGGAAATGAAATAATATTTTAATAAAATGTTTTGGCTTGATGCTCTGGGCAAAATGGGAATTGGGGTGGTGGTGTTTGGCAATTTGTTGGTGTTGGGGAAACAAGCATATATATGCTTCACCATCCTTTTGCAACTGGTTCATAGTGTATCTATTTACAGGTAGGTAGCCGTGTTGGTCTGCCGTAAAGGTAAAGGGACCCCTGACCATTAGGTCCAGTCGTGTCCGACTCTGGGGTTGCGGCGCTCATCTCGCTCTATAGGCCGGGTCATGTGGCCAGCATGACTAAGCCGCTTCTGGCGAACCAGAGCAGCGCACGGAAACGCCGTTTACCTTTCCGCCGGAGCGGTTCCTATTTATCTACTTGCACTTTGACGTGCTTTCGAACTGCTAGGTTGGCAGGAGCAGGGACCGAGCAACGGGAGCTCACCCCGTCGCAGGGATTCGAACCGCCGACCTTCTGATCAGCAAGCCCTAGGATCTGCAGTTTAACCCACAGTGCCACCTGGGTCTGCCATAGTCTAAACAAACAAACAAAAAAAAATCCCTTCCAGTAGCACCTTAGAGACCAACTAAGTTTGTTATTGGTATGAGCTTTCGTGTGCATGCACACTTCTTCAGATACCAATAGTGTATCTATGTACATCACAGCCTTAACTCCCTCCCTCTGCCCAGAAACCATAGTGGGGGGGGGGGAGTTGGGATGCAGTAGGCATCCCTAGCAGAAAGAATTCTCAACACATTTGCCAACTTTCCAATTCTTGGGATTTGTTGTGGGCAGTCCATGACACTTAAAGTTCTAAGCAGGCTTTCTTGGTACTTCTTCTGCCGTGAAACAATTCTAGTGGCAATGTAGATTTTCTTTATGGAGATGGAGCATTGTTGCCTCCAGGAGAAACACGTATATTTGTTGAGCTTTTATAACTTGGACAAAAAACAAAAAACAAAACTCATGATGTTTCACACTGGTTAATTATTGCTTGGCACCCTTCATCTTCAAATATCTTCATGAATAATCACAGAAGGTGGTATTTATTATTGCCATGTAGCACATCAGACTATGAAGACATTGATTTATTTCTTTAATTTCTCTCTCCAGACTACGAATGATAATCGAGATTAGATTTGAGAGTTTGATGTCTTGTCTGATCTCCCCCACCCTGTAAAAGTATTGGCTACATAGTCTTGCTCTGTACTAGACTCCTAATGGGGTTATTTCTGGCTGGGTGAGGATAAATTTATTGTGATGGATGGAACTATAAATTATCCGTTTGCCCTCATTTACAAATTAATGGCTTGGGTCCCAGAATAAAAGTGGAAAGTCAAATTAAGTGGAGTCGGTCATCACCATGGCTGAGACCTGTTCAGCTTCTTTGCTTCTCTCCAGTTCCTCTTTCATTACCTTCTTCAAGAGTCCAACATGCCTCTGCAAGTATTGCAAAGTAAGCAGACAGGACAGTTAGTTACCTAAGAGGGAAGGTTGATGGTGGCAGAATCGTTCTCAGTTCTAAGGTTCTCTTAGTGAAGGAGTGATCTGGATAGCGGTGGCCTGATAATAATCAAACAAAAAGCCAGCCACACTTTGCCTTTTAAATAGTTGCTTACCTAGCTTGCCCGATTGGCTGTAGGTACTAACTGTTGATGGGAAATGTAAGGAAGCAGAACATGCATGGCTCCTTCTGTGTACAAAATTCTGTAGTGTTGTGATCCCACTATATTAACTGAAGTGGCTAATCTAACCGACTGAAAGGTCATTCTGTCTTTTGGACTGTATAAATCGGTACAGCCCCAATCTTCTTATGATTTTTAAAGAGTATCATCCCACCTCACTCCCAGAGAGCTATTAAATATTTCCTACACTGTCTGAAAGTAATACTCCCTCCTAGAGAAGTTAGACTGGCTCCTTCTTTGCTTGTGTGGTGTTGTGGTTAAGAGTGGTGGACTTGTAATCTGGTGAACTGGGTTCACGTCTCCGCTCCTCCACATGTAGCTGCTGGGTGACTTCTCTGAAGTCTCTCAGCCCCACTCACCTCAGAGTGTTTGTTGTGGGGGAGGAAGGGAAAGGAGAATGTTAGCCGCTTTGAGACTCCTTCAGGTAGTGATAAAGCGGGATATCAAATCCAAACTCCTCCTCCTCCTTTTTTTCTTCTTCTTCTTCTTCTTCTTCTTCTTCTTCTTCTTCTTCTTCTTCTTCTCTTTCTGCTGGCAGGTAAAGGCCTTTCTATTCCAACAGGACTTAGGGGACTGATTGTTTTTGAGGACAGGGCAGGTGCTGTGATTTTTTTAAAAAAATTATTGTCTGTGTTTTAATGGATTTTTAAACATTAAAATAACACTAATTGAATTAAAATAATTATTGCCTTTCCTCATGTTATTAGCTGGTTCTGTTTTATCTGTGTAAACTGCCTTGAGTCCCAACCTGGAAAATGGCAGGGTATAAATAAATATAACAATACAGTTGAAAGTATTTCTTTTGGGCTTTATTCTGCAGAATGTGGTATGAGTAAGTGCAGTGACGCTCTGGATGATAGGTCTTCAGTTGGGCACCCTGCTGCGCACTCTAAACAGCAGGGCTCCCACCAAAACAAACAAGCTTTTCATCATAGTAAAATGTCAGTGTTTTGACAGCTTTGTCTGGACATCACATTACACTATCCTGAAAATGGAAGCATTTGAGCCAATGAGAGTGCAGGGATGGTGTTCAGTTATTGACCCGGCACTTCATAGTTTACATTTTCAGTTAGGTGGATCCCCTGAACTCTTTCTGACTCAAGACGTCAGATGTGCATGAAGCTTCTCTTGTCATCGCTCAGTGCACATCACACATTATGCAAATCCTTTAGCACTTATCCTTCTGCATCTTACAGAATCTCTGAGTCTTTTGAAAGTAGTACTTAATGCAGGTGGATCTCTGTTCAGCTTTGTGGAAGTCAAAAACAAGTCACAAATAGTTGTCATGGGACTGGGCCCTTCCTTAACACATCTTTAGTTGCTGGAAGATTGACACATTTTGTAGAACTGAAGGTGTGAGGAAAGGATAAGATTGTGAGTTTGTATCTCTCTCTCTATCTCTCTCTGTCTGTCTCTCTCACGCACACACGGGAACACACACACACATTTAGGTTTTCTTTCCCCAAAACAAAAAGTATGTATATCCCACTTTTTAATAAGTCTTCAACGTTACCAACAACAAATAGTGATCATAAAAAAGAAATACGAAAGCGGTGAAGAATAACAGTGCCCCAGACCAGAAATTAGCTGGACTGGTCTCTGCTCTCCAACTCAGATTAGTGAATTTCCCAAAGTCACATTAAAAGAAGAATTGGGTTTTGCCATGCTCTAGAAAGCAGATGGTGATTAAGGTCGCAATTCTAAGCCTTGTTAAATATGATAGAACTTCTGACCAGACAAGGAGTAACCCATTGATTATTTTGCCCTCTTTGGAATTGGTGTCGTGTAACATCTCAGCTCTGTCCTTAGGCCAGGGGTCGGCAACCTTTAAGATAAAAAGAGCCACTTGGACCCGTTTCCGAAGGGGAAAAAAAAACCTGGGAGCCGCTTTTCGCGCCCTAGGCGAGGGGGCGGGGCCATGTGACGTCATTGCGCATGACGTACGGTGCCCCGCCCCTGCCACCCCGCGCCGCTGCGATTTAGGCAAGCGTCCATCAGGAGCCTCCTGCGAGATGGCAGCACGTCTGCCAGCGCTGGCCCAGCTCAAATACAGCTGCACGGGCTTTGTCTGGGGCTCGCTGCCTCCTCTCCACACACACACACACACACACCAGCTTTTGTGTGCGCGCTGCACGGGCTTTGTCTGGGGCTCGCTGCCTCCTCTCCACACACACACACACACACACACACACCAGCTTTTGTGTGCGCGCTGCACGGGCTTTGTCTGGGGCTCGCTGCCTCCTCTCCACACACACACACCAGCTTTTGTGTGCGCGTGCGTTTCACTCTCCCTCCCTCCGGCCCTAGACAGGCAGTGAGTGAGCGCAGCATGATAATGAGCTCTGTCAATTGCCCAGCCAGGAAGCGGGAGGAGGAGGAGGAGGAGGCGCTGCTCTCGCTCTCGGGCTCCGCGCTCGGCTCTGGTTTGCCGTCGACGCGCCCGTTGCAGCTCGCCAACTTCTCTTTCTCTCTGCAGCTCGCTCTCCCGCTGCCCCCCGACTACACACACCGACGCGACGGGAGGGAAAGGGGAGCGGGAGAAGACACGCCACCCCGGAGCCGCGGCAAAGGTTTAAAAGAGCCACATGCGGCTCCGGAGCCGCGGGTTGCAGACCCCTGCCTTAGGCATTGCTACAAGAGGGGCATGCAAGTGTGAATGGGCAGCTCTTTATGCAATAAAGTACAGTATATTTCTCTATTCTCCAGGCTGCTGCTTTACCCAGACAAGCTTGTTCCAAATGCAAGCTTTGGTTCAGTACAAGTGGCAACCCACTCTTGGCAGCCGTTCCTGAATTCTTCTGCCTATAGTGGGAATGTGCAGAGTTCAGTTGCAACCTGCCTTCAAGCCAAGTGCGGCTGAAGGGCAGGTTTGCTAGCTCCTGACATCTTCTGGTGTCCCAGGGTAGGTGAGGGGAAATGATGGACCTCCCTATTAACAGTTTGCGATAGGTGCCAGAAATGCCACCTGTCCACATGAAATAGGTGGGGTTATCTACACTGTGTTTATCCTTTTTTACTACCTCAGTTAAGATGAAGCACAGGAGATGTGTACTCTTGCAGTGGGGAGAGTGAGCACACATTCTTCTGAGGCAGTAAGAGAAGCACATGGGAGCTCTGAAAATACATAAGGGAGATTGGCTCTGAAGGTACGTTTCCTGAGTTTAATTCCTCTTCTCATCACCATCTCCTTTGGTAAGAGGCAGCCTCCCTCTTAAAGGATTGTACGAGACTGGTGGTTCATCACAGGTGCTCTCAGGATGCAGGGATGGCCTCACAGGGATGGTGCCCTGTGTTGGCAGAATGAGGTTTGAGCACCCACCCACCCCTGTCTGTTTCACCCCTTTCTACTGCTGTCAACAAATGAGTAAGATCTTACTAATACAATTTCTGAGTAGGATAAGGGAGTTGTGCACGTACTGTCAGGATAATTGTCATCCGAGGCAGGCTTGAGAGGTGGAGGCAGACCACCTGTTTATCTCCTCTCTGCTCATTTGGCATGTATATAGGAAACAATAAGAACTCTCAGAATAGAGTGGGATGGTGGGTTTTTGTGTGTGTGTGTGTGTGAACAGCTCCTTCTGTTGTCCTGTATGGTATCCAACATTTCTCTAGAAATGTTTCCCCAAAGTGTAGTAAGCAGAACAGAATTCTAATTAAGGACATTGCATACTTGCACAGTCAGTTAATTGTTCAGAGAATATGAGGGTTGGGGATTTTTTTTGAAAAAGAGTTTTAATTTAAATAGCTTTTGCTGCTGGCAAATCTGTTGGCTTATGTGTGTGTGTGTGTGTGTGTGTGTTTAATGGTAAAATAATAATGTCTCCAATTTAACAATAATGTCCTGGGGACCTAAAATAGAAATGTTTGTTTACAGTATATTTATGCAGTTTGTTTATGAGAAGGTCACACTGCTCTGTAACTTGTTCTGATTGTTTCCAGATTTCTGTGTTGTAATAAATTGTATACTATGTTGAACTAATCCCCCCCACCCTGCATACAGAGTCGTATCCAGTTCAACCAATTAAGAATGAACAAATTTAGGATGCTTTGGAAAGGTTCATTTCTTTTAGCGTATTTGAAACCAAGGCCATTCAATGTGCAAGACTGTGATAAACAGACCAATAGTAGAGGAACTGGTGGCGCTTCAGATGTTGTTGGACTACAACTCCCAGCATCCCCAGCAACATGGCCAATAGGAATGCTGGGAGTTTTGGTCCTACAGCGTATGGAGCCCCACAGATTCCCCATCCTTGAAATATACCAAGAAAGCTTGCTGGCAAAGGAGTTCGCAGGTTTGCTGGTAGAGTCATATAATCTGTGGCTGTGAGGTGTTCCCACTAGGCTTTTTATTAGAATTTCATCACTTTCCTCAGAGCTATTGTAATGACTGGTTACAGTGCAAGAAGATTTATGGGCATAAACCTAAGGCATAAAGTTCAACAGCCAAAAATTGCAATAAGGAATGTAGAGTGTAAACTCTTTTTTTCCCTTATCAGCAAGTGAAATTGAGACAGATGATTTCCATAGTAGTAAGCATCCTACAAGGGACGCGGGTGGTGCTGTGGGTTAAACCACAGAGCCTAGGGCTTGCCGATAAGAAGGTCGGCAGTTCGAATCCCCGCCACGGGGTGAGCTCCCGTTGCTCGGTCCCAGCTCCTGCCAACCTAGCAGTTTGAAAGCACATCAAAGTGCAAGTAGATAAATAGGTACCACTCCGGCAGGAAGGTAAACGGCATTTCTGTGCACTGCTCTGGTTTGCTAGAAGCGGCTTTGTCATGCTGGCCACATGACCTGGAAGCTGTACGCCGGCTCCCTCGGCCAATAAAGCGAGATGAGCGCCGCAACCCCAGAGTCGGTCACGACTGGACCTAATGGTCAGGGGTCCCTTTACCTTTACCTTTTAAGCATCCTACAAAACCTGTCTGTTACTTGGCTACTCTGAAAGTGCTAATCTTAAATTTCTTGATGGTCTGAACTCTCCCCTGCCACCTCTGCCCAAGAGAGCTATATTTGGTCCTAGCAGATTATTTCTTGCACAGCTTACCTTCTGCGTTTGCTGTTTTTATTTAAGTAATATTGGTCAAGAAATCAGTCAAACTTTGAAATTTTATAGGAAGCACTTTTGATTAAATGTTACTGGGAGGGAAATGCCCCCAAAGCTAGGAGATGATAGGACCAGAAATATGGCTGATCTGACAGAAGTGTGCACTATTCATGCTTGTGTATTCAGAATAATGGAACTGGCATCGGATAAAGACATGGGAAGGAATTTGAGTCTAGGATGGTGCTCATCTGACATGGCTAATGTAGTTTTAGCCTTCAGTGAATAGAACCATAATTTCCAGGTCGTGGGAAGGAACCCTTCCACTTGGTTTTGCTCTAGTCAGACTTCAACTGTAGTTCTCTGTCCGGTTCTGGGAGACACACTTGAAGAAGGATACAGGCATAATGGAGTGGGTTTAGGGAAGGGCAGAGAAGGTCAGCAGTATGGAAAACAAGACTTCTGAAGGAACTGGGTATATATAGCCTGGAGAAGAGAAAACTGAGGAAAGGCGCTTTAAGAGCACTCTTCAAATAAAGGGCTGCCAATACAGAAAAGGCCAAAGCCTTGTTCTTTACTGCTTCAGCGGACAGGATTAGATCTTGCTGGCTTTAGCTGAAAGAGGTCAGGCTTTGGTTGACCACCAAGAAACCTACTTGATGGTAAGCACAGTTTGGAACCGATTCCTAGTGGGTTTGCAGACTGTCCCTTGCTGTAGGTGTTCGAGTGATAGCGTGCTCTGATAGTTGGGCAAGATCGTTCCCTCCAGCCTGTGTTTCCCAGTTTAGCCTGAATTTGTTGATTTGGCCCCTGTTAGAATTCTGACTTGCAGTTGCACTCGTTGACTTGCCTAATGGAAATTACCAATATGGACGCCAGCAGGGATTGGCAAGAGAGAAGTAGGTGGCAGCATATGACATGCTTGAGCTGTGTTCTTTCTGTCTGCAAAGCTGCCCTTAATTGGAAAGCTTAAGCTTGTTTATGTAGGAAGTCTATTCTTCTGTATGTGGATGGGGAGATGGGCTGCTTGAGTACCCTGGGATTCTCCCCTGTTCTCCCTACTGGTCCGTCCAGCTCAGCATTCAGTGTGTGGGGTCGGCTGATGTTTGTGTAGGGGCCAATTCCATGCTGCATTCCACGGTCTGTTTCTGCCTGCGTTGAGGTACTTCCTAGTTTTCTCAAAATAATTTGCATGTTGCTAGAAGCAGTTGAGTGTGTGGCCCATGCCGAAGATTTGCAGTGCTTTGCGAGCCTTTGGTATTATATTGCATGCTCTTTCAAGTTAAATTCATCAAAAGAAGAAGTTTTATAGTAGTCAATTCTGAAAGCTACTAGTCAACTCTGAAATTTGCTAATCTTGTCTGCCGCCAGAAGCCAAACAACCAGCGATGCTGATTTTCCGATTTCCTTCCTTTTTTTCTAGCGCACAGTCATAAATGGGTGAATTTATCCAATGAAATGCCAATAAACCCAAAGCAGTTTTGGGGTGGAGGGAAAGTATATGAAAATAGCCCTAAATCAGCAAAAAGTTTATACTTTAGTATTAGTATTAAATTTAGGGATGTAACTGTGACTACATTTCTTTGAATCAGACACTTGTTCTGGGACAGTAAGGGCCAATAGTGAATGGAGATGAAATGTGATGAGGGTGGATTTGATGCTACTGCAAATTCTTTGAGTAGACAAGATCCTGATCAAAATTCTTCTAATCAAAAGCGGATGAGAAGCAGAGTGGAGCTGGTCTGCTCTGGCAGCAGTAGCCTCAGGGCTTGTGGCATCCAGGATTCCAGGGGGGAAATGTGTGGCGCTTGTGTTCCTTTTCTCCTCGTTACAAAGCAACGTGCTTTGTAATTTTATATCCTGCCTATCTTCCAACATGGAACTCAAGGTGATATTCATGGTGTTTCGAGGTGGACTCCCACCCAGACACTGGCCCAATCCAGACCTGCTTAGTTTCAGCCCCTCTGCTGCCTCATCTGCCTCCAGGCCGTACCTTGTTTGCTAATAATTATTTGCAAGGGAGCCCTTTTTCAGTGTATCTTGTGTGATTTTGGGTTTTTTAAATGTGTGTTTGTTTTAATTGTGTATCTGAGCTGTATAGAATTCAGGGAAAGGTGGGGTTTTTATTATTATTATTTAGGTAAGAATATTCTTTTATGGGAAAGGCCCAGTAATGGAGAACTGGTGAAGCCATGCTTTCTAGCTCTTGCCCTCCCCACCAACAATGTTAAGCATATTTTCATACATGGAGTTGGGGATTAGATTGGAAAACGGAAAGCGGTTCTATACTCACCCCATACCTGACAATAAGAGAGAAGCATTTCAGTGTATAAGCCGCCAGAGAAAAGGTATGACATATATAGTGCCTAAGTAATTTTTGGAACTTTGTGTAGTGAACAATTTGTGACTGTACTTCAGTGGGTGATTTTGGAAGTCATGCACTCTGCCTCAGATTTTTCAGGTCTTTGCAAGTGAAGAGAAGCAGTTGAAGAGAGTGTCTGTTGTTGTTTTGTTTCCCGCCAAACCTAAGATTGAAAAATTATGGTTAAAAAAATACATACAGAAGTTTGAGAAACATGCCAACATGCTGATTTGCCATTTAAAAGCTGTTCTGGAAACCTGTGAACCAAATACTTTAGCAATATGATTGTTCCTCTGTCTTTGAACATGGACCTTGTGAAGGGGTAAGTGTTTAAATTTGTACCCTGCACTTTTATTTATTAACAAAGCACCCTAAAAATGGTTTACACCACATAAAGCAAGATAAAGCAACATTAAAACAACATTAGCAAGCAGAGCAATCAATAAAAGCTGCAGATCACTCAGCATTTGAATGTCAGAATGCCTAAAAGTATACAAAGGAGTGGCCTGCTGAATCACCACTTGGAGGGGATTTCCACACAGAAGGTATTCTAACATTTGGGATGGAGGGATTTAAAATGCTGGGTTTCATGTGACTATATTTCTGCCTTCCCCTTGATGGTATTTTCCTTTCTCGGTGTTTTCACATGCCTTTAGGCTGTTCCAGCAAAGCCCTTTTTCATTGTACTCTGTGCTGAGATTATTGACGGCCATTGTGGAGCAGTGGTGGTTGAGGTTTCTACGCAATATGGGAGGCAGTGGGTTGGGGAGATTAGAAAATGGCACCCAGTTATCCTGCTGCTGCATGGCTGTGCTAGCAGCCTCTCTTTCCACCACTCTAACCCAGCATTCAGAACTCCCATTGTTCCAGGCGTGTTTTGCGACAGGGAATTTCATAAACGCGAACAGTTTCTGAGCTCTGGGTGCAGTACTGCGCCTAAGATTTCAGATTAAAATTGCCGCTGTTACTCGGAAGTAAATCCCAACCGAGTTCAATGGGGCTTCCTCCCAAGTAAAATGTGCATGGATTGGGGACCTGAAAACTTTTCTTTTAACCCCAACATGTTTTGTTTTTAGGTTTTAGTTGCCTTCTTTAATGTACTTTTAATGTATGATGTCCTTTTAATTTGAATATACTAGCCAGTTAGTTATGATGGTTTAAGTAGTGCATGTTAAAGTGTTGTCTACCTCAGATTCTGCTTACGGTAAAATCAAAACAAATTTTGGAGGGGGATCATTGAAGGACCCTTAAGTCTTAGGTTTGCGAACTGGACGCTCAAGGTGGGTGTCTCTGCCATCAGTTGTATAGGCCTTTAATATGTGTTAATTGTGGTGCCAACAAGATATATTTATATGAAGGAAATGGGGTGTAGGGGGAATCCAAGGCTTGTCTGCAGAGTGGAAGGAAAGGAGGACCTTTTTCTGCCTCACCACTTCCAGACACTCTCTAAAGAATGGAGAAAAGACCCTCTTAAGAATATGAGGGGGGAGGGGAAGCATGACTTTGTTTTTTGCAGTCTTCAGATGAGAACTAGACCATGTGATAAATGAACATAAGATTTTAGCTGCAGTTCATTTTCAGCTTTGTATTCTTGTTATTTAAAAAGTGCGGCTAGACATTCTGTTGCTGCGCCCATAGCCTAGGTTTAAGGTGCCATTTAGCTCCTAGCTTTCATAACTCAGTTTCTAACACTGCTCTAACCAATGATGCTATTGGCATGCAGCAAAGCCAGTTACTGTCCTGGTTCAGTGTGCCAGCAAGTACCTGTGCCGGGTAAACTCGCCCACATACCTCTCAGTATTTTTGGTAAATGCTCTGTGGGGGAAATAGAGGTTAGCAGTGGGCATCACTGCACAGGCTGTGCTATATAAATGTGTGAAGGAAGCATGGTTCTTGGTGCAGCAATGAGCAGGTATAAAGGTAAAGGGACCCCTGACCATTAGGTCTAGTCGTGATCGACTCTGGGGTTGCGGTGCTCATCTCGCTTTATCGGCCGAGGGAGCCGGCGTACAGCTTCCAGGTCATGTGGCCAGCATGACTAAGCTGCTTCTGGCGAACTAGAGCAGTGCACAAAAACACCGTTTACCTTTCCTCTGCAGCGGTACCTATTTATCTACTTGCACTTTGACGTGCTTTCGAACTGCTAGGTTGGCAGGAGCAGGGACCGAACAACGGGAGCTCACCCTGTCGCGGGGATTCGAACCGCCGACCTTCTGATCGGCAAGCCCTAGGCTCTGTGGTTTAACCCACAGCGCCACCCGTGTCCCATTTAGCTCCTAGCTTTCATATCTCAGTTTCTAACACTGCTCTAACCAATGATGCAGGTATAAGATGCAGAATTATCACAGAGGAATGATGCAAAACTTTTTTTAATGAAAAAAAATGGTTACCTCATTGACTGTTGTTTGCATGTCAGTAAATTTGTCCTAGGGCGCTTAACCTGAAACATGTCAAGCTTGAAATCTGAGCCTAAAGATAAGTAGGATGCCTTTTCTATGTGGTGGGCTAGCAACAATGCTCATAGAGGAAGTTAACAAATTATAAGCCTTGATCTGTTGGGACAAATGACATTCTGGTTTTCATTTTCTCTCCAGATCTCTCTGCAGTGGGCTGCTGTTTGATCCTGAAGCTTATTTCTAATAAGCAGCAGGGAGAGGTTTAATCTTTTCTCCACCTTTGGTGACTGCACGTAATGTGTTGCAAATCACGAGGACCTGACAATTGCCAAATTTCTGTTATGACTAGTGCCACCTCGGAGAAAAATGTAATTCTAGGTATATCACACAGTATGAACACTAACATTGCTTAGTGGCGGAGAATCTGGTGGACAGACCATAGGATCCGGATGGTCTTGTGCAAGTATCCTTAATGAGTTTGGTTCAGAGACATTTTGGTGGCCGTTCTCATAACCCACATCTCTGCCAAGCAGCTGCTTAGTGGCAGTAGGGCAGGGGGAATTTCGGCGTAGAGAAGTGGAGGGAGGGTTGCTTAACCCCATCCTGCCCACTGCTTTACCCCACCCAGGGTTGGTTTATTTCTGCTGTTTTTAGCCCACGCTTCGTTAAAACCATTAACTGGGTGGGTGGGTTCTGGACCCATACATGAAACACTGCAAGGCAAAGTGGTTGAACACTGGGAGTCTCGGCTTCCATGGCTTATGAATGCAAATCTCTTATTTGCAGACATGTCAAGGAGGTGTTCTTTTTAAGCATTTCAGAATATGTCGTCAACAAATATTGAACGAAGACAGCATGCTCACCAGCTGTAGGTTCCCCCACCCCCATATTTTGCAAAACTATGTTGTGAAAGCATGTAGTGCAAATTTGCTAAATTGTGCTCCAGACTGAATATAGCTGCTGTCTTTGCAACCCATTTTCTACATTCATTCTAATGTGGCCCTGCAGTACAAACCAAATTGCTTACGTGTGTATTTGAGTTGAGAGTATTGGGTCGAGGCTTCACTTCAAGAACTAACATGCATTTTAGTTGTGCTTGTGTTCAAATAGGTGCTATCATGTTCAATATTTCAGTGCCTTGATCTAGCTTGAAGGAATGTCGGCTTAAACTCATTCTTCCATGCTTCCAGAAGCAGCACCAGAAAGCTGAAGCTGCCGTTGCTGGCTGGCTGCGTGAGGATGTTGTTTTAAAGGTTTCTGAATCAGTGAGTAGCCTATGGGCTCCTCTCTCCCCACCTGCTCTTTTTGCTCCAGGGCTGTGTTAACAAATATAAAATATTCATTTGATTCTTGCTTTCTGGAAATGAAGCCCCCAAATTATTAATGTGATAAGACCAGGGGTACAGTCAAAAAAGGTAGGCCCAAGAGAGAGGAAAAAAACTCTGTCGCAAAATTGCCTTGTAAATGTTATATATACATATATATCCCAATGTGTGTGTACACTAAACTTGTGTTTGTGTGATCTCTAAGGCCACATGCACATGTTAAAGGCTGCCATGTGGAGATCTTAATTTGCAATTATTGTTTTTATGAGCTGTGAAGGAGGCTGTTTAATTACAAACCCATAAAGCGTTTAGAACAGTTATCAGGGAAGTCTGTTGTTGGAGTTGTTACCTGCCCTTCATCACATGGTCTTGGGGCAGGAACATTGGATGATGAGCATAGAGTCATAGACCAGGAAGGTACCCTGAGGGTCATCTAGTCCAACCTCCTGCAATGCAGGAATCCTGCTCACAGCCATCTCTGCAGGTGCTCGAACCACCAACCTTTCCGTTACCAGCCAGACGCACTGACCCACTGTGCCACATAGGACTACCAACGGGTTGCATTTCTGACAACAGCCTCTTACTGCCAGGAGCCTCTCTCAAGGGGAGGGGTAGTGGCAGCCTTAAACAGGGTAATTCTATAATAATCTGAATAAAGTCACCTTATTTTTGAGGAGCCTGAATTCAGATTTGGTTGCCCTCACCCAGTTTGGACTGACTTCATTGGAATATTCTGACCTAGTAAATTTTGGATATGGGGATTATTTTCGGATGGGGATATACTTTGTGTGTGTGCTTGTTTGTTCCCCAAGCAACGCCTTCCCTCTTAACACTTGATTCTGGTTCAGCTACATCTCTGCTCGATCCTCTAACCATCCATGGTTGGGTATGTGGCCCTCTCTCCTTCCACTTTTCAGAACCTCACCACAGTTACTGTTATGTCTGCACCAGACACTACCTATCGATACTTGAAAGTGGATTTTCAGGCTGTGTTTAGTTTTGTGGAAGGAGAATTTGGAGGGCATTGGGTGCCATCCTAAACATGACAAGTAGACCAGGCAGTGTTATATTCACACTGTTTTATACTCTCTGTATAAGAGCTGTACTGTTTCATTATCCAAGTTCTCATTGAGCTTTATGTACAGTGGACACTTGGGTTACGGACGTAATCCGTGACGGAGGCACATCCGCAACCCACAGTGTTTGTATCATGCAGCGTCACATCTGCGCATGCGCGTTACGCAATTCGGCGCTTCTACGCAAGTGCGAAGCATGATTTAGCGCTTCTGTGCATGTGCGAGCGCCGAAACCCGGAAGTAGCCCGTTTCGGTACTTCCGGGTTTGGCACGGAGCGCAACCCGAAAAGATGTAACATGAGGTATGGCTGTACTTGGAAATAGATTCACATGAACTCCTGAGTTATTGTATTCTCATGATGAAGAAATAGCAAGTGGCATTGTCCTTAACTGCCATGTCAAGTAAGTATTGTTTTGGGGAGGCTGTATGCCTGAGTCCCCTTCTAATTCCTGAATCTAGCATGGCTTCAATTCCTGGAATAGCCAGGCTAGCTTCCTGGTGAGATCATGGTCCTCGAAGGATAGACCATTAAGGTAACGAAGGAAGTCGCTCTGTAGCAGAAGTGAGACCCTGCGCAGGAGTCCCTGGTTGGCTGGGAAGCCTGGGGCCTTTCTATGCATGGTAGCATAAATCTGGAAGGCCCCTGACCAACACCCCTGCTGCCGGGCTTGGGCCTCTGAGGCCTGGGGCAAGTGTATCTGTCTGCTCTGTACCGGCCTGGCAGAAGAAAAGTGAGATGGCCACCCTTCTTCAACTCTCTGATAGTTTGAAAGACAAAGGCAGAGTTGGGAGTTGAATTACGTTCACTAGAAGCTGGAAGGCTGCAGGCTGGGCAGCTGGGAGAAAGCCATGCCTGATTTCTGCTTGAAACCAAGGCGTTGGCTATGGGAGAACAAGACCCTCTTGTGTTAAGGCCATGAGCCCCTCCATTGTCGGCTCAGGTTGAATATATGTGTAAATAGACCATATATCCTAAAGACACCACGGTCTCCACCAGGCCTGTGCAGGGAGTGGGGCAGCCGGGTACATGTGGCCTGGGCCTCCGAAGCCTAAGTTGGCTGGGGTCCCCCACCAGGAGCCTATCAGACTTACACTGTCATGCAAAGAACTTCCCATGCCTCCCAGCCAACTAGGAACACCTACCTTGGGCCTCAGACAAGCTCTGCATGGGCCTGGTCTCCACTCTCCCTCATTCCCAGGAAACCGAACCCTGGGTAAGTGTCTAGAACCCTTGGAATCTCACATCATTTGGAGGCTGGGGTGGCGTGGAACAGTATTAAACTGTTGTGGAATGGTCCTTTCTGGTAGCTTATATGCGTTTCTTGGGATGCCATTTTAATGTTTCTTGTTCATCATTATCATCGTCGGTTTATTTATATACTGCTTTTTGGCCAAGGCCCCTAAACAGATTACAAAAGAAAATACAGTAAAGGTGTGTGGTAGAGGCAAATACAATAAATCAATAAAAGTATGCACCACATTTGTTCTTGCAGATAATGCACTGCAACATCAATTTGCAATCAAGTAGATGATCTGATTCCTGTTTCAGATGACTGCAAGCTCCTAGATATTTAATATTGTGGCTGTGTTTTTGCGTTTCGCTTTCCCTCCCAGAAAACGGTGTATATCCCAGGGGTGAATGTTGCTTGTAAAGAGATCCACTTCCAAGCAGGAGGGCTGCAGCTTGTAGCCTGCCATGTTGTGACAAGCTGGAGAACTCCTTATTAGTAGGTCTCTTGGCAGGGAAAAGTTCCGGTGTTCACCTGGTAGGCTGGAAACACTGTTAGCAAGGAGAAGCACTTGGGAGAAGAGGCAGCCATGGAATTATTTGCAGCCTTGAGCTCTTCTGAGCCAGCCAGTCTGCTTGGAAGAAACTGTCCCAGTTTGCCTCAGTGTCAGCCTGGGTACAGTGGTTAAGAACTTAATTCGTTCTGGAGGTCTGTTCTTAACCTGAGGTACCACTTTAGCTAATGGGGCCTCCTGCTACCGCTGCACGATTTCTGTTCTAATCCTGAAGCAAAGTTCTTAACCCAGGGTACAATTTCTGGGTTAGCGGAGTCTGTAACCTGAAGTGTCTGTAACCCGAGGTACCACTGTATCAGCTTCCATCAGATTTCCCAATAGATGAGCAAAGTACTTTTTAAGTGGCAGGAGGAATAACCATCCTTCGATCAGTGATTTTCCAGTTGTTACCAGTTTTGCATATATTCATCCCATCCTGTTTCCACAATTATCTGTGAATTCTTTTTTTTTTTTAAATCAACATGAAAGTGTACAGGCAACAACTGATTTGTGTGCATATAATTGACACGCAATCACACACATGTGCATTGCAGCAACCCAGAAGTTGCTGGAAAAGGGGCTGTAATAGGAGGCATATTGAGGTGGAGTGGGTTTATGTTCACTCCACCAATGCAGACGAGGGTCAGGAACATAACTCCCACACAAATCGGTTGGTGCCCGTATATTAAAGCACATATTTATGAGTTTCAGCACAAAGATCACATTGAAATATGCATTTTAACTCAATTATGTGCATTTCATCATAAAATATACATTTTAATTCACCATGGCACATTTTTTTTGAACCAGGTGCCGAATCGCAAAATTCAAAGAAGTGCAAAAACGGAAGAATAATTGCATCTAATCCACCCATTAGTCCACGGAGCTGCTATTTCCATCAGAATTCACAGTAATTGAGTTCCTCAAGTATTTGTACCCATGAGAAGAGAGAGCCCTGCTGAATCAGGCCAAAGGTTTTGGGTTCAGGTTCTGGGTCTTGCTGGGAACAGAGGAGTTAAGTTCCCAGAAGCCAATACGTGGGAACTGTCAAGTTGGTGACTTAAAGAAGTATGCATTCTGTTCTATTTGAAACTGAGTGTTGCAGTTAATAGATAAAATGAATATTTTTACTTTCATATTTGGATTACAAAAGATACGGTGTTATCTTGACAAACCTCAGAGCCCTGCGAAATGGAAATGGGGAAATCTTTTGGAGGATATGAATAACTTGTCAGTGGTTAAGTGTGCAAGTAGAAGTACAAACTTGGTTGTCAGATTAATTTGGGAACAAGGCTTTTTCTGTGGTGATGCCACATCTCTGGAGAGAGGTCTGCTTGAGTTTGTTGTTGCTCAGGTACCAAGAGAAGGCTATCTTGTTTTCTGGGGCCTTGAATAAAAAATCTCTTCAAGGTTTAACTAATTATTATTGCTTCTGCTTTTACTTTTGGCTACTTGTTACATTATTGATGATTGCTTTCCTAGAATATTCACGCCTCATGAAATAAGCTGCTTTGGAACACTAATGGTGGCAAAAAAACAGGACAGGAATACAAATTTGGTTAGATTAGAAAGGTTGCAAACACACTTTGAAGCATGCCCCACCCTAAAAAGAAACCTGTAATTTGTTACGGGTGTTGGGAATTGTATTTATGTGAGGGACAAGCTATAGTTTTCAGGATTCTTTGAGGATTGTGTGTGTGTGTGTGTGTGTGTGCACACGTGTGTCTGTAGAATATCCTTTAAAAGTATGGTGTGTATGTAGCCAAAGAGAGCACGTTCATGAGCACTTGAAAAAAATGCTGCCCTTTTTAGCTCCATGAACTCCCCTTGCAACTTGTAATTAGCAGCAAGACTAGATGGTCCACTTTTTCATGGAGTAATTAGTACACTAATTGTGTTTGACTGTTTGACCATACTTGCCTGCTGTAATTGAGGTAGGACGGTGAACTCCTTCACCATGTCTGCTCTGGGTCTTAACCGATGACTATGTGATATAATGAAGCCTGCACAGACGTCAAACCAGCTAGAGTGTGTTTGACCTTTCCCAAGGCTTGGAAGAAAGGGGGGAAACAGGAAAGGAAAAAAAAAGGAGTGGAGGTGTTGGGGAGGGAGATTTGACAAGAAGAGAAAGACATGGAATGATTTTTGTCTGTTTAAAATGTCAGCCAGCCCAGGCATGGAGAAAAAGTGGGAGTGAGACCGAGCACCAACACAGAATACAAGAATGAGCAAAAATATAAACAAGCAGTCCTGTGTATTTCTATTTACAGGTAAGCCCCACAGAATTCAAGTGTGTAATCTTAAAGTTCAGGAGAATTATGGAATCTAACATCACTGGTGAGATATCCCATCAACTCCTTAGTTTTCATCTGGTGGCTTCGAAACCACAAGTGGGACACACTCTGACCTGTGCTGAGTCACAGCAGTGGCATCACTTGTTCCCCCCTTAACCCTTCCTAAGAAAAGGCATGGGGAGGGTGACTAGGGGCAAAAGGATGATTTGCTTATATACACATATATTTATAAGTATGAAAAAGAAAAGGGAATTTCAGCAGATAGATTCCTTTTTCCTCAATACTGGATGACAAGCTAGTTTGACGTCTTATGGGGAGGTCCATAGCTGAGTGGTTGAGCGTCTGCTTTGCACGCTGAAGGTTTCAAGTTCCATGTCCTGCATTTCAAGAGACCCCTGCCTGAAACCTTGGAGAGCCTCTGTCAGTGTTGACAATACTGAGCTAGATGGACCAATGGCCTAGCTCAGTATCTTTCTATTTTCCAAAGCTGTACCAACATTCCGTCTCTTGTGCAGCCATCTTGGGCTTGCCGATCGTAAGGTTGGCAGTTCAAATCCACACGACAGGGTGAACTCCCGTTGCTTTGTCCCAGCTCCTGCCAACCTAGCAGTTCGAAAGCATACCAGTGCGAGTAGATAAATAGGTACCATTGCGGTGGGAAGGCAAACAGCATTTCTGTGCGCTCCAGCACTGGTCACAGTGTTCCGTTACACCAGAAGCAGTTTAGTCATGTTGGCCACATGACCCGGAAAACCTTTCTGTGGACAAACGCCGGCTCCCTTGGCCTGAAAGTGGAGATGAGCACAACACCCCATAGTCGAATTCGACTGGAGTTAACTGTCCAGGGGTCCTTTACCTTACCTGAACCACTTCACATAAACCACTTCTAGTGCTGTGCAAATGAAACTAGAGATAACAAAATAGTTCCAATCCACAGTAGTGGTATAGTTGAAAAATGGCTTCAGGACCGAGTTAATGGAATATCCACTAGTGATGCTAAATCAGGGCCAGTATGAGATTAGCACTTGAAATATTTATGTGTTAAACATATGGAAAAACTCTCCTTATTTAGCTGGCCATCAGCATTGACCTTTTGTGTCCTGTTTCTGCATCAGGCATATGCTTGCCAGGCATATGTTTCTCAAGTAGTAAATACAATTTTGGTGGTTTTAATAACGGGCCTGCTCTTTATCCTTATCAAATTTCATCCAATTTATTCCTGGCTCCAATTTATACATGCTTTTGTCCTTACCTTTGGTGAAAACAAAATGAAACTCTTCCAAATACAACAGTAACAGGAAAAGCCTTGGTACGTGCTGTGAAACTACACCATGTGATTATTATTACAGAGGGGATTTTTTTGGTCTCTGTTTTCTGTAGTTCCAGTGATGATTACAGCAAGGTACAGCGAAAAGTGAGATTCTGAGAAAGGATATGGCAGCATGAATTTTGTGTTGTTCTGGGAACATTTGCTTCCATTGCAGTGTTCCACTCCATCACAGCCATTTTTCGTTTCTGCACCCCAAATCAAATTTGCATCAAGATCGCTATATCCAAAACAATGTCAGTTGTTGCCTAACAGGAGTGAGGTAGGGGCTCAAGGACTACAGCGACATTGCAAAGTGTGCTGTCAAATTCTTTACTGTTCAAGTCCATTGCATGGCATCTGACTGGAGATCATACTGCTTGGATTACTTCTCATTGCCACATATTTTCCCATTGTATGCATGTTCCACAGCAAAGCCGGCGGAGGCCTGATTCAGACATGCAAATACTATTGTGACTTTGTGTGTGTGTGTGTGTGTGTGTGTGTGTGTGTGTGTGTTGGGGGGTGGGATTGAAAATTTGACCTGCCTGGAGGCTGCCCCACTTGACCAAGGGTGTGTGAGATGTTGCTTGCTGAGGTGCCTTTGATAGCTTTCACCACCCCACCCCCAAAATGATGTTTCGAAAGGTTTGTAGAATTGGCTCCATTTTAAGGGATTGCTATGCTAATGTTGCAGATCGTGCCCTCACTGGACTTAGGCTGTCCGGGGGAACTGAAAACCGAAAGGAAATGCAAAACTAGTTGTACGCAGGATCATTAGCCATTTGAACTTTTTTCTAAGCCACCTTCTCCTATAAGATGTATCAAGGTGGTATACAGCAATGTATGTCCAGTATACCTGAAGGAGCGTCTCCACCCCCATCGTTCAGCCCGGACACTAAGGTCCAGTGCTGAGGGCCTTCTGGTGGTTCCCTCACTACGAGAAGCCAAGTTACAGGGAACCAGGCAGAGGGCCTTCTCGGTAGTGGCACCCACCCTGTGGAACGCCCTCCCTTCAGATATCAAAGAGAACAACAACTACCAGACCTTTAGAAGACATCTGAAGGCAGCCCTGTTTAGGGAGGCTTTTAATGTTTAATAGATTATTGTATTTTAATGTTCTGTTGAAAGCCGCCCAGAGTAGCTGGGGAAACCCAGCCAGATGGGCGGGGTATATATAATAAATTATTATTATTATTATTATTATTATTATTATTATTATTATTATTATTATTATTGTTTTATTATACAAATGCAGCGGAGCATAAAATTCCATAAAACAATGCATATTTAAATGTTGGGATCTGGACTGCATCATGTTGACTCCTCTTGTGCTAAGTCAGGCTTCCTCAAACTTGGCCCTCCAGATGTTTTGAGACTACAATTCCCATCATCCCTGACCACTGGTTCTGCTAGCTAGGGATCGTGGGAGTTGTAGGCCAAAAACATCTGGAGGGCCGAGTTTGGCCATGCCTGCTATAGAGGCATAACTATACTGTGCTAAGTCATGATTTAGCAACACATGGAAGGAAAAGTCTGGGCAACAGGGCTTGTCCTCCTTTTGGCACTGCTGCATGGTGGAATTTGAAAACCCTTTGGTTTCTTTTAGAACTCATCTTGCTGCAATGTCTGAACCCAGACAAATTGCTATTAGTCTTCACAATGGTTTATGGAAATAAGCCAACTTTAAACTATGGTTAATGGAGCAAGCTTCCTTTCATAAATAATAGTTAAGATTGACCACTGTTTAGGGTTCAGATGTAATGCTATAAACTGTGGTTAAATGGAAATGGAAGGTTCCCATTACCTTTCCGAACAAGAGAAGGAGCAGAGAGAGGGAGCATGTGAGCCTGAGGCTCATCATAATGGCTTAGGGTTACATGATTATTTATTTGTTTGTTCATCTCGCTTAGGAATCACTTCCCACAAGGTATTTCAAAGTGATTTATAATATAAAAACGTTTATATATATCAAAACAGTTGAAATACAATGGTTGCATTCATAGTTTGTTGAGATTCAATACAATGGTGTTGCATCATGTTAGAATTCTTTATGCAAAGCCTTAGCTTCTGTTTTTACAAACAAATTTAAGTTTCTGGAGCCAACTATGTGTTACAAACAAATGGATGTAACTGAGTCCAAGCAGAAGAAAATAAAATAACAAGAGGGCATTTGAGTGGAGAAGCAGTAGATGATGTGAAGGGACCACTCAAATCAGGGATGAAGGATATCTGCACACCACATATTGTTAGACATCTTGCAACTCCCATCAACCCCAGCTAGGAAGGTCAGTGGTCAGAGATGATGAGAGCCTCAAACCTTTCCTCCACCTTTTCCCACTCAAAATTACCTCCTTTCCCCTCTTCCCCAATGCCATTTGAAATGCATGTTCATAAACAAGAAAGTTGCTACTTCTGGGTAGTTTTCCTCTGTCTTTTGCATTCTGCTGCTTTGATAACAATCATAGACCATAGAAATGTTTATTAAATCACCTTACACATGTGAAAAATAAGCCACATAGGAATGATAATGTCAGAATATGGCGTTATTTATGGATTAATGTTTTTAGGCAGTTGCGTTGTTTAGTTCAAATCCCTATTTCTGCACCTTGATAAATTATCTTAATTTTATTCTGAGGGTGCTGTGTGAGTGGTTTCTGTCACATAAAAAAAAAAACATTTTTCCACACCGAAAGCCATATGAATTCCTGGTAATCTGCCTGCACCAAGTACTGCAGTGCCACTAGGAAGAAAAATATTTCTTAGACTTCAAGATGAACATCTTAGGTGATTAATTATTAGATTGGATGAACTAAATTATTACTTGAAAACCTAAAACAGGTATTTTTTAAGGAAGGCTGTGGTAATCGTTGAAGGGAAAGATGTTGATCATATACACCACAACCTTTTCACACAAGATCCTGTGAAATCCTTAATGCATTTTGTAGAAAGTGGCTATGCATGCAAGAGTTTGGATCATAAGAGACTTACAGAACAATCCTGCATTATTATGACACTTAGGGGTAATAAGGGAAAGAGAGAATTCTGCTTGAATGTCTCTGTAATGCAGGCATAGGCAACCTTGGCTCTCCAGATGTTTTGGGACTACAATTCCCATCATCCCTGACCACTGGCCCTGTTAGCTAGGGATCATGGGAGTTGTAGTTCCAAAACATCTGGAGAGCCAAAGTTGCCTATGTCTGCTGTAATGAGACTAGAGGATTATTTGGATGGGCCAATGATAAGATTAAAAATAAGACTTCTTCAGGTTGGGTATACTTTTGCTGATTAACCATGGTCTTCTATACTAGAACAGTGTAGAGGCCTGGAGTCACATTTGGAAATCTAAAATTCTGGATGTCACAAAATACCCATTTCGCAAAAGAAAAACTGGTGCTTCTCAGAACCCTCCCACAATGCAAAACATCTGAAGGGGTGAAACAACCACAACTCCCAAAACAAAACAGAGAAAAGTAGGCAGCACCCCCTATAATGAATCCTCAAACCAAACAAATATATATATATATTAAATAATTGGAGGTCCTGGTGCCCAGGAGGCTGTGCGCTGGAATGTTGCCATTTCTGCAAATGGGTTGTGGACCAGACTCTTAGCAAAGGACTATCTGTGGGCAACAAATCAAAGGCCG
Organism: Darevskia mixta; assembly: GCA_034641385.1. Taxonomy (NCBI): domain Eukaryota; kingdom Metazoa; phylum Chordata; class Lepidosauria; order Squamata; family Lacertidae; genus Darevskia; species Darevskia mixta. The sequence continues at coordinate 19,901,794 of JAWWNH010000001.1, forward strand.
GTTCTGGGAATGGGTCTGACGGGGTGCCACGAGACACTCTGCAAGTCCTGTCCGGCATTCAGGAGGGATTAAAAGTTTCATTACAGTTGATGTTGTTACTGCAGCACATGAAGGAAGTCTCTTCTGCAGTTTATTATCCCCGGCCTTCTATTGTTTCCTGGGCTGGTGATAGCAAAGACAATATGTCGCCATCTTAATCAGATCTGACAAATGGACAATTATGTTGCTGCTTGGCGAATTTGCTGGGTGACTTCAGTAGCTCCGTTTTCGGAGCAAAAGGCCAAGGGAGGGGGAACAGGCCTGCCTAACGTTGGGGAAGATGTGTTGCTGCTTGCTGCAAGCTGGGTGAGGATGAGGGAATTTCAAGTTAGCCGGGATTTCATGCCAGAATGTTAGGAATAGTTTGCATGCAGGCTGAAGCAAACTAAGCATCGTGCGGCATTTTTTGTTTTCCTTTAGAAACCTACTGTTGCTGTACTGATAATCTACCCCTATAGCTCCCTTGCTTGATTATGGATTGATTGCTTTTTGAAACAATTATAAACCACTTGATATTTTACAGCTCTCTAAGCAGTGTACAGAGTAAAACAAAAATAATTTTTAAAAATGGCACAAAGCAAAGGAAAAGTAATATAGAAGTATATAACAAACAAAATCTTTGGGGGGATTCAAACATAAAACAGGCCCAATCTTATGAATCACGGAAAGCCTATAACTGAATATATTTGTTTTGGAGATACCATTATTTGGCACACCTTAGTGTGGCCCAGTTCTCTGCATAAATTATATAATAATTTGGGTTGCATGGACTAATTTGTTAGATATTTGAAAATAAGCACTTTGCCTCTCTGTATAGAGGATTTGATGACCTTCCTTTCCTCTCCATCTACAAAGTCACCATTAGCGATGCTGAACATCAGGAATAGCTAACCTGTGGCCCTCCAGATGTTGTTGAACTCCCAACTCTCATCAGTCCTAGCCTGTAGGGATAATGGTTGCGATGAGAGTTGTAGTGCAACCATATTTGGAAAGCCAGAGGTTTCCTGCTGCTGCTGTACATAATTAACAATAGGTAATATAGTGTGGAGTCTGTGTTACTTTGGTGGGTGAGTTCATACATTACAAGGGAAAGCAGGATCCCTGGGTCTCCACCATGGGTTGACCATGTGATCTTTGGAAGGATAGTTTGGTATCTCTGGTCACAGTCAGTAATACACTTTCATTTCAATGTGCCTGAAATCCTTCAAGACTAGGTTGGTGTGTTTTTTAAGCAACATGGGCTCTTCCTAGAGGCTTATAATATTTTCAAGGACAAGACGTAGTAGGGAAGAAGAAGAAGAAAAGATGAATCAATCTGGAAAAGTGAGAATTAAAAATGTGTATTGGGGAGGTGCTTGATTGAAATGATAGAGGAAGAAAGGGTTTGATGTTGGGTGGTAGGAAACAGCAAGAGAAGAAGGGAGTCGATTGGTACCAATAGAGGGAGAATACAAGATGGATATACAGAAACCATGTTCCAAAGGTAAGTGATGCCATGGAGAAAAAAGTCAGTGAAGAAGAGAGTGGTGTGAACTGAGAAATGAGTAGAAAATAATGGGTCAATAAGCAGCATTTTAGATGATGGTAGAGGCTTCAGAGGAAAAAGAGCAGTGCTTGGGGAGAGAGTATTAGTGATTCTAGCTATATCGATCAATTGAAAAGGAGAGGACTTGTCAAGAATATGGATATACGGCAGAGGAAAACGAGGGATGTTCAGAAATGCAAACTCCAGCAGTCTTATCTGATTGAAAAGAGTGAAAAACAGATCCTTGAGAGGATCAAGAAGTTGTTAGAAAAGGAAATGAGACACAGAGAGAATACTACAGGGTGACAGATGACAATCGGAATGCAAGCTTTTAAAAACAGAATTAGGTGTAACATAAGGGAAGGGGACGCAGTAAGTGAGAGTGAATCCAGGGGACAGTAGATTTACAAAGATCCGGGCTGACTGCATTTGATGGGAGTTGTAGCCCCAAACCTCTGTCAGGCACCAGGTTGAGAAGACTGCCCTAGAGCAATGCCCCTTTGGTGGAAATTTCAAGGTTGATTGCAAGAAGCATTATATTAGGGCTTTGGACAAATAGAAGAATTTAAACACTCAGAATTCTGGAAAATCCACCTCTTTCCTCCGTGTGACAGTTGGCTAGGTTGGGCTCCCTTTGAAACACAGTCTCAGATTTTAAATTTCTTTTAAACGATTAATTTGAAGTTGGTCTAGGATCATTAAGGATGTGGTAGGCTTTCCACGTACCATTTTTTGGTGCTCTATCTTCTTGGTTAAAAAATGCTTCAGCCAGCACTATTACTCAAGAACTAGTTATAATTTTTGTTTGTTTTTCTTAGTTTTCTGTTTTTGTTGTGTTGGAACTGCATAAGAGGACATGCTTTCCCCCCACAATGCTTTAAGTCAACAAAATATCTGAATAGCATGCAGTGAAGAACTAGCATCTCCTAACCCCTTGCCCCCCCTTCCAGTTCTTGCTTTGTTTACTTCATAAAAGGAACCCTCTTGCAAATATGAATTGCAAATAGATAGCCCTCCATAGTTAAGTATGTAAATGTGCTTTCACTATGAAAGCAGCTGTGACTAAGACCCAGATGACTTGTCTGCTTGGCCCGGGGAGTTGGTGGTAATATGCATGCAGTATGTTAGAACAGCTCTGCCCGAGGGCAATGTTAGTGTATTCACAGCTCCCTACTCTATCCCTCGAGAGTTTGTAGCTTGCTCTTTTGATCTGCCTTTTATCTCTCCAGTTTCTGCCTCGTGCACTTTCAAGCTTCCTAGGGCACAGCTGTAAAGAGGGACTTGGTGGCCATGTTTCCAGTCATAGTCATTTTACTGGTTTATTCTGGGCTGGAGAAACCATTGTGACATACGCACTCACAGAGCAGCAGATTGCAATGGATTGGGCCTTTTCCCTTGAACCTGGACTAATTGCATTAGCATTAACTCTTGTAATAACAGCTGTGGTGACTCTTGCACTGCACCCTGTAATTTCTTGCCTAATGCAATTGTTCATTTGCACCATGGTCTTTTGTTTACCACCCAGAGAACTATTGTTACAGCAGGCAGCTTACAGAATGTGTGGAGGAACAAATAAAGAACACATCCCCTGTATTTCTTATTATGTAACATACAAGATACTGTACAAATGGCTGTTTTTTGGCAGTGACAGGACAAAACTCCCAAGTCTGGAGTCTGTTCCTGGGATAAATAAATCTTCTTTTATATTTTCTGCTGGTGGTTTATTTTGATCCGGGATGGTAAATCTGGTGTCTGCTGGGCTGCATTAGGATTCTAGCTCCCTTTAGCCCCAGCCAGCATGACCAGTCATCAGTAAATGGAGTCTCAACATCTGTAGGGCCACAGTTTTCCTAACTCTGTAATACAAGAACCTCACTGGAACCCAACCTCCAGGTATAGGGCTGTACATAAATTCAATAAAAAATAATAAAAACTTGGAGAACCACCAGCAACCATTTCTAGCATTAAGACTTGCCACAAGGATACCAGCACATCTTTCCATTATGTTTATGCAGGGCCATTCCCTGTATGTGCCCCCTTTTGTTCTAACATCTGAGGCCCTATTACATTTAGTTGTGTGAGGATTTTGGCAGGTATCTATAAGGAGCAGGGCCTTTTTTTCATTTGCCAGCCTATCATGTCCTTCAGATGCTGAGTTACAACCTGGCTCGTCTTCAGTAAAGCCTTTGGGCCTGATAACCTCATTTATTTGCTTTTCCTGTGCACTGATTTCTATCCTGAATTTTGCAACTTTGAGAAGTTTTCGATGTAATGTTTCAACCTTTTTAAGAGAAGGGAGATGGCTTTAGTTCTGCGAGCACTTCTTTCAGTGCCCTGTTCTCCACTGGACTGATGCCTGGAAACAGAAGCCGGCAGCATGTCTGCTTTCAAGGCTTGCACCAGCTCTGTCGCAACATTTCTTACTAGCATTATAGATTGGAAGGATGAGGCTTTTAGAAGAATACAAGGAGGCCATTCACTTTCTGTTGAGGAGCAGGGAGAAGAATGTGATTGCTGCCAGGTAGGTAGGAGGGTGCTGGAGATCTGCTTGTAACCCTCCAGAACAGCCAAGCTCTCTTGGCAGACCGGGAGAGAGAGAGAGAGAGAGAGAGAGAGCTGATCAGGCTTCTGTATTTGTTGATAAAGCTCTCATATTAGCCATATTCACTCTTTCCCTCAGACTTGTATGTATATTGGAGAAGTCCAATGAAAATGGGAGCAGAAGTGGCCAACGTTGGCTTATTCATCACGTGTCCAGAATGGAAACCAACCCAGTGATTATGATTGGTATTTGCTGCTGTTGCTTTCAGTCCACAAACAATATATAATTGATTGCATTCCCCCACTTCCTTTGCATTGCATTTGCATTGAAATGAACAGAGTGGAATAAAGTAATGTTAATGAAACAGTGCTATGTGCAGTGAATATGAGCGGAGGGGGAAACAGTGCCTTCTTGCATACGTAGTGAGAAGCGTGTGGGGTTGTCTGCTACCCTTCCCCCCCTTGATGCACACGTGAGTGGGAAGCTTCTCCCATCAGTGTGGCTTTGCCCATGGCTTCATCAGGTGCAGTTCCATTCATCCCTCCAGAATGGGATGGGATGGTGTTTTTGAATGGGATTTGGAGGTGTAAACATAACTATGGGCATTTTACCCCATGTAATCGACAAAGGTTCATATAGTTAAAGCTATGGTTTTCCCAGTAGTAATGTACGAAGTGAGAGCTGGACCATAAAGAAGGCTGATCGCCGAAGAATTGATGCTTTTGAATTATGGTGCTGGAGGAGACTCTTGAGAGTCCCATGGACTGCAAGAAGATCAAACCTATCCATTCTTAAAGAAATCAGTCCTGAATGCTCACTAGAAGGACAGATCCTGAAGTTGAGGCTCCAGTACTTTGGCCACCTCATGAGAAGAGAAGACTCCCTAGAAAGGACCCTGATGTTGGGAAGGATTGAGGGCACAAGGAGAAGGGGACGACAGAAGATGAGATGGTTGGACAGTGTTCTCGAAGCTACGAACATGAGTCTGACCAAACTGCGGGAGGCAGTGGAAGACAGGAGTGCCTGGCGTGCTCTGGTCCATGGGGTCACGAAGAGTCGGACACGACTAAACGACTAAACAACAACAATCTACTCCATGTTCTCTTAAATGCAAGAGACAAGGAGTGCTGCAAGGTACTTAAAGAACTTTGGACTCAAGCTCCAGACACAGATTAGCATGAAAAGACAGCGTGCCTCTGGGCAAATTAAGGTGGTGAGTGGCTGGGGTGTCAATGGCACTCTGTGTTACTACACATCCTGCAAACATTAAAAAAAAAAAAAGCTTTGAGAAAAGGAGGGTGGGGCAAGAGATTTGGGAGCAATCCTAGAAGGTCTGGGGTTCCAGGTTCCTTGGTTGCCCCCTAATGAAACCCTTGGAAGAGACGATAGATGTAGAATAGAATTAAATTCTTCATACGGCTCCAGAAAAGAATGTCGAAGACAGCAGCTGTAGTATTAGAGCAAGGATAAAAGTATTATAATGAATAGGTTGCTTTAAAGATTGTGTGTGTGGGAGGGGAGAATATATATCTGCTGCGCTCTCTTAATATTATTATTATTATTATTATTATTATTATTATTATTACTATTACTATTACGGCCTCGGTCCCGTATACCTGAAGGAGCGTCTCCATCCCCACCATTCAGCCCGGACACTGAGATCCAGCGCCGAGGGCCTTCTGGTGGTTCCCTCACTGCGAGAAGCAAAGCTACAGGGAACCAGGCAGAGGGCCTTCTCGGTAGTGGCGCCCGCCCTGTGGAACGCCCTCCCTTCAGAGGTCAAAGCGATCAACAACTACATGACCTTTAGAAAACACCTGAAGGCAGCCCTGTTTAGGGAAGTTTTTAATCTGTAATATTTTAATGTATTTTAGTGTTTGTTGGAGGCCGCCCAGAGTGGCTGGGGGGACCCGGTCAGATGGGCGGGGTACAAATAATAAATTATTATTATTATTATTATTATTATTATTATTATTATTATTAAGCTATTTGCTATTGAATAACCTCTGCAGGAGCATCTTCATGTGGTTTAGCTCTGGGATTGCCAACCCTGGAGTAACATCCGAACATTGTTCCCCATCTCTCATAGCTTTCATTTTCAACTTGGTAGGGGTGATTTTAGAAGGCCACTCTGTGTGTCATCTTTGGAGTGCAAATGGGGATGGAATGACTTTGGTAAAATTGCCTGATTCAGATAGTCTAAACAATTGCTGCTCTGTATTTTCTTCCCATTATGTCTGTTGGCACCATTTGTTGGATAAGCTAGATCGTCTTCTTCTTTTGTTTACAAAAAAGTTGTCCAACAAGTGGGTATAGCTAGATGCCATCATTTGTGTGGCACCTCTTCAAGCAACTTATTCTCCTTTAATTACTGCTCCAGTAATTACTTTGTTGTCTCAAGGGGAAAGGATGGATCTGTTTATCTCGGTCTGAAAGACTGGCTACACTGCAAAATTTGCCAGGTGACTCGGCTCATGTACTTGAACATAACTGCTTAGAAAGAGCATGCTGGTAGTTTTGGTGAGAGGGCCTGAAGGGGCACAGATCTTAGTGTTAAAAAAATGTATTGCATTACAGCACATTACATGACAACACATCAAGCATCTTGGTGTGCTGATCCTTACAGTTTCATAAGGCACACATTTTACTGTGGCTGAGACCACATTCTGTGAACAATGGTTTTCTTGGTTTCATTGGCAACTGCCCAAGAATCTCATGATAAGATCTCACTGGTAACAATCTCTCCTGATTAAAAATAAATTGCAGCTGGCATATTAAAGGTGATAGCCCTCGGTGGACTGTAGGGCCTTGTATAATAAATAAGTGGCCGTGTGGAATTTTACCAAGTGTTCTAAACTTACACCTTTGTGCCACTTTTCCGGTGCCAAAGACTTTTGGCATCAGTTCAGTTCCAAGCCCTGGCTCAGGTTGGTGCTTCAAGCATTATGGTACATAGGTTTTTTTATAATTGCATGAAGAGAACAGAGACAGTTGTACTGAACAGAGCCAGTGTGGGGTAGTGGTTAAGAGCAGTGGACTTGTAATCTGGTGAACCGGGTTTGATTCCCCGCTCCTCCACATGCAGCTGCTGGGTGACCTTGGGCTAGTCACACTTCTCTGAAGTCTCTCAGCCTCACTCACCTCACAGAGTGTTTGTTGTGGGGGAGGAAGGGAAAGGAGAATGTTAGCCGCTTTGAGACTCCTTCGGGTAGTGATAAAGCAGGATATCAAATCCAAACTCCTCCCCCTCCTCCCCCTCTTCTTCTTCTTCTTCTGATCTTACTCTAATGAAATAAAAATGTACCTATTTGATTGAAGTCCAGATAACCTCTGAAATCTACCTTCTGCAAAGGAATCTTTTATATACAAGATTTCCTTTAATTGGGTGTAGATGGGTGCATGTGTTGGCTGTACATATGGTAAAATAAACCTGCACAGTCATAAAATATGAGGGCCTATGCATGATGATGTGCACAGGGGAAACATCTTCCATGGTAACTTCAATCAGACCACTGGTTCCATTATTTCCTGTACTGTTTCTGAGTAAGCAGATGAGGACTGAAGGCCTTTTCTAGATTTGCTACCCAAGATTCGTTAACTGGAGACACAAGGGATAAGATCTGGGAAAGCATGTGCTGCCTCTTTACCTTTTTTTTTAAAAAAGCAAGAGGTTGGGCCATAATTATCGCTGTGTTTTGGCAATCCAGTTTTGGAGTATAATGTATGGCAGAGATCCCAAATTATTTGCTTTCTGAAATGATTAGTACTCATTGCTTGGGAATAGCACTGGATTTAGGGTGGCATAGGTACTCCCACCTCCCAACCAGGTTGAGGGGGCGCAAAAGAAATCCATTTTGGGGTGCCAAATGTGGAGCTTGGACAGGGCGCCATATTATGAAAGATGATCAAAGTCTGCCACTGTTGGGAAGAGTTTAATTGAGTTTACTGACTGACCAATGTTGCGTGCTTTTTTTCCTCTGTCCCTCCAGGTGCACATCTCTTCCAGATACAAGGAGAACGACCTCCTGAGAAATCCGCATGTTTGAGGCTCCCCCTCTGCAATGGCATCTTGGCCTGTGCTGGCCTGGGTCCTGCTCATCCGTTTCATTGCTGATTACCTGAATGGAATTCAAGCCCGGGAGTTCACAGTGAAGGATATTGTCTACCTTCATCCATCAAGTAAGTCTCAAGGAGCAGCTTATTATATTAAGATGTCCACTCAAAGAAGACACCTTCACCCCGGTATGGGTCCCCTTCATCACACACACAGCCCAACAAGTCAATGACAAAAATCTACCGACAGCATACAAATCAATATGGCTAAAACACTCACCCACCCCTCACACAGGAAACCAAAGACTACCACAGCCAACTACAAATGAACAATCACACCCTATGCCAACCCCGACCTCTCTCACCGCCAAAGGAGCACAAGCGAATAACAGAGAACCCGTGCAAATCGCTGACACCAAATCCTACATATATTAAGTAAAATAAAAACATTGTCACCCCACCCCACCCATCTCCCCACCCCGCCCACCTCTTTCCCCCTTTTCTTCCCAATGTCTGAACAAGCAATACTGATTTGTAAAAATGTTACATGGAAAAAATACGAAAGAGACATTGCACATACCTTTGTAAATCAAGAAAATCTTTAATAAAAAATACTTAAAAGAAGAAGAAGATGTTCACTCAAGGAATATGAAAAAGAGGAGAAGAAGCTAACATTTCAAAGAGCATAAGCTCTTTACAAACAGCATTTATTTATTTTTTCATTTTTGGATGTCAACACTAAAAAGAAAAAATCCGTAAACATTCCCCCCAACAGAGAAGTACAGGATCTTAAAATAATGGCAACCATTGATTAAGTCATTTCAGTTATTGAACAAAAGTGTCGCTCCACAGATCTCCGTGTGGTGCTGCGTCCCTTGAGTCCGAGCCTTCCCATTTCTCTCCACTGTAAAACAGTAAAAGAAAACAGAACTGTAAAAAAAGCTAAAGCCAAAAATGCTTCCAGAAACGCCATACAGTATTTACTATATCTGCTGGCACTGAAGTGGCTCATAGGAACAAATAAAATGCTTAATGTCTCTGTTCTGCCCTCCATCCAATGAAACAGACCCTATGAATCCAAAACAGCTTCTGAGAACAAGGTTGCTACTAATGCAAATAGCAGCAATTGCATAGATCTTGTCAATAATGGGAAAAAAGTGTTTTCTGGAATCGTAAAGCATATCTAACAATCTCCCACTTTCCCCCTCCCCTTAATGGCCTGGTTCAGCAAGCTCCAGTCTCCTCCTTGGGCATGGCCACCCACAAGCCAAAGTTTGGAAATATCTGCTTCTTGATTTAAAACTGGAATTTACTGATTAGTCTAAACAAGCCAGAATCATAAACCATGGGAGGAATTCAAGGTTGTGCATTTCTGCTTGTCAGGTGTGTTTCTTTCTTTCTTGGCCTGCGGGGTGGGGAGTGGGGGACACAAAACCCGGGGGAATAAATGGCAAACCATACTCATATTCTTAATCCAGAGTGAGCATGCAAGTTGTCCCAGAATCATTGAAAAGGAGCAGAATGAGCTTCTGCAGGCAGGCGGGACAGAAAAAGCAAATGGCTTTGTACACGTTACATATGTTGCATGCAATCTTACTGTCATCTATGGTCTCTTTCCACCCTCCTTGCCTTCTCTGGTCGTGTTGCTTCTTCCTGCTTCTATCCTGAGCTCTCCCAGTTGGCATGAGCAAACCTTTCCCAAACATTCCTTAGTTGGCAGCCTAGCCACATCTCATTTAGGTAGTATCTCTGTTCTGGGTAAAGGGACCCCTGACCATTAGGTCCAGTCGCAGATGACTCTGGGGTTCCAGCGCTCATCTTGCTTTACTGGCCGAGGGAGCCGGCATACAGCTCATGTGGCCAGCATGACTAAGCCGCTTCTGGCGAAGCCAGAGCAGCACATGGAAACACCGTTTACCTTCCCACCGGAGCGGTACCTAATCTACTTGCACTTTTGGCATGCTTTCGAACTGCTAGGTTGGCAGGACCAGGGACCAAGCAACGGGGGCTCACCTCATCGCAGGGATTCGAACCGCCGACCTTCTGATCGGCAAACCCTAGGCTCTGTGGTTTAACCCACAGCGCCACCTGCGTCCCATTACTAGTTCTCTCTGTTCTAGTTTGTATTAAATTGCATTTATAGCACTTTATTGTTTGTGTTGTTCGTTTTGCATTCTGTTGTATGCCACATAATTTTTTAAAAAAAAATTTTTTTTTACGGGTAGGTGGTCTGTAAGTATCATAAAGCCAATAAGCTGTCTTACATTTTCACAGTATTCAGGTGGTTTTAAAAATGATGTTTGCACAACTATAATCAGCCTCTCTCTATCTTTCCACCCTTTTTACTTGCAGCTTGAATTTTGTTTTGAAACAAAGGCACAAAGGTGGGGTGGGGAGTTGATTTCTGCTATTTTCTTTCAGTTTGGCATCGCTAGGTGCTTTCCTGTTGACCAAGAGAGTGAATTGCAAGATATAGTTACAGGCAAATTCTGGGCACTGGGCAGTTGCTTTTGATTTCCTTTAGAATAGAACTCTTAGGGCACTGGGGCCTTTTGCCCTGAACCACAGTCTATCAGGCTTATTAACTTCTTAGATCGTGAGCCAAACAAATCTCGCTCACAGCTGTAGCTACTGCTTTTTGAAGCTTCCTTTCCGTACAAGGAGGGGGAAAAGCAGAAGCGAAGAAAGTACCAGGCACCTCCTGGAGGTTTTTCTTTTCTTTTCTTTTTTTGCAGCCCTTCTTAGCTTTGCATGTATGTGTCTCTTGCCTACAGACTGGAGGTATAACATCAAGGAGTCACAATGCTGAGCAATATCTTCCCTCTGAACACAGGAGAGGAGCAATGCTGCCCTTCTGCTTTAGCTCTGCTCTCTTAACATGCTTAATTCAAGTATCATAGGAAGAGTTGAAAACTGCGGGATCTGTGCTATTGGTCCAGGCCCCATGAGCAGGGTTTCTGCATTCCAGGGGTTGGTAGGTGCTTTAAAAGACCCAGGCCCATGACACAAATGTACATAAAAATTGCATGCACTCATTTGTTACATAATAATAATAATAATAATAATAATAATAATAATAATAATAATATAATATATAAATTTATTATTTGTACCCCGCCCATCTGGCTGGGTCCCCCCAGCCACTCTGGGCGGCCTCCAACAGATATTAAAATACATTAAAATATCACAGGTTAAAAACTTCCCTGAACAGGGCTGCCTTCAGGTATTTTCTGAATGTCAGATAGTTGTTTATCTCTTTGACCTCTGCTGGGAGGGCGTTCTGGGTCAGATGCAAAAGGAGCATAGATGCAAAAGGAGCCTGATGTTTAAAAGGAAAGCCACCCTGTTTAAGCAAAGTTTAAGCAAAGTTTTCATGAAAATTCTGTCTCTTTGTGTGTTTTTAAGACAGTGATGGCTAACCTTGACACCCCAGATGTTTTGGAACTACAACTCCCATCATCCCTAGCTAACAGGATCAGTGGTCAGGGATGATGGGAGTTGTAGTCCCAAAACATCTGGAGTGTCAAGGTTAGCCATCACTGTTTTACGATGATAAAGGCAGAAGATTCAGAGGCCGATGCACAAAACCTGGACTTTGGGTCCCTTTGGACTGCCCCATAACATTGTCCCCCTATGCATCCATGTAGGGTGCATGATCCACTCTGGTTATCCTTGCTATAGCCCAAAGCAGCTAGCTTTGTTGCAATCCCTGTGACCAAGGCCTGGCTAGCATGTACATCCTACAATTAACTTGTGACGTCTTGGAAAACAGGAGCTTGTTTGGCCTTCATGGGCACTTGAGAAATCCAGATCTGAATGAGCTCCCATTACATGAATAGTATAAAGGTAAAGGGACCGCTGACCATTAGGTCCAGTCGTGACCAACTCTGGGGCTGCGGCGCTCATCTTGCTTTACTGGCCAAGGGAGCCGGCGTACAGCTTCCGGGTCATGTGGCCAGCATGACTAAGCTGCTGCTGGTGAACCAGAGCAGCACACGGAAACACCGTTTACCTTCCCGCTGGAGCAGTACCTATTTATCTACTTGCATTCGTGCTTTTGAACTGCTAGGTTGGCAGGAGCTGGGACCAAACAATGGGAGCTCACCCCGTCGCGGGGATTCGAACCGCCGACCTTTTGATCAGCAAGCCCTAGGCTCTGTGGTTTAACCCACAGCACCACCTGGGTCCCTTACATGAATAGTATACTGCTTGTAAAATACTTACAACCACCTTGCAAAGTGTGGTGGTATTTTCCCCATATTGTGAAAGTTCGGTCACAGTATCTGTGCCTGCATGCACATCATATACAGGTTTTTAAAAAGCACACACTCTCCTTTGAGAATCCTGGGAACTGTAGTTTAAGGGTTCTGGGAATTACAGCTCTGAGGAGGTAAACTAAGGTTCCCGGGATTCTTTTTGGAGGGGAGGGCATGTGCTTTACGGTGTGTACGCAGCCTCAGGCTACCCACTGAGTTTAAAGGTGAGCTGGAAAATGTACTGCATCCATACCAACATTTTATTTGGGTGCCGAGTTTTCCATAGTTCAAACCATGCTCATGGCAGCTTACAACATGGAAAAGTATGTAATTAAAAGCATAACAAAAGTAGTCAAGCAATAAAGATAACATCACAAAGTACACAACCAATATGAACATTGAGACAAAAAAATTAAATCAATAATAGCAACACCCACAAAAAAAACCTTAAACAACATGCCCAAGCCAAGAGTCTGTTCAGCAGCCTCAGCTTTTGTAGCTGGAGTCAGTCAAGGTCCCGCTGTCCTAGGCTAGGAGGACAAAGCTCTTTACAACAGGGAGCGGGTCTTCCAGAATTCACAACCAAAATGGGTACTAAGGGATTCCAGCTCAAACCTGATGCTCTTAACCACCATATCAGTTATTTATATAACATGTCAACATTCCCTATAGTTTCATTTTCACAGTGTCAAGATGCAGTTGTTTGGCACATTGTATTTATTCCATACTCAGAATCAATAGCCCTTGAGAGAAAATCTGAGGTTATGTGTGTGTGTGTTTTGGAGTGTGTGTGGATATATAGAGTTTGTTGTTGTTCAGTCGTTCAGTCGTGTCCGACTCTTCGTGACCCCATGGACCAGAGCACGCCAGGCACGCCTATCCTTCACTGCCTCTCGCAGTTTGGCCAAACTCATGTTAGTAGCTTCGAGAACACTGTCCAACCATCTCATCTTCTGTCGTCCCCTTCTCCTTGTGCCCTCAATCCTTCCCAACATCAGGGTCTTTTCTAGGGACTCTTCTCTTCTCATGAGGTGGCCAAAGTACTGGAGCCTCAACTTCAGGATCTGTCCTTCTAATGAGCACTCAGCGTTGATTTCTTTAAGAATGGATAGGTTTGATCTTCTTGCAGTCCATGGGACTCTCAAGAGTCTCCTCCATATATAGAGTTGGGAGCTAGTTTTTTCTCTTCCCCTCTGTTTTACTCACTATCTTGCTCTCCTCCCTTTCCTCATTCCGCTACTATCAGATTTTTTTACCTGCCTTTCCAGCCATGAGGTTCTTGGGATTCCAATGACCCCCCCCCCCCGGATTGTTAAAAAGAATTAGTTGAAACCGCTGCTGCCGTGGTTTTGTGATCAAACATTAAAGGGCATCTGAATCCTCCTCTCTCAATTGATGCAGAATTCACTTTATCCAAAGTATCTTGTCACTTCATTCAGAATGAAAAATATGAAAACTTGGTGTACCAAATTATGCAAAGCCAGTTTTTAAAAAGGGTGTTTGTTTGTTTGTTTTTACTATACTGGCACTAAAATTCTGAGCCTTAGCACCAGATTTATTGGTGCTGGAGAATGTAGGCGTCAGGAGTTTTTTCTAGGCTTTGTGTAACATAGAAAGACTTCGTTCCTTTCTTTCGTAAGATACTGGTTCATTCTCGGAACACAGAACGGAACTGTAGGAGTGTTTGCGTTCCAAGGCCCAAGGCACATTTTGTAAGCCAGCAATGGTAGTATGATATATGGAGTTGATATAGGCTGCTTGCCAATGTTACAATCACTGTAACAGGTTTTCATTTTTCCCAGGAGGAAGAAAGCAATCACTTTTGTGATGGCTTCTAGAGAACACAGTAGCAAAAGTCTATATGTTTTCATTTAGGCTTTTCTGAGGTTTGGGTTTGGGGAGACATAATCTGCCAGTGGCCACGTAGTGAACAGTGTTCCTGAAAAGCAGAGGTTAACTGTGATGCTTTATGTTGCTCAAGTTGTTTGAGAAGCGAATTTTGCATTTTCCTACCTCTTTCTTGAAAGCAAACGTAGCTCCCACATCTGCACAGCAATTTCGTCCTGTAGCCTAGTCCCCAAATCTCTATTGGCTATGACAAATGTAAGACTATGGCATTTATCTCCCCCGTCCCTTTTGAATGCTATTTATTTCTCTCAATTAACTGGCTAAATTAATGTAGAGGGGTCACTGTAGATGCACCATTAGGGTTTAGTTGCAAATGTACATTATCTTTTATATCTGTTTTAAGTTGTCTATTGATTTTCCTCAAAGAATTCTGGCACTCTGAGAACTGAATGCCGGACTAGATTAGTTGTTGACTGATCCATCAGGGCACTTCTTAACGGGAGATGGTGAAGGTGTCGATAGTTTTCTGCTAGAGCTCCCTAGCGCACACTCTCCCCCAGCCCCACCTGAGCTGCAGTTTCCACGGTTCCCAGAGACAGGAAATTACTATTGAACCACTTTAAGGCTACAGTTCTATATACATTTACTTGGGATGTCAGCCTCCTTGAATTCAGTGGCACTTTGCAGTAGGCATGCATAGGCTTGTGCTGCGCGTCTGTAGTGCAAATATGCAGAGAGAATAAAATGTCACTTTCTGAATACAGGGGCTGATTAGAGTCTACTGATCCTGCAGATAGGCACTTGCTGTTGGTCCATTTCTCACTTTTCCGCTGTACCCTGCTCTGTTGCCTAATCTGGTGGCTCTTCAAGTTTGCTGCATTGAGGAGGGGGGTATTTGGAGGGCTGCTTCCTCCTCCCTTTCAGCAGACCTTTCTTAACATTATGTCCATCATGTCGGTGGCTACTTGAAAGGCTTCTGAATCCAAAAGATTAGATTGACGCACGCCTTGAGTGGAATTCCACCCATGGAACTGCCTTGCTGGAGAAAGAAGCAGGGCAATTGCCTCTCGCAGAATAGCCTTCGATCAGCTGTTCCACTTAATATAGCTTCTTTGGGACAAGGAAGGTCTGCGGGAAAATCAGGCACACAGCAGGGGATCTATTTAATGTTTCTCTTGGAGTTGCTCATGTAGTTGTATAGCCAAGCTGCTTCTCTCTTGCTTTGCAGTTGAAGTTCTGGTTTGAAAATTTCAAAGAGTGCTATAAAATATCACAAATGAGTGGTGAAGCATTTTGGGGTACACATGATCTGTTATGTTTGTTATTCTGCTGTTCAGTTTCTCTCTTTCCCCTTCTGTTCTTGTTGGGCACTTTTCGAACAGGAGGTGCTGCTGCTGCAGCTGGTGTGCTTCTGTTCAATACAAATTCTATCTTGATTTGGATAGTGCCTGAAATGGCAGATCTGGCTCCATACCCCGAAAGATCAGCCCTTTCCGTTACTATACAAACTGGTTCTCGGAGGCACAATCCCCAGAGCAGGAATAGCAGCACAGTCCAGCTTCTATGTGTTGATCTGCAGCTTCCATCATTTCTGCCCATGGCCCCTGCTGTCTGGGGCAGACAAGAAGGCACCATGTTATTTTTCTAGAAAAAGTGCCAAAACTCACCATGAACACCTTCCTCGGTCTCTTCTGACGGTAATGGCGCCCACCTGAGAGGTGCCGGAACTGAGTTCCAACTGAAAATAAGCCCTGGCTACCCCTGCCGTATATTACTTGTCTTCAGCCAAGAAAATACTGTTCTTGTTTTGGCTTGACATTCTTTTTCATCTGAAGGTTTTTCTGAGGTTAAACGGCAACGAAAAAACATGGAACTCCAGATCACATAATGTTCAACTTTTGTGTAAATCTTGAACAAACATTTGGCACCATTTCTTTCTATTCTCACCCACCCCTTAAACAATGTTCCAAATGGATTGATGATGTAATGTAGCTGTGGCTTTTTTGTGTCTTCCAGCTACTCCGTATCCTGGGGGATTCAAGTGTTTCACCTGTGAAGAAGCAGTCGACAACTATGACTGCAACCAGTGGGCACCAGATATCTATTGCCCAAGAGGTAAATGAGCTGTGTGTTTGCAGTGAAGGTGTTTTCAGAATGTGCGTCCATCTTAGATGTGGTTGAAACTTGCTACACAGATTCTTCTAGCAGATATAGGGCTTCCTGCCACCTCTAAGGAATTGTACTGAGGACAGAATATTGCCCACCTCTGCATCACGATTTCAGGTGAGCTGGTTTTGCCTGCAGCAGGTATAGGCATCGCGCACAAGCCTGACCATCAGTTCATTGTTGTGTCTTTGAGAACACTATGCAAGGCTTCAGAGATCAGCTGATTGTCAGACATAGCCAATCAGCTGATCAACAGTTCCCACTTGGCTCAGCCACTTCCTTACCTGTCCCACGCCTGACATTCTTTATGAAATGAGGTGTGGGGCAGGAGGCTTGGCCTGATTAGTCCAGAGGTTCCTACCCCTGTAGTGCTCGATTTAGCTGAGGGGGCGCAAAGTAGAGAAGACCTATCATTGAGAAGATTCACTTGGGGCCATCCAATTTTGGACTTCCTCAAGGTGCCGTACTACCACAGACTACCTGATCCCTGCACTATGGAGAAGGAAGCAGCTTCGAGGCCTTTTAAATAACTCCTGTTTTTATAATCTGGGCCTCTTGTGTCTCAGTTTTACTTTTATTTCCAATATTATGTTATATTGCATGCAATGTTGGCTTGCTTTTGCTTTGAGAGCTGTCCAGAGAACTCCTGTTATGGGGAGGCTACGTACATAAACACAAACAAACAAACCCAATTTCATATTTAATTTGTATACTGTACCCTAGATGGTTTACAGCTGAAATGTACAACAAATGTCACATTGTCATCCTCTAACATTTCAAAGTACAGTGGAACCTCAGTTTTCGAGTGTCTCAAAAGCCGAATGATTTGGAACCAGAACGCCAAAAACCCGGAAGTAATTGGTTCCATTTTCAAAAACGCCTCAGAAGTCGAACGGCTTCCACTGCGTGTTTTTCCATTTTTTCAATGGATTTTGCGGACTGCCTATTGATCTTCAGTTTTCGAATGTTTCAAAAGTTGAACGGTCTTCTGGAACAGATTATGTTCGAAAACAGAGGTTCCAGTGTATAACAATTCAATACATTTCACATACAGTATTCCAAGACAATATTAACAAAATACCAGCAAGCAAGAAAGCAAAATAATCCCATTGATTGCACATTACAATTTGCAAATAGCCATTCTAGAAGTCCCTTCTCTGCTTCCTGTGGGATCCTTTCATCATCCCCAGTGTATTCTTACTCCCCATCTCTTTCAACTTGAGTCCGCTCTCAAACACCCTGTTGCATCCACTGCTCCTCTGCCTTCACTCTCATCCATTCAGACCCTTCACCCCAAAACCTTTCTTCACTTTCAACCAACTCCCTCCCACATCCACCAGCCTATCTTTTATAAACAAATATGGAGGCAAGCTTTCTCCTCAGTCCTATTTTAGACTTCAGTGCTTTGGAAGCTGGCCAGCAACATCTGCAGTCCCTTCTAGATCTGTGTAGAACTTCCACATGGTCTGGCCTTACCATTTAATCCGCTGGGATAGATTTGATGACCACAGACAGCGTTGTCGTTCTACTCCCAATGTCGAGACTATAGGGAAGAAGCAAATTTGTGGAAGCATTTTAATTCAAGTGAATATAGACGCTAGGGTTACCTCATCAAATACGAAGCTGGTAGACACAGAGCAGTTAAAACAGCCCAAAGATATGCCTGTTCCGATGTTTTATTCTAGTCCTGCTCAGAGTGTGGCAACTAGTTGGAAGGAAGCCAATGCGGTGGAAATCTAGTTTGAAGGGAGGAAGGGAAGGCAGACACCATGTTTTGCTCCCGCTATGGGAGAAGGATGCTGGGGGAAATACTATGCTCCGCCAGGTTGCTTGAAAACGATGCTGCCCATGAGGAATCAAACTGGATTTTCTAAGCACCCAGCACACTTTTCTGAGCAGAGCAAAATGGCAAAGTGGGTTGAAGTGGGTAAATGTAGTTTATAGGGAGTTGAAGGACTGGTGTCCTCTTTCTCAAGCTCTTCTAAAATGAATACCCTGTGGATACACGTTATGGAGTGGAAGCACGAGAGCAGGCCTTTTCTGTGGTGGCTCTCCATTTGTGGAATGTTCTCACCAGGGAGGCTTGCCTGGTATCTAGGTGCCGTTCAAACACATTCCTTTTCCCCCCAGGACTTTGGCTTATTAAACAATCTATGGCCTTTTAAACTGGCGGGTGGGGATTATTGGGGGTGTTGTTGTTATATATCTTTGTGTTTTTATATTGTAAACTGCCCTGTGATCCTCAGATGAAGGGTGGTATAGAAATTTAATTTATTACTATTATTATTAATACCTTAGATTCCAGCCAATTTGCATGAACTTTCTATTTGGGGGCAGAATAACAATTTGTGGGAGCTTCCACACTGCCAAAAGCTGTGTTAGGGTACAAGGAGCTGCTCAATAAAACATAACAAAGTGAGCAGCAGCACCGACTTCTGAAAATATTTCCCAACTTCAAAGAGACATGATTTGGTGCATTAAAGGAGAGTGGCTAATTAGGCTGCACAACAGCTTACATTTTTGGACTCATGTTTCCATTACTCCCGTGAATTCATTAGTGTAGCTCATAAGCTACCTGCTTTTGATGATTTAGCTGAGATGCACTTGCCATAGTTAGGCTTCTATTAAAGCTCTTTTGTGTTATCTACTTTGAAAGATAGCGGGAGCCTTTTACATCTCCTCTCAGTGGGATTGCTGTACATCTGCAAAATATGGGATTTGGAGGCTGGAATCGACTGGGTGGAAAATCTAATCCATCTTTTATCTTTGCCGCAAAGGCTCCACAAGCTGCTTAGACTCACAGCTTTTGGATAACCTTTTTATTCTCGTAGTCTTATGACTACATTAGCTGAACTATCAAAATACACGGCAAATGATGTACATGCTAGCTAGATCTTAGTTCATGCCAGAATCGGGTTCACTTACTTCTTAGAGAATGTGAAATCCCCAAAGACATCGAGAGAGATTGCAGAATAATGGGATGCTGCTAATGAGTAAATGGCTTCAGGATAGCAAGCTTTGAGGCATTGGACTGCACAGTCTAGAGGCTTTTGTTTTTAAAAGAAAGCTTCAGTTCATGAAAATGTGTAAAGGAGATGTGCAAAATAGATGAAGACAGAAGTTCTCTTGGAAGCTTCCCAAGATTCACATTTTGCACTCAATTTCTAGTGCTATGAAAGAGGGGGGGGGGACTTTTCTCTCTCCGCTTTCTCCCTGCCACGTATAATTTTATAAACTTCTACCATGTAACCGCTCGCTCGCCTTTTCTCTAAACCAAAAAGCCCTACGAAACCTCTTACAAACAGGAAAAATACAAAAACTTTCTTTTTTCCTGGCAGCTACACGATACTGCTATACTCAACACACGCTGGAAGCCAATGGAAAGAGTGTATCTGTTACCAAGCGCTGTGTTCCTCTGGAGGATTGCCTGTCTACAGGATGCATAGATCTCCAGCATAAGGGTTTGAAGGTAAGAAGTGAAATGGACGATCCTTGGTTCAAGCTCACTCCAACCCAGAGCAGATCTTTTTCACACCACGTGTGTACCTACCGAACAAAATGGGGAGATTGCCATTTTAGTTAGGATGGTTTATTTTTGTGGCTTTGTTTTGTATTCAGATAGGCACCAATTATTAAGCATTGCATAAAAGAAGGAACTGAGGTGAGGATTGTTGGCACCCCAAAATTAAGTAAGCATATTTGCTATTGAAACTGGATGGTTGTAAGTAAGCATTTATCAAGTGGAAGTTTGGGGAAATAGAAACCCCTAGACCCCCATAGGCTAATCCTACATACAGTGCTTTTAAAAAAATAAAAATAAAAAAATGTTTAGGGGTATTCTCATTTTCCTACTCATATTGAACTCCTGCCCCTCAATGAGGCCAAACTTAGATTCACAAAATGTTTAGGGATATGCATACCCCTGCATCCCCCCAGAAAAAAGCACTGCCTACATATGTTTCTGTTTCTCAACTATAGTATGGGTGCTACCAAGATGGTTTTATGCATGTGATGGTAAGTTAACTTGGAAGTGGTTACCTGTAATCATGTGAATAAAACTGGTTCATTTTTAAAACACAGAAATATTGTACATACCAATCATATCTTTCATGGGGTTCTTGGGTGATTTTCTCCAAAGTTCACAACAGCTGGCCTTTTTCTTCTTTCTTTTGAAATTTGGAAATGATCTGGAAACAGATGAGGTCATTTTCGTTATTAATTTCTTGAGACTACAGTGGTACCTCTGGTTGCGAACACCTCTTGTTGCGCAAACTGCGGGTTATGAGCTCCGGCAACCCAGAAGTAGCCGCTCCCGGTTGTGAACTTTGCCCCGGGATGCGAGCAGAAATTGCACGCACAGCGGGAGGCACGCTTTGGCTAATGGCGCCTCAGGTTATGAGCGGTTAGGGTTAGGGTATTTTTTGTATTATGTGAGTTTTGGTTAGCCTTACTTTTCACACCACACTATAGCTCAGCTCCAAAAAACTATTTTAGGCATGGTAGCAGCTTCTAGAGGGGTAACACTTTCCACTTCCAAGTTGTAAGTGGGGATTGCATTCAGCTGAATTTTCTCCCACCCTGAAGGGCCTTGGGCACATCCAGTGGGATTTTTAAAAACTTGGCTGTTTTTTCTTTAAAAACAAAACTTCAAGCCATAAACCCAAATGGCATACTAAAGTCCTTCCTAGTCCCCAAAATGGTTTGCCATGAGACAAAAAGGCCCTTTGCTGTGGATGGATAAAAATGGAACAGGGAGATAAAAGTTTAAAAATTGTCCAGTAGCACCTTAGCACTATGCACATGAAAGCTTATACCAAGAACAAACTTAGTTGGTCTCTAAGGTGCTACTGGACAATTTTTTTAATGTATTTTGACTGCGTCAGACCAACACGGCTACCTACCTGAATCTGGAAACAGGCAGATAAATTAGCCCTTTCCTGCAACTTCTGTAATCTAAATTTCCATTTTATTTTATATTTCCATTATCATTTAAAAACAAACCAACCCAAAACCTGGAACTTGGAGTGTAACATGTAGTTATCACAATACGATGAAGGTCTTTTCACATAAGGAGCAGTTTTCTTGACCAATACTTTCCCCCCCTTTTTCTAGGTCTGCACTTCCTGTTGTGAGGGAAACATCTGTAACTTGCCGTTACCCAGAAATTCAAGCGATGCCATATTTGCAACAACAACTCCCATAAATCACACACAGAGACATTTGCAAAGTGTACCAGTCATAATGGCATGTCTCCTGCTAGTTTTTGCTACGTAGACATCCCAGGATAAAGTGCCACTTACATATTGAGAAAAGCATTCAAGGATGAAAGTATTTATGAATACATATGACTTTAATTTAATATATGTTTTTAAACCTTTCTTTCTTAGTGACATTTCTGAACTCAGCTGTCTTGAATTCCTTTTAGCCTTGGCTTGTTAAAAAGCCTTTGTTTTAATCTGTGTCTTTGGTTTTTAAAAAAGGAGGGCATCGTTTTGTTGTAACTCTAATACTTTGAAGGAAACCTTTTGTAATCAAAAGATTTTGGTCACTGCAAATACTTGATCGAAAAGGTATATTTCTTCCTAAGTAGTAGCTTTCGACTTCTGAAGGGAATATATCTAGAGTTTTGTACATAACAGTAATACCAATTAAAACCACGGCTCCCCAGTGAAGCCACTCCACTATGCAAAAAAAAAAAGGCTTTTGATTAATCAGCTGACAGCACTAAAGAAATATTAGTTGATTTATCATTCTAATTTTAATAAACTGCATACGTTATTGCATATGAATGAAAAGATCCTCTTGAAGGAAGAGCATTCTTGGTTCATGCATTTATGGAAAGCAGGTACCAGCTTAGAGGCATTTCCTTATGTGTGATGTAGGAAGTCCATGGCTCTTCCAAGATGGTACCTGCACCTTCTGCTTTTTGAAGGGTCAGTGTTTTCTTTTTAAAAAAATAAGTAGCATTTTCTTTCACACATCTGCTACCCAGTTAATTTGGGTCATTGTTTTAATACAGGCCTGTTTTAGGCACGTCCGAAAATAATAATTTATTATTTATACCCCGCCCATCTGGCTGGGTCTCCCCAGACACTGTGCAGCTCCCAACAGAATATTAAAACCATGATAAAACATCAAACATAAAAAACTTCACTAAACAGGGCTGCCTTCAGATGTCTTAATGTCAGATGGTTGTTTATTTCTTCGGGCGGGTGCCACTACCGAGAAGGCCCTCTGCCTGGTTCCCTGTAACTTTGCTTCTCGCAGCGAGGGAACCGCCAGAAGGCCCTCGGAGCTGGACCTCAGTGTCCTGGGGGTGGAGACAATCCTTCAGGTATACTGGGCTGGGGCCATTTAGGACTTTAAAGGTCAGCACATACACGCACAGCCCCAAACCTGGAAACGTCAGAAAGACATCACTAAAAGGGCCGAACAGTGTGTTTGCAGGCTTTTTCAATGGATTTCCAATTTCACGTGAATTCACGCAATGACCTGGAACCAACGGGGAACTGCCTGTATTTCAAAAGGCTTTTAACCGATTCATAGAGTAAGACTGCTGTCCTGTATACACTTCCCCAAGGATGAAGACCATTGGACTCAATGGGGCTTTCTGAGTAGAGTCCTGCACACTCTGTGGAACATTCCTCTGAGTAAACTTTTCCAGTTTTGATGTGCTTACAGATACATCCCCATTTCCTTTGTGGATCCGCCCCTGTGATTGATGCTGGTTGGTTGCATTGGAGCCCCTTAAAGCTGCACATTGGGCATTGTTAGGCTGCTGTCATGGGTCAGTAGGACTCACCTACAAAATGTCTAATGAGAATCCGAGTTTGGATCGGAACTTCTTGACAGAGGAACACTGTGGACAAATTTCTTTTCAGTAAGGAAATGCTTCCACTGAAATGTGTTTTACTAATCCAGACAATACTTTTGGCACATGAGAGGGTTTATTTTACATACTAGATCACAGCATTTATTTTTGTATGACACGATCAGGATTGGTGACACGTTATACAGTGTTCTATTGTTAAGCAGCTATGGGCTGTTAGTATGTCATGGCAAACCATGGTTGATTGCTTACTGTGAATGTGCAGAATGTGCAGCTCCCACTTGTTTCTTGTTCACTAGTGAGTGGAGGCAATGAGATGTGGTCCTTTGGTGTAACATCAAATCCTAACTGGAGCAAAACACCAGCTAACCTTGGTTCATATGTTGGGGATCATCATGGTTTGTTGCTCCCACTTGTGAAGTGGGTATCATGGTGTGTCCACACAAAACAACCATGATTTGCTATGATATGTGTTTTCAGCCTGTATGTGACAATGACAATTTTTTAGACTAGTGCTGTGGGAGGTGGGGAAGTAAAGTTGAAGCTAATTCAAATATGTGTCACTGTCTTATGACAGTATAAAGGATCGGTGGGATTTTATATACAATGAACAGCCGTGTAATCATGAATTATAGTGATTTTTATGAGTTGTCTTTGGCTTTTTATTATGTTTGGCTAATGCTGATCCACGGGGACCTGGCACTTTTCCAAGTTACAACGCATATTCATGCTGTAAACCAAGGGGAGTGGGGAGGGGAAAATGGGAATAGGGAACTGTGATCAAATGTATTCTAATAAGGAAGAAACCTTTTCTAAATCCCAAGTGCTTCATAAAAACTTCTGTCCAAAGCAAACAAACCAGCATCTACCAGCCTCATATTCTGTGCTGTGTTTGTAGACACACACCCAAATCCTAAAATATTTGTAATTCAGCTACTTTATGAAAACATGAACTCACATATTCATTGTAGGACTTTGTGTGTGAGATGTATGTCTATAAATAAATGTAAACCTGCTGCCTCTATAATAAGAACAGGCCATACTATCCATTTATGCATCAAGGCGCGCACAGGAGTCTGAACTGGAGGCAACTAGCTAGAAATAATGTTCACTGTTTTTTCAGCAGCCCTGGTTCAAAGTCCCATGTACACTGCTAGGGGGATCAGTTGGGAGTCAGATCCATTGGCAGCTTGAGCCATCATGATGTTGATAAAATTAGTCATGAAGTCCCATTGAAGGCAATGAGATGTATTTAGTTGTGTGACTAACTTACATTATTCTGCTAACAGCCAGCAGGGATAAATAGGGGTTAAGAAATATATTTGAAAACAAGGTGTCTCATCCAATTTTGGTCAGTTCTCACTTACTCCATTGTAGAAGTCACCTTGACCCTCAGGAGTGGCTTTTTTGGAGGTGGGGGGAAGTAAAACTCGCCTCCCTCTTGTTGGTCCTGGGATCCAACCCAGCCATGTCCCTCTGGCAAGCAATGGCTTGCTTTTTGTTTGTTTGTTCATTTCTTACATCATATACATTTTAATCCATAACCTCTAATTTCATACACCACAGATCTGACATACCCTTTTCCTGAGGCCCTTTGTAACATCTAGTTCAAATATAATTGCAATTCAAAGGGATGCAAGACTGACAATTGGGACTGCTCATCCAATGTTGTGGCATACCACTAAAACGGTTGGCATTGGACAGGAAGGCTTCACTTCAGCCAGCTTTTAATCTTCTGTACTACTGAGCTTGTTTCATAGAGTACCCTTCAACTCACCAAAGTCATGACTGGGGCTGAAACTGTGTGCCAAAATATATGTTCGATTTATATGCTCTTTAAGTCATGTTGCATCAGTAATTTGGAAAGCACTTTCTATATTATAGAAATGTGAAAGGATTACAAAGCACTTAGAAGTTATCTACATACCACACTTGTGCACTCACCATATGGAAGCAGATAGCAATGGCATCCCTGTGTGCCCTCTCCACACCACTGCTATGAAGTAACACAGCTGCTCATGTGACTAGGTCATATGGAGAGTTTCTGCATCATTCATGGCAATGGCTAGCATGAAACAGGTGAGTGCCATCCTACACATTAAGAGTACACCTCATGGGGATGCTATTTTAAACAGTCTCTATGTGATAGAGCTGGTCTACATGTTAATCACTAAGAGAATTGTTCGCATTGTGTCTTACAAAGAGATGTGTTGCATACATTGTGATCTCTGAAAAGGTAGTCAGTTGTTCGTTGTTGCACGATTGAACCATGTGGTTAAGCACTTCTTCACAAGCAAGAATGACTGAATTGTCCTGTTCGTGAAATCTGTGGTTATTATAATGTGATACATCACTCAGGAAACTTATTATACTGCTCTGTAACCATTGAATTGGACCACACTTTGAAATCTTAATTTGAAAATTTTGCAGTCTAAGCATGATGGTATTACTAAATTTGTATTTCTGCATTTGTATTTCATTCTGAATTTTAGATTTTTACGCTGTGGGAAAAAATATTGAAATGTGTCTAAGTAAAAGCATGATCATCTGAAGCCATATTTGTGCAAAATCTCCTGGTTATTATCCTTTCTACTGTTTTTGTAACCTTCTGTGGATGTATTCCCGTGTAAATAGTGCTCAGACTTGTTAATGTTGTAAATTTTGTACATTCTATAAATAAATAATGTTTTAAACATGGCATGTATGATTTTTCTTTCTATAATCCTCACACTCTCTCACTCTCTTTGACGGTCTTTGTACTACTTAGCTCTAAGGAGCAAAGTTGTGTGCCAAGCATTCTCTTTA
Organism: Darevskia mixta; assembly: GCA_034641385.1. Taxonomy (NCBI): domain Eukaryota; kingdom Metazoa; phylum Chordata; class Lepidosauria; order Squamata; family Lacertidae; genus Darevskia; species Darevskia mixta. Next base: position 19,927,857 of record JAWWNH010000001.1, read on the forward strand.
TTGTGCAAATATACAGAGTAGCAACTAAGACCTGGTGTTTGCTTATTTATTTAAAAGCATTTATACCTCTACAGGAACATACCCTCCACATATGGTGGGAATGCCCCCAAATCCAACCTTTCTGGACAGTGATCTTACAAGAAACAGGCAAAATATCCAAACAGATATTGGAACCCACCCCAGAACCAGCCCTATTGAATATTTTCCAAGACAATAATGCGCACTCACACTATAAAGAGCTCATAACCCACCTAACCACAGCAGTCAGAAGCACCATAGCTAGACACTGAAGAGACTTGTCAGGAGTGAACATGGACCACTGGTATCAAATCGTATGGGGAAACAGCCTTAGTAGAAAAGCTAACCTACAGACTGACATGGGGGCAAATAAAAGAGGACGCCTTCACCCCCCTTTATTACATACACAGCCTGAAAAGACAACAAAAACCCACCAATAGCATGTGAATCAATATGGCTAACTTGACTCAACAATACTCCCCCCCCCACGTGCAAACGAATCTTATTGCAGTCAACTAAAGACAACCAACTATGCCCTGCCAAGGGAAATAACAAATCATAGAATCATAGAGTTGGAAGAGACCACAAGGGCCATCCAGTCCAACCCCCTGCCTCCTATTAAATGAATAGAAAGAGAACCTACCCAAGTGATGCTGACACAAACCCCCACACCTATACTAAGTAAAAGAATGTAAGCTTTACCACCCTCCCTCTGTCCCCCCTTCTCCACCAACTTATACTGTATACAACATTAATGTCTCACATTGAATGCAACTGATCAATAGAAATGATTCTATGGCCTGAAAAAAAGAGACAATGCACATACCATTGTAACCCAAGAAAACCAATAAAAATTAATATTTGACAAATCTCTAAGTGACGGTACACACCAGGTAGATGTTAAACGGCACGGGGGATAGTACTGAATCCTACAGAAAGCTCCAAGGGAAGAGCAACACCTGCAAGCGCCACTATCTGAAAATGGCCATCCAAGTAGGATTGGGAGCAACTCAAAGCAGTGCCCTCTACCCCAGGTCAGATAGCTGCTCCAGAAGGTACCATGGCTGATGGAGTTGAAAACTACAGAGAGAACAGTGAGAATAGACAGGCACCCACTCCCCTTGCCTCTGTCCCAGCAAGGGTCATCATGCAAGGTGATCAATGCAGTTTCTGTGCCAAAATTGGGCTTTAACTCTAATTGAAATGGATCTAGAAAATAAGTCTCATCCAAGAAAGCCTGGAACTGGTCCACATCCAATGGAAAAGATTGATGCTTTCTTTCTTTTTTGTAAATATTTTGTGCTCCTACAATTTATATTAATGGCTACAACCTGAGGAGAGTGATTTCAACCTAGCCCAAATATTACCATTAACACCAGAATAAAAAGAATGCTGGTTGGAAAATGCTGCACAAGAGTGTGGCCTCCACAGAGAGACAACTCTTTGCTCTGATTTTTGGAAGCAAACCAGAACATTCTGCAGGAAAATGCTAATATATTCTGGTTGGCATCCAAAAACTGTCCACAGATAGATCACAAAGCAGCTCAACCAGCTTAAAATATTCCGCTCTCCCTGCATTGTAGAGTTAATGCATAACACTGGGAAAACGCAAGATGCCAAAAAACATGTGGAATTGATCGGTGCCCATTCTTGCCTGCTTGCCTGTCGGCCTTAATTTGGCATTTCAACTCAGAGCCACAAAAGGGAGGGAGGTCCCCCATAACTCTTCTAGAAGAATTGTTAATAAATTGTGCAACATGGATAAAATGGGCAGATGATTAAATATACTATGTAGTTAATGAAAGCAGTTTCCCCATCACATATATGCACGCTCAGAATAGACAGTGCTTTTTTTCTAGGAAAATAGGTGCCGGTACTCACCATGAGGGACCTAGGTGGCACTGTGGATTAAACCACAGAGCCTAGGGCTTGCTGATCAGAAGGTCGGCAGTTCGAATCCCTGCGACGGGGTGAGCTCCCGTTGCTCGGTCCCTGCTCCTGCCCACCTAGCAGTTCGAAAGCACGTCAAAGTGCAAGTAGATAAATAGGTACCACTCCGGCAGGAAGGTAAACGGCATTTCCGTGCGCTGCTCTGGTTCGCCAGAAGCGGCTTTGTCATGCTGGCCACATGACCCGGAAGCCCTCAGCCAATAAAGCGAGATGAGCGCTGCAACCCCAGAGTCGGACACGACTGGACCTAATGGTCAGGGGTCCCTTTACCTTTACCTTTACTCACCATGAAGTTGTTACAGTAAGTGCCACACTTTTTAACAACAACAACAACAACAACAACAACAACAAAAAGAGGTGCCAGTACTGCATACTCTTGAGTACCCCCAGCACTGGGAATAGATGCTGTCACTTTTAACAAAACGTGTGCCTTATTTTATGGCATTTACCATGTTACGCAATGTTGTTTTCATAGAAGCAAAGTATTAAGGCTGCCTGACCCTTGAGAGTTTTGTCTTGTGAGCTTGCTTCCTAACCTTATGCCCTGGTCCAGGGATAGGGAACGTCATACCTGGGGCAAATGTAGACCTCTCTATCTAGTCTTTGGAACGCCTCCTAAGCCACATCCCTCGCCAACTCTGCTCCATTGCTCTGCAGAAATCTATCCTGAAACTGTAATAACATTCTCTTGCTTGCCTGCATAGAGGATGGTGATAAGGTGTGTAAAAACCTCTTAACTTTTGTGTGGATGAAATATAGCCCATTGTATAAAGGTAAGAGTCTTGCCCCTGCCCATTTTTACCTTGGGTCCCCACTGGCATGTGGCCCCTGGAAGGTTGCATACAAGGCAATGTGGCCCTCTGGCTGGAAAAGGCTCCCCATCTCTGCCCTAGTATATTTTTACATTTTTATTTCTAATTACCTAGAGCGTCTTCCAATGCGGTGCAAGTAGACTTCTGCTTTTACAGTGGGATTTCACTTTCCTGTCCTTTGCCTGCAGCCCCCATCATGTGCCCTTAAAAGTCTGCTTTTGTGGGGGTAACCAGGGAGAGGAGAGGAAGGTGGGATTCTATTGCACTAGCAGAAGTGTGCTGTGCTTAGACACAGAAATGGACACAGACCTCCCCTTTATAATGCCGATCATTTTAATGGTGACGTAAAAGCAAATAATCCAAAGCATATTTAAATTAACCTTTAAAATTACAAAGAATTAGCCTGTAAAAAAACAACAACCTGCAAACAGCCAGGAAGCAGGGAGAACTACAATAAAGCTTGCAGGTAAAATAAATCTATAGTGCATGCAGATTGTACGCTGGAAGGCTGGGAAATTAAGTTAGCCTGGTACCTAACACTGATCAAGAAGGGGGGAAGGGAGGCTCTCTGGGGAGAGTATTTTACAATCAGGGAGCTACCACACAAAAGGCCCTTCTGCAGAATTGCTACCTGCAGAGTTCAGGCTTGTGGGATGTACTTTGATTTTTTTACTAGAACTCCGAGAAAGCTGCTTAGAATTAAAGGATGCTGAGCTCAGGGACTTGTTCTGAGTACCAGAACTGAATGGAGCGCACTGTCCTTCCACACACAAAAATACACTCCTAAATACCTCAGGCTTTCTTTATTCAAGCTTAGGGCAAGAGGTCATTTTGCTTCAGCTGCTGCTAAACCAATGCGAGTCAGAAGTCCTTGCCGATCTATTATGAATCAGCAATTCAGATCTATCTTCTGCCCATTGGTGCTCTAGGTCTAGGACATAGGAACTCCAGATTTGTGAAGTCATGCTCTGTGACCAGGAACCACTCTATGTGTACTTATGTCTCTGTATACATGCACACATTTGCACACTTAATGTGCAGCATGACGGCAACAAACAGGTGTTTCGTAACATAGGTCATGCAGCTGCAGCCATGAGAATCAGAACTGGTTTCAGCTGCTTTTTTTGGATGTACAACCCTGTGCCAAACCCGAGTTTGTTGTTGTTTTGTGTGTACAATGGTTCTTAGTCTCATTGAATTCAGTGGGATTTAAATATGCAGTCCAGTAGTTAAATCATATTAATTGCAAAGACCTTTAAGGGTACCTAACCATTTTTTAATATAAATTGAGCCCATAGGCAATGGTAACGTCTCAGAACTATACTTGGCCCCAAACAGTGCAAAGATTGTAGTCTTCAAGTTCCATAAATATCTGAAAAAGATAAGAAGCACAAGGCAGCTGGAAGACTTTGCCCCAGCATGTCCCATTACTGCCCTGGGCATTCTTCTGTGGGAGGGAGCAAGCATCTCTTTGGTAATGGACTGGGTGGTTTAAAATTCTATGGGAGTTTTTTTTGGGGGGGAGGTTAAATGAAAGACGTTTTATATGCATGGCTTCTGTAAAATACATTTGCTCGGAGACAAAGGAGACTCGGAGCCCACCACAGAATAATTTAACATACATTAGCAGTTAATCAAATATTACTGATAAAATATGACTTGGGATTTGACTGTAAGCAGCAACACTAGTAAAAAATCCAACCCAAAACCAATCACCACCGCTCTTGAAAAACAGGACGTTAAACTAGCATTAGTTACTGTGGGGTGGAAAATATGTGAATCTCTGTGGACCCACGTCCAACAGAAAGAAATGATCGGGTGCCCGGATCAAACCTTCATGAATTTATCAGGTCTCCCTTTAAAGCCATATTAAGTGGCCAACACATTATGTGGCAGTCAATTCCATAATTTGAGTCTCAGTTTAGGGTTGCCATATTTAGAAGAGCAGAGGACACACGAGTCGACTTCTGCTTTTAACTATGGATTGCTATGACAACTCTACCCCTGAAAAAGAGGACATCTGGCAACCCTACGAGTCAATTCGGTTGAAAATAGTCATGTTTTAAAACACATCTCCACCCAACACGTTTGCTCAGAGTTTCAAGATTACAAAATAGCAGCAAGTACAGGGATAGGGTTAGGGTCACCTCATGAGAAGAGAAGACTCCCTAGAAAAGACCCTGATGTTGGGAAAGATGGAGGGCACAAGGAGAAGGGGACGACAGAGGATGAGATGGTTGGACAGTGTTCTCGAAGCTACTAACATGAGTTTAGCCAAACTGCGAGAGGCAGTAAGGGAAAGGCGTGCCTGGCGTGCTCTGGTCCATGGGGTCACGAAGAGTCGGACACGACTGAACGACTGAACAACAACAACAGGGATAGGAGGGGTGCGAAAACTGTGGCCCTGGTCATTGGACCATGCTAGCTGGGGTTGATAGGAGTCAGTGTCTAGAAACATCTGGAGGGTCACAAATTCCCCAGATGCATAGCAACGAAGGATCACCTACCTCCATATCAGCCTATATATTAAAGCAGCCTTCCCTATCCTGGTGCCCTCTAGATGTGTTGGACTACAACTCCCATCAACCCCTGCCAACATGGTCAATGATCAGAAATGGCGTTGTAGTCCAGTACATCTGGAGGATCCCAGGTTAAGAAAGTCTACATTAAAGTTATAAAATGAAGGCTCTTCTATGGGTGCCCTACCCAAAAGTAGATCGGTGTCACTTAGTAGGCTCACTTTGAAGATGCCATGCAAATATTTCTTCATTGCCCCAGGCTTTCAAAGAAAAGTTTTAGTTTGGAATTTGATCTGTTCTTCTTCTTCTGTGATATTTTTCTTGTTGTGACTTTGTATTCTATGGTGTTTCTTTTAATTCTGGAGTTTTGTCAGCCATCGTTATGCTTAAATTTCTCCAGAGTTTTCCTCTCTTCTGGACTTTCTATATGTACAAGGAAAGTAAGCCAAACTTGTGAGGGATGAGTCATGCTTATCCTCTTAAACTTGGCAAGTCAATTTGTTTCCCAGGTTAGTCATACTAGAATGTTATTGGGATGAATGGAACAAGGTAGTCATAACTGTTGTATTTTTTTAAGATTGGTTTTAAGTGTGGCCTAAGATAGAGCTCCTCTCCCATGTAATCTGAAAGCACATACATTCAAGTATATTATTTAGAGTCAAGTGCCCCCACACTACTCAATTCTTTTTAGCTTCTCGTAACTAATGAGAATCTCTAATGCCTCCAAGGACAAGCTTGCTCTCTGTGTGGCTGTTATGGCTAATACTCTGGCTTAACTGATCAGGCTGATCAGAGACATTATTTCCAGCTTTCACAAATGCCAAAAGTAAAATTCATGCAACTTGGCTGAAATGTAGGGAAGGCATTTGGGAGCAGAGATTGCTGATTTCAGCGGCAGTGGACTTTATTCCTTCCTCTTTGACATGGAAGGTGTTAACCCATTTGGGATAAGAGAGAGAGAGAGAGAGAGAGAGAGAGAGAGAGAGAGAGAGAGAGAGAGAGAGAGAGGCAGACTCTTCAGGCATTAGACATGACCAATTCATGAAAAAAAAACTTTTCAGTTCTATTGTGGTTACTGGATTTGGGTGAAAAAGAAAGAAAGCTCTAATGTGTGATATGTAAATCAGCAACTAAAAAAAGCAAAACACGCACCCATGTTTTTGAGATGCTAAGATAAATTGAAATTATGCTAATACCGCCCTTCATAGATTACAATCACTTTGCCGGGGGGGGGGAAATTACACACTCTGTAACATTTAAAAAGCACAGGAACATAGGCATCTGCCTTGCATCAAGTCAAACCACCATTTCCATCTACCACAGTATTGTCTACACTGACTGGCACTGGTTTTCCAGGGTCTCAGCTGTACCTGGAGGTGCCCAGAATTGGGACCATCTGCACACAGAACAGAGGCTGTTCCACCAAGCTACATGAATGCACCAGTTGCATAATGAATATGCCCAGCTGATGTTAGTGCTGGTTTTGACTTACAAAGCCTTAAATGGTTCAGGACTGCAATATCTCAAGGACCGCCTTTACCCATATGAACCTGTGCTCACAGGGGCGTCTTACCCATAGAGGCTAGTGGCGCAGGGCACAAAGTTCTGGAGGGCGCCAGGGAAGAGGCTGGATGCGGCGCCTCCTGGCATCAGCTCACTGATCTCGCCTGTCTCCGCCATGCCGCACCGAAGCAGTGCCACGCCCGGAGCCTCTGCCTGCTGTGGCCACCACGGCACAAAGTGGCCAGCTGAGCCGGGAGCCGCCGCATCCAGCCTGCGCCTCTTCTCCACCGGAGGAGCTGCCCTCCAGCCACTGCCCGCCTCCTCTAGCCCTGCAAAGCTGGGAGTGTCGCCAGCAGCTCCATCCTCCCTAAAAAAGTTGGCAACTCTGGGAAACGGGGGGGGGGGCGCCGGAGGGATCCTTGCATCACGGCGCTGGATATGCTTAAGACGGCCCTGTGTGCTCATCATCTGTGGCTTTTCTTCATATGCTTCCTCCATGAGAAGTCTGGAGGGTGGCAACATGAGAACAGGCCTTTTCACAATTTCCATTTGTGGAATGCTCTCCTCAGGAAGGCTTGCCTGGTGTCATCATTAGATGTCTTTAGGCACCAGAATAAATGTTACCAAGAACTCTGGCCACAAGTTTTCTATGCATAGAAAAACACAGGAAAACTTGGATACATATTGATCCACTTATCTAAGACGCTACATCTACTAAAGATTCAAAAGAAACAGAAATTATATATTATTCACATTCTTTTCAAAAAACGAGCTGAAGAAGGCATCTGCTCCGAAACAGGGCCCTGTCCTGGTTTCCAGTTTTCGCATCATACATCTGATTCACATCTCAGAAGCCCTTACTTCAACCTCCAAAAGACTTTTCTTTGTGAAACTATTATTTTCGTTTAAGACTGTAATTCCTAACAGGATTGCTATGATATTTGAATTTACTCATGAGTAAACTTATTCTTTTGTTAAAACTTGTGGCCAGAGTTCTTGGTAACATTTATTCCAGTGTATTTTGCAACAAGAACTCCAACGTCTTTAGGCACCAGGCAAAACTTTCTTCTATAACCAGGCCTTTGGTCTTTAAGTATCTGTGGGCTTTTAGAAGTGGGGTGTTTTAAATGTATTTCTCTTTCCTCTTGGCTTTAATGTATCCATGTGCCGTTTATTGTCTTTTCTCCCACCCACCCCTTTTTCTTTTAAGCCACTTTAGATTGGGTTTATCTGGGCAATCTAAATTTAATTTTAAAACAAGGCAAAACAGTGGAATCTCTTCCTCCTTACCTCCTTCATGAAGCCCCTCACACCCCCTACTCTACATTGAGGGACCAGAATCTGGGGCGGGGAAAGAGAAAGCAGAAATCCCATTACACAAGTGAGTTTCCTCTGCACAAGCAGACAGAAATCACTGGGTGTTGCCCTCACATTCCGGCTTTCAGCAGATTTTCTCATTGCAACATGAAATAGTATTTAAACAGTCAGGCAAAAAAAAATGCGCTGTGAAGTAGACCTCAGCAATCCCCAGCCCCTCTGTTACAGTTGAGCTCTATGGTTTGGAGTTACTGCCTTCATGAGTCACATAACACTGAGGAAATTTCATTCTGTTAATCCTGTTAGCCGCTCTCCCTAAGCATTCACAGTGATTAAAGCCTTACGTGCATGAAACTAGATGGTAGAATTTTAAATCATTCTCAAACTTTTTATTTTTATTTTTAAAAAGGGTAATCTCAGAGAGAGAGAAATGTTTGCACAGAAAGGAATCACATTATTTAAATTAACATAGGAAAGATGATTTGAAATAAAGGCTAGAAAACATTAAAATCCTTGGGTATTCCATAGAAAACTAAGCATAACCGGGACTACACAGAACGCATGTAACACAGTAGCCCCCTTTTTAAATGACAGAAATACTCCAAAAAGAAGGGGTTTTTTTCTGGTGACATTAAAGAGTTTTTTGGTCAGTCATAGTTTTGGGAATATGTGAGGGATGATCTCTCCAGGCCAACTCCCTTCCAATTCACTAGTTTTCAAGCATAGTTTAGATATATTGTAAAACTTGCTATAAGCTTCTCTGTCTCTCTTATCTAACTCAATCCATAAAACAGGAAGGAAGTTAGGGAAATTGTATGCTTATTTCTGGCTGCTCTTTAAAATCCAAAAAAAGCAGAGGATTTTTTTTAAAAAACAACAACATACGCAGCAAAGGATTTTCAGGGTGTTGGATACATGTCCTCACCAACGTTCCCTTATCTTTGCTTGGGTAGAATTTCCTCTGGAGCCATATTTCTGTTTCCTTTCGCTAGACAGGAAACATTAGGGTTACAAATGTGCTACCTAGCCAAAGTATATTGACCATTCACATATCAGGCCGAGATCTAGACTAGAATGCAATCTCTATTGTCACCCTGAAAGCAAGGATGGTGGCCATGGGAAAGGGAGTGCTAGATTCCAAGGCTGATGTCCAGATTGAAAGGGGTGGAAGTCATGAGTTGATTAATTAGGAACATAGGCAGCTGCCTCCTTCTAGCGAGTCAGACCATTGGCTTATCTGGTTCAGTATTGTCTACGCTAGCAATGTGAGGAATTAAACCAGGGACTTTCTGCATGTAAAGGATATGCTCTGCTACTAAACGACAGCCTTGCCACTAGATTTGACATACAATCATAGAATTGTAGAATCAGAAGGGACCCTGAGGATCATCTAGCCCAGTGTTTCCCAACCTTGTGCCTCCAGCTGTTTTTGGACTACAACTCCCATCATCCCTCGCTAGCAAGACCAGTGGTCAGGGATGATGGGAATTGTAGTCCAAAAACATCTGGAGGCACAAGGTTGGGAAACACTGATCTAGCCCAACCCCCTGAGAAGCAGGAATATGCAGCTGTCCCATATGGGGATCAGACATGCAACCTTGGTGTTATCAGCAGCATGCTCTAACCACTGAGCTAGGTCTTTCTCTGGGAAACAGCAGTGGCAGCTTGAAAGGTGATGAACTTGGAAGAATTATCAGTGCTCTCTATGCAGTTACTCCATATGGAATAACTTGGTTAAATTTATCTTTCGGTCCTCAGATTGGATCTTATGCAACCCTTGTAAAAGGACCCTAATAACTTGGGTAGCAATCTGATTAAGCAGCCAAGGTAGACTAATCTCAAAATGATTATATCAGTTGAACACAGGGCTTGTTATTCTTCGCCTCGTTGTTTCTGGCAGCTAGTTGGTGTGAGCTTTCCTCCCCGCCCTCCTCCTTTTTTACAGAGTAGTCTTGAATTTCCACCAGGATCAGCCTGCTATAATTGTGGTTTTGTTTGCTACAAAAATTGCAAATGCAACGAGAGCCTTGTGGCAAGGCTGGAAAAGTCACCCAGGTATAAATATGCTTTGAGCCTTAATCTCATTCCACCACAGGTGTAGCGCATACTTTAACAAGATTAACTTAAAGCGCCATTGCCATGTGGATCTGTAAAGATGAAAACCTTTGCCCTGATGGGCAAATGCAGATATATTTTTAATCAAACTCCTGGGAGGTTGCAAATCACTGGCAGCATATAAGATGAGAATTCAACAAAGGGAAAGGCTCGCTTCAGTGAAATGACTCCATCCTTATTACTTATGTAATGTAATCAACTCATGCTACCGGGCTGTTACAAGCATTCCAATCTATTTTAGGGTACTATAACTCAAAACTCATAAAACAACTATTCAGAATGAGTGTAAGCTTGCTTGCTGACTAAATACTCCCTATTCATTCTGCTCCAATAATGAGCTCACTTGTGATAGATTAGGCCCATTTAGGAGATGTTGACTCGGCTATGCTACAGATGCTGCACTGCAATGGGCTTATGCAGGAAGTCTCAAACCTTGTCATAGCAAGCCTCTCTCAATCAAGGCACAAGCTGGTTGAGCTCTCTCCCGTACAGCTAAGGGAAAACAAGCTTGACTTGGGTAGTAGTGCTTATTGTTATCCTAGGCACAGTGCCAAGCATCTCAGTGGAAAAGAAACAGAGCATGGCACGGTTTAAGGACTCTACGGGAAGCACTCCAGGGAACCAAAACAAATATCCTGCAAATAATAGGGGGTCAATTCACTGGGTTTTCAGAGCTAGCAATTAGTGCAAGGGAGAATGCATGGTGTTGCTTGAGCTATCGAGTTGGGCATTTGAAAGGTGTATGCATAGGTTGTAAGCAAGTGTCAAGATGTACCCAACATTTTGCATTGCTAGTTGAGGAAATCTGCTAGTCATGAAATCTGCTAGTCATGAAATTGCTAGTCATGAAATCATGACTAGCAGCTGTTCCTATTCGCATAAGATGGTTCACCTTGCACCTTCAGAATCCTGTTTTAAGATGGATCAACCATTTTACTTACAGCCTGTTTGAGAACAGAGGCAAACACATAAGGAGTGTTTAAAGCACAGCGGGTCTGACACCAACACAGGAAGGTAGATTACACGATCTGTTAAAACATTTCCCCATTCTTCAAACTTTACTAAGATAATCCATTGCTCCTTTGCAGCCGAATTGCTAACAACAATTATGACAACTATGGCTGCTCAGAACAAATGACATTTAATTCTTACTGTAGTTTAGGGGGAGCCAATGTGATGATGCCCTCCAGATGTCGTTGGACTCTAACTTCCATCAGCCTCAGCCAGACTAGCCAGTGATCAGGGATGAAGGGAGATGTTATCGAGCAAAAATATGGAGAGCACTGCACTGGCTGCTCCTGGTGTAGTTGAACTTGCCGCCATTGCGGCACTGCTGACCTATAGACTTCTTATAAACCCAGAGTGCAAGCACTGCATTTCTGCTCCCAGGTAACTTGGCCAGATCATTCTCTTCACCTCATAGACCTTTTGATACACTGGATGTGAATTCAATCTACACTCTGTATTACCATCTACATCACAGCAGTTGAAAATAAAACAGAAGATTGCAGGAAGCACATTTGAAAAGAGACATATCAGCATTCCCAAAGTCACAACAAAGAGAAAAACTGCTGATGTGTGGATCTTCCCAGGCCAATTAAGGTTATTCTCCCCTTGTAAAAATGCCTTCATCTCCCACCATGCAGAGAGGAACCTCAGCCAGGTAAGCAGGGAACCACTCTGAAAGTTGCTATTTGAAAAAACTCATGAATCTTTAGAGAAAAATATTAGTGATTTGGCATTACGGGGCCTGGTGTTAGAAGGGGCCTTGAGATGTCAATGGATTTGAATTCTGCTACTTGGTAAGAGAAGCATTCACATTCTCCTCAGCATGGTCAGTTGATAGTTGAGCTTGTTATTATGTAGTGCAGACATACACTCTGTTTTGGTTTACTAAAATTCAGCTGCTAGAGCAGGGGTGGGGAACTTATTTCAGACCAAGGGCCATTCCCCCTTCTGGGCAACCTTTTGAGGGCCACATGCCAGTGGTGGGGCAGCAAATGTAAATTTTGTCTTTCTAAATTTTGTCTTTCCAAACTCACCTGCCCTTCCCTAGCCTGATGTGCTGTGTCAAGAATGAGCATTATTAGATGTGTTATAGGAACACATGAAAAACCCCTACTATCTATAGCATTACTGATCTGTAGAGATATTACACTTGGACTTTACTGAAGCTAATAAACATCCTCCACCCTATTTGCCATCACATTAGCTCTGCTGTGTGTTTAAGAGCTCAACGCACATACTTCTTCAGTAGCTCTGCTGTCATGCGGCCTCAGGCCATACCAACCTCTTGTGGAATCTTTGACAGATATCATAACACTACCAAACAAAGCTTGGCCAAGTCAGTACAAACGGTAAGGGATTTTCTTGAGTAGGGGATGAATGGGAGGGGAGAAAGAAAATAAACACTGATGAAGTATGATGTATATGCAGCATATAAATTATTAGACTTTCTTGGAGATTGCTGACATACTTGAAAGGTACCTGTAAACATTATGCATGAGAATTGCTAGTGTGTGTGTGTGTGTGTGTGTGTGTGTGTTGTCATCACACACAGCAGCAACACTACCAGAGGCATGGAATGCCTTTCACTTAATGAAAATCAGGGCATTTTTAACCTAGCAGGGCTATGAATTTTTTAATCCCATTTTCAGAATTTATAGCAATGAAACTCTGGAGCCCTACAGGGAAGCAAGTCCAAATGCATGTTGCTGTCTCCAAGCCACAGGTAATCTGGAGAAGTCTAACTGATTTCAAAGAAGATTGTTTGAAATAATTTGCAGACTGGGTTGGCAGTATGAAAAGGAATGCCAGCTTGAACTGCAGTGATAGGGGATGAATGGAAACATGCTAATGGCTGTTCCAATTACTTGCTTGGAAGAGTTGCCCGCAACAGCACTTTTTCTTTAGTACTGTGTAAAATATACTAGGCATGTCAAATGTACCCTGCTCATGGGACCCAGGTGGCGCTGTGGGTTAAACCGCTGAGCCTAGGGCTTGCTGATCAGAAGGTCGGGGGTTCGAATCCCTGCGACGGGGTGAGCTCCCGTTGCTCAGTCCCAGCTCTTGCCCACCTAGCAGTTTGAAAGCACGTCAAAGTGCAAGTAGATAAATAGGAACCGCTCTGGCGGGAAGGTAAACGGCGTTTCCGTGCGCTGCTCTGGTTCACCAGAAGCGGCTTTGTCATGCTGGCCACATGACCCGGAAGTTGTACGCCGGCTCTCAGCCAATAAAGCGAGATGAGTGACGCAACCCCAGAGGCGGACACGACTGGACCTAATGGTCAGGGGTCCCTTTACCTTTACCTTTTACATGGAACAATTGAGAGGTACAGTTTTTCCACTCCTAGCAAATAATCAACACCACCTAAAAAATGGAGGTACTTCAGCTGGGAGACACCACAGGACCAGGGCTAAAAATGCAGTCCTCCATATTTCTGAACCTCCAAAGGTCACATAGCCCCTCATGAGACTACACCCTTCACTCTTCTTGAGTACCTTTGCCTGGCTAGGACATGTCATTGAACCTCTTTCGGATTGGATGACGGAGGGGTGTGTGTGTAAACCTCACCTTAACACGGCAGGAATGTAACCTAATCTACATTGCTCCAGCCATTTTTGGCTCTGGCCCTGCCCATCACTAGCAGGACAGAACCCAGCACAGGAGGAAACAAAATAGCTAACCTTTCCTCTTTTGCTTTGCTGGCAATTGGACCAAAAGCACAAACAGCCAGGCTTATTATCGTTTGCTGGTTGAGCCAGCTATTCTAAAATCACAGGATGTGATATGCATAGCAAAACATGCCAAAGTCTATTTTGTTCTACAGCATCTTATCAGTGAGAACCTGCTACCACCACCAGAATGAACTGTGTTGGGGGAAAGGGTTGGAAGGAAGTTCCTACCTTCTTTCAAGTCTCTTCTGAAAACTGCACTGTTTCAACAGTACTTTACAATATGATTTCCCCCCCAGTATCTACTAATGTTTGACTGATGCTTTTATGAGAGAGCAGGTTATAAATTTTCAGACAACAAAAAACCCTGCCTGTGTGGGCACATGCACCCTACAGATTCACAAAGACAAAGGGTTATCAAATATGTCTTCCAATATGTGCATCTTTACCAGAGTTGTAGCTTTGTGTTAGTAAAAGGTAAAGGGACCCCTAACCATTAGGTCCAGTCATGTCTGACTCTGGGGTTGCAGCGCTCATCTTGCTTTATTGGCCGAGAGCCGGCGTACAGCTTCCAGGTCATGTGGCCAGCATGACAAAGCCACTTCTGGCGAACCAGAGGAGCACACGGAAACGCCGTTTACCTTCCCGCCAGAGCGGTTCCTATTTATCTACTTGCACTTTGATGTGCTTTCGAACTGCTAGGTGGGCAGGAGCTGGGACCGAGCAACGGGAGCTCACCCCGTCACAGGGATTCGAACCGCCGACCTTCTGATCAGCAAGCCCTAGGCTCTGTGGTTTAACCCACAGCGCCACCTGGGTCCCTTTTGTGTTACCATACAGCATAGTGCACTAAAGTATCTCCCCTCCCCTCACTTGTTAAGCAGAGTTTGGATGGCCATCTGTCATGGATGCTTTAGCTGAGATTCCTGCATTGCAGGGGGTTGGACTAGATGACCCTTGGGGTCCCTTCCAATTCTACGATTGTATGATTCTACCTCAGAACTACTCTTAAGCTGAACCTCCAGCCTGGAAGACATTCTGGCCTTTTCTGTGAAGGCAGACAGCAACAGCTACCACCTCTCTGCTGCCCTCTGCCCCAGAGGTGCCTCCATTTCTCTGGTATTGTAGACACTAACGGATAGAGCCATATTTCTTTTCATTGCCTACTGCGGGCAGTCAGCAGGGAACCTCCTTTGGACTGCAGAAACTTCTTTTCAAATAGACATATGCTTTATGTCCCTCTTTGACAGTGTTTAGAATGACGTCAACATCCCCGATGTTAACATTTCGTTGTAAGTTTGGAAAGGGAGCAGGTAGCAAAAGAGGCCAGTGACATTTTTTATTCCCAACAGTTAGAAACTGAACTCCACGAGTAATACGATCGTGCTGATAGGACATTGTCCACCAGTAAATCTGTGGAGTTTGTTTAAAAAATTCTTTCCCAAATGTCAATGTCTGGCTTTAGCCATCTCCTGACACTCCTAGATCTTGTCTGAAACCATAGGCTATGCCTGACAGGAGAAAAGACTATTAATTAGATGGTTGAGTAACACACAAAAAGCTTGTATATCATGTTTCTCCTGCTCAAGGAAAAACATGAACAAAACGCCTTACCACTGATGACTACTAATTTTTGAATAGCAAGTTAGGTTGTTTGATAAGCTTCACGCAGGGGTGGTCCTGCCTTTAGGGGAAGTGAGATAGCCTGCCTCAGTCAGCAGATATTGGACGACAGCAGTGACAGTGGCCTGAGTGTCCCTCGTAAGTCACCCATCCATTCCCCTCTGTTGGAGGGCAGGTCTACATCCCATTTCTAAACTAATTCGCTGCCTCTGGCAGAGAAGAGGACACTGCCCCAGCACAAGAAATGACTCTTGTTAGACCCATAGCATTATTTTCCATTACAAAAGAAAGAAAAGAAAGAAAGAAAATAAATAAATAAATAAATAAATTATTATTTATACCCCGCCCATCTGGCTGGGTTTCCCCAGCCACTCTGGGTGGCCTCCAACAAAATACTAAAATACAATAGTCCGTCAAACATTAAAAGCTTCCCGAAACAGGGCTGCCTTCAGATGTCTTCTAAAAGTCTGGTACAGTGGTACCTCTGGTTACGAACAGGTTCCGTTCCGGAGCCCCGTTTGTTACCTGAAAGGTACGTAACCCGCACTGCCGCACCTACGCATGTGCCCGACGCGATTCGTCGCTTCTGTGCATGCGCATGACGTCACTGTGCGCGTCTGCGCATGCGCGAACCACCGAACCCAGAAGTAATCCGTTCCGGTTCATATCCCGTGACGAACGCAACATGAAGCATTTGTAATATGAGGTACGACTGTAGTTGTTTTTCTCTTTCACATCTGGTGGGAGGGCGTTCCACAGGGTGGGTGCCACTACCAAGAAGGCCCTCTGCCTGGTTCTCTGTAACTTGGCTTCTCACAGTGAGGGAAGTGCCAGAAGGCCCTTGGCACTGGACCTCAGTGTCCAGGCTAAACGATGGGGGTGGAGATGCTCCTTCTGGTATACTGGACCGAGGCCGTTTAGGGCTTTAAAAGGGGCCCATTGGTGTGTTTTAATTCTGTATTGCCACCAGGGTGAATGCCACATGATCCAGGAGGCTTTTCTCATATTTATAGTTGGGTGAGGGTTTTTTCCTCCTTTTTTGCTCCCCATCCCCATTTCTTTTCAGTGATAAATCTGTGTTTAGTGTGGCCTGCGTATAGCATTTAATGAACAGCTAACAAAAGGCTAATAATATTAAAGACCAGCTTTCATTAGCTGTTGTTCAGCAAGTATTCTGGCTGAATGTTACACAAGTATGAGTGACCAGCCAAGTGCACTTGAAATAAATACGAAACAAGGTGTGCAAGTCCTAGAACGCTCAGATTCCTGAGTCAAAAACTGTATTAGCTGTTCACCGAGGTAGAAAAACAACACACCATGATTATTTGTTGCCTCTTTACAAGCGGAGCTCGCTGAAGAGAGACAGCAGCCACGGAGAATACCAATGCAGTATGTGTCTGACATATAAAAAGTAGACATCCATTCATTTTTAGATGGGTCAGTTTTAGAACATTATTCCTCATAACAAAGTGGTACGAATGAGGCACTGAAAGAATTGCTTGTTCCTACACTGTTTACATGGTTAAAATACAACAGCAATTTGTTCAGGAGCACCTAGATTTATAGCGATGGTGAAACGAAGGTTTGGTCGGTGCCTTGAGGGGTGACCCATATAAGCTACTACAGTGGTACCTCGGGTTACATACGCTTCAGGTTACATACGCTTCAGGTTACAGACTCTGCTAACCCAGAAATATTACCTTGGGTTAAGAACTTTGCTTCAGGATGAGAACAGAAATCGGGCAGTGGGAGGCCCCATTAGCTAAAGTGGTGCTTCAGGTTAAGAACGTTTTCAGGTTAAGAACGGACCTCCGGAACGAATTAAGTACATAACCAGAGGTACCACTGTATGAGTTTTCTAAAGGAAGACGAGGATAGAACTATATTCAAAGTAGCACTGAGGAGAACATTCTGTTAGTGCAAGGACTTCTGCTTGCAAGATGGAACATTCTCACACTCTCCTCTCCTTGTGTGCCCCCTAGATCTGTTTTGGTCCCCCTGAAGTCCTCTGGAGCAGTGAAGAGGGGAGCGGGAATCTTATTTATTCCACAAGGCTGATCCTGATAAGAATCTGGACCATGAAGCCAAAAAGGTTCCCCAGCCTTGTGCTGGCACTGATCATTGAGCTAGTGCAACTGTTCAAGTTGAATACTTTGTACTTTTTCAAGTTGGCCATTTGAGCCTCCTCTTATTTTTAGAACTGGAAATCTCAGAGAAAGCTGAATATAGTGTAGGCGGCATGGCCTAGTCTACAGGGCTAAGAATGGCTTTTATAGATGGAGTTTATCTTTTGACACATGTCAAGAGGCCCCTTTAACCATGCACAGTCCTAGGAAGAGAGAGGAAAAACACACTCAGACCTTCTATCACCCGGGGTGAGATTTCAATCTGGTTCTTTAGCTATCCAGACAATGCACTTTCTTTAGAAAAGCTGCATTGCAGAGGAATCCAGGCATGCCATTTGTATGCTGGGTTGCTCACACAGAACTATGGCAACTGAGAATGCCCACATAACGAGTGACTTATTTAGGGCTGAATTATACTGACAAATTCTTCACATGAACAGTTACAATTGGGTACCTATAAGAATCTGTTTCCTAGTGTTAACTAGGTCCTTGAGTTAATTGTTGAAGTGGTTCACTTCATATTATCTAATTGCGTCAACCCCGAAGAATCACCACTTGCATTGTTTCTTCAGGTAAAGTGGCCCCTGGCCATTAGGTCCAGTCGCGGACGACTCTGGGGTTGCGGTGCTCATCTCGCTTTACTGGCCGAGGAAGCCGGCATACAGCTTCCGGGTCATGTGGCCAGCATAACTTAAGCCGCTTCTGGCGAATCAGAGCAGTGCTGTGGTTAAACCACCGAGCCTAGGGCTTGCCAATCAGAAGGTCGGTGGTTTGAATCCCCACGACGGGGTGAGCTCCCGTTGCTCGGTCCCAGCTCCTGCCCACCTAGCAGTTTGAAAGCACGTCAAAGTGCAAGTAGATAAATAGGTACCGCTCCGGCAGGAAGGTAAACGGCATTTCTTGAGCCCCCCCCCAATGAAACATGCTAGAAACAATTTCCAACTTTGAAAATAGGACTACTTATTCTTTCTATTCTACAGCTTTCTGCCTTATATTGTGTGTTTTGCAATACACGGCTAATTACTGAGTTTTAAACAAATCTTCCTTTTTTTGCCCATCATGGCTGTGCATAAACTGCAGACATGAGCGTATGATAAAGTTTCATTTTAACAATACAAATGAAACCTGGAAGTATTTTGCTCTTACCACTTTTAAGACTTAAATCATACTTATTTTTTCTGCTTCAAAATCGTCCTTGGAGTTGTGTTGAATTACAGGGCAGTTATGGGAATACTGGTTGGTCCTAATGAAGCTATTATTTGACTGACCCCAGGAACACCTAGCATGCTTTCTTACACAATATCAAGGTATTGCTTAAAATTAATACAGTTCATTTAACAACTACTTATACGATTCTGAATTGCAGCAATTAGTTTTGGCTGACTCTGCAGAAGACTGAAGAATTGCAGAGTAATTAGAATCTACAATGACTGCTTTTGAGGACTTACCTGTCTTGGGCCGGCTGCTCAGCACTGTCTAAAATTACCAGTCTGCTCACTCAAAGTTTATTAACTACAATTTCTCCTCAATTACTTCCAGAGGGCAAAAGGCCTGAAATGAAGATGGCAGGGAAAGACTAGAGAGTCTCCCCTTGAATGTGCATCTTTGACCTTTTAGGTGTTTTGAGGGCTGCTTTCTTCGTGACAATAGTGAACAGTCAACAGAATCCTTCATCTTTACACTTATGAGGCCATACCGACTGCATAGATATTTCTTCATGCTCCCTTGAACCACACAGATGGAAAACACTAGACTACCCGACAACCATCAGCATGTGATGTAAAACAAGAATGTGCAAATGTGGCTTTAAAAAAATGATTTTACATGCAAGAATATGGGTAGATGATATACTTTTAAAAAACTTTACATAATCCGTGTTTTTTATTTCTATGCCACCCTATACCCTATAGCTGATCCTCAAAAAATGGGGCTTTTCTCCTTTGCAAAAGAAGCTGCAGAAATTTGAGCTGATCCTCAAAAAAAATGGGGCTTTTCCCCTCTAAAAACTAGGTGCGTCCTATGGTCAGGTGCGCCTTATAGAGCGAAAAAAATGGGTATTTCTTCCATACCAGTAAGAAAGTGCACTAAGGTGATCCACATCTTAAGACTGAACATTTAAATTTCTATTATCCCATTAAGATCACTCTATAACATTATAATGCAGGAAAAAATGATTTCAGAGAGGGTCTTCCTCCACGATTTGCCTCACAATTATAGTTAAAATTGGTTAATCCACTACTAGGCCTAAATTTTTAGAGGGGGTTTGAACTAGCTCATGATGGGCCTTGGAATTCCAAACCTAAGCTAGTTTCAGAATACTCCCGTTTTGAACGTCACCACCATCATTATCCCTGGAGATTTATATATTATGTTTCATATTATTTATATATTTTTAGAACAGCCATTTTAATTGTGAATGTTTTAATGTGCATTTTGTGTGCAATTGGTTTTATACTTGTAAATGGCTTAGAAGCCATTTTGGCAATTAAGTGGCATACTAATTAATAAATAACAGCTACTACTCTTCATTTCCAGCCTCTAATTAAAACCTTACAACTCTTCATGTTCACCATCTAATTAAACTTTGCACCAATACTATATTATTAGCAGAAAAGGGCCCAAGGTTTAGAGATAAGCCTAAGGCCTGCCAGGAACTTCACAGCTGAGGTCGATTTGAATCATGGAACTTCCTGGCTGAGCAGCAAAATTATTCTAGGAAAGAGAACACACAGGAATCCTAGTCCACAACTGAATGAAGTACATGGGTTTAACCACATTTACTCATAATAAGCCAGCGAGACCAAAATTGGCTTAACTATTTTGTTAATAAACTGCTGCTGCAAATAAAGTATTTAGAATTCCTAAAACATAGTGTCAAATAATGAGCTCTTTGGAACCAAATAACCCACAAAACATAGTAGTCATAAAGTACAAAACCACATGCAGAATTTTCTCAGACAAGATATTTGTATCCCATTTTGTATTTTTTAAGATACATTGTGATGCAGATTTGTGAAATATCAATTCTTCACCTGTGAGGTTTTCCACATTTTCTCCCCCACCCCCTTTTGGAGAATCACAGTGAAATCAACTTATTTCCAGTCACTTCTCTTGCATTCAGCACCAAGATCTTGGCAGCAGTGTGTGTTTATCACCTTAACACAGAAAGCACACTGCTCACCTGTAGCTCATATTATGACAGTCTTGAAGCCGTAATGTTTTCCTCTAAGAGACAAGGAGACTGTGCTCATATAGAAGATTTCTAGGATATTTTCTTCCAGTATCACTGCTGCGTAAATTATGAATAAAGTGTCAGCACTAATAACGAGCACTTTCACACATTGCTCCTCGGAGCATTTATTTCAGTGCAAAAAAAATATGTGTGTACATCCAGCATATTTTCAATTGTGCCTAAATTCACAGTTGCTAAAACTTCCAATACCACAGCCTGAAAAAATCCATTCTGAAGAGGTGAGCAGAGAAATAAACGCAAGTTAACGACATGAACATTTTACTTGAGCATTTTCTCCTTAACAAATTGCTTGTGCCCCAAATCGCACTGGGGCACAGGCTCTGCTTCCGTTTGCACCAACTTATGTTCCAGCTGCTGCTGCCACTGGCCCTGCGTCTTTAAAATTCTGGGAAATCCCTTGTGTCACGGATTTTTTTGGGAGAGAGGAATCGACCCTCAACTGAGCTGATCATGCTGCTTCTCATGCTAGTATTGCTTCAGAATTGGTGGGCTTCTGCTAGTGATGCACTGCTGCTTTTCTCAATATGGTGCCACAAAGTAGTGTGGCAATTTAAGAGAACAGGCTGCCTTTATTCTTACTTAACTCATTCTTCACACAACATCCGCCCATCAAAATGGGATGTTTGGACTGATCACTAAGAAAGCTGAGGCCTGGATTATACCTGCAGCAGGATGAGGCGACAGACGAATGTATAACATCCGGTACAATTTCTTAGTGCACGCCCGTGAAATAAAATTACTCGCAAGTAAGAAGCATATCAGGGACGCGGGTGGCGCTGTGGTCTAAACCACAGAGCCTAGGGCTTGCCGATCGGAAGGTCGGTAGTTCGAATCCCCGCGATGGGGTGAGCTCCCGTTGCTCGGTCCCAGCTCCTGCCAACCTAGCAGTTCGAAAGCACGTCAAAGTGCAAGTAGATAAATAGGTACCGCTCCGGCGGGAAGGTAAACGGCGTTTCCGTGTGCTGCTCTGGTTTACCAGAAGCAGCTTAGTCATGCTGGCCACATGACCCGGAAGCTGTACGCTGGCTCCCTCGGCCAGTAATGCGAGATGAGTGCCACAATCCCAGAGTCGTCCGTGACTGAACCTAACAGTCAGGGGTTCCTTTACCTTTTAAGAAGCAGATCAGGGAGGCAGGTTTAGTCCACCCCACTACTGTTTTCTATTTGCTGAAAAGTTGTTTAGTTTTTACACAGGAAAGCATTCAAGCTGCAATTTCCTCACCTGTACTCTTAATGTGGTAAAGGTAAAGGTACCCCTGACCATTAGGTCCAGTCGTGAATGACTCTGGGGTTGCGGAGCTCATCTCGCTTTATTGGCCGAGGGAGCCAGCGTACAGGTCATGTGGCCAGCATGACTAAGCCGCTTCTGGCGAACCAGAGCAGTGCACGGAAACACCATTTATCTACTTGTACAATTCATTAAAACATTTTAACGCCACCTTTCAATTCAAAATGTCCAGGGGTGAGCTGTTGAACTGGATCCAGGGCTGCCTCTATTAACTCTCTTCCAGGGGTCAAATAAATCTGTAAGTCGCTAACAGTCCCCCTCCTCAAGGTTGTGTGAATGGAGACGAGTGTTTCTCTGTAAAACTGAAACAACCTTCCTTTGGAAGCCTACCTTCCAAAGGTGGTATGACCAGGTGGGTCAGGAAACTTAAACAAACTTACTCAGTGATGTAACTAGCCAGAGGTGAAATAAAAAGTTCTTAAGATTCATTATAAATCAGAAGAACCCAGGCCACCTCTCTCAATCATCCTTTTGGCAAAATGTGATTTTGTAGGCAGGGAAGCGTCATTTCATATTATGTCCCGCAGTGTGCACATACCCCCCTTTTAAACTGTTAATTGACACAAAAATAAAATTAAGAATTATTCCAGGCTGATAAGAAAAAGCTCATTCTGCTGTATCATTCTACTACTTGCGCAAACCAGACTTAACATAATGGGAGCACAGGGCCACATATAGCACCTTTAGTCACTGTAAACAGAGCGGGAAATGGCAAGAATTACAGCCGGCATTCAACTAACCTTGAACGTGCAGAAGGGGTTCCACTTGCACAATGTGACTTTCCTCTCCTCTCGGTCTCCTGCATGCACCTAACACCTTCTCCAAGTCGGCTCTGGAGGGTTGAGGGAACTTGTAGAGCACAGGGGGAGAGAGACTTCCTGCTGCTCATCAGGCAATGGCTTTTCCCACCTGTCTTGCCCCACCCTCCAGCCCTAGAAGTCTTTCCCAGACCATGATTTTGAGAACAGCAGAAGCAGCTGAGAAAAGAGAAGTTCTTGGGATAGATAGATTATAAGTTGTGTGCCCTTGTTTCTCAATTTGCTCCTTTTACATGGTTTTGTATGTTTGTGGCATTTTATGCATTGTGACTTGCCATTGTTTTTCTTAATTATAGTTTAGTGATTCTTTATTATAATGGCAAGTGTAAACTGTCTCATTATCATTTGCTGATTTTTAATTTGACTGTTTACTATTCTGGTGGATTCTTGAATATTGCTTTGTCGGTTAGAAGTTGGTTATTTTAAAGTTACGGGGACTTCTTTGTATTGTATGATTGCTATTACGTGCGTGATCTTTGCTGTCTGTTTTGTTGTTTCTTCAGCTTGCAAACCCCCTCGTGTATATAGAAAGAGGGAGTATAACAAATTAAAAATGAAGTAAAATATTTAGCGGGTGAGCAGATGGGAGGAAAGCCAGGTTGGGCAAGTAGAAGTCATTCTGCACATGCAAGTAGTTAGCTGAGGACTGTCCTGCAATAGAACCACTGTAACTGTGGATTTTGATGAAAGCCACCTGGAAAACAATTTCTTTCTTTAATCAACAGTGTTGGCACAACGGTAGGTATCCAGAGAAAGAATACTAACCAGAGAAACTCATGATGCTAGGGGATATTTTAACAGGACCTGATGACTTGGCCTATAGTTCATTCACATTTTTGTATTTCATATACTCAAGGAAATAAAGCAGCCTACTGCAATGTCTCAGCCAATATTCACAGAAACAAAATTCTACCGACGAGAATTCAACCCATACTTGCATTCAAACCAGACCCATGAAAATATGACACTGATTTCTTTTCTTTATCCTTTGGCAGTAATGAGATCTAGAAAGGGTTTTCAGTGCAGAAACAGTTTTGATTTACACTGATTTAATTCCTTTGACTACCATTATTTGATTCATATTGTTGTGGCTAGCTTAGAGAGGAGGCCTGTTAGAAAGTCAGGCACACTTAGGCGTACTAGCTTCAAGCAAATTCAATCACAACTTTTAAAAATCGAGTTGGGATATATTCTGGAATATTGGGGTGCATCCAGACCTGGCATTCCATGAATGGAAGAGATCTTTCTGTTCATGGAACTGAGTGAGACCCAGCAGGATCCACAAACAGGATGAGATGTGAGCAGAGGCTTTTCCCCCTACGATTTCTCCTTCCCTCTGCATCCCCCAATGGGCACTTTGCATGCTGTTCTGGAAGGTTTCCCCACCTCCTGCAGCAAATTTTCAAAGCATGGCGGATTCAGATAAGGCAGGGAAACTGGCAAAAAATAACCTCTTCCCTCACAGGAATATCCAGGTTGCAGGAGGTACAAGCCATTACGCTTTCTGAAAATCATGAAGTAGGCCACAAAATCTCCTGCTTGAAGTATATTCCAAATAAAGCATGAAAAACAGAAATAAGACAATACTGGTTCTTGCATAAAAGAATGACTGATGTTATTTTCCTTTAATGGGATCTAACCGAACAAGTGGACTATCCCTACCTCAAAAATGTTTCTTTTCAAAAACATAAAAACTGAAGATGTGAAATGAACACTGCTCTATTTCCAATCAATTTGCAACCTACGTCAAACGGACATTTATAAAGCAAGCAAATTAAATTTGACTTCACCAGAATGAAACGGTGAAATGTTACAAAAGTGCTGAGGATTTATCTTCCAGTGTAAGATTACTGTGGATGTTTCACTTTATTGAAAGTTTGGAAAAGTAATACTTTAGAATATCATACGCTATATATACACATCTCTCAAGTAAAATGTTGGATTACCTTATAAATCGTGTATAGAGACTACATATCCCAAGAAGACTAAAATAAATAACAGATCTTTTACTGTCTAGAAATCAATGTACTTTATCGCTTGATATGTCCCAACAGTGTTTATTGGCCAATTCTTAAGCCTGAAGATGCGGTTAATTGCCACTCAGTTTCTTCATGATAGGGCTGTCGGGTGAAGCATTAGTGAAAATACTTCCGACTACCACGTGTGTTCCCCAGAGATTATGACGAATAACTTTACAGCAGCCAAGGTCCTCCACATAAAATCCTAAATGGCGGTAGCGTTCATCAGTTTCAAAAAGGGTGTTGTTTGTATAAGGGCCAAAAAACTGCAAAGAAAGCACAACAAAACACAGGGTATGTTTATAGTAGGATTCCTGAATATATTTCAACATAATAGATCAAACTAGTTTTAAGCCTAAGCTTAAACACATTTAAATGTCATGGCAGAAAATGTACAACTGCTGGTTTTGCATTGACAATTCTATAGAGGGATAACTATTTGTTGTTGTTCAGTCATTCAGTCGTGTCCGACTCTTCGTGACCCCATGGACCAGAGCACGCCAGGCACGCCTATCCTTCACTGTCTCTCGCAGTTTGGCCAAACTCATGTTAGTAGCTTCAAGAACACTGTCCAACCATCTCATCCTCTGTCGTCCCCTTCTCCTTGTGCCCTCAACCTTTCCCAACATCAGGGTCTTTTCTAGGGAGTCTTCTCTTCTCATGAGGTGGCCAAAGTACTGGAGCCTCAACTTCAGGATCTGTCCTTCCAGTGAGCACGCAGGGCTGATTTACGCAGGGATAACTATACTGTTTATTATACCCCATGGCAACTAGAAATTCTGAAGCCCACAGATCCAGCCCTCAAAGTGACACTGTTACCAGGAAAGTGCACTTCTAATTCCTTGGATTTTATGAATCAATAGCCTGGTCCCTGTGGCGCAATGGTTTAGTGCGTCTAGCTGCTAACCGGAAGGTTGATGGTTCAAGCCCACGCACGGATGGTTGTGGGCAGGATTCCCTTCCAACTCTATATTTCTATGATTCTATATACTGCAGTAGCAGATTCTAGCAGTGTCCATGCAAAGACAGTAAAGATTCACCAACAAAAGTTGGGTAAGAAAACTATGTACACATTTAGTAGGAGAATATAACAGGTCTTAGTGCTTTTCTATTCCACACCGACTAGCTTTTCAAATAATTTGGATCTAGGACATTTCTAAGCGCCCTGCTGTGGAGCCTGATGGGACAAAAAAATTAACAATTAGAAATAATACCGATATGGTTGTGCATGAAAGATTTGTCAAAGGAACATCTCAAATACCTACAATCCATGACACACCACTATCCTGGTCTGAAAGAACTAGGTTCTTTTTTAAGAGTGTAAAAGGGGGGAGGGGAGGGGAGAGATAGAGAGGTGTAGTGGTTACTAGTGTGACCCAGGTTTAAATTCCCACTCAGCCGTGAAGCTCACTGGGTGACCATGAGCCTATAATTCTCTCAGCCTATCCTAAGATTGTTGTAAGAATAAACTCGGGGCTGGGGAGAACTATGTGCACTGCTTTGAGCTCCTTGGAGGAGAGAATAGATGTAATAACTAAAACAAATAAAAACAGTCTTGCATTCTTTTGTTTACCTGCCTCTTAAGGTGCCAGCTATGACAACGGTTTCTATGATATAGCCGAGAATTGAGAAAGACTGTCACGGACATTCCAGAAACAATTTTAGATAGCCTTTAAAATGGTTTCAAGTGGAACGAGCAGAAACTCAAGTAGGAGTCGTCATATTTCTTTTCTTTTTTTAAAATTATTTGTCTGAGACACACGGTGCTCAGCCTCCCTCTTCTTGCTGTGCTTTGGTAGAAATACTTACTGCCAATCCTGAAGTTGGATCAATGAAATCTGCCCAATAGCCTTCGGCACACAGAGCATAGCAAATTTCCTTGGCACCGCTGATAAACTAAGAAGAGAGGAAATAAAAGATGCTAAGCACACTTTTAAGGCTACTGTATATTCCACTTCCCCAGCAAACAAATGTGAAATTGAACACAGTACTGTTATTCAACTCTGTCAACCGAGACTAAGAGGATTAAAATTAATAACCCATATTGAGATACTATGGTCACATGGAACCTAGAAGAAATTCTTTGTGATGGTCAGTGAAGCATTAATAGTTCTGTACAGGAAGGAAAATATAACTGATTGCTCGGGTGGCTTGCAATGTTGCCATACCTGCAAATACAAAAAATTAAACAAATCCATACCTCACCTATTGCCCACTTTTATGCATGCACTTTTTGCCTTAGGCTTGTTTCCTAGCCTCAACTTCCTGTATCTTGATCAGTAAAGCACTTTTTGCAGTTCTCTAATCCACAATGGTAACTCTGTCCAAAACCTATGCCAAGAAAATTATCTTCTGAACACAAAGCACAGATGCTCAAAACTCCTGCTAACCTCAAAATACATGGTGCTAATTTAGAAACAGAATCTAAAAAGGAGCTACATGAGAGTGTGCGATGAAACTGTGCACACAGATGGAACTCTCTTTTATTTTTGCCAGAACAGACTCTATTGTCAAAGAAAGTGACACTTCTTCTTTTAAAAATTCAGTAGAAGCGCGCCTCTTCAACAAAAGGAATTGTGGGGGTTCTCACCAAATGCACTCGTATATCCTTTGCACTACGGCAAAAGATACTGCATTTAACATATCCAATGGAAAAGCTAACTGGTTTGGTAGGCTACTGCGGTATGGGAAACATCACTTGAAACTGATTTTGCAAGTTTGCATTCCATTTGTTCAACAGTTTGACACCTAAAACTATATAATGAAGAAGCCAGGCGAACCTCCCCGGGGAGGGCATTCCACAAATGGGGAGCCACTACAGAAAAGGCCCCTTCTTGTGTTGCCACTCTCCGGACCTCTCGAGGCACACAATGTTGTACAGCTGCATCCCCTCATTTATTTGGAATCGATAAATACAGACATTTCTTTCTTGAAGCATGTAAGCCAGAGATCTGGACCCTTTATCATAAGGGCTCACTCAGATTCTGAATAATCTTAAAACAGGACAGATTTACATTCAGCGTGGATCTATTTTTCCAATTAGTCAAAGGTCTACGTTATCTGTTCATTTCAATTTCAGATTAAGCCAACGGAACCCCAATAAACAGTCTAAACATGTTTATGCACTGGACTCTTTTGATCCTGGTAAATTACAATCTCACAGTAGCCACTCACCAAACAGATGTTAATTAAGACAACTTGAGTCTTCAATACAATAACACCTTCATTTGGCTGCCACTAACTCTCATTACTTTACCCCAAGTCTCTCATGTTAAGTTAAGTTCTCCTGAGATTGTCTACAATGCAAACAAACAGTCCATTCTATTGTGAATTTGCTGTTAGTAACCTTTAGGCCAGAAGGTTACGTCTACCATCCCAGCACCCTTGTGTTCAATATATTGGAATTGACAGGAAGGTGGACAAGGAAGGAGGAGGACAATTAAAATATAATTAGACCAGATTACAATGCCAAGGCCCAACAGACCATGACTAACACAGAGACACTGACACGCTAAAACGAGAGCTTTATTCTGTGTGCAGCTTTCATGGTGATGACTGAACACTGCACTCTCCTTCCTAACCCCTTGAAAACCTTTAGAACCCATATAAACGCTTATTTGCCATTGTGAAACTTTCTCAAATGGAGTTAAAGGAACTGCAGTGTAGCTGGTGTAAACTAGAAACTGCTCTCAGATATATTAGACAAAAAAAACAAGTTGAAATAAAAGAAACTGGCGTTTTTATGTTATTTTAAAAGCACTATTAAAGTACGGAACATTTTCAGAGAATAACATATGGGGGGAAATTCAGCAGCAGCAAAACACTGACATTTGTTGGGATAAAACTATTGATTCCAAAGCCAAGCAAAAACGTACATTTAAGAAAGGATGACCTCTAGTGGCAATTCTGCATATAATCACTTGGGCAAACGTAAACGTCTGATTTATTTACTGCAATTATTAACGTGGTATAAAAGGTTCAACTTAGAAAACAATGTAAAACATTACAGCATGTAGCTAGTGAGTATGCATAAAATATATTTAAAGTTACTATTTTTTAAAGTCAGGTAGGTAGCCATGTTGGTCTGACACAGTTGAAATAAATAAAAAAAATTAAAAAATTGTCCAGTAGCACCTTAGAGACCAACTAAGTTTGTTCTGGGTATAAGATTCCATGTGCATGCACACTTCTTCAGATACACAGATACACTTCAGATATGTGTATCTGAAGAAGTGTGCATGCACACGAACAAACTTAGTTGGTCTCTAAGGTGCTACTGGACAATTTTTTAAATTTTTTGATTTATTTTTAAAGGAAAAATCAAGATGGGCATTAAATGTTAAGGACCAAGCATTAGTCGTGTATATCCAAATTCTTTCTAAGAGAGCTTCATTAACACTGGGTCACAAAATATTGGGTCACAACCTATAATGCTCATCCGAATGATATCAAGCATTGAATCCAAAACAACACACAAACGCACATGGTCTCACCTCCAATGAGAACATCATAATTTACTGCCGAAAGCTGATGAGACTTACGTTTTCTATCAGATTTTCTCGCTCATTTTCCACCTCTTCACTCCATGCAGTCATATCATTTATCGTCTTCTGTGTTACTGTTAGGACTGTGAGGTTATTGGAAGTTCCTTCTGGAAACATTGACTCAAAATCTATGAAGGAAGGAAGAAGTCAATGAAACTTACCGTATTTTTTGCTCTATAAGGCACACCTGACCATAGGACGCACCTAGTTTTTAGAGGGGAAAAGCCCCGTTTTTTTGAGGATCAGCTCAAATTTCTGCAGCTTCTTTTGCAAATGAGAAAAGCCCCATTTTTTGAGGATCAGCTCAAAGTTGTTGAGCTTACTTTGCAAAGGGAAAAAACCCTGTTTTATGGGGTTTAACTCACAGTTCTGCAGCTTCAAGAAGCCATTTCTAGAGTTTCCAGACAGATAATCTAATCAGCCACTCACATGTCGCCGGGGAAACAGCCTCCCTCTGCAAGGGGGCGGGGCTGGAATCTCTCTCCCTTATCTCTCTCCCCGATCGTTTGCTGAGCAGCTGCTCAGCGGGCTTCCTTTCAACACCCCCTTCTCTCTTTTTTTTAAAAAAAGCATGATCTGCTTTTGCCCCTGAGCAGTTCAGCTCCAGGGACACATTCGCTCCATAAGACGCACAGACATTTCCCCTTACTTTTTAGGAGGGAAAAAAGTGTGTCTTATGGAGCGAAAAATACGGTAACTGCACAATCTTAGCCAGGCCTACCCGAGAGTAAGTCCTACTGAATTCAGGTAAGCAGGATTAGGACTGCAGCCTTAGGTGATTATTACAGTTCTTTTGCTCCACCAGCAATGGCGCCATGGTGGAAATGAGCTGCTCACCTGAGCTCCACCTGGCTGAGTCACTGCAGCAAACCAGGACAGAAAGAAGGAGGGACAAGGTAGCATGGTGTCAATGTGCCAGAAAAGAGTGCCAAATTGCACCGTGCCGATCTCACCCTTCCCTCTTCCCATTCTGGTACGCTGCAGTGACTCAGTCAAGAAGATGAGCAGCACAGCCCCACCTCTCCGTCACCGGCTACCCTCCAACAACCCCATTTTTAAGTATGGGGAATTGCCACTGTGCTCTTCAACAACAGGTTCCTCCACACAATGGAGACGCATTTACTACAGAAAGGATGACTGTCAGATTCCCAGGCAAAAGATTTGCTCATCTGGAAAAGTGCACTGTTGCTTTCTTTTCTTTTTTAGAATAAAGAGAAAAAGAGAGTTAATTTATGCAACCGAAAAGAAAACACTGTGACGCTCCAGCAAAAGAAAAGAAAAAGGTCAAGGTATAAAGTCTACAGAGATAATAAAAATTTAGAAAAGGAGGAGGAGGGCAGCACCCATACCTCTACGCAACAGCTCTGGACAGGCTTGTATCGCACATTCTACCTTCGCGGTTTCAAAGTAGGTCTTGGCATTACTAACTTCTTGTTTATGAGGAGGATTACTGTTCTGAAAACAAAAACAACAACAGGCAATTGTTCAGAGCTACGTACAACAGCAACGCCAGCAGTGTTATTTGATATTTAATTTGGCCCCAGTTGCTGTTATTCTTAAAATTAGCAAAAAGTTGTACCCTCTAGGGCTGGGTGATATCTGGTTTTCAACACCGTGATATATCACCAGCTAAACACTGAGAGATATACTGATACATCACAATGTCTGAAATAAGGATGAAGCTATTATAGAGGCACTGGCTGGCTTCACGGTTTTCCCCACATTGTGCTTTTTTTGCATAGTACATGCATACACACGCCATGATTTGCAATATATTGCCAGGTCAAAAATTATGAAGCCAATATCACGATATGGATTTCAAATCAGTTTTGGGCGATACATCGCCCGGTCGACGTATCTTCAAGCTTCTGCACAGCTGAAGTACAATTCTGTTCCAGACAATTCTATTCCAGGGCACTATACTATGATAGCCCACCTGTAACACAGGGGTGGGTGCTCATTTCAAAATTCAGGAGAGAAAGGCCACGTGCCTGCTCTTTTGCTAGGCAGGCCAGTTACTTTGGAGCTATGTTCCCACCTGAGTTCTTACCTGGAACTCGTTGACATACTGAGCCATCACAAATTCATGCCTTTCGCTTGCCAGGGGCTCCACTAATATGTCAGGCAGTTTTTTGTGCACTTGTGTTGCCTTCTGAATCCCTGCACCGTTCAGGTGACAGTCAAAGCCTATGTTCCCCGGGAGCTGAAATCGTTGGTCTTGCGGACCAAAGGGTCCCATCGCCTCATCGGGCCACACAGTTCTTGGACCTGCCAAAAGTTAAGAGTTGAGTTGTTTAAACACACACATATAATTGCACTCAGTTATAAAATGCAAAAGTTTTTTGCACGCTGCTCAGTAAGCTAGTGACTCGAAGTTCAAACAGAAAACTGGACAACTAAGTTCCATTGAACTTAATGATACTTAATTCCAAGTACAGTGGGACCTCGACTTACGACGATAATGCGTTCCGACGCGATCTTTGGAAGTCGAAAACACTCGTAAGTCGAGTCCCCATAGGGATGCATTGAGCGGAAAAACTTTGTAAGTCGAAGAAACCCGCATCAAATCTTTGTAAGTCGAAAAAATCCTATCAAAAGCGGCCGCAACTTCCTTTTGGAAGTCGAAAAATTCGTATGCGGCGGTCATTTTTTTCCTTCCGGAAGTCATTTGGAAGTCGAAAAACTCGTAAGTCGGGTCATTCGTAAGTCGAGGTCCCACTGTAGCCGGTATGTTATGGCCAGAGGAACCATAAGATACAGATGATTTGAAAGATACACTGTGTGTGGTATCCAACTAACGCAACCTCTGAGCAGCAAGGATTTCCGCTTGTGCAACAGAACTTCCCACAGCTTCCCCCTCCCTAAACGTGTTCTAGAGCTCTGGAGCAGATGTGGGGAGGGCGTAGGGTGCACACAGGGGAGGAGGAGGGGAGAAAGTCCACTGGACAAGCAAAAAGCCTTGTGCTGATGAGACGCATTAGATGGATACAGTGGTATGATTTCCCCCACAATACAGCTAATTTTAGATGTCAACACAGGCGAAACAAATTCTTGAAATGTTTCTTACATATGTCTGGAGGTGCAGCAGCAACGGAAGGCTCGTCTGAGCCAGAGGACCCTGCTGTGGAAAAGGCCTTGGGAGTTACAACCCTTCTAACCAAAGAATAAAATCCCGGAAGGTACGTCACCAGTCTAGCTCTGTTACAAAGTACCTAAAGGGGACACAAAGAGAACTGAATGTAGCTTATATTGCAAATCAAAACAACAAGTCAGTATGCAGAGACGCATTCCATAGGGGTGGAGGAATCTTATTAGCTGAATTTTGCATCCCGACTTTCTATATTACCGATGTACTACGTTTTCTTTGGGTCTGGCTAAAAATTAAAAGTTTAGTATGAAAAATTCCGCATGCTGGAATTTTTGCACACCATTTGCCACATGGATAAAATGCTGCATTAAGTAAACAACACTTTTTATCTAGCAAAAACAACAGCAACAACCATAATACATACATGGAATGTGTTCAAACATCTGATAAGCAAAGCGTATTAAAAGAAAAAACACACGTGAGTCAGTTCTTTCTTCCGGCAAGGGTAGTTAAGCAGAGCAGACAAGTTAGTTCCTCTGGTTTATCAGGAGATGGCACCTTTCCCACTGCAAAGCTTGCCACTTTAGGGTAAGGCGACCATACCGCTTAGCCATTCTGTATGCATACCGGCAGAGATTTCAATCCCAGACCCATGCAACTGTAGTGAGCTCACGCCTAAACTCAAAACTCTCATGACAACAAAATCAGGGGAAATCTTACAACACACGAACCGAACGGAAAATGGCTTCAATTTCTCTTCCTGAATCTGAAAACAGCCTGAATCAACAGGGCTCAGATGTGCGATATCATCTTGGTGTAGTTTTATTCTGAAGCTTAACGACAAATGCCAACATTATTAACTACTGCATCACTGATAATTTGGCTGACACTGTGTTCAAGTGCTTGTCTTGCAATCCCAACCTCCCAGGTCTAACCTTTTGAAAAGTATTACAAGATCATTAAGAGCTCACAAGGCAACTCTCTTCAGCGGGGAAAAAAAAAAAAACTTTTACAGTTCCACCATTCAAGACAGACCTCTGTTTAGAAATGCATCTGTGGGTTGGCATTTGTTTTGCTTTTTAAATAAAAAGCCAGGCTAGATATTGCATCAAAATCCAGAACGCTTTCGGAAGGAATCTGAAAGGTAAGGTGCTAAATAGGGAATGAAAACTCAATCTGAAAGGTTTCTAAATTTGAAAGGTTTTTTACAGGTTAGCTTCAAAAATGGTTATTTTTTTTAATTCGGAGGTACACAATCTTTACACTAAGTTTTACACATCTTATGATACATGCATCCTTTCATAAAATAATGTAATAAATATAGCAGTTTTATGTTACCTATGGTGTACTGCCTACAGCAACTTATGTTTCTGTGACCCCCAGTGACCCAATACCAGACTGCTGCAATACCTAACCCCACATCCTAGCAAAAGGCAACCCTCTTCTTTGCACTGAATGCAACTTGCACAGTGCTAATATAAGGACAATAGTTGCAGCTATGGTTGCGTAGACACAACATGATGTTTTTTCAACACTGAGCCTTTCTCGGTTTTCGGCTCATTCGCAGCTTTTTGGACTGCATTAGTAGCCACTGTCAAGAATCCCATGTTTTGCAAGCAGTTACTGGTCCAGTGGCAGCACAGAAATAGGGGCAAGTAAGAAAAGGATCACAACTAGACAAACCAAATCAAAAGAGGGAAGGCAGTGGGAAGGTAGTAATAGAAAAAGGGGGAAACAATATCAAGGATGCACAAATATGATGATTTGTATTGGCCCAATGTGTTTCAAAGGATGTTTCTTCTGCAGGGACACCGCATATCACTAGTATATTGCCCAAGCTTCATGTGGCTATTATGGGAGTTGTTTTGTTCTGGTATACTTACGTTTCTGTTTTAAACGTGTTGTAAGTTTTCTGAACACCTTTGGGTAACAAGCAACAACAACAAGCACACCATTCTGTTCTCTAGTGTTATGGAGCACACTAAAGAACACAGAGGTGTGCATTTTAAGTGTCCTTAAGAAGTATATTTGGAAACATGTTTAGCCAATAAAACATTTCAGTTTTGTGCAAGGTAGAGATTCTATCTCACCCTATTTTCACAAACAGAAAAGGACCTCTGAAGCCCTTAAGGGAGGTCCATTCATGATTTTTATAGGCATATCAGTTTATATGATAAAAAATAGTAATTCCAATTCAAACTTGAACGGTGCAACATTTCATCCAGTTGTAAATGTTCAGGCTTAAATGTGCTACTGCATCAAAGTCTAAGTTTTGAACCTTTTAAGAAGGTATTAATGCTGTTATTATTATTTTAAATGCATATGCTCTGCCTCTCTCATTATATCTGTAAGCTATTTGAACCAACAGAAGTGTACAATAAGGATATCTGTATAACTGATTTAAGATCACACTGGCTACAATCCTGCATATGTTCCTTTTTCTTGTTCCTTTTCCCTTTTGTTTCATGTATTTTAGACTGTATGCCTGCAGGGACTGTCTTATCTTTTAATCCCTGAACATCCTGTAGAAAACTGTAGTAATAATACTACTACTAATAATTTATTATTTATACCCCGCCCATCTGGCTGGGTTTCCCCAGCCACTCTGGGCGGCTTCCAACAGAACATTAAAATACAATAATCTATTAAACATTAAAAGCCTCCCTAAACAGGACTGCCTTCAGATGTCTTCTAAAGGTCTGGTAGTTGTTCTTCTCTTTGACATCTGAAGGGAGGGGATTCCACAGGGCAGGTGCCACTACCGAGAAGGCCCTCTGCCTGGTTCCCTGTAACTTGGCTTCTCGTAGTGAGGGAACCGCCAGAAGGCCCTCGGCACTGGACCTCAGTGTCCGGGCAGAATGATGGGAGTGGAGACGCTCCTTCAGGTATACTGGACCGAAGCCATTTAGGGCTTTCATTTAGGCGTTTCATAAGTGATAAATAAATTGTTGTTAAATCCCACATAAATAAATCAAGTGTAACCAACTTAATCCTTAGTCCACAAGCCTACATACACTGTTTTGGGAGTGAATCTTGCTGTTCTCGGTAGGACTGACTTCCGAGTACACCCGCACAGGAGTGGGTTGCACCAATTTCTACAATTACAGCCTTTATAATTTATAGGTTGGTGCCTAAGAACTGTGGGGAGTGTTCCTCAAGAGGAACAGGATTTGCCTCCCTAAACACCTCCCAAAGAAGCAGCAGCAGCAGCTGGGCTGAAGGGAGAAACTGGTGAAAATACCTTCCATGCACACAAGAAGCCCATAGGATCCAATCCCACATCTTTACAGGCCCACACCCTCCAAATGTTTGTGTGTACCAAATCCAATGTTTTAGGTATTTATAGGACAGTGGAAAATTCAGTCTGCCAGTGAATAATCCAGTGTTCTAGGTGTTTCAGTAGTGATGCAAATTACTTCCTAAAGCATTCCACATTACGAAGCTGCACATCTTTTTTTTTTAACCTATCTAGTTCAGTTCAGTAGTGCATCACGATTTACATCATACCAAAATATACATACACCAGTCTAAGTGTTTCCATTTTTGACTTCACAAGCTTTATAGATCAAGAAACTTCATAAAGCACTATTCATATGTCACATAAGCTAAGGAACAATAATAGAAACAGGAACACATTTAGAGACATTTGTATGGCATTCTAACAAACACTGAAAACAGCAATATTACTTACAGTGGCCATTTGCATGGGTATCTTTGTCTAAAGATTCTTCCTAAAACAGAGACATACACACCAGAGTGGCTGGTTATTCAACACGTTGGGCCTAAGCTGCAACTTGTTAAGGATCCATGCCCAAACACTTCCGAGAACTGCCTTAACCAGCTGTTAGAACCTGTGCAAAACAAACCGGAACAATGGTTTTTTTCACTTTACAGCAACTCTACAAAGGGATGCAGATTATTTTGCTTCAACAGGAGGGAAAAGTGTATGTCAATAGCTTATAAATAGTTGCATGACTACAGTTTCGGAATTTACATTCAGTTAAACATCTAAATCTCTAGCCCTTCCATTGTGCAGAGAAATTTTTTAATGCCAATACAAACCTTAAAAAAGCAGGCTCAGAAAGCAAAGAAACCTGTTTGTAAAATTTACACTGTCTTTGTCACCTCCAGAGCACTAGTTAAAGCACTGTCCATGTGAATTTTAAATTCTTTTAAAGTTAAAATTAAAGTTGAAACACAAAAAGGAACTTGTGGTTCTGAGATGCTCACACATACTACTCTTGAATCTTTTCCTTGAAACATTTGACAGATGGGAGCTTATTTCTCTTTCACGCTTCCTTTTTAACGCTGGCACACATTGCAAGCAATTCACAAGCTGCAGTTGCCTGAGAAACTCTTCTGGGTTGTTAAGAGATCTGACCATTCTGGTGCCAATGAAAACAATTTTGAAGAGGACCAGGACAGCTTCATGATGAAAAATTGGAAGAGACAAGAAAACCAGAAACCTCCTTGTCCAATAACCCATTTTCTCCCCACCTCCCAATTTCTTCCTGTATATTCAGCATTTCCTGCTTTCCTTACTATATTTGGCAGCCTACTGCCTTTTAATGTTATTTCCTCCCCTTTTTCTTCTACCAGGTTCCTTATATAGGCCATCTACCGTATTTTTTGCTCCATAACGCGCACTTTTTTCCTTCTAAAAAGGAAGGGGAAAAGTCTGTGCGCGTTATGGAGCGAATGCATGGTCCCTGGAGCTGAATTGCCCAGGGACCAAAAGAAGATGGAGCTTTTTCTTTTACAAAGAGTGAAGGGGGTGTTGAAAGGCTGCGCTTTACAGCTGATCAGCAAGAGATCGGGAAGAGAGATAAGGTGGCTGCAGAGAGAAAGAGATCGGGGAGAGAGATAAGGTCCTCCTGCAGAGGAGGCTGTTGGTTTCCCCAGCGACATGTGACTGGCTGATTAGATTATCTGTTTGGAAACTGTAGAAAGGGCTTTGAGCTGCTCCTTTTGCAGATGGGTCTTTTCTCCTTTGCAAAAGCTGCAGCACAACAACTTTGAGCTGCTCCTTTTGCAGATGGGTCTTTTCTCCTTTGCAAAAGCAGCAGCAGCACAACTTTGAGCTGCTCCTTTTGCAGATGGGTCTTTTCTCCTTTGCAAAAGCAGCAGCACAACAACTTTGAGCTGCTCTTTTTGCAGATGGGTCTTTTCTCCTTTGCAAAAGCAGCAGCACAACAACTTTGAGCTGCTCCTTTTGCAAATGTTTCTTTTCTCCTTTGCAAAAGCAGCAGCACAACAACAAGTTTGAGCTGATCCTTTTGCAAATGGGGCTTTTCTTCTTCCAAAAGAAGATGCACAACTTTGAACTGATCCTCAAAAAGGGGAGCTTTCCTCCTCAAAAAACTAGGTGCGCATTATGGTCCGGTGCGCGTTATGGAGCGAAAAATACGGTATTTCATTGTTTAGAAACACCATCAAATTCCTTAAAAATAAAGGGCTGTTGTTTTTTTAAATGTGCACCACTCAGCACAATTCTATGCTGGCTCACCCAAAAGTAAACCCCGCTTTACTAAATTGGGGCTCACTGCCAGGTAAAATTACCATTGCTGGCTTCATTCCCTTTAACCACCCCAGAATCAGGTTTCTTTCCCTTCCCCTATACAGTACATGCACAAAAAAATGTGGTGCTGTTTTTTGCCTCATGCTTAGCCACTGTACACCTCGGGCCGAAGTGACGCGTTAAGGTTTTCGTTTTTATTTTATTTAGATGATGATCGCCCCAGACCCTCCAAGTGACCCTATTTTCCAGGGAGAGTCCTGAATTTACAGAAGCTGTCCCGGTTCCTGACTTGATCCTGGAATGTCCCGCTTTTCCTTAGGACATCCCTATTTTCATCAGAGAAACGTTGGAGGGTATGGAGTTACGTGACACCCCCCAACCAAAGAGATAAGTACCTATACAACATTTAGAGGACATCTGAAAGCACCTCTATATAAGGAAGTGGTGTGTTTTTTTTAAAAAAAAACGTTTAATGTTTTATTTTAACCAGGCCTTTGGTTGATCTGATTTACATCCTATGCCCTTTTAAAATGTGTTGGGTTTTTTGTTTGGAGGGGGGGTACCGGGTTGTTGTTTTAATTTGTATTAGGTATTTTGTGGTTTTATATCTTGATTTTATTCTGTGAACTGCCCTGAGACCCCCGGGTACAGGGCAATATATAAATTCAATAAATAATAATAATTTTGTTTTTATGTATGTTGGAAGCCGCCCTGGGTGGTTGGGGCAACCCAGTCTGAAGGGCGGGATATATAAATAATATATTATTATTATTATTAGTTGAATTTATATACCGCGCTATATGCGGAGGTCTCAGGGCAGTTCACAGAATAATAATGATAAAAATTATTATTATTATGGAGCAAGTCATCCCCATTTTCAGCGGAGAAACGCTGGAAGTGATGCAACCCTTTCTAACAACAAAAGCAACAAGAGACCTTGGACTTGCAGTATCTGCTGCGCAAATACGGGAGGCTCCCCGATCCTGCCACCGGGCGGCTGTTCACTGCTGGCCAGCGAGGATCCCACCTGCATCAGTGCCGGATTTACGTATAAGCTAAACAAGCTATAGCTTAGCGCCCCACTCTCTTGGGGGCCCCAAAAACATTTAAAGGAAAAAACAACTGGGTGTACATTTCCAAAACATAAGACAAAAAAAACAAATAAAATAAAACCTACATACAGCAACAGTCTTTTGTGTTGTGTATGGACCTATTAGGTCCATAAATTACCATACAGCATATATTCAACACACAAAAACAGCGACAATTTGTTGTTGACAGCTGGACATATAAAGGGCCCCAGTACCTTCAGTAGCTTAGGGCCACATCAAACCTAAATCCAGCCCTACAACTGCTCCCCAACCCCCGTCTGGGGGGTCCAAGGGCGACGGGATGGTTTGAGACTGGGAACTGAAGCGGCTAGTCCGCATTGAGGAGCTGTGTGCGTAGGGCCAGCGCTTATCGGAAGGGGAGGCGGTGTGGGGGGGGCGAAGGTGGGAGCGGGGCCTGAGGACGCCTCTGGCCAAAAGTTTAAGCGGGGGGGGGGTGTCGGGAAGTTCCATTTGGCGGGGGGGGGGAGTTGGAGGGAGGGAAACGCCGCTGACCGGGTTCGTTACCTCTTTTTCTCTTCACGTTCTGTTTGTTCCTGTAAAATGGCAACCCCGGGCCAAAGCAATCGATCCTCGCCTCCGTCGCTTCCAAGGGTGGTGGGAGGGGGGAAAGAAAGAGGAGAGAGAAAACGAGACGCTCGACGCTCGAGTCCTCTCCCCTTTTTTTCCTGCTTAGCCGGCTTGCGGGCAGACCGAAGCAATCGAGCCCCGACGTCTCTAATGACAGAGCAGCCGGCTGACAGGTGGAGAGAGAGACTGTCGAATCCTCGAAAGGGCATGCCTAGTCGAGTAGCTTCCGCGTCCATGCGGAGAGTGGGCGGAGTCAGCAGAGAGGCTTTGCCCGCGCCGGTTGGTCGGTGCAGAATTGTTTAAGGCGCGCGGGGTGCAAAAGACGCGCAACCCGCGTGGAGTAACTGGGTAGCCTCTCTAGAGCACTTTCTCAGCACAGGGTTTTGCTTTCCGTATCAAAAATTATTTTCTTTTCTTTTTTCTTTACCCTCGCAGAGGGGCTGACAGTGTTAGGGTGTTTGAGATGGTTGGACAGTGTTCTCGAAGCTACTAACATGAGTTTGGCCAAACTGCGAGAGGCAGTGAAGGATAGGCGTGCCTGGCGTGCTCTGGTCCATGGGGTCACGAAGAGTCGGACACGACTGAACGACTGAACAACAACTTAGTTTGCAAATGGGTAGCTGAGATTATTGCAAACGGGACATTGACAATTTTTATTTAATTTACCTGATCTCCTTGCAAAAAAGGGATAGATACACGTTAAATGGTTAGAAAAAAATGGGGTGGCGTTTTAATGGCAAGGACGTCATGGGAACACACACAAACACAGGTGTACACACATCTTGTATGCGTGGGAACCTAGGCTACAATAAATGCCTGCTTGGAAGCACCTTCAGATTGTGTCGCAGCAAAAGCTCTTTAAGCAGGACCTGTGATACTTTAAGCAGGACCTGTGATACTATTATTTATTATTATTTATTAAAGTTGTTGCTTTATCTTGCCAAAATGCCTTACAAACAAAAACAACCCCCACCCCCAATAGATACATTAAAACCAACCGGAAACAAACAAACAATAGATTAAAAACATCCCACTATGGCAGATACTATGGCATCTTCCGCACACCTTTCCAAGTGTGTTTTCAGCTGCTGCAGCCCATTCCTGCCAGTGGGTGGTAGTGCAAGGCTGTTCGGTCCTTGTTTTCTACCAGCATAGACCATCCCTTTCCCGAAGGTTTATCACCTGCTGCTTATTTCACCTTGCAGAGCATGTGCCCAACTCACAAAGAGTGGCAGGATTTTAAAACTCATTTTTTAACAAAAACAAACTCATTTTTTTTAATTAAAAAAATGGTCAGCCTGTAGGAAGTGCTGCTTGTTTTGGAATCATCTTGAATTTATTTGTGCAGTTTGTTCAGACACCAGCCATCTCTGGCCACCCATTGCTGATCTTCTGTTTCAGTGTATCTGAAGAAGTGTGCATGCACACGAAAGCTCATACCAAGAACAAACTTAGTTGGTCTCTAAGGTGCTACTGGAAGGAATTTTTTTATTTTATTTTGTTTTGACTATGACAGACCAACACGGCTATCTACCTTTAACCATTGCTGATCTGTAATTCTGCATGCCTTTGCACTTGAGGAGACACATTTGGTGTATTATATGCATGCAATGTAGGTGTGTGTATGTGTATATGTTATAAATTTTTACAACAATGTGTACACACACACGAATTGGCATTAGCAACTGTCTTATTTAACTTTAACATGTACAAACTTCAATTGTCAAACAAACTGTGGTGCAACCTGGTCTTTTGCCTGCAGATATTTTACAGTACACTTATAAACATGCCCATAGCAGCACACCTGGCCTATGTTCAAGTTGGTTAGGCTTTTTTTTTTTTAACAGAAAAAAAGTGTGCGAAGTAGAGCTATGGTGCTGTTGGGTTGGCCGGGGGCAAGGACGACCCCCAGGCATACAACAGGAACGTTTCCAGCCCGTCTCTCCCATCAGCGTTCAGCGTGCAGCTCTTAGGGAGTTCCAACAGCCTTCCCCAACGATTTAGAATGACTCATGTCTTGGAGACACTGAGCACATATTCAGAGTCCAGCAGAGATAAAGAAGAAGAAGAGTTTGGATTTGATATCCCGCTTTATCACTACCTGAAGGAGTCTCAAAGCTTCTAACATTCTCCTTTCCCTTCCTCCCCCACAACAAACTGTGAGGTGAGTGAGGCTGAGAGACTTCAAAGAAGTGTGACTAGCCCAAGGTCACCCAGCAGCTGCATGTGGAGGAGTGGAGACGCGAACCCGGTTCCCCAGATTACGAGTCTACCGCTCTTAACCACTACACCACACAGACTGAGCTAGGCTGAGGTTGTATGCACTAAAAGCTACTTTATTAAGTATAAGGCAGAACAAAAGAAAACATGTCTCCTCTCTCTGGAGAGAAGTCCGAAGAAGAAAAACAACAAACAGAAACAGTGTACAATAAACATCCGCTCCCGTGATTCCAACAATCGGTTCTGAAATGCATAACACAGACATGTGATGAACCAATCTGCACAGTGAGAGGAATAGAAACCCAACAGGTGCACCCTTGTGACAACTTGTAAAATAAAATCCTATTCTGTTTTTCGAGGTACAGCAGTACCAACTCTGGAGGTGGGTGCATCTGGAGAAGATTATACTAAACCTGAACTGGGGCCAACAGAAGTACATGGTCCCTGTAAGCATCACCCAAAGATACAGGCTGTGTTTATACAAAACAGAGTTCCCATGTGCAGTGGGGACACTTCAACGGAGGATCTCTTTGCCTATGTGATGCCACAAGAGAAATGCCAACATCTTATGCTACATACTGTTTAAGATAACTGCAAGAGAGTAAGTATATCTCTTCTCCAGGAGAAGAGATATAGTTACTCTCTTGCAGTTATCTTAAACAATATGTAGCATAAGATGTTGGCATACCTGTGCCGTACTGCTTATACAGTTTCTCTCCAACAAAGAAGACCTGTATGAATTCAGATATAACCATGCAATTCTCTTGTCCTCCTTGCGGTACCCAGCCGCCTTCACTGTAACATACCTTTCAATGTTGTAGTGCTTTAAAAATTGTGCTGTATTAATCAATGAATGACACTCTGATGTGCTTAACTACCAATTCAATATGGATATTAATGAAATACAACATTAACTAAGTGACACAGATAGTATTGTTGCAATTCTATATTTAAGATTGAAATGCCATAGTAGGTATTACTGCAATATTACATTCATAGTAACCTGACTGTCTCTCTTTGGTTAAACAGTCTATGACATCCATCTTCATTTACATTATCTTGAGGAACATCTGAACCTACTTTGGAAAATGCCTAGATTTTTTTTTTAAAGTTTAAAGTGTAGCAGTGTGGTCTAAACCACTGAACCTCTTGGGCTTGCCGATCAGAAGGTCGGCGGTTCATATCCCCACGACGGAGTGAGCTCCTGTCCGGCAGGAAGGTAAACGGCGTTTCCGTGTGCTGCTCTGGCTTTGGTGTTGCATTGCGCCAGAAGCGGCTTAGTCATGCTGGCCACATGACCCGGAAAAACTGTCTGCGAAAAATGCCGGCTCCCTCAGCCTGTAAAGCGAGATGAGTACCGCAACCCCAGAGTTGTCTGCAACTGGACTTAACTGTCAGGGGTCCTTTACCTTTACCTATAAGCTAATATTTTTAAAATGTACATGTACATTTACAGATGGGCGGGGTATAAATAATAAATTATTATTATTATTATTATTATTATTATTATTATTATTATTATTATTATTATTATCCCCCCACTCTGTAAACTGTTTATCTTCAGATATATAGTTATTGGGGTTCATTTCACATGTGTTTGTGTGTGTGTCATGGTAGTTAAGCACTTAGCGGTTGGCAGGGGAGCCAAGGTGTGTGTGGGGTGGCATCCAGGCCATTTGCTTACTTGAACTGCAGCTTTAGTAAACTTTCACCCCAACTCTAAACCTGTTTATTCAGAAGCAAGCCACCCTGATTTCCGTGGGTTTTGCACCATTGGAGTGAGGACCGCGCAGCAGCTTTTCGCTACTAAAATGTGATGCTCTGCTGCTGATCTCCACCAGATGGCAGCAATGATTT
Source organism: Darevskia mixta (assembly GCA_034641385.1). Taxonomy (NCBI): domain Eukaryota; kingdom Metazoa; phylum Chordata; class Lepidosauria; order Squamata; family Lacertidae; genus Darevskia; species Darevskia mixta. Next base: position 19,971,797 of record JAWWNH010000001.1, read on the forward strand.
GTTTAAAATATCTTCTTTCTTTCTTTTCTTTTTAAAAAAGAAACCTGTATATTTTATATCTTTCCCTAGAAATCACACCTGAACTATAGCTGGGCATAGTTGAAGGAAAAAGCAAATGAGAGAAACAAAGCAGGCAATGTAAAATCTGTCACTGGTGCATCTTCTGCTGATGAAAGTAGGGGTCTGTTTGTTTGTTTGGAGAGGTATTTCTAGAACTCTACTATCAACCAAGAGGGACGCGAGTGGTGTGGTCTAAACCACAGAGCCTAGGGCTTGCTGATCAGAAGGTCGGCAGTTCGAATCCCAGCGATGGGGTGAGCTCCCGTTGCTTGGTCCCTGCTCCTGCCCACCTAGCAGTTCGAAAGCACGTCAAAGTGCAAGTAGATAAATAGGTACCGCTCCGGCGGGAAGGTAAACAGTGTTTCCGGGCACTGCTCTGGTTCGCCAGAAGTGGCTTAGTCATGCTCTCCACATGACCCGGAAGCTGTCTGCGGACAAACGCCGGCTCCCTCGGCCTATAGAACGAGATGAGCGCGCAACCCCAGAGTCGTCTGCGACTGGACCTAACGGTCAGGGGTATCTTTACCTTACTGTCAATCAAAGAGTAAAAATATAGCCAGCTCATACTTCCATGGAGCCAGGATATGTTAATGCAATTTACATTGGACCTGCCATGTTGAAAGTTGCTGAAAATATAAGGATATAGATTTTATTTTATTTAGTTCACAGAATTAATCACACCGATGGATTTTTTTAAAAAAAAATTAAAGTTGTTTACAAAAAGGTAAAACAATAAAATCAAGAAAAAAACCTACAACCATACTTAAAAACATAAAAGTTAAAGTACTAAAACAGAGTATTTTACCTCAACTTTCTAAGCATCTCTATTGGTTGGAAAATGTCATTACAAATGAGTTTTATATGTTATTTGATATAATACTATATGTTATATCTCATCCACTTTTCCAGTGCATCTAATCTTGAGGGTCTGTTTCTGTCTGGTTAAATGAATGGAATGCATGCTGCATGTGGTCTATAAAAAAATCCCATTTTTTATTTTAATTGTATTGTATTGTATTGTATTGTGCATGTAACCTTGCAGAGGATTATGATTATTTGTTGCATTTCTTACCTGCCCTCCACCAAAAGCTCCCAGGATGTGTTATAGCATACAAAACCCCAATTAAAACAGAAGAAACCACCCTCATGACACCCTCCCCCCCTTTAACAATCCTTGCAGTGCAATACACAGAGGCCACCAAAACCAGTTTGTCTCTTCTAAGTCCAAGTCCAGGATAAAGAGGTGTGTTTTCAGCAACTGATAGAAGCTGTAAGGAGACAATCCCAGGCACATCTGTCTGGGGAGGAAATTCCACATTCTTGGGGCCATCAATGAGAAGATCCTCTCAGAAGCTGCTGCCTCCAAACCACTGGGAGAACTTCTTCCACTATTCTTCATTCCTGAGCTGATCCAAAAATCTGGCTGCTGCATTCTGTGCCAATTGCAGAGCCTAGGGTTTGCCGATCAGAAGATCGGTGGTTCGAATCCCCGCGACAGGGTGAGCTCCCGTTGTTCGGTCCCTGCTCCTGCCAACCTAGCAGTTCAAAAGCACATAAAAGTACAAGCAGATAAATATGTACCACTCCGGCGGGAAGGTAAACGGCGTTTCTGTGCGCTGCTCTGGCTTTGCCAGAAGCGGCTTAGTCATGCTGGCCACATGACCCGGAAGCTGTACTCCGGCTCCCTCGGCCAGTAAAGCGAGATGAGCGCCGCAACATCAGAGTCGTCCGCGACTGGACCTAATGGTCATTGGTCCCTTTACCTTTACCTTTAACCTGTTTTCAAAGGCAGCCCTATTGCAAAAGTCTAATCTGGAGGTTACAATAGCAGCGTAGGACAGTGGCCAAGTCAATCTCTGTCCAAAAGGGGCTACATCTGATGAATCTGCCAGGGCTGGAAACAGGCCCACCTAACCACTGAGGCTACCTGAGCCTCCGGTGACAAATCTGGATCCATGAGTATGCCCAAGCTATGCACCAGCTCCTTCTAGGTGGCTGTGACCCTGTCCAAGATAAAGACACAACAGCTGCCCAGAGTGACTGGGGCAACACTCAGATGGGTGGGGCACAAGTATAATAAAAATTAGATGGTATCAGGCCTATTGCTTCTCATATCCTCCCTAAAAATCTGTTTCATGAATTCCCAAAATTACTTTCAAATGTGCTGCAATCCAACCCAGTACGCAAATAACCCAATGGCGAAGTTATCAAATATACCCTGTTTCCCCTTTTTTAATACGTAGTCATAAAGTAAGCCATGGCAGGGTTTTTTTACCTTTGTGAGAAGTAAGACGTACCCCAAAAGTAAGCCATGGTGCCGCCATTGTTCCCGTCGCCTCCTCAGCCCCTCCTGCGTGCGCAGGGAGCCAGCGAACCAGCGAGAGGCACGGGGGGAAACGCGCCTCTTGCGGAGTTCTGCCCCGCCTGCTCAGCGTGCAGGGGGAGGCTGTACCGTACCATACTGATGTAATAAAAATAAGACATCCCCCGAAAATAAGCCACCCTGTGGTTTTTTGAGGGGAAAAAATTATAAGACGGTGTCTTAAAAAGGGGGAAAGACGGTAAATCATGTATATCTTTGACTCAGGTGCCCTTCTTCAGGGACCGGGGAAGTCATTAGCAGCTATCTGTCCTTGTAGAGCAATGCTCTTTGGACATGAGAATGAGCTTTGGCTCCAAAAGTCCTTATAAAGACAATCCGTATCCAAATATTATACATAAACTTGTTTGTAATGTAGGGGCTGCAGTTCAATTGTAAGGTGACTGCTTTGTATACATCTCTCGCTCTCACTCTCCTTGCCCCCCCACCGCACAATCCCCATTTTTGATCTCTGGCATTTGCAGTTGAGGTAAATAGAACCAGGCATCAATAGCACAGCGGCATCTATCTCACACTTTGCCAAATGCTCGGATTTACTCCAGTGCTCCACAGGCACTCTGACATGCGAAAATAATTCCTGGAAAGCAAAAAGTTCCCCATGAACTGCAGTGCTGGGGGCAGCTCTGTGTGCGCACTGCGAGTTATCAGTCTACACCCGCTTGCCCCCTTCATGAGATCTCCGCACGGCGGCAAGTAAAAAGACATCAGAAAGCCTCTGAAACATGAAACATGCTGAATGTTTTGATTGAATAGCATGACAAGTTGAGGTCTTTCCAATAAAATATGCATATGCAGAGCTCAAGTGTATATATTGATGGGAAACCTGGAAGCGGTGAGGTAGACAGACCATTGTGAATAAATCTGCAGCTATTTTACAGAGGTGAGCCACAGATGGAAAACCATACACTTACTTACTGTCTTCCTTTTATGAAGTGGAACGGTGAGGGCAAGCGTTCATGGATGATTCTAGTTTGGAAGCAGTTAGCTCACTGCTCATAAACTCCAGGCATCCAGGAAATTTGCTAGGAGCATCTATGTTTATTATATTAGCTGCCTGGGCCCACTTAAAACCAACCAAGCGGTCTCTCTTTGATTGCAGCGGGAAGTGGATGGGTGTCTTTCAAAACGTTTCCTGTCAAAATGAAAAGTCAAGCACATGGCACATGTTTTTAGCTGTAACAAAGTTGGCATCAAGTTAGCGTATCACAATTACCTGTTTCCTTGTCGTCCAGGTCATTAGCTGCCTGGATCACAGGCTGTAAAAGAAGCCGAGGCCAACTTGACCTTCAGTGTTTCCTGCCTGCTTGGGGCATTTGCTTCTGTTCTGAAGACTAGCAAACGCTATGGAGCCACTGGGCAAGATCAGGATGATGTGCTATAAATACAGCAAGGCAAGGAGTTGAAGGCACCAGTGAAGAGGGAAGAAGAACCAGAGTGGTAGGTGGATGACAAAACAGGGGTACCATGAAGAATCAGAAGTGTAGTAAAGTATCACTCTGCCACTGGCTGCTTGAGGGGAGTTACCAGAACATTCCACTAACTTACAGGGAAGCTGCAAGCCAGGGTTGGGGAACCTCAGGTCTAGGGCCAAATGCAACCTTCCCATACCCTCCAACACACTGACAGGAAAACCTGGGACCCAAATCTTCCCAGGTGCCATCTTCCCGCTTTTTCTCGTGTGAGAATGGCAGCCATTTTTGATGTCGTGACCTCGCACCATTTCATGCTGCGATTCCCCCTGAAAAACACTGCTTTTCTTGGGCTCGGTGTGTGAGACTGTGGTTCTGAAAAAGGGCTTGGGGTGGGTGGGTGGGAATTGCAGTGGAAATTGCATGAGAACACAGCATCCAAAATAGCCACCATTCTCTCACAAGAAAAAACGGGATGTCCCAGTTTTTCAAGGACACTTGTGGGGTGTGCCCTCCAGTCTTCTTTATATGGCCCTTGGAACTCTCCACACATACCTACTGGTCTTTCTCTGCACCCCTAGTGTTTTTGCCAAACTGGATTATGTTCTTGACTGCTACTGATGCCCCTTGCTTTTTCTGGATGGAGGAAAGAGGGGCGTGTGAGTATAGAAATGAGCCTACTGTGCAAATGTAAAATTTCCATTTGTTGCTCTTCCAACTTTGCCTCTGGCCCCACACATCACTAGCAGGTGGCCCTTGGAAGGTTGTGCAGGAGGTTCCTTGCCACTGCAGTGTAGGCTGTGAGAGAACAAACATACTGTTTGTGGTGCCTTTATGCTTGGCTATCATGACTTAGTGGTCATAGCTACACCACAAACTGAAACTGGAACCCTGGGAATTGCAGGTTTGTGTAGAGAAGCAATAGGGGTGTCACTGAATTCCTTGGATTATTTGGGGAAATATACACAATTAAAATACATGTTTGATGTATAAATTTATTTGTGACATTTCCCTTCTGAGTCTCCCAGCATGAGAAATTGATAAGAGTCCTTTGGTTATGGGGGGGGGGGGGAAAGGAATTGAGGATATAAAAGGGACATTACAACCACGTTTTAGTGAATTGAGTAAATTATATGATGAGATGTGTATTTTCGCATGCCTGGCCTCTCAACTGATACCTCTGCAAATTCCTTCTCCTCCTGTCGATGCTTAAAATGGGTAAAGCGGAAGTTCCTTGATGTGGAAAGACAAATAGAAAATGATTAAGTTTAATTTGAAAATGTAAACATTTATCTAATTATTTTTATTTAATAGGAGCTGGCTGAAGTAATCAGGTCTATAAATGCAAGTATTTCCCCCGCCTCTTTTCCATTTCAGTTGGTTGCAAAGATCAATAGAGCAAATGGGAAAGAAAGGCTTGAAATGAATTTAGCAGCTAGAGACTGAAGCAGCCTGTTATCTCCGTTTGCTTGCATTTTCTTCCTCTCTAAGATTGTAATCCCCTTTGAGCTGAGAATGCCTATCTGTGTATTGCACGATCATTGCTGGCTTACAAGAAGCGGCATTTTTCTTTGTCCCCAGCCTTCCTTGCAAGACAGCCTTGAGTTATTGATGGCCGGACTAGATACTGAGCTAACTGTGTGGCTAGCTATTGCTGAAAAGGACAACTGGAGGGTTAGCTTTCCCCTCCCACTCCATAACGTCTGATAGAATTTGCCATGTCCTCACGTGATGACGTCCCACATTTCCCTGCCTCTCTCTGGGGCATCATATTTAGGACACCGGTAGGGTGGCCAGATCAGGAACATCCCAGATTCTGGGGCCCACCTAGGGGCAGTGATGTCTTAAGGGTGATGCCCAGTGATGTGTAATGATCTGATTGTATAATTTACTCCATGGTGGCACATTAAACATGGACCACACTTGCTGAGAGCATGTCATTCAAAGAAGAGAGTCCCACAGATGAGCAAACATGTCACTGGCTGGAAATTAAGATAGATGTTCCTATGACCCTCACAGAGGGCTCATCCAGACTTCCTTTTGTGTTGTGTTGTGTAGGCACAGGTCCACACTTTAAAGCTCTGAGTCTGAGTGCTTCCCCACCTGCCACGTACCCTGTGAAAACCCACTCATTACTGCTGAATCAGAGCAAACAGCAATCCATAAAAAACCCAAATTGCTGTTTATTCCAGAGTTTACTTCTGGTACCACCATAGCTGCTAGAGGGCCGTGAAACTTTGTGTTTTGGACTTTTTAGGCTTGTCTACCCATATACTAGAAGGGACGCGGGTGGCGCTGTGGGTTAAACTACAGAGCCTCGTGCTTTGCCGATCAGAAGGTCGGCGGTTCGAATCCCCGCAACGGGGTGAGCTCCAGTTGCTTGGTCCCTGCTCCTGCCAACCTAGCAGTTCGAAAGCACGTCAAAGTGCAAGTAGATAAATAGGTACCACTGCAGCGGGAAGGTAAACGGCATTTCCGTGCACTGCTCTGGTTCACCAGAAGCGGTTTAGTCATGCTGGCCACATGACCTGGAAGCTGTATGCCAGCTTCCTTGGCCAATAAAGCGAGATGAGCGCCGCAACCCCAGAGTCTGTCATGACTGGACCTAATGGTCAGGGGTCCCTTTACCTTTTTACCCATATACTATCTGAAATCAAAGGAGCGCATTGGTTGCCAGATGTGATTCCCACCCCCACCCCCCAGCTCTCCTACACCACTACAAGGATTCATACACTTGCACAATATGGGTGAAATGCTTTTTGCTTGAACAAAGCCAAATAGCTTCGGGTGTGATATGTGGACACCCAGAAACCAAATGACTACAGTACAAAATGCTTATTATATACCAAGTGTGGAATTATTTTCTAGGCATAGCCGTGTCTCAGAGGACAAGTTGTCTGTCACCATTTCTTAATAATATCCAGAAGTACCTTTGTCACCTTGGAGAGTATGTAGCTAAACATGCGGGCAAATCTGCTTAAAATTCTTTGCAGTCCTTAACAAATTCAGCAATGGGCTTTTGCAAAAGCACTGGCAATGAGCCCCCTTGGCTGCACTAGGAAGTTCCTGTTGGGAAATCCCTTAGTGCAGCTGATCCCAGCGGGGCTGATCAGTGAGTCCCACTGACAAAGGAACGACTGGGAGCTGACTCTATGCTCCTGCTTGTTCCTTTTAAGCTATGCTCTTAGCTGCTCCATACCTGATAACACACATGACACCAGGTATGGGGCAGGTAGGCATGGTTTCAGGGGAAATGGCCTCATGGGCCAAATAGCCTGTGGGCTGGAGGTTCCCCATTCCTGCTCAACAACATCAGCGGGGTACCATGTTTCTGCCATGGAGAGTCTCAGCTGATCAGGATAGGCAATATCAGGCCAGGTAGACCTATAGTTTGATAAAGTTTAAGGCAGCTATAGACATTCAAGCCATATGTGGTGCTAGGAGAACACATTTTAAAAAGTGGGTCCCTTGCACAAAGTTGTCAGACCAAAATAGAATCCATCGGCAGCATGTGTCTGCACAGATTCCCTTATTTAAAATTTGATGGCTTGACAGTAGATGGAAAGGTCATGCAGACTGGGACATCAGTACTGCATGCATGTTTGCTTTGTGTGTCATCCTGTCCTAAGGGAAAATAAAACCACCTTCTCCTTCCGATCTTATGCATCCCCTGCGGTCTTCTTTTCGAGGCTCAGAGAAGGCTCTGGAATATACTCTGCAAAGGACTGGGCTGCCTGCCTGTAACTGTCATTGCTTTTAGAGTTAAGCAGCTCTCTAGTTCCCTGCTTGTTTAAGGCAGGGATGGGGAACTTGTGGCCTTCCAGATGTTGCTGGACTCCATCACCCCCCAGCTAGCATGGCCAGTTGGCCAGGGATGATGGGAGTTGTGGTACAACAACATCTGGAAGGCCACAGGTTCCCCATCCCTGGTTTACCCCTAGACAAGAGGTATCCAATGTTGTGCTGTCCCAGCTCCCACCATTCCTGACCATTGACCATGGTGGCTGGGGCTGATGGAAGTCGAAGTCCAACAACATTTGGATTCTATCTGACCTAACACTCCCAGCACTGTCTAAGTTTGCCTTAGAGGAAGCTTCCTCATACCAGGTCAGACCCCATGGTCCATCTACACTGACTGGCAGCAGCTCTCCACATTTTCAGATGGGAGTTTTCCCCCAGCATTATCTGGAGAGGCTGGGGATTGAACATGGGATGTTCTGCATGCAAGACAGATGCTCTACCACCAAGCTTCCCTAATATTCACTAGCACTTATCCCATACTAGTAAATGTTTCCTGGTTGTTGTATGCTGTCAAGCAATATAATGCCTCCCTTTCTCCAAAAAGGAGAAAGCCTCTTTATCATCTCACACATTAGAGTTATTCTAGTTCTATTATTTTCCAATTTTCTGGAAAACACTTTTTACATTACGGACCCAACTGTACTCCCATGAGGCAGCCAGATTTTACATTAAACAGCTACATTCTCCTGAACTTAGTGGTGCTAAGATAATTTCCTCCTGAGTTAAGGAACTGGATCTTAGTTATCACCATCATCATGGCATATTGAATATCAGCTATGATACTAAAAACGTAAATTCTAAGAAATATTCCAATACACTCCCAAACTTTATGAGACAGATTGCAGATGTTAGGGGAAACATCAACCCTGAACATTACTTTTTAGACTTTTATATTCCATCAGTGAATTTTTTTTATTTCATAATGAAAGGGTCTCAGGATAATGTGAATCAACACCTTTTCAAAACATGCATAAAAATGCATAAAATGTTTTCATTTCCAACCTTCTACATTAGACCTACAGCTCTTCTGAGAGGTAATAAAGCTGAACAGCAAAAAGATCTTTTTGGAAGCACTTGCCAAAATGTTCCCAATATTATACAGCACACTCTTGATATCCCCAGAAATATTCAGTGGTAAAGAGATTCAGTGCTCATATCATCACCATCATCTCAATCTGTTGTTGTTGTTATTGCTGCTGCTACTGTTGCTGCTGTTGTTGTTGTTAGTCTGCCATTCAACCCAAAGATTCCCAGGGTGGCCCACAAACATAAAGCTGTCCCATAAAAGCCACAAAACCAATAAACACCATGGAACGGCAATCCAGCAGAAGAAACCAGCTCATTAAACCAGCCAAAGAGATATGTCTTCATGTGACATCGAAAAGCAAGTTACGTGGGAAACAAGTAGGCAGAAATCCTGTAAAGAATTGGTACCCAAGTTTGCTTTCCCCCTCATTCGTCTCTGTTACTTTACCCGTGCATGTTGCGTTTTTTGGATTGTAAGCCTGCAGGCAGGGACTGTCTCGCTATAGTTGATCATATGCAAGCTGCTCTGGGAGCCTTTTTGGCTGAAAATTGGGGATACAAATAGAGTAAGTTCCTGCTGGCAGTAGTTCATCCCCAACCCCCCCATTCTAGCCACTATGTTCTGCACAAGCTGCTGCCTCTCAGCCAACCTCAAGGGTTGCTCTATGTAGTGCATTGCAGTAATCTAACTATGAGGTTACCAAGTCCTTAGATCTATCTGTTTGTGAAAAAGCAAACAAGACTGGTTCAACACACCCAAGAATCCACTGGAAAAAGGGTTGTGGTCTATCACATCAAACCAATCATGTGAATCAAGCTTGTGATGGCAACCAGGATAATTCAAGAACATTTCTGGCTTGCGTAAGGTTGGGAGAGTTATCATGTTAGGAGAGTCCTTTCTCTTTCTCCTGCGGCTTATGGGTTTCCATTCCATTCAAGGGTTCAGCATTCTGATGGAGGAGTGCGAAGTGCTACCATAACATGATTGCAATTATATAAGCAAGCAGATGGCTTACTTGTGTGACGTCCACGCATGAATATTTTGAGACCTGACAGGAGGAGAAAGCTCTCCTATAAATGTTATACATTGGCAGTAAATTTTGTTTTGGTTGCTAAGTGTGTGATATGCTAGACCATTCATTCACAGTGATGGATGGTGGCCATCCAAGAATCTGGGAATATCAGCTTGGCCTTGCCTTAAGATTAACTGTTGCAGGTTCAGATGGATGGACGGTGAGGGCCAAATGGGGCTGTCATTTTCATCTGAGCATGTCTAGTGAGGCAATCTGGCTCAAAGCCCGCAATCATTTACTGTGCATAATGATATTCTCAGTGTTTAAATGCATGCACTTTCCATCTGGATATTTTGATCATCTCAACAGTTGCTGAAGATCGCAGCATCCTCCCTTCAAGTTCCACACTGGAGAAATGTCCTAGACTTTTGCCAATAAAAGGTAAAAATAACTAAAGGCCAAGGACCCCTGGACTGGAGTTAAGTCCAGGGTGCATTATGGGGTGCATATGCAAGCCCTAACCAAAAATAATGCCGTATGTGGGTGCCCCAGGAAGATGATCTGAAAAATATGAGCAATAGATTGTTTTTCATACATTGACTTTCTGTGAACAGAACTCAAATTCCCTGGTGGTGTGGTGCCTATGTTCTCTGCACTAGAGGAAGATTTCTGAAACACTGTGTGTGTGTGTGTGTGTGTGTGTGTGTGGTGCAGTGGCATAGCATGGGGGCTGGAGGGGCATAGACCCAGGCACATTTTTTTTCAGGAGGCATGACCAGGTGCCCTCATCGGAGCCTGAATCAGTCCAATGCCGCCAGCCACTGCTACACTCCCTGGTCAAGCTGGACCTAGGAGCAGAGATAGGAGAGCTATGGCAATGATGCCACCTACCCTCCTCAGCTGTGGTGCTGTTGAACATATAAATAAATGGGTACTGCCATTTTCCAATGTGCATTTAAGGTGGTAGGGAAGAGGACCTGGCCAGATCACCATGTCCCCTATCACCGTGATGTCTGGTGACCTGTTCTCCTTTGCCTGTGCCACTTGAAATAAAATTGTGCAGGCTAAGGCTTTGCAAGAGCCAATGATCAGCTGATAGCTGGTGCTCATCAAGCCCATGCATAGTGCTTTGCAAGTGCTGATGACTGGTGCTGGTGGCTCTTGCAAAAGCCCATGCACAGCAGGCTTGAGGATCTGCTCAGATAGATTGTCTAAATTTGGGGCAAAGGATAGTCAAATTGGCCTGAAATGCCCATTGCCCCCTGTCAATGACCACATTAAAGACAATGACATATCAAAGACTAAATCAGAGGCCTGTCTCTTCATAGCAGGGCATTATGGGTCACAGGAGTAATATAATAGCCCTGAAGAACTCAGCTGGAAGGTAAATGCCCTTCAACACCCTTCATGAAGGCCAGATTCTTTATAGCCGTCATCCTAAAACATTATGAACATTGCCTAGATAATGCAGTGCAATAAACAGAGATTAAACAGAGGACCAGCCAAATACATTATGTTAGAGACAAATAGCACTTCAGGGAAGGGCAGAGCTCTCCAGGCTAATCTGATCCTAGGGAAAAAAGTTCTCTTGAACCACAAATATGATGGTCAATTAGACTTGGAGTATGTAAGCAAAACCTCCTCTCAGGGATACTCAAGAGAAATGTTTCTTAGCTTTTAGTAAAAACTCAGCCTGTACAACAACCCAACTCCAGCTGTGGACTTTAGAACAATATATTCTGTTTGCTGATCTCATCCGTTTCTGTGCTTTACTGACCTTCTGGATTAAATCCAACTTGTATATCCCATATCTTCTTCTTTGCAGCTGAAATATCTCTACCCCCCCCGCCCCCCAATCTGTGTATTCTGGCTCCACCAAGCTCATGCTGGTGAACTAAAGCTAACTTTTCAATAGCACTTGTGCATTGGGGGCGTGTCGTTTTCAATTACAATTACACCACCTAAACCCAGTTTAGAGTTGATGTGCCCCTTGCTCCATGCTGCTTCTAAAGTACCAAAAGTTCAAAGAGCTACAAACAAATAAAGTTCAATTTGAATTTGAATCTGATAGGACTGAGACATGCTGTGGACCAGAGTCAGCCAACGTGGCCAGCTCTGGATGTAGTTGGAATACAACTAACACATACGCTCCAGTTACAGGTAGATAGCCGTGTTGGTCTGTCATAGTAAAAAAATAAATAATAAAAAATAATTCCTTCCAGTAGCACCTTAGAGACCAACTAAGTTTGTTCTTGGTATGAGCTTTCGTGTGCATGTACACTTCTTCAGATACACTGAAACAGAAGTCACCAGACCCTTATATATAGTGAGAGGATGGGAGGGGTATTACTCAGAAGGGTGGTGGGAATGGGTGATAGGCTGATAGCTGTGGTAAACCTGTTGACGACTGTTAACGACTGCAATTAGTCTTACAGGAAAAAGCAAGGGGTGAGAAGGTTAAAATAGCTTTGTCATGTATAATAAGATAAGAATCCAAATGTCTTTGTTCAGACCAGGTCTCTCCATGGTTTTAAGTTTGGTAATGAGGGATATATATAATTTTGATTATGAAATGAATTTTAATTGTTTATTTGTTGGTATGTATTTTTGTTGGTTGTTTGTTAGTATGGATTTGTTAGTATGTTTGTTAGTATGTATGGTAGATGGTGAAATGATTGTGATATGTGTTAGTGGTTCAATAAAAAATAAATTAAAAAAAAAGTTTGGTAATGAGTTGCAATTCAGCAACTTCTCTTTCCAGTCTATTTCTGAAATTCCTTTGCAATAAGACAGCTACTTTGAGATCTTGTATAGAGTGTCCTGGGAGATTGAAGTGTTCTCCTACTGGTTTCTCTGTCTTGTGATTCCTGATGTCAGATTTATGTCCATTTATCCTTTAGCGTAGGGTTTGGCCTGTTTGTCCAATATAGAGAGCTGAAAGGCACTGTTGGCATTTGATGGCATACACAATGTTAGACGATGAGCAATTAAATAGTCCTGAGATGGTATGTTTTATGTTGTTGGGGCCAGTAATGATGTTGTCCGGGTGTATGTGGCAGCAAAGTTGGCATCTGGGTTTATTGCAGGCTCTGGTGCCAGTGTCCGTGTTAAGTCTGGTTGTAGTATTATTGTGGGTGAGGAGTTGTTTAAGATTGGGTGGCTGTCTGTAGGCGATGAAAGGTCTTCCTCCCAGAGCTTGAGAAAGAGAACTGTCATTGTCTAGGAGAGGTTGTAGATCTCTGATGATGCGTTGTACTGTTTTAACTTGGGAGCTGTCTGTGATTACTAGTGGTGTTCTGCTATTTTCTTTTTTGGGTCTGTCTTGCAGCAAATTCTGCTGCAAGTTCTGTCTACGCTCCAAGTGCCCCAATTTTCCAGGAACAGTCCTGGAATTATGAAAGCCACCCCAGCTTCTTATTTGATCTTGGAAGATCCCTATTCCCCCCGCCAGTGCTGCCACTGCCCAACTGCAGGAGAAGGATGAGCCGATGCTTGTTGTGAGCAACTGTTGCCTCTCCATGGCCACCGCTGCCGGCCTCCTCCCTTGGGCAGCTCATCGAAGCTGCTGGAGAGTGGGTGAGGAGGGGTAGAGGCCGCCACCGCCAAGGCCCACCCCCAACTCCTATTCATTATATATGTGAATATGTAAAAAAGATACAGGTTCACAATTGCCACACATAAGGCTGCTCCACACAGCCAACAGACTAAGGGGCTAGTATGGTGAAGTGAAAGAGCAAACTATTTTGGTTATTATTCTAGTAAATTTGAATAATAACATAACAGCTAATTTGTGGTGTTGTTTTGTTTTGAAGTGATAGAGCAGCCTGCATTATTTCAGATTGTAGGTGGAGAGTTACGTTTTTCATGCCTCCCCATAAAAAATCTGCTGTGAATAGAACAGGGGTAGGCAACCTAAGGCCCGGGGGCTGGATGCGGCCCAATCGCCTTCTCAATCCGGCCCACGGACGGTCCAGGAATCAGCATGTTTCTACATGAGTAGAATGTGTCCTTTTATTTAAAATGCATCTCTGGGTTATTTGTAGGGCCTGCCTGGTGTTTTTACATGAGTAGAATGTGTGCTTTTATTTAAAATGCATCTCTGGATTATTTGGAATTCATTCATATATTTTTTTCCAAAATATAGTCCGGCCCACCACATGGTCTGAGGGATGGTGGACCAGCCCACGGCTGAAAAAGGTTGCTGACCCTTGGAATAGAAAATCAGCACAACAAGCAAAGGCTAGACTAGATCCATGTTCCTTGATGTGGTAGGTTTCTATTTGGAGGGAACATCCAAGAGTAGAATCCAAAGTGGTTCAGCTCGTTTCACCAACTCAGCATTCTTTCACCTTATTCAGCTGCATATGTGAGCTCCTCTGATGAAGACTGGAGTGTAAGTGTAAATAAATAAATGCACCTGGATATTTTCTTCGCTGTCAATCCTGTGACACCTCACCCCACAACCCATTCCTTCACTCTTGATTTCTCTTGGATATGAAACTAGCCTTGTGATATTTTAGATGAGTCCTAAAGCTGGTTCACACCTGCTAGCCCTTGGCAGAAGCAGTAAGCTGGACAGCTACTTCTCTTGCTGATTAATTTCCAGGACATCAAGATTCTTGTAACAACTAGAAAGGATCAGCTTTAATCTAGTGTATGGTTTATGACGAGAAGAAATAAAGAGTAAATACTTAAATCGCTTTAATACTCATGGTAGTCTCATAGTTGGGGCTGACGTAAAACATATTCTGATGATAAACTACAAGATCTGATAGAAATCTATTGATGCACTTATTATTTGCAAAAGAAACCTTGGTTTTTTTAAAACACACACACACACACACACACACACACACACACACTGGATTTATAAGCTATACAAAAGAGATCTAATGCTGTCTTCTCGCATTTGAGTACTAATTTTGTCACAGCGTGCGTCATGATTCAGCTGATGGAGACAAACGATTGAACAACTTAGGATATGAGAGGGAGACAAGGCTGCAGCTCCCAGCCTTTGAAGAGCAAAGCCATCTATAAGTATAATGGGGAAAGGCTACAGTATGAAATTCCACAGTCAGCAGCGAATGACGCAAACCATTGCACAGGAAGGCTAGATGATGTTAAAGGTCTTTCCTGTCATTTAATTTCTGTGTCTCTATGGAAACAGTCACTGAACACGACTGGTCCTTTCACCCTGTCTTTCTGAAGCTGGTTTGATTGATGTGTAAGAAGTGATGCTTGAAAATATTGGCCTCCATGGTGCGTAAGCTCAGGCCTATTGTAAACTCTCCAGCAAAGCTGCATTGTGCCAAATACTCTGTTTTGGATTTCCTGTATGCCTATTATTTGTTGTGGATCTGGTAGTCAACGTCACACCATCAATAGACTTCATCTGCGCAAGTATACCAGCTTCCCAGATAGAACAATTCCTACCTCACATGCTTTTCTGGGGCTGCTCCTGACCAACCCACCCCCAAACCAATTTTGGGAGGCATGAGGTAAGGGGAGGTGGAAGTGCCATTGTGCAGGGCTCCCACTGATGGGGGTTGGTGGGTGAATCTCAGCCAGAATGTTCATTGTCAAAATGGGATGAAGTCTTCTTGGAGATTTGCAGTGAAATCCTGTACATGTCTATTGTGAAGTCAGTCTCATAGAGTTCAGCAGGGCTAACTCTCAGGCAAGCAGGTATATGATTCCAGTCTTTCGATGCAATCCTATGGTCTCTGGGAGGGTGTCTTGAGAAGTGGTGGGCTCTCCTTTATTAGATGTGTTTAAGCAGAGCCTGGATGGCCAATGGTCAGGGATGCTATAGTTGTATCCTGCATTGTAGAACCTACACTGAGCAAGGAGTTGGTCCAAATAACCTCCAAGGTCCCTCCCAGCTCTGATTTTGCTCACCTATAAGGACAACATACTACTGACAACTGCAGCTGTATGCGCATAATCAACGTTTGTTTTCTTGTGTACGTTTCAGTACGTTTCCGAGCACAATTCAAAGTGTTGGTGCTGACCTTTAAAGCCCTAAACGGCCTCGGTCCTGTATACCTGAAGGAGCGTCTCCACCCCCACCGTTCAGCCCGGACACTGAGATCCAGCGCCGAGGGCCTTCTGGTGGTTCCCTCACTGCGAGAAGCAAAGCTACAGGGAACCAGGCAGAGGGCCTTCTCGGTAGTGGCGCCCGCCCTGTGGAACGCCCTCCCTTCAGAGGTCAAAACGATCAACAACTACATGACCTTTAGAAAACACCTGAAGGCAGCCCTGTTTAGGGAAGTTTTTAATCTGTAATATTTTAATGTATTTTAGTGTTTGTTGGAGGCCGCCCAGAGTGGCTGGGGGGACCTGGTCAGATGGGCGGGGTACAAATAATAAATTATTATTATTATTATTATTATTATTATTATTATTATTATTATTATTATTGTGATTAATAGACAGTCATTCTCCTTCTCAAATTCCGTCCCCTCCCCATTCCTGACATAAATGCTGTTTGAAAGATTTGATGATGTTCAGGGCAAAATAATTTTAAAGGTGTGGTATTTCTGAAAAACTTTATCCTAAACTCATGCCTGTTGGCACTGCACACCCAGCAATCCCAACCAAATTGATTGCCCAAGCAAAAATAAATAAATAAATTTGATTTTTCATAGCAGCAATATTAACTTAGTGGCCTTAAAAGCTTCGGAAGTACTTATTAACAGAGCTACGGGCTAAGTCTTGCCACAACAGGGTGCCAAGTTCCGTGATGATCTGTTGTCTTTTCTTTATTCTGAACTGTGTTAAACTAATGGATAAAACATTCATACACACTAAAGCTTGGAGTCAGTATAATAGTGATTTGAAAGTGCTAAGATAGAGTCATTGCTGCCTGTGATATACACACTCATTTCTTTTGTGCTGCTTGTTCTACAGCTTCACCTACTGCCCTCCATTCTTCTCGGAGTTCTAGATGTCCTTCGGTTAAGACTACCTAGTGAGTTAAGGGCGTATTGACAGGGTCTCTCAGTTCTTAGCCCAGCCATGCTAGTATCCATTACAGTAGGCTAGCTCTTTGTGGAAAATACAAGGTCTCATGAGGCTAAGAGAGCCTATCAGAAGATAGCCTGTTGGATGCCATGTAAGAAATTGTAAATAATGATGCATGATACGATGATGCCTCAAACGCGAGTACAGAACTACACAAGTAAATTTGACAAAAATCTGCAGGGGTGCCAAACCATTGAAAAGGAAGGGAAGAACATTTTTTGATAAAAGATAAATGAGCTTGAAAATGCAGTTTTGTCTAAGCTCTTCCTATCCAGAGGTTGCTGAACACTAGAATCACATGTACCAGGACTTTACTGGGAAAACACGGTCTCCTCTTTCTGCTGCATTTGCAAACTTTTTTTTTCAATAGGGCTGGTCAGAGGTGGAGCTAGCTGCACCGGCACCCAGAGCAGCGCACATGCTGTGCACCTGTGGGCGGGGCCATGGGGGTGGGACAAACGTCCCAGGGGGCGAGATGCCCATGAGGGCGGAGTGAGCTGCCCATGGGGGGGTGAAGCCCATGGCGGGCTGTTTCCTGGGCAGGGGGGGGGGAAAGGGAGCCATGCCTCTTTGCCAGCAGCCTTCCTCCCTTCCCTCTTCCTTTTGACAGCTCGGGGGAGCCCCCCCCCCAGGAAGCAGACCGGGAGCAGGGGGCAACGGCATGCCACCCACCCGCGACTTCCAAGCCTCCCCTGAGCTGTCAAAATGAAAGAGGAAGGTGTGAAGGCCATCGGCAAGGCGACACAGCTCTGCCCCTTCTCCCGATAGCTCAGGATAGGCTTGGGCGTTGCGGGCGGGCGGCACGTCGAATGTCACCCCCTCAGTGATGACACCTAGGCCGAACCGCCCCCACTGCCCCCTTTCCTCCGCCCCTGGGGCTGGTTCTACCATTAGGCAGAGTGAGGTGCAGGTGGGATTTACTGCCTCCAATAACTTTACTGGCTTTTGGGAATATGCACCGATATCTGATATCTGATATCTGATATCTGATATGATATGATATAATATACACTGCCTTAGAATAAAGCTGGGTTTCAAAATGTTAAAGATAAACAAACAAACTTGTGGAATTATCATTAAGTGAAGGTGGCTACATGTTGCTATTTCCTTATAATTTGTTTCTTTCTACCCATTTCTAGAATCTGCAGAAATGGCTGGTTCCTTCCCTGATGTGTGTTGAAGATTTTTATGGATTTGAACACTGCTATCTAATCTGAATTGCCATTTGTAATCTTTCTGCTCAGGTGGTAGGAATCCAGCTTTTGGATGACTTCTCCTTTAGTTTTATTTCTTTTTAGTGAAGAAAATCAGATCCCATGTTCTGAATATAAGCAAATATACAAAAAGCAAAAGAAGGGGAGGCAGGGAGGCAGCACTTAACATAGGGGAGGAAAAAATATATTTAAAAATCACAATAGATGTTTTAATAGGGTGAGCTAGGATTGGCTACATGGAATACCAAACATTAAGTGGACATTTTTTTAAAAGGGCCCATAGAATAATACATTGTAGCAGTCAGCACAGTATAACCAGAAAGCTTTTTGATAATAAACAGTGTTATCTCTCTGGGAGGTAGACAGTCTGAAGTGCCAATAAAAACTGTAATTACACTCACAACAGGAAGCTGCAGAGCACGTGCGACAGCAAGATTCTCTCTCAAGCCCTGTTTGGGTACATTAAGACTGCAGAGGTCTTCATTATATGTTCTGGGCCTCTGTGTTCTCACATTTTCTTCCAAATGCAAAAGCAGGAGGGGGAAAGTTAATTATAACATGGACCAGCATAAATAGAAACGTAATAGGTAGACAGGAACCTCTGGGGAAGCTTCACTCTCTGTACCTTTTGCAGCTTCATAAGGTAAAGGCATAACAACCCCAAATACACGTTTCCTCATTTCTTAAAGTGATTCAGCTCTTAGGTTCATGGGGTATAATAAAATTTGGTAGAAACGACTCCCCAACCACGTATTGAGCTGCTGTAATGAAACCACGCAACAGCTTTTCTCTCGTGCCCACGAGTCTGTTATTTCATGCCATTTTCAAAACAAACGGCAGCACAATTAGAGCCGACATAAACTTTCCTCTGTTCCCATTTTGCCTTGCGAGAGAGTCTCCTTTCTGGCTCCCTTTCACAATGGCAATCTAAGGTTGGAAGAGAAGAGAGGTGGAGAGGGGGAGTGTGGGGGAGAGAGGGGGGGTAGTAAACTTTCATTCCCCATCCCCGATGTTTTTGTGCAGCCCTCTTACGAAGTGAGTGAACAAAAAGCCGTGATTCCAGAATAGGCACCTTAGGTGGAAGCACACAGTTCTTTAGTTGTGTCAGCCGTATTTAATTGCATAATACAAGTTTTTAGCGCAGTTTCAACAAGTTATGTACAGTACCTAGGTTATCTTTGGCTACTTGTGCAAAACAAGATAGAACAGCAGGCAGGAGAGAACTGGTCATTCCTTGCCCTATCCACCATTTCTTCCTTGCAAATGTCCCCCCACCTTCAGGCTTTGGTAATTGTTATTTTCTCCTGTTGGGTTCAAAACCAGAAATAAGTCCAGTGGAGAGAAAATAACAGCTGGTAGATATTAGCAGGGGAGAATCAGTGGACTTGGGGTAGGTTAAGCAGCTCTTTCTTCACCATAGCTGTCAACCCTCCCTTTTTTTGCGGGAAACTCCCGTATTCCAATGCTGTTTCCTGCTGCTATCCCGGATTGTTGATACCCCTTAAATTTCCCGGATTGCAGAGGAAGCAGCTCCTCTCCCTCCCTGCTGGCCAGGGAGGATCCTCAGCAACCGCGTTGCTCGGCTGCCAATAAGAAGTCTGAGACAGACTGGGGGCGGAGCTTGCATGCCTTGTGCAGCCAGACCCTCACGCCCAACCAGACAGACAGCCTGCCTGCCGTCTACGTGCTTGCTCTTTCGCTCACCCATTCGCGCGCAGCCTCTGGAGCGCAGGGTGGCGAGGCTACTTGATGCCATTGCACCGCCCTCGCGACATCCCTTATTTTCAAATCCGAAAGTTTGGAAAAATCCCTTATTTTCAAATCCAAAAGTTGACAGCTATGTTCTTCACCTGCCAATCCTTTCCCATGAGTGTCCTCCCCGGGTCTGGCGAACTCCCATAGTTTCAGCAAATGCAGGCATAGAAATTCGTGTTTCCTGACAATGTTGTCCACTAATAAACATGAAAAAGCTTGCTATTCAATGCTACAGTTTTAGCACTACATGTTTCACCTAATTTGTACACCGTCCTTCACCCAAGGATCACAGGGCGGTTTACAGTCTGAAGCTATAAAACTTCCAGCTTGAGCTAAAGAAGAAAGGTTACTCCCCATGCACTGATCAGTCATGACTGTAAAAACTGAAAGTGTTACCAGGTTTTAAACTTGTATCCTATGGGCCTATTTAAAACTATCTGGGAAAGGCTGCTTTGTGCTTTGAGAGAAGTCACTGCATTGCTAATTAAGCCAACATTAATTATTTTTAATGAGATGCAGAAGGGTGTGCGAAAGCAGAATTTAGCCAACAAATACAAAGAACACTGAAATGTGGGAGTTCAAATATTGCAAGGAGAGTGTTTAACATAAAGATGCAGTGAGGAAGTAATTTCTCCTGTAACATTCCAATGGCAGGATGTCATCGTAATGCACTGTAATGACTGGAGAGGAGTATGTAATTTCATATAGTGGGTTTAAAATGCTTTTCTGGAATGCATCTGGATCCTCTCGGGATCAAGTAAAAAAAAACCCAAAACCCACCAGGGACCACTTCAAAACCCATTACCGCATGGCTAAATTATCATGTATGAGCTTCCTGTTGCATGTACAGTGTTCCATTATGTTTGACTTCTGACTGCTCCTAATGTGAACAAACTTCTTAATGTTCTATTAGTAATTTGCAATTTAGACAATGCCATATAAATCATTGCACTTGTATTTGGAGTCATATGTTCAAAGATATTTCCTGTGCACTGCCTGAACTAGAAATTCTTAAATCTTTATTCTTGGATTAAACAGATATGAAGCACAGACCCTCTAAGTGTCCCTATTTTCCAGAGACAGTCCTGAATTTACAGAAGCCATCCTGTTTTCTGATTAGATCCCGGAATGTCCTGCTTTTCCTTAAGACGTCCTTATTTTCATTGGAGAATTGTTGGAGGGTATGGAGTTATGTGAGCCCACGAGCCAAGGAAACAAGTTACCTTTAGAAGACATCTGAATGCAGCCCTGTATAGGAAAGTTTTTAAATGTTTAATGTTTTATTATGTTTTTATATGTGTTGGAAGCTGCCTAGAGTGGCTGGAGCAACCCAGTCAGATGGGTAGGGTACAAATAATGAAATAATAATGATAAATATTATTATTATGCAATAGGATGTCCCTATTTCCAATGGGAAAATGTTGGAAGGTATGGTTGCCTCTAGATTCTCCTACTTCATAGTCATTGTAGTGCTTCAAAAACCTTCAAGATCTTTTGGGCTGGTTCCAGAGAACCTGATCATTGGGAAAGATCCTGGAAAGAAAAATATACAACCACCCTTGGCAACCCCACAACAATAAGGCAATCTCAAAGTCCTACACCCACTGGAATTCTAAAGTGCTCTGGCAAGGGATGAGAAAAATGAAAATCTCTCTCACAAGGGAAGTAAACTTTTGAGAAAGTGAATAATAGATATATGTAGTCGTGTTCAGCAGAACACAATTACATATATGGTACAAGCTGTTACGGATTTTGTCCGACAGAAGGGATAGTTTAAGCATTAACTTTGGTCACTGCAGATGGCTACAATCTGTTTGGCGTAAATGTTTGCCTAGAATAAGATTGTCATATAAACAGAATATATGGTGTGCAAGACTAAACAGAGGGAGGTTCCAGGCTATCACTATTTTCGGGTGGTAGTCAATCATGTACCGGTAAATTAAACTTGCATTAGTGTTCTTGTGCAAGAAACTCACTTCTTTCCCAAGATTTGATGTTTTGATGTTTTGTGATAAGGAAGGTGATGGGCAAATGGAAAGTGTGGGATAACAACTACTGTATGACCTCACTGCAAACAAATCACAATGAGTGCTCAACAAACATCTACTGTTGTCTAGCCTCCTCACAAATGTTGTGAAAACAAATCTGGATGAAGGCTTAATAAGCAGGTCATTTGGTAGCAAGCAAAATGACAGGACTGGAACTGAGAGGAAATTGGTGGCAGATTAAATTTTGGCTCCTATTTCTTCTTTACTTCTTTTCTGTTCTACTTCACCCCGTTTTCTTCATTCCTTCATGGTGTTCATACTCCAGACCACTGAGCAGTACCTTTGGCCATCAAATTCATAGTTTCCAATGTTGACTGGAGTCTATTAAGGAGATATTGACAGTGACATAAATGTTCATTGTCCTACCAGGTTAACAATGGCCAAGACAAATGCTCTAATCAATTTCCTCAGTGATTTAGCTCCAGGGACAATAAATCTTAATAGCCACAGAAACAAGGAAAAGTTAACTGAGTCACATAAGCAATTAGAAACATCCATTGAAACAGCTATTGGAAGAGTAATGGCAGGTGAGAAAACGATTTAGGATGTGATCGCATGCACACTTACCGGGGAGTAAGTCCCATTGAGCTCCAGAGACTTACTTCTCAGTGGACATAGGATTGCACTGTTAGAAAATTAAGAATGCAATGTTGCCTGTCCTGGTTGCCATCATTCCACTAGCATCACAAAAGCACAATCCTACTTTCTATGCTTTGGAAATGGCAGAAGTGTAGAGAATCTGTGTGTGCCCATGTGGGCTCACTGTGCTGGTCCCGTGGGTTACCCGTAAGTCCAGTCCGTGGTCAGAGGAGCAACAAAAGGCAGTCCGTAATAATTGAAGCTAGGTGCAGGGCAGGGAGGCAGGCGAAGTCAGGAACAGGTAGGCAAGCAGGGGACCAGGGCGGGTCAGGAACTGAAGCAGGAAAGCAGGACAGGTAGCAAGCAGAAACACTGGCAGGAACTGGTCACCAACGATGTTGCTCCTACAACTTGGGGCTGGCCGGCTTTTATCTGCCCCAAGGCATAGGGCGGCTCCGATCCTCAGGTGACTCGCCTCTCCTGGCTTGGAGGCGAGCAATCCTACTGTGGGAACTTAGTTCCCTTCGCCTCTCTGCCCTTCGCCTCTGCAGCTCAGGAGAGGATGGAGGGTTACAGGACCCAGAGGTAACCTCAGCTTCCCCTGATGGGGCTGGGAGTGGAGCACCTGCAGGCAATGGGTCCTCCATCCCATCAGGAGCCAGAGCAGACTCAGCAGATGCCTGCACCTGAGGATCCAGCACAGGTGAGGACCCTTCAGACTCAAGCCCTAGCCCCGGCTCTGCTGATTCTGGAGGCGGGGAATCCTGTGCAGGCTGGGATCCCTCAGGTTCAGCATCTGAGTCTGAATCCCAGGCCATCACACTCACAACCTGATCTGGGAAGCCCATGTTTTCTTGATGAGGCTTCCCTATCCTCCCCCATATTCCTGAATTTGTCACCTATCATGAAAGGTCAAGAATATGCTGGCAATTGGGCCAAAGCATCACTCTGCTGGTTTAATTCTATGAGATGTAAAAGTACAGGTCTGTCACGAACTGACTTTAAGCGGCTCATTAAGCTTTGCCCGCATAATTCGAGCAAAGCAGAATGATTGCACGAGGCAGAACTAGCAGACAATTTCCCACACCCAAGTCAGCTACTCTGTTATTTCAACACTGAAAGCAATTAAAAATGAACTAAATGATTGAGGAGCTGCTTTAAACATGGTAGTAGAAATCTGACACTTCACGTGGATTGTCAAGCTCTTGATGAGCATGTTCGGTGATACTAAAGTGACTCTCGGGTAGTATTTTAAATGTCAAATTAATGAAATACATCTGATTCGTGTTTGGTGAAGCAAAGGTCTAGCAATATTTTCTGGATGGGAAAAAATGGAAGGCATAGCATGGGAAGTGAGACTGTATGCTTGATCTGCCAGTTGAACTAGTACATGGGTTCTTTCATAAGTGGTGGGAAGAATGGATTTTTAAAATTACTTGTCATTGAGAAACAATCTGCACAGCATGAAGAAAATATAATTGAGGGCACCAGTATTTAAACATTAGACTACTGGGTTGTACTTGATGAATGCCTGAAGTTACAGAATATGGCCCATTTAACTTAATGATAGCATTGTGCTATCATTTTTACAAAAAAAGTAATCCATTTGCTACACATGGGACATCTCAGCAAATTTTCTTGTACTTAAAGAGAATTCTGTTCAGTCTGTAGTTTCCTTATGGATATCTGTAGAGCTATTCCTTGCTTAATCATACTTAATTAATATAAGCCTGGATTTCTGTTGGTCAAATCTATCACCATCAGCTCCTCCTCACACAATCAATTACTTATGTACATAATTGCATGGATACTCTTTAATGTGAACAAGTTTTTTAATGCATTGCTCTGGCTCAGATTCACCAGGGATCATGCTTTCCCACAAAATATATGGCAGTTCTCAGACTCATGTGCTTCCCTTCCTTTATTCTTTAGTGCACTGAAGGAGGAGATTGATACTCAAGATTTCAAAGTTCCTCATTTGGCACTATGGCTAAAGTATGGTTCATCTAAAACAGGGTTGGACCAGGACATATTGTGGTCTGCAGCAAAGGAAAAGATGGTGCCCTCTTACACCACTTGGCTTCCCTCAAAGAATCATGGGAAATGTAGTTTGTTGAAGGTGCTGAGAGTTATTAGGAGACAATAAACTACAGTCCTTGGGCGAAGCTATGACTCTTAAAGTGGTATAAGAGTGCTTTTAATCTATGCTGTGGATGTAGAAGTCCTTTGATTTCATTGGGTCTACTTTGATTATGACAGCCAGATACAGTGATTTGATCATTGCCACAGAGGACTTACAAAATGCAAATGACTGGTTTTATGCTATTATGAACAACTTCAGTCTTGGACTAACCCCCCCCCCCAACATCTTTTTATCATCCATTCCCCCTGATCAAACCAGAAAAATGCATTGGATGATCTACTCACGTAGTAAACATTCAGTGGAAATCAGTCTATATTAATGCTTTGCAGAACTACTGAGGTTAGAAGATAAAGCTGCAGAGTTAACAATATTGATTAACTGAGGTAACAAAGGCCAAGCTAATTTGTCACGATCTCAAAAGACTTCAGTCATGCACAGCAGTGTTACTAGAAATTGTTCCTGGGTTTAAAAAGGGAAATAATTAGAAAGCAGAATGCAAAGAAACCCAAGTGTAACCTATTCAAACCATCACTCAGGAAAAGGTTAATGGAAGCTTGATTTCATACAAATACTGCGTTTGTGTGTATGTGGGAGAAAGCAATTATTGAGGGCAAAATTGCACAGAATGTACAAATGATGAGCACTTTCATCAAAATATCACCTCCGAAAAGGTTAATTGCAGCTTGAGACGAAACTGATATTTACAGAGTCTATCTTCCTTTTATATTGTGTTTATCTTTCCTCCATATTGTGTTTTCTGTATAGATCTGTTCTTTCCAAGGACAATATAAATTTATTAAAAGCTTCAATTTTTTTTAAAAAAATGCTGAACACTTTACGCTGTAAATGGAAGATGCATTGGTGTAACTTCCATTTCAAAAATTAACAAAAAAAGTATGAAGGGGAGGAAATAGCTTAATTTGCAGAATCACTAACAAAGAGGCTAGTGAATTTATCTCTTCCAGGCCTTTAATCATAAGCTCTATTCAGGCATTCTGCTCAAGTGTAAACCCTACATGTGAGCAAAGCATGCAGGGATGAGTATACTAAACTCTGCCTCCTGTATTGCTGCTGACTTCCAATTCATGGAGGGTGACTGTGTGCAGCAAAGAGCCTCCTCGTCCCCAAGTGATTTAGATTCCTGATTATGCTGTATTCTAGTTGTTCAGAGGCCACCCATGAGTAGAGGAAGCAGCCTTTGCAAATCTGGTGCCCTCCAGCTGTTTAGGACCACCATTCCCATCAGCAGTGGTGGCTGATGGGAGCTGCAGTCTGAAACAGCTGGAAGACACTGCATTGACAAAGGCTGAAGGTCTATGAAGAGTAGCATTTTTCAAGGCAATAGACAGAATGATTGTTACTTTATATGTATCATCATCGATGTATATAGCATTTTTCAGAGAGAAATAGTTGAAAGAAAGAAAGAAAGAAAGAAGAAGAAGGAAGAGGAGGAGAAGAAGAAGAAGAAGAAGAAGAAGAAGAAGAAGAGGAGGAGGAGGAGTTTGGATTTGATATCCTACTTTATCACTACCCAAAGGAGTCTCAAAGCGGCTAACATTCTCCTTTCCCTTCCTCCCCCACAACAAACACTCTGTGAGGTTAGTGGGGCTGAGAGACTTCAAATAAGTGTGACTAGCCCAAGGTCACCCAGCAGCTGCATGTGGAGGAGCGGAGACGCGAACCCGGTTCACCAGATTACAAGTCTACAGCTCTTAACCACTACACCACACTGGCTGTAGTGGTGTACATTCCACAAGAATGTAAATGTTGACAGCAAGGGGAAGAAGAGAGGGAATGAAGGGGCAATCAAGGTTAATGAATAGCAGATGATGAAGGAATGGAAATGACCAAAATGATGGAGGGAATGTTGAATTACCTCCTCCCGCCAACCACTTCTAATGGCATCAGAATGTAGATGAGGTGCACGTTTGAGTTTCCATTGAAAGTAATGCTCTGATCAATGAACAGCTACCGTACATCTGGATCAAACAGGAAATTAATGGTGCAGAAGCTTTGCACAGTTTAGGGAAGTTTTTAATGTTTGATGTTTTATCGTGTTTTTAATATTCTGTTGGGAGCCACCCAGAGTGGCTGGAGAAACCCAGCCAGATAGGCGGGGTATAAATAATAAATTATTATTATTATTATTATTATTATTATTATTATTATTATTATTACAGTTCTTCTAGTCTTGACCGGGGCTTCCTGCTTTTCACTCCTGCCCACTAACCCCAATATGTGCAGACACTGAAGCACAAACTATATGATTTTTTTAAAAAATATATATATTAAATGAAAAGCTATTAATAGTTTAATTATACAATAGTAGTCAATCTGGTCTAAGACTGATCGTGAAGACAAGAGTTTAATTTGCAGCACTGCAAATTAGTTTGGAAATTGTAATCAGTGTCAAGATAAAAGGTCTCCACGATGAGGTCATTCTGCAGATTAGTTGTTCCCTTTAAAGATGGAAGACTGAAAAAAGAAGGTCAAATGAAATTCTGGATGAATAAAAGTGTTCCCTGCTTCTTCATTAGATTCTGCTACACCTCTGAGTCATCCATCTCAATTTGATGTATACATTCTAACCTAGGGCATCTCGAGGTATCCGTGATCCAAAGTCAATGCCAAATACTAGGACAGTTTTTCATAATATGCCTAAACAAGGAAGCAACAGAATCATATTCTCCTAGAAGTCAACTTTTCCTGAGGGAATAAAAGGTTATGTTTGAAACTGGAGGCTTCATTAGGAAAAAAGTGTCAGCTAGAAAGCCCTAATAAATTGTCTTCAGCTGCTGTCATAAAATGTATACTTTCAGTGGCGCCCTGTTTGAGGCCAAAAATTGGTACTCCTCCTGCCTCCCAACTTCTGTTCTGCTCAGTTCATACAACATAGTTGTGACACCCTGTGTCACAGTGTGGTGGAACTGGTCGTGCTGCCCTAAATCTGTCTCTGACCCCACTTCTCTTAAAATCCCTGACCACAGGGGAACAATGGCATGTTCTTGCTTTTGTGGCCAGTTAATGGACATTGGAATGGTACTTACCATGGCTGTTGCTGGCAGATGATACAACTTTTCATGCTTGCTTCTATTGGGGCTGATCAGTTGTTGTTCCTGGGGCCCAGGGGATATTCTGCGGTGGTTGACAAACCAAAGCATAGGACAATGTGTATAAAGCTGCCTCCTAGGAATCAACTGGATCTTAGAGTGGGTCAACATCTGCAGCTGGTATTCTTGTCACCACCAGGGAGTGTCAAATGAGCCATGCGCTGCTGTCCTCTTCTGCGGTCAAAATGGTGGGGTTCACACAAAGTGACTCAGCCATGGATGTCCCTTTTGAGGCAGAACTGGATGGTGGGACATGGCAGAATGTTAAAAAACCCCCCATGAATTCCCATAGGTTGGAATTTCTGGGTCCTTTATGAACAAAGCTCAAAGCATCTCAGGTGTTTGGTCCTAATAGATTGGCACCAGCTTCAGAATCCATTTACCTTGTCATCATGGCCATCTGTTTCCATCTGTGTCATATTGGGCTTTGCATAGCACTTTGAATTGTGCCAGAAATAGACTATAGAATTGTGCTGGCAATGGAGCTGTTGTGACAAGGAGTTTCTCTCCTCCCTGTAACCACCTCTGGTCAGCAATCTGGCCACAGCATCTTGGACCGGCTGAAGTTTCTGAACATTTTCTAAAGACAGCTCCATGTAGAGTGCATTGTTGTTGTTTAGAATTTTAGTCGTGTATGACTCTTTGTGACCCCATGGACCAGAGCACGCCAGGCACTCCTGTCTTCCACTGCCTCCCGCAGTTTGGTCAAACTCATGTTGGTAGCTTCAAGAACACTGTCCAACCATCTCGGCCTCTGTCGTCCCCTTCTCCTTGTACCCTCAATCTTTCCCAACATCAGGGTCTTTTCCAGGGAGTCTTCTCTTCTCATGAGGTGGCCAAAGTATTGGAGCCTCAGCTTCAGGATCTGTCCTTCTAGTGAGCATTCAGGGCTGATTTCTTTAAGAAAGGATAGGTTTGATCTTCTTGCAGTCCATGGGACTCTCAAGAGTCTCCTCCAGCACCATCATTCAAAAGCATCAATACTTGGGCAATCAGCCTTCTTTATGGTCCAGCTCTCACTTCCATACATCACTACTGGGAAAACCATAGCATAACAACAATCCAAATGAGGTGTGACTAACACATGCATCACTGTATCCAGATCAGACATCTCCAGGAATGGACACAGCCGGTTTTAAATGTGTAAAGGTACTTCCCGGAATCATGGAAGGAATGTAACCCCATCCCGCACAGGCTGAATCCCTGTTCCCTGATCTGCCTTTGGACTGACCGCCTCCGTCTTCTTTTGATTAAGCTTCAATTTGTTCACCTTCACCCAGTCTATTACTGACACCAGGCTCTGGGCTAGCACTGAAACAGCTTCCTCAGATACAGATAGAAATGAGATGCAGAGTTGGGTGTCATCAGCATATAAGCTGTGTTGGAATCTTCACGGTGTTATTGGACTCCAAACCCATCAGTTCCAGCTAGCATGGACAATGCTCAGGGATGATGGAAGCTGTAGTATGATGTGTGAAGCTCTAACACCTCACCCCTGTCCTAGAGGAACAGTGTACTGTCTAATCTCATCAGGTCACTAATGGCATATCAAATGAAAATGCATCATGTAACATACCTATCCCTCAGGAAAAGAATAAATAAACCATGGAGCTGCACTTTTAAAACAAAAGGGAATATACTGATTTATGCATCTTCCATTTGGAACAGGGTTGCGATTGGTATTCAGAAAGCAAGGGCAGACCTTCATGTTTGGCAGAAGTGCACTTGCTATATGTTTTTGTTATGATTTGCTGAATGGGGAAATAGGTCTTATCGCTCTGTCTTTCAAAAGACCTCTATGTGTAACTGCGGTAGCAAGTCAGAAATCTAACTGACAATCTGCCTCAGGAAGCCAATCCAGTCACCAGTCTAAAGAGACAGAGTGACATTTTGCAGGCTGAAGCGCGAGGCCTCCCCTGCACCGTCTTCATTTGGCACCAATTTCTGCTTCTTTGAGGCCTCGTTTTTAGACAGGAGAGGGCCTGGGGTAACAAAAGCAAGGACCCAAGAGGTAATTGAGACTGACAGAGTGTTTAAATATTCTAGAGACTCGTATGTGACAAGAAGCCAAATTTATTGTGTCCTGTGGGAGTCTGGACACACCAACATAATTTTTATATTTTCCACAATGTGATTTGAAAACAGACTTTGGCACAAGTTTCCATTCCGCCTTGTCACTGGAGACACACTGTGAAGCATTCAAATAAGGTTTTCCTCCGTATCATGCATAATGATGATTCATCATCGAGAGGCACTCTCATTGTGTTTGTAAGCCACTGTGAAGATCTTAAATGGAATATTTTTCAAAAAGCAATTAAAGTGTTGCAAAAAAATAAAATAAAAATCCACCTCTTACTACAAACTGGCAACAAAGAAACGGGGAGGGGAACCCACCTAAGGATAAGTGTTGAAAAAATATGTGCTCTGTGTGCAAAACGATACTGGATATTTAATTATTTCCAGACATTCTGTAGGACTAACATATTATGGCTAACCTATGACCTAGATACCACCTGGCCCACAAGACCTCCTCAAATTTGCATTTAAAAACAAAAACAAAAAATGCATTAAAATACACCCCCCCAAAAAAACTGACTTTGTGTCCATACCACCTGGCCCACAAGACCTCCTCAAATTTGCATTTAAAAACAAAAACAAAAAATGCATTAAAATACACCCCCCCCAAAAAAACTGACTTTGTGTCCCACAAGGTCTCTTCAAATTTGCCCTCATAAAGGAGAGTAAGTATAAAATAAATAAATAAACCCAGCTACTCTTACAATTGGATTGTGGCCCAAAGTTATGGGCAAGTGCTTGAAGAAGTACAATTGACCACCTGTTCTATTGACCCCTGCACATCTTGGCTTCTTAGAGCTAGCTGTCAGGGATTGAGTGGGGAAGCCCAGTGAGGAAGAAATGGTGAGAGAGGTACCACCCACCTTGAAGAGGATCTTCACAGACCCAGAAGCATCAAACAACTATTGGGAAGCTTCAGGAAGCGTAGTGGTGGACCCTTACCCATCCACTCTTTTCCTACTGTTGCAACTGCTGATGCTCTGGATGGTAACAATGCAGAGAGCGTTTGGATACACGGAAGTCGTATTTGCACACCTGAGCTGGAATGAGGGAACATGCAAACATGCCCTCCAACATAAGCTACATTCTTAAGCAGGTGGCGAAATTACAACGGACTTCTAACATTGTAATTAATTTTGGAAGGTAAATAATTAACTGGAGCTACATAGTAATGAATGTGTTTACTAACAGATGAAGGCCTGTTTTACCTTTTCATAAGAATGTATGGATATAATTTATACCTTCTGAAATAAGAGACAATGGGAGAAGGAGTAATCCCAGGGAATTATCCTTATCTTGGTTCCAAAACACACCACCTGCTTTTCCTTTTCTGTCTGTTTTACGGTGACATTCTCCACAAGGGATACTGAGGCCGAGATTTGTTGGAGAGGGATATGCAGAGAATGTGAGAGGCACAGAAAGAGAGGACAGTGTTTGGTAAGGACATTAGCCGGTATAAATGCAGTAATTGCCAAGTACTACAAAACTGAAGTAAACACATATCCTTCATGTATTTTCTTCTGTCTCTGGCACCCTGTGCTTTCTCTTTCTCTGATTTTCCCCGGCTGAAAATTAGGCCACAAACTCCACAGGGCAGGAAACTGTTGGCACTAATCTAAAGTTACTTTATAGATATTGTACTTTTGCATACTATGCTAAGATTTTTTGAACCTCTAGATCTTCTGCTGTGGGGGTTTTATGTAGTAGTAGTAGTAGTAGTAGTAATAATAATAATAATAATAATAATAATAATAATAATAATAATAATGGTAGCAATAATAATAATCACCCACAGTTGGGTTTCAATTGTCTCTATAATGCTATTCTTATATACGCACACACACTCAGAATAAAATAATCTTTGTCAGATGTGAAGTGTTGTATAGACAATTTGGCTGGTATCTTTAGATATTCTTGAGCTATACACCCACAAGACACCATGTTTTTGAGTTGTCATTGCGGAAAATACTGTATCTTTCATTTTTCTGGTGTTTTAAAGTGTTGCCGCAATTTTTTATCTCCACCTGCAGGTTCAGAGGCAATGTTTTTCTTTCCTGTGTTCGTTTGTTGAGAATGTCTTGCTCCAATTTTTATGTTGACATTTGACATTTACAGTACCACTTCTAATTTCATACTAATTTATTCTGCAAGTATGACCTTTTACCAATTTATATTTTAAATGTTACTTTTCATCTCTTCCTTGAAAGGGGGTATATTGTGTTGAAGAGTGAAACAGCAAGCCAATCAGGAGACCTAATACTAAACTTGTCGTAGAATGTTTCATAGTGCAGACCTACGAAGTGACTTTATGTTGGCATTTTAAGCCTCTGAAGAAAATACCCATTTCCAATAATGGGTTAGGATTAAATCTATTCACACAACAAAGTTTAGCATCTGAATTGAGTACCTAACATAACGTACCACCCATTACCATTTTCCTTTTCAGTCTTGTCCCCTCCAGTCGTAGCTAACCTCCAGCATGAAGTATAGCAATAGGAAGCACGGATCAAACAGACAGCATTTCTGGGAAGCAAAATGCAGTAAATTCGCTGAGCTTCAGAACCATTTCTGCAACATGAACAAGGATACTTCTTAAAAAGGGCACATGTGACATTTAAATGTGAATTTTTAGAACATTGGTTATGGCCAATCCAGAGCCAAGGTTTGCCAGTACTTGTTTGAATACAGAGATGAGACACAAACACTGGGATAGGAAAGGCTACAATTTTATCAACTTGCAACAACAGCAGCAAAAACATTCCTACCTATTTTAATCTCCCTTGTGCTGAAACTCCCCTATACAAGGGATGTGAATATCTGGGTGAGCTCCATTCTGGTTCTGCATCAGAAATTGTGGGCCACTTGCTGCTACCACAGGTGGCGCTGTGGGTTAAACCACAGAGCCTAGGGCTTGCCAATCAGAAGGTCGGCGGTTCGAATCCCCGCGACGGGGTGAGCTCCCGTTGCTTGGTCCCTGCTCCTGCCAACCTAGCAGTTCGAAAGCACGTCAAAGTGGAAGTAGATAAATAGGTACCGCTGCAGCGGGAAGGTAAACGTCGTTTCTGTGTGCTGCTCTGGTTCGCCAGAAGCGGCTTAGTCATGCTGGCCACATGACCTGGAAGCTGTACGCTGGCTCCCTCGGCCAATAATGCAAGAGTCGGTCACGACTGGACCTAATGGTCAGGGGTCCCTTTACCTTTACCTTGCTGCTACCACCTCAGAGCTGAACCATGCTCCCCCATGCTCAGTCAATTGATTTTGGGTAGCTGAGTATTGGAAAGCCCAATGATGTCCCTGTCCCCCTGCCCCGGGCTAGATGTTCCTGAGAAGCTGGTTTGAGCCCCATGCCTCCAGCTGTCTGTGAAGTCCAGCTGGATTGGGGAAGATCTTATATAGCTGTTCAATGTCCACCACCAATTAGACACTTCCTCACCAGGCCAAGGTTGTAGTATTTCTGCCTAGGAATCATTCATCAAAATCCTGATGGATTTCCCAGGCCAGCATAGCATCAATTATGTTCATCTATGCTTTGATAAATGCAGGGGGGGGGGGGAAGTTACACTGAAATGAGGAACCACGGTCCTTTGTCTTCTTTTTTGATGCGATTAAACCAAATTAAAAGTTGTTATTCTCCCAGATATTCCCCAGTTAGGAAATATAAAGGTACCTTTATTTGCATTTCAAAAAAGAATTCCTGTTCCAGAGAATGAACTTCCTTTTCTCTCTCTTCATATTTTCACATTTACAGATAGTAGTTTGTAGAGTTATCATTATCATAGTGTATATTTAAAACCCGAGAGAGAAAATAATTATTGTGAGCTTTTAATTAAAGCATGTCCTTTAAAATGACTTTATTTTCTAGAAATATGCTATACACTTGGGAATAAACTGTAGCACAACTTCCCTAACCAAAATCATCTGGATGTTTAAATAAGCCTCTCTTTTTCAGGACACGCGGGCAAGGGAACAGCAGGCAGTTCTTGAATTTGTGCTTCTGAAAAAGCCCAGATGGAAACACTCGTCACAATACAAAATATATGGTTTCGAAAGGTGAACAATGAAAGCACCCAATTGCAAATAATAGCCCATTTGAGCAAGAACAAAGAGCAGCTTAGTCAACTCCCTGAGCCTGGAATGGTCCCTTTGGATTCTGCAGTTTTCATCGAAATCTGTGAATGGTAGTAATAAAATTACAGTGGAATGAATAGCAATAGATATACATTTATTATATTGTGAGTGAATCTTCTATATCTCTCAAGGTGTGTGTTTTTATTAAGAGCTACTGCATGAAATTTATTTTAAATAAATGCAATGGGTGGGATTCAGCATTGGACTATTACGATCATTCCATTTGCACAAACATCAAACATTTCAGCTTGCTAGGTGAAATAACCCCTCCTTTCCTTCCCCTATGAGTTCTTCTGGGGGCTCCCCTCCCCTCCCCAGACAAATTCCTTGAAGGAATAGAAGGGCAAAGAATAGGAGTGAGAACCAGACTTTGCCACCACTCCTTTCGCAATACAGCTTTTACTGGGAATGAGCTGTTGGATATGGACAATATTATTAGAAAGTAAAGCTCATTCTAAGTTGGGTGGCACACGGGGGCGGCTGTGACTAAGCCACATCAGTACCAGTGGTTTAGGACAGGGATGGGCAGACCTTAGGCTTGTGGGGTCCACATTGTTCTTTTTACTAGAACCCAACAATGGTGCTGGAGGAGACTCTTGAGAGTCCCATGGACTGCAAGAAGATTAAACCTATCCATTCTTAAAGAAATCAGCCCTGAGTGCTCACTAGAAGGACAGATCCTGAGATTAAGGCTCCAGTACTTTGGCCACCTCATGAGAAGAGAAGACTCCCTAGAAAAGACCCTGATGTTCGGAAAGATTGAGGGCACAAGGAGAAGGGGACGACAGAAGATGAGATGGCTGGACAGTGTTCTCGAAGCTACTAACTTGAGTTTGGCCAAACTGCGAGAGGCAGTGAAGGATAGGCGTGCCTGGCGTGCTCTGGTCCATGGGGTCACGAAGAGTCGGACACGACTGAACGACCGAACAACAACAACAATTCACCAATCAGAGCCCAAAGTACAAAAGACAACCAGAGTTGTATCTAATGAAGTAGTCTCATTTGCTCAAGAAGTTCCACTTATGTAATGGATCCCCCTCTCCCTCTCCTCTCCCTGCATACCTCCTGCATCTCCCCCAAATCTGTTCTGGGATTTCCTCAAGAACAGACTTGGGGGCAGTACATGGGGAGGACAGTAAAGGAAGTCTCATTGTGCAAGCCCCTTGTGCAAGCCCCTTGTATGAGCAGAACAACTTTGTTGGATACTAACCTTAGAATTAAGGAACATGGAACCTCTGAGCACATGCTCAGCCTAGTGTTCAGTTCCAGAACAGAACTCATAGTCCTGTACACAAAAATCCACTTCTGATTTCTGTCCTCACTCCAATCATGAGCAGCAGCAGCAGCCCAATTCAGAAGAGGAAAACCCTTATATTGTTATTGTTAAGTATTATTTGTAATCCCACAAACAATTAGCTAGTCTTCAAAGTGCTTTAAGAACTCTTTGTTGGCTTTACTGCGACAGATCACCACGACAAAAACAAAAAAATCCTCTAAATAATACGAAATAGTGTTAAAATGATCATAATAATTAATAACAATTCCAACAGTATGAAAGACATTCAAGCAAAAAATAAGCAGATCTGACCTCCAGTTGACTTCTTAGAATAACTCACTCCCATGCACCACATTAATTATAATACAAGAATGGCTAATAACTATGCAGGTGTTTGCTTGTATTTATCCTACTGACGGGAGTTATGAGCACTGGTTGCATAATACTAATACTGTGATTCCTGTTAAAAACGACACACATACACACACACGTGTGTATCTTTTGTACTCTGTCCCCAATACTCTTAATGATGAAAAACCAGCATGATACGACAGGGATGGTCATTATCTCTGCTGATGTGCATTGGCTGCTACTTTTGTGTTTCCTAACACAGAGATTAAGGTTTAAACCTTCTCATGGGAATTTGGCTTAAGAATTATAGAAGGTTTTGTTCTTCTCTCCCTTTTGCCATCTTGGAAAACACTGGTCTCGCTGAATATTTTTGCATCTATTCCTCCCTCCTCCATGTTTCCCAAGTTGTGCTAATAAGGGACCCTTGTCATTCATTGTTCTTTCAGATATAATAGTAATAGATCTATCCAATTAAGGAACAAATAGCAATCCAGTAAAAGAAACAACTGAAGGCATTTTGTAAATAAAGGTAAAGGTAAAGGACCCCTGACAGTTAAGTCCAGTCGCAGATGACTCTGGTGTTGCGGTGCTCATCTTGCTTTACTGGCTGAGGGAGCCGGTGTTTGTCTGCTTCTGCAGACAGTTTTTCCGGGTCATGTGGCCAGCATGACTAAGCCACTTCTGACAAAACCAGAGCAGCACATGGAAACGCCGTTTACCTTCCCGCTGGAGTGGTACCTATTTATCTACTTGCACTTTGATGTGCTTTCGAACTGCTGGGTTGGCAGGAGCTGGGACCGAGCAACAGGAGCTCACCCCGTTGCGGGGATTCGAACCGCCAACCTTCCGAAGAAATTGCATTTAACAAGTTGAGAAGCAAACCATAGCCATCCTTTGAAATTCACACTTCTCTGAGTTTTGCAGTGCAGTTCTCCTGCCAAGTAATGTGTACAAAAATGCATAGAATGTGGTAAAGCGTGCATATAACAGCATATATTGGTGAGGATAAATAGCAGGCAAAATGAGTTATGTTAGGGAAAATTGCTTTGCAAAAACATGAATATTATGGGAAATTGCATACAAAAATGTGTCATACAACCACACTAAGATGATACGGAATTTTCACAAGGACTTTAACTTACTCTACATCAAGGTTTCCCAAACTTGGGTCTCCAGCTGTTTTTGGACTACAATTCCCATCATCCCTAGCTAGCAGGACCAGTGGGCAGGGATGATGGGGACTGTAGTCCAAAAACATCTGGAGACGCAAGTTTGGGAAACCAGACTCTACGTTAAGGTAAATGTATGGAGAGTGAACTCTATGGAAGATCCTTCTCCTTCCTTTTTGGGTCCTTTTTAAAGTTTCTATGACTTAGTTTTTCACTTTGCCAAAAACACACACACACACAAATAGCCCAATCCTATGCTAGTTTAATAAAAAAATAAGCACAATCTAGATCAATGGGACTGACTTGTGATTCAGCATATACAAGCATGACAACCTTAGCTTGAATCTTCAGGGCTGTTTATTTATGAATTTTCT
Organism: Darevskia mixta; assembly: GCA_034641385.1. Lineage (NCBI taxonomy): Eukaryota > Metazoa > Chordata > Lepidosauria > Squamata > Lacertidae > Darevskia > Darevskia mixta. Next base: position 20,008,732 of record JAWWNH010000001.1, read on the forward strand.
ATTCAGCCTTTCCAGTGAACAAGAAGAACAATCTGAAGTCGCATCACTATTGCAACAAGTACAGTGAAAGTTCTGAAGTGTTGTTTATGTAACAAACCCTCAGTTTGGTAGCGTAATACAGTGGTTTCAGCGTTAAAGTCAATGCAAAATGGCACTAGGAAACTTCAGGGTGCTGATGCTCAAGAAAGAACAAAATCTACACATTTTGTTGCACACAGTTAAGTTTATTTGCACTCATTCCAGGTTTATCGCTTTTTAAATGCCGACATCTGCTTCAGAAAACACGCTGGGTTGGTGAATTCATTGGCCCCTCACATTGCTTTGTTTCTCTGAATGGATATGGTGTTTTGAGGGCATGTATATGTGAAAGGGTGAGGGGCAAAAGAAAGTCATGACGTAACATGAGGCAACAAACATGGTTGTGCCCAACTGGGATCAAGTCAAGGACACTGATCCAGGGATGCTGGGGATAAGGTCCAGATATGAGAACTGCAAAGAGTAATCCCATTTTAAGCATAATTTATCTCAGAGCAAAAATCCATAACTTAATAACAAAACAGCAATTCCCCCCCCCCCCGGCTCCTTTGTGTGAGGGAGTGATTGACCCAAGATTTCAGTGAGCTTCATGGTCAATCAAGGGTTTGAACCTGAGCCTCCCCAGTTCAAGTGTGACACTCTAATCACTACACAGCACTGATTGCATGTCTACAGTGATCACTCTTTTTTGGTATCTGATTCTGGGTAGCTGTCATAGAACTTTGTCATAATGCCTCTGAGAACCCATGAGTTTGGGGGGGGGGAGGTTGTCCACTGAATTGGTAGAGCACAAGACTCTTAATTTCATAGTTGTGGGTTTTTTAGTCCCATGTTAGGATGCCAACAAGTTGGAGCGCTGAAGAGCAGCAGAGTCGGATAAAGCCGAGGTCAAACAGTCTGGGTCAGAAGCCAGCCGAAGTCAGGCAGTCGCATAGGGATCAGGAATAGCTGAAGTCGGTTCAAGCCAGAAGTCAGGAAGCCGAGGTCAGGATTAAGCCAGGAGTCAGAAAGCCGAAGTCACAAAGCCGAGGTCAGGAGGAAGCCAGAAGTCAGGAAGCCGAAGTCACGAACATAGGAACCAGGAACAGGACGAGCAAGAACAACCACGTGCTCCAGCACAGCAGTTGCAGGTGCTGGTGAATGGAGCAGCCGGCCTTCCTTAAGTAGCTGGCTCATGACCATGCCTCTTACGAGCTGCAGCTGCCTCTAATTGTTCCCTACGGCTCTCAGCTCTACGTTCAACAGCTGAGAAGGGAGGAGGGGAGGGGGCCAGCTGGTTCCTCTCCTCACAAGGGCCCGATTCTGGCTCGACTTCCTCCTCCTGTCCAGGTCTTTCCACTTCCCTATCTGATTCTTCCTCTTCTGAGGAGTGCTGCCACCAGTCTTCTCCAGGTATGAATTCCTCCATTTCCCCAGATTCTTCCGTGGGTGCAGCCTTGCCAGGGGGGGCTTGCCACCACTCCTCCTCATCTGGCTCAACCCATCCGACATTGGGCAAAAAGATTCCTGCATTGCAGGGGGTTGGACTAGATGACCCTCACGGTCCCTTCCAACTCTACAATTCTATGATTCTATTGTAGATAGTGGCAATGTCTGATTTTCAGCTTAAAATGTTTTTTTGTTTGCTTATTGAATTTATATACCGCCCTATACCTGGAGGTCTCAGGGCAGTTCACAGAATGTTAAGGCTTCAAATATAACTTATGAGTTTTGTAGATGGCTGATTATTACAGTATGTTTCTTCATTATGAACACACATTGAAAAGGGACTATGCTGCGTGAGATCAATGGTGCCTATTGATCATCCCTGCCTAGTGTTAAGCATTTCACTTGAAAGCGTTCATCCAGACATCTGACAGCTATTGCAACCTGGAGTAACAAAACGAAGCAACATGCACAAATATATGCTTGCAGCTTGCATGACATCACTCGGATACCCTTTTCACTTTTTTGATCAGCTTTGATTGTGTGCTTTGTGGAAAAAGCATTCGGGGGCATTTTTTGTTTTTGTTTTTACAAACAGTTCAGTTACATGGTTTTCTAAGATCCGTGGGCATCAGTGACAAAGGGAAGTTACGAGGAGAGATGGTATTGTTTCACATTGAACTATTAAAATTAATCCTCTCCCTATTCATGCATGCCAAGAATTATACAGGCAGCATAGGAATCCATGCATAGCTGAAATTCACTTTCTGCATTGCCACTAGCCGGGGTGGGGGATGGGGGGTGGGTGGGCAGCAGCAGCAGGATATTTTAATTCTTTTTAAAACTAACACTGGGTAAATATGTGGCTAGCATGAAAAAGAAGTCGTCCTCTGTTCCGTTCTAAGCAGTAGAATAATTCAAATAATTATAAGGTTTGCTACCTTAGTGTAGATAATGCCAGGTAGAAAAAGTTGGTCAAACCAACAACAACAACAACAACCCCCCCCCATTGTGATGCTCTTCACATATTACCATTTTGTGGGTTTATCCTCTGGCAGTCTGGTAATGTAAAAAAGGCCATGCAATCATGTAAGCTGAAGACATAGACCTTCACTGTGAAATCAGCACTGCCCCTTGTAGAACAGTGTGGATTTTGTGAAAATAACCGAAGTGTTTTTTTGTCTTTAAAATACATTGGAGTGCTGTGAGTTAAACACACACACACACACACACACACACACACACACACCCCTCTCACACTGCTGCAGTCACTTGTTATGGGTACCTTCCTTGGCACTGATGGGGATGCAGAGCATTTGGAGCTCAACTGGCCCACCTAACTCAGGACTACAAAAAGATGAAACCCTTGTAAACATCACCATATCTTGAGAAATTATTTGAACTATGATCACTGCAGGAATATCATGCATTTGGGAGGAGGGGAATCTTCTTCATTCTTCCACGGCATATGTTGCTGTAAGAGTTCCATGCACTCTGCCTTCTGAGAGGCACATCATTTTCTCGGTTCAGAAGGTCATTGCACACCCCCTCTGCTAACAAACTCTGCACAACTTGGCGGAGGAAAGAATTCTGACAAGCAGGTGCTGCTGTAGAAAATGCTCATATGAGGCCACTTCAGAGTTCATACAGGAAGCCTGGGATGCGAGGTTTTATAACGAATGAAGGGGGAAACACATCCAAAGGGTTAGACCTCTGTGAAAAGAAGCCAACAAGGTGCTTTAGCAAAGCACACACTGTTATTACCTTGGGAAATGATGGAGGCCTCAGGTGGAAGGCAAGGTCTATCATTTTAGGGAGGCCCTGTTACTACAGGGATATATAATGGGATCTTGCGTTCCTTAAGTCTGATCAACTGCTTCTTCTTCATTATGCAGCGTCTTGACCCTTTAAATATCTCCATATCTTAGGTGGGCATTCTGGCAACTTGAAATATGCGAGGGAAAACATGCTAGCTATATCAGTTATGCATGAAATGACCTTGTGATCCATCGGTCAGTGGAATGCGTTCTGCTGAACCGCTATCTAAGTGGTTGGTACAATTTCCCAGCTTTTCCATTTTCTAAGGAACAATCTTGTAGGATTACAATATTATTAGGACTGCCTAAAGAAGCCTGATTAAAGAAGTCTTTGATAATTAATTAAATTATTTTAATGACAGTTCAAGTAATTCTGAGTAAAAAGGTAAAGGTAAAGGGACCCCTGACCATTAGGTCCAGTCGTGTCCGACTCTGGGGTTGCGGCGCTCATCTTGCTTTACTGGCTGAGGGAGCCGGCGTACAGCTTCCAGGTCATGTGGCCAGCATAACTAAGCCGCTTCTGGCGAACCAGAGCAGCGCACAGAAACGCCGTTTACCTTCCCGCCAGAGTGGTTCCTATTTATCTACTTGCACTTTGACGTGCTTTCGAACTGCTAGGTGGGCAGGAGCTGGGACCGAGCAACGGGAGCTCACCCCGTCGCAGGGATTCGAACCGCCGACCTTGCGATCAGCGAGCCCTAGGTGCTGTGGTTTAGACCCACAGCATCACCTGGGTCCCTTACATTTCTGAGTACATTTGCATATAACACTGCATTTGATGGGGGAAATCTTATTCTTAGATGGTGCATGTATTTGCCACAGTGGCATTTTAGAACAGGCACTCAGTTCCATGACAGAGTGATGGGAGTGCTTCTTCTGAGATGGTGCCTATCATCACCAGTTTTTATAAGTTATCTATATTAAGCATAATTAATGTCTTTGTAAAAAAAAAACCAATGTGTTGCCCAGCATCTTAGTACTTCATACCATCCAAATGTTCCTTATAAATTCTGAATATTTAAAATATGTTGTGTCTAAAAGAGCTATAGCATAACATTAAAAAAATTTTTTTATATATCTGTGATGGCTGCTTCACATGTGTGAAGTCATTGTTTAATAAATTCATTAAGCAAAGAGTTATGTGTGTGTTGACTCAGGCTTAGGCTTTTTTTTTTACTTACTTAATCCACACTTTCTGAAGCAATACGTGAACTGAAACACAGCCATCCTTTCAAATTTGCACTTAACTGAATTTTGCAATATTGTTCTCCAGCCAAGTAATGTGCAGAAAAATCCATATTCTTGAGTAAAGTGTGTGTGTGTGTAAAAATAACATACATATATGTGTGCATATTTGGGAAAAGTGCTTTGCAAAAAATGTGTATATTTAGGGAAATTGCATAGTAAGAGAAATTCACACAAAAATGCTGGTGAATCTTCATAAGAACTTAAAAAAAGATTTGCGAACTTATGTGGAAAGTGAGAAGCAAAGAGACAGGTTCTCACCTTCCTATCTGGAAGTGTTGGTTTTATCCAGCTGGTGTCTAAAGCAGCTGGTCTGCTATTTATTCTTGTCATGTAAGTTTCTTGGAACATTTGAAGCACCAACACTTCTAAAAACACTGTTTGGGAAAACCTCAAAATGATACATGGACCATGAAAGCTGAGAGAACACTGAATGCCCCCAGCCCCCGCCCTGGCCAGGTTTCAATAACAGAGTGTGCATCAGACAGTAAACTATGAGTGTTACAAAATGCCCGCAACAGTACATTTCTCTGATCATCCATCACAAAAGTGTGTTGGTCCTGCCGTGCTCCCACTTAGTTTAAAATTATAGAATGCTGTGAGCAAAAATGGATCGCAGCATAGGATGGTAATTTGGTTGAGATCCCAATTTCGCCTACTAAGCCACAGTGAAAGGTCTTTTGAGGACACTCTAGTCTCATCTGCTTCATCCTTTGAAACCGCCTGTATTAAAAACTTGCTGTAGATTGGTGAAATATCTACCAGGCCACTGACCAGAACTTGCAGGTAAAAAATCTTTACTACTGGGCTCCGGCTGCTCCAAGGCTGCCTAATGGATCCAACCTCTTTCCCTCTTTGCAGCAGTAAAAGTTCCTGGGTTTGTTGTTCTGTTGTTTTTTTCCATAGGAATATATTCACAAAGTCAGTTCATAATACCAGCTGTGGTCCTCGTGAACTCCACAGCAGAATTCTACGTGTACATGCAAAAAGGCTTCTCTATGCTGACATGCGATGACAGAAGAAGCACACTATTACTTGAATCCACTTAAACCATAGGAAGCTGCTTTATATCAAGTCAGATCATTGGTTCCTCTAATTCAGTATTCAGCCAGCTGATTGTTGAGGCTTCAAAGTGCCATGTGTGTCTTTGTGCAAGTTCTGGTGCCTGCAACGCCCTTTTCGACCCAGCCGTGTGATTTCTTGTCCCACACTTGGCATCATATGTGGTTTCAGGTGTAGGGTTGGTGGTTGCAGGTTGCATACCCGGCCAAGCTTTAAAGTGGACTCAGAGGTTAACTACAGGTCAGGCAGAAGTTCTCTCTGCATTTTCTCATCATTAATTCCACATTCTAGCCCGTCCCTTGAGACAAGGTTGCACCATAATTGCAGTTACAGGTAGGTAGCCGTGTTGGTCTGCCATAGTCAAAACAAAAAAATAAAAATAAGAAAATTCCTCCCAGTAGCACCTTAGAGACCAACTAAGTTTGTTCTTGGTATGAGCTTTTGTGTGCATGCACACTTCTTCAGATACACTGAAACAGAAGTCAGCAGACCCTTATATATAGTGAGAGAGTGGGAGGGGTATTACTCAGAAGGGAATGGGTGATAGGCTGATAGCTGTGGTAAACCTGTTGACGACTGTTAACGACTGCAATTAGTCTTACAGGAAAAAGCAAGGGTGAGAAGGTTAAAAATAGCTTTGTCATGCATAATGAGATAAGAATCCAATGTCTTTGTTCAGACCAGGTCTCTCCATGGTTTTAAGTTTGGTAATGAGTTGCAATTCAGCAACTTGTCTTTCCAGTCTATTTCTGAAATTCCTTTGCAATAAGACAGCTACTTTGAGATCTTGTATAGAATGTCCTGGGAGATTGAAGTGTTCTCCTACTGGTTTCTCTGTCTTGTGATTCCTGATGTCAGATTTATGTCCATTTATTGCAGTTCTGAGAAAGCTTCTTCGGTTCTGCCACAAACTCCCCTACCGTCTTCCCAGACCGCCTTGATTGAGAGTTAAATTTAAATCACTCCATTTCACTGGGATTTGGGTTAAAATGATTCTTTGGCATATTTCCTAATTCTTCAAAAGTTTTATCTGCTGCCTTTACAGAGGTCAACTGAGTTCTCATTAGACTGTAGGTAGGAGCTGAACAAAATTGTATTTTTTGTCTGTAATATCATTAGTGATAAAAATAAAAATAAAAATAAACCAGCTTAATATTTCACAGTGCTCTTCCCAGGTTTGCGGGTGATGATTAAAAGTGTAGGAGTCCACAGTGTGGCAGCCATTCTCTCACTGCAAAAGGAGTACTTGGAGAGTTAGGCCTTTCTCTGGAGGCCTGTGGGTTCATTTCTACCTCTTTGCCATGTGTAGTACAGACCCTCCAAGTGTCCCTATTTTCCAGGGATGTCCCTGATTTAGAGAAGCCGTCCTGGTTTCTTATTTGATCCTGGAATGTCCCACTTCAGCCCCCTGCAGTCCCTATACAGACTGGCAAGGACTTTCCAGAGCTTCAGACAGGAGTTTTTCCTTGCCTTGCCTGGAGATGCCAGGAATTGAACTGGGATCCTCTTCCATATACCGGTACTATGTGGCTGCCTCTTCCCATATGACCTGCTATCTCCTGCAGAGTTTGCTACTTCTTTACAATGGCTTCCAACATATTTTAAACAAGCCAGTGGCTTTCACCAATGACTCTGCCCATGGTTTCTCACCTTATTTTTTAATAGTCATAATTGGCTATTTAAGCCTCCTTTCTGCTTCCACTTACAGGATCTTCACAATTCATCTTATGCTATTTCCATGCAGTGAGTATTGGACCCTATATTCACTGTTAAGTGGCTTAAAGCAGGGGATTTGAGTTTGGGCACTATATGCCCAGTGATTTCTTTCCCAATGAATCTCAATTACCAAAGAAATAATTTGGGCCTTAATCTTATCTGCTGCGACTATTTGCAGTGTTCAATAGTCCATGAAATTTCTCATTTCTTCACACCAGAGTATCTAGCATTCCTGCATTGCAGGGAGTCCTCTCATTTTAACATACTGTCAAAGGAATTTTCCTTCTCAGTTTGAGCTGCAAGCACGCCTGTGCTGGATGGTACATAAATTCATTAGTAGGTTTCTACATATCTTTCTTCCCTTCAGTTCTTTCAGAACTTTTGGCCATTTCCAGCTTTTTGAACCCTCTTTTTCTCTCTCTTTTGTCAAAGCAATTGCTTTGGAGCAGGAAATTACATTTTGAGAGTGCTATGATTTTGGGTGGCAATGTTTATGTTTCCTAGACAACTTTCTGTTGTTTTATAAATCTGCCCCTGCTTTGATGATCATATATTTAGAAACAGGGCTACATGTTGGTTCTGGAAAGAAGCTTGTGATTAATCAGATATGTGATTAATGAATGATAAAAAGGTAGACTGCTGGATGGTTAAGTCCAGTCAAAAGTGACTATGGGGTTGTGGCGCTCATCTCGCTTTCCGGCTGAGGGAGCCAGTGTTTGTCCACAGACAGCTTTCCGGGTCATGTGGCCAGCATGACTAAACCGCTTCCGAGGCAACAGAACACCGTGACGGAAGCCAGAGTGCAAGGAAACACTGTTTACCTTCCTGCCACAGCAGTACCTATTAATCTACTTGCACTGGCGTGCTTTCGAACTGCTAGGTTGGCAGGAGCTGGGACAGAGCAATGGGAGCTCACTCTGTTGCAGGGATTTGAACCGCTGACCTTCCGATCGGCAAGCCCAAGAGGCTCAGTTGTTTAGACCACAGCGTCACCCGCTGATAAACATGATCCAGTAAGTGACAGAGCATCTGCTTTTCATGAAGAAAGTCTCTGGTTCAGTCTCCAGCATCTCAAGGTAGGAATGGTTTCAAGCTGTGGGAATGTCCATGGCTTGTAACCCTAGAGAGATGCTTCCAGTCAGTGTAGTAGACAATAATGAGCTAGATTTGTCTGATTTAGTGTAAGGCAGATTCCTATGTTGCTCAGTGTTTTTCCGTCCAGTTGATTTCAGTGAAACTGGTCTGAGCACATGTTTAAGAAATCTGCTTAACCTTTGGTAGATTTTGGACATAGTATTGATAGCCAGTCTCACAAATACCTCCCTGGCTACTTCAGTCTGTTGTTGTTGTCCAACTTGTGATTCTGCTTGCCCAGATCCTCCTGTGAATAGTTTCCTGAGCTTGCCATCTGGAAATGTTTAGGGTGAAATGATATACTCTGAAAAACAAGAACCTGCCATCAAAAGCAACTGGCTCCTCTCTCCTCTCTGTTATATGTAATCAAGCCCCATGTCATGAGATCATCTCTTTGGGCATTTCCCCCAGTTCCACCAGTGGTATTCAGTGCTGTGAAGCAAAGGAAGGGAAATGCGCAACACGATGATGTCAGGACACCACCATCTTATGGCGCATTATGCGGAGGGTGAATGCAACAAAGGGGTGCCATTTTCCCCATTGCATTTATTGTAATGTATACAGGTAGTTCCATTCTCAGCTTCACAGGATGAAAAACCCTGGGTGTTATTTACAAAGCAGCAATTTACTCCTTAGACCTTGTTGAACATTCAAAGTGGGTTTAATGAATGTGCATTGGAGAGGAGTGCACACATCAGGATGTCTGTGGCTCACCCACCCACAAACCTCAGTACCGGCAGCGTTCTCTGTAGGCAGAGAATTAATTTCATGTGTTGGGGAGTGGAGCTTGCCACTATGATATTCCTTTCTTTAGTGAGCATTTATTGCATTCATTGAGAATGTATGAAAAGTGCTCTTAAATCTAGAAGGGATGATTTCACTTGCCCAATCTAGCCTCATGTTTGTTTATGAAAACAGCTTCCAAATTAATTACAGTTAAATTGATTATGCTCTTCTGATAAAGCATCTATGGTATATAGTGGTACCTCTGGTTATGAACTTAATTCATTCTGGAGGTCCGTTCTTAACCTGAAACTGTTCTTAACCTGAGGTACCACTTTAGCTAATGGGGCCTCCCACTGCCGCCACACCGCCGCTGCACGATTTCTGTTCTCATCCTGAGGTAAAGTTCTTAACCTGAGGTACTACTTCCGGGTTAGCGGAGTCTGTAACCCCAAGTGTTTGTAATCCAAGGTGTTTGTAACCTGAGGTACCACTGTATAGAGTAGTTCTTGCAACTTTCTAGAATTTTTTGTTTTGTTCTATTGCTGATGAATTTGAAAGCAGCACATTGAAAGACACAAGTGCTCCACATCTGAATCCTCACGACGATTATTATACCTAATGTCAACTTCTCCTGTGGGGACATATTTCCCTGCTCTCCATTTCATCTGCAGTACTCGTTTGAGACATCATCAAAATATAATACACAAAGGCAGGCAAGATGCAAACACCACAAATGATGGGAGTACAACTGATTGAACATTCTGGTACTGATACAATCCTTGGCTTATTGTGTGTGATTAGGCAGCTCCACTGTTTGGAAGCAATCAAGCAGAGAACTATCAAGACACTGACAGATTAGCACCATCAGTCCCCTGCTGCGATTGTCAACTTTCTGTATATTAATCAGAAAAAAATATAGCTTGCTGATTGCTATTTAAATTGCACAAAGATATATTTGTCTTTTGGTCATACCTGACATTTTGATATGGTACAAAATTACAAGTCATTCTTGCAAAGGATTAAATAACAGCTATTCCAAGAAGGGATTTTTTGGGGGTGTCTGTTGTTTTTCTTGTACCTTAAGAAGTTGTATCTGCCTGATGATGTGCTTGTGGTTCTTTGGTTCTGGATACCTTTTTATTGGGACGCGGGTGGCGCTGTGGTCTAAACCACAGAGCCTAGGGCTTGTTGATTGGAAGGTTGGCGGTTCGAATCCCCGCGACAGGGTGAGCTCCCATTGCTCGGTCCCTGCTCCTGCCAACCTAGCAGTTCGAAAGCATGTAAAAGTGCAAGTAGATAAATAGGTACCGCTCCGGTGGAAAGGTAAAAGGCGTTTCCGTGCACTGCTCTGGTTCGCCAGAAGCGGCTTTGTCATGCTGCCACATGATCCGGAAGCTGTACGCCGGCTCCCTCGGCCAGTAAAGCAAGATGAGCGCCACAACCCCAGAGTTGTCCGCGACGGGACCTAATGGTCAGGGGTCCCTTTACCTTTTTACCTTTTTATTATTTTGTTATTTATAATACTTCTTCATCACTCTCCCCTCAAAGTCTCAAAGTGACCTACAAATTCATAAAGTACAAATAGCTTAGCAATGATTAAAAACCACGTACAGGCACTCACTCGTCTGTTATGCCCCGCCCCCATTCCACCCTGCTCCCTCTTCCATTCCATCTTCTTCTGGTTCCAAAAGGACCTGTGTGTTGGTCATCACCACCTGTATGTGGGGTGAAATAACAACAAGTGAACAATTTACCTAAAAAGTGCTCATTCATCAATAACTATAAAAGGTACAGGTCTTATCCACTCCACTATGAGAAGGGCACCATAAAACAAGCCAGAACCCACATCTCAGAATTATAACAAAAATGTCATAATTGGTGCCTAAGAGCTGACAAGGATGGTGCCAGGTGTGCTTTCCTGGGGAAAGCATCCCACAAATTAAGCTTGAGTGATGGGCCAAGTGATTAACCAATAGACCATTTTTGTGTGAAAGTTTTATTCATAAGCATGTTTATGGTTTATGTGCTTTGATTCCTCTTGCTTTCAACTTTGTACAGAAAATTGCCAGAAGATTGTAACTGACACCAACTACAAAAAGCTGAGGTGGCTGAACAGACACTTGGGTTGGGGTATTGTTTAGTGGGTTCTGTTGCTGTTTTTGTGGCCCTGGCTCTTTAAAATGCTTTAAATTTCTTTTTAACTTGTGTTTCTAAATTTGGGGTTTTTGTTTTTTAAAAATTAAGGGATGTAGGGTGGGCCTGGCAAGAGAGGAGCTGGGGAGAGCAGGAGAAACCTGGTTCTGGGAAAGGGGAGATCTGGTGTGGGTGGGGCAGACCAGGGGCACACAGCATAGGCAGTTAGTGACAGCCCCTGCTCCAACCTGGGAAACTGCAGTGGTGCTATCAGTAGGGTTGCCATATTTCAAACAGTGAAAATCCGGACAGAAAAGTTGTTGGGTCTTTTTTGCAAAAAAAGAAGAAGCAATTTTTGAGCTATTTTTATGGAAAATTGGCAAAAATGGCACTGCTGACATGGGCTGCCATATGTCTAGATTTTTCTGGCCATTTTGCCTATTTCCACCTGGACACTGCTGCCTAATGGAGTATTTTGGATATGTCTGGGAAATTCCAGACATATGGCAACCCCACCTATCAGCCAGCCTTCAGAGGGTCTGTGGCTGTGATTGCTGAATGCCAGGTCTGATTATGGATTATGGATGAGGAGGCTGATCTGGTCTGTATCACTGAGACCTGGGTGGGTGAACAGGGTGGAGCTGGTCTGACCCAGACCCAGTGATCATTATCTGAGGCCTTTCTTTGTGTGTCTCCTCCACAAGAGGTCTGGAGGGGTGGCAACACAAGAACAGGCATTTACTGCAGTGGCTCCTCGCTTGTGGAATGCCCTTCTCAGAAAGACTTGCCTGGTGCCTTCATTACATATCTTTAGATGCCAGGCGAAAACATTTCTCTATAACCAGGCCAATTAACATTCTATGTCCTTTTAAATGGGTTTGTGGGAGGGAGTTATTGTGTTCTCATTTTGTATTTTTTTGTTGTGAACTGCCCTGTGATGAAAGGCAGTATATAAATTTCATAAATAATAATAATCAAAAGGGACACCAAGAATACTGTAATTGAACCTTCAACTCTTCACTTTCCTAGCTAACATACCGGTAACTCAGCAGATTTCTTCAGTCACTTAATATTCTATTGTATAAAATAAAGAAAGTAGGTACTTGGCTACTGGTCAGCTGAGATGTGGGAAGAAGCATTTGATGGATTATGATGATTCTGCTGTTCATTGATATATTTTTGCTGCTGTTTTATTGGGTCTGGTCTAGGGATTATTGTGTGGCTTTTATTGTAATATACTGATACTTTCTTCTGATTTTATATTATGCTTTATGCTTCTAAATTTTTGTAAATCTCTCCTGAGACTCTTTATATAGTATGTGACTAACAATAACATTTCAATTTAACACTGAATTTCTGATGTACTGGTAGCACATAACTAGTCCATGTTTATCTGGAGAAATGGCAGAACTTTAAAGATGAAGTTCTTACAACCTATCAAACAAGCAGAGGTACTTTTTTATATATAAATGCAAATATAAATGATAGAAGCACAAAACAGAAATACTAGATATTCTATGTGGCATAAATATCCTTGAAGAAATGGTGTGTAATGTCTTGGAGAAATCAAATGGCAACTTGCATATATCTGTGGACATAGTCCTGTAAGCATCTAATAAAGCAGATACAAACTTGAACAATCCTGAATTTCAATAACCTCATCTGTCAAACATTTCTCAAATCCTGAGGCCACATCTCCATGTATGGAGGCTTGCTTTTGATTCTCCTCCCACGGAGATTTCAGTTTTAACATTACATGATTGGATTATGGAAACGATCCCAAACGCTGGCATGTATGCTGCTAATAATCTTCCTTGTGTTATCCAGATGCTACTACCTTGTAAACAAGTTGATACTGTGTCTGCAGGTTGTAACAGGTAAGAAATTACATATCTTTACATCCCAACCTGTCCAAATGAAACTGCTCATCCAAGGAGTGCCACACCTAAAACAGTTGCCAGGATTGCCACACTGTTTTCCTTTGAATTATTCACAGGGTAGGTCTATCTTTAATAAGAAAAATAGAATTATTTTTTTTAAGGCAAAGTTTCTTGGGATCCAAAGTTAATTGAATTTATAGAGGTACAGGGAAATGTTTCCTATTTCCTCACCCTCCCTGTAGTGTCCTGTGCCCCTCGCATGCTGAACAATTTGCAGGGCGAGGGGGGCATCTCCCAAAATTGGTTGATTTAAGGATTAAGGATTAAGTTGACTTAAGGAAGTTCATGGAAATAACATTTCTCTCTCTGCCTCACTGTGCCGGATCCCACATTGTTCAGCTTCCACCATGTAGGCTTTGAATCCAAAGCCATCCCTGTAAACACAAAGAAACTGTAAGTAACCGCCCCCCCCCCCCTTACCAAAGGTAGCTCTGGTTGTTTATTTTACTCCTTTAAGCATAGAATCATAGAATCATAGAGTTGGAAGAGACCACAAGGGCCATCCAGTCCAACCCCCTGTCAAGCAGGAACACCATCAAAGCATTCTTGACAGATGGCTGTCAAGCCTCTGCTTAAAGACCTCCAAAGAAGGAGACTCCACCACACTCCTTGGCAGCAAATTCCACTGTCGAACAGCTCTTACTGTCAGGAAGTTCTTTCTAATGTTTAGGTGGAATCTTCTTTCTTGTAGTTTGAATCCATTGCTCTGTGTCGCTTCTCTGGAGCAGCAGAAAACAACCTTTCTCCCAATACTAATGATGTGTGGACGAGGCAGAACAGGTAGCAGAGGGACTGAGATGATCCAGCTTCCAAACTATTAACTCTACTATAAACAATAAACCAAGCCATTTTATTTTTTTTAAACCCAAGAAACACATATACACACTTTCATGCAAGTTAGCTCCACTGCAGTCAATGTGAGTTGCTTCTGAAGAGACATGTGTGGAATTGCAGAGTTAGGCTCCAAGCCATGGTTCTTCACACCATGTTGTTTGCCAACCATATTGCTTTTTTGTAGCACTATTAAACTAATAATAATAATAATAATAATAATAATAATAATAATAATAACACATTCTAGAAATAGTTAATGGGTTGGATCCAGACTCAGTTAGTTGCATCGAATTCCCACTGAAATGAGTGGAACTTGAGTCATGACCTAACTTGTTTTCATGGGGCCTGGTGCAACTAATTTAGGCTGCTGTATGGTACAAAATTACACAAGAGTAACTCCCATTGAAATCGGCAGGATTTAATGAGGACTGGATGAGGAGCGTGATGTATTTCTACATCTGCATGATCATCTATGTCAGTTTGCACCCATGATTGTTCGTAATTGCATACTTTGAATTGAGAAGTTCAGGGTGCCTGAAGGATATCGCATGCTACTTATTTGCATTAGCCAAATGCTCCTAGGGTGCAATCCTATATAGGACCAATGGTGGTGGTGGTGGGGTGTCTTTCTTTCTTAAAAAAAATACAAACTGACAGCAAGAGGGAGGAAAGGGGAAGAAAATGTGTGAGAAGTTGGCAGACAGATTTTGGCACAGCCCAGTTTGGACTTTCATTGGCTTTGCAGGATGTCAAGCAGAGGCATTTAATACCACCTGCTAACTGATTCTCTTAACTGGAGATGTCAGGCATCAAACATGGGAGCTTCTGAAAGCCATGCATGTCCTCTGCTAATGAATATTTCCATGCCTACCGAGTTACCCTACTCTTTTGTAGGAAGACATTACAAATGTGATTGCATTACTTTCATCTTAAATTGGCCTTGGGAAGGACACAGTTTCTGTCTAGCCAGCACAGGCCCAATAAAGCATTGGATCTAGCAGTTCCTCCGCCTTGGATTCTCCAAGATGCAATACTGCATCTTTATGGTATCTTACAGGGGTCTAAAAGAACAGTTTTCAGAAGATGATTTCCCGGCTCCTACAGACAGCAGCACTTTGCAGCATTAGGAAGATTGTGCTTCCTGAAGACAGGGATGAACCAATAATCCTGAAGGTATCCATGATCCGTGTCTCTGACTCTGGCTTTTGAAATCAGCAGGGAGGATAAGATACAGATTTAGCGTTTCTGCTCTGTGCAACCTCAGAGAGTTATCACAGCGAGATACCCCCTCCCTGTGCATTTACATAAGATGGAGCATATGGGCCTTTGTTATTTAATTACTTCTGGATTTCAGTTATTAAGTGGAGTTAAAATTCACAAACTCCCAACAATGCCTCTTTGATGCGCCCAGCCTTGAGAGTGTCAGCTGGTGCCACAGGAGAAGTTGCTGCTGGCAGAAAAAAATCTCTCTTTGAGTTGCTATCCCCCACTCCATCACACCTTCAAGCAAAAACTCCTCATTAACCGAACTACAGACTGCAGCATCTCTTTTAGAGACACACACACACACACTGCAAACTGCCATGCAAATATCTTTGTGCTGACAGCACAAATAAATCCATTTTACTGCTGCACTAATTGATTTTCGCTCATTAGGAGTGCTTTTGCCCTTATTTGATAAGGGTGTGTGAAAGTATTTTCCTACCAACAGCAGGCTTGATATAGTATTTGTGTGTGTGTGTGTGAATTGGACACCATTTTTCTGCCATGTGTATGGTTTTTCTCTCCTTTACTGTGGCAAATGAGGGTGTGGGATTATAGTGTTTGGTGGAAGATGACCATCCTTTGTCAAACAGCTTACTCTTTTCTTGGGGGGGGGGAGCACACATCTTGTGGCATGTAGCATTTAGTTTCATCTTGCCAGAAGTCTGAAATATGGATGATGCTTTTGTGCTGCTTGCTGTCTTTCATGGTGATAATCAAGAAGAGAATGAACATTAAGCTTCATAGCTGTCAACTTTCGGATTTGCAATGGCACCAAGTAGCCTTGCCACCCTGTGCTCCAGAGGCTGCGTGCGAACGGGTGAGCGAAAGAGCGAGCGCATAGACGGCAGGCAGGCTGTCTGTCTGGTTGGGCGTGAGGGTCTGGCTGCACAAGGCATGCAAGCTTCGCCCCCAGTCGGTCTCAGACTCCTTATTGGCAGCCGAGCAACGCAGCTGAGGAGCCTCCCTGGCCGGCAGGGAGGGAGAGGAGCTGCTTCCTTTGAAATCCGGGAAATTGAAGGGATATCAACAATCCGGGATAGCAGCAGGAAACGGCATTGGAATAAGGGAGTTTCCCGCAAAAAAAGGGAGGGTTGACAGCTATGCATTAAACTTAGGTTGCATAAACACCATACATTTAAAGCACAGGACTTTCTCCAAAGTATCCTGGCACATGGATTTCAGGGTGCTGGGAACTGTAGCACCATGGGCAAAACTTCCGTTCTCAGGAACTCTTTTAGCCTGGAAAAGAGGCGACTGAGAGGAGATATGATAGCCATCTTCAAATATCTCAAGGGCTGTCACATGGAAGAGGGAACAAGATGGTTTTCTCCTGCTCTGGAGGGTAGGACTCGAACCAATGGCTTCAAGTTTGAAGAAAGGAGATTCTAACTAAACATACGGAAAAAACTTTCTGACAGTAAGAGCTGTTCGACTGTGGAACAGTCTCCCTTGGGAGGTTGTGGACTCTCCTTCCTTGGAGGCTTTTAAGAAGAGGTTGGATGGCCATCTGTCACGGATGCTTTAGCTGAGATTCCTGCATTGTTGGGGGATGGACTAGATGGTCCTTGGGGTCTCTTCCAACTCTATGATTCTATGAAAAAGAATAGCTCTCCAGCACTGTTGACCTATGAATCGTTTTTTGCATGGTGCAGGAGTGGGAGCCTCATACCACAGCTTAGCCCCATACATAAAAATGTAACCAAACACTAAAAAAAAGTAGCATCCCAAGCTAACTTGTTCTAAAGTTAACTCTCTGGCCTGATGTTACATGGACTGTGAATGTAACTTTCAGAAACATATTGGGGGTAATTTAGCATGACAGCTTCCTGAGCTGTCCAAAGCCAGCCTCTCCAGTGAGTTGATTATTCTTTTTCAAGGACTTGAACTGTAACGTTCTACTTTCAACTGTGCTTGTCAGAAAGTTCTGAAGTTGGTTTTTAATTCTTTTTTTCAAGCAGTGTCCAGATGGTTGTTTCCCTGTGGCTCATTTGGTACTCTAAGTCAGAAAACGGGAATGTTCTTTTTTCCTTAAGGAAGAAGCGTCATCTCGTTCCGATTGATCTTGCGTGGTACACGCAATTAGGGATTGGCACAGCCTCAGTGTGACTTGTCAAGATCCAGATCAAATGTATGGAACCGACACAGAGAAAAGAATAGTATACCTGCCTCAATACTGGAAATTTTGGGTAGTTTCTAAAGTCATGCTATTGACTTTTTTTACTGATTCAATTGCTGGAATAGCCCTGGCTCGCCTGGTAATGACCTGCTAAATATGGGACATTAAGGTAACAAAGGGAGTGCCCCTGTGCAGCGGTGGAGCAAGCCAATCGGGCGCCGCGGGGGTAGGGCCAGCTGCCCATGGGGGCAGGGCCAGCTACCCATGCATATTTTATTTATCCCTAGCATGTTTAAATAATATGAAAATTATTCTCCGCTCTGAGTTTTTGATGCAAGGAATGCACTACAAATTCTTTAATAAAATAAATAAACAGCATTACCTGCAGTGCAGAAATTGGGGTGGGAAAGCAATCTAAACATTACTATGCTAACACCAGTAAACACAAAAACACGACTGTCTCTAAGAAAGGTTAGTGGAATCTAATATGGATCAACAGTGGAATAATGTCCCCTGTAAATACTGTTTAATTTTTTTTAAGCCCCACCAGATAAAACTTGAGGAAATTATGTTAACATTCTCATCATTCTCTAAAAATGAATTACAAGAACAGATTGATGGGGTTGGTTTCATTGATACAGATGGCAAGAATCCAGCTGGGTTTAAGGGAGTTAGGATTGCATTAGTTACAATGTCGGTTACTGCACAGGAGACATTTTATGGCTAAATAACTTTAGCACGTCTTGCTGACGATTCATCAGGTTCTCTTCTGCTGGCAGGCTGTCATGCTGAATAACATTGATGGAGCCTGATTTTATTCTCCAGCACTTAAACCGGTGCCATCCATGATCAAATGGAGTGCTTCTCCTCCTGATTGCCACCAATGAGAGATCATCATCTGGTCTTTTATCTCATGCATGCAGCATAACTGGGGCTAAGCACATCACTCTGATAAGAATGTTGAGTCCAAACATCATGGAAGGGATGTTAGAGAGCAAAACAGGACAGCTCTGAAGAACAAAGGAAAATAGCCTGTTTCCCCTATTTTAAGACGTAGTCATAAAATAAGCCATAGCAGGATTTTTTCGCATTTGCGAAATATAAGCCGTACCCCGAAAATAAGCCATAGTGATAGGCACCGTTCCGGAGGGTGCCAAGGAAAATGTGGGGCTGGGCTTACGTAATAAAAATAAGACATCCCCTCAAAATAAGCCATAGTGCGTTTTCTTGAGGAAAAAAAAATATAAGACGGTGTCTTAAAATAGGGGAAACACGGTAAAATAAAATTAGGCTGATTTCAATATTATTATTTTAAAGGCCAATTCATACCTTTCATATAGCTACCGGTAGTTGTTGTTTCTTGTTGGTTAGCTCAGGCCCGTGGCCCATCTAATCCAGTATTCTGTTCTCACAGTGAATAACCAGACCACCATGGGAAACAGAAAAGCAGGACATGAACACAATATTCGCGATTCCCAGCAACTACTTCTGACTGTGGAGGTGGAACACGCATCTTTGACTGCAGCATGCCTGAATTCTGAGAACAATTTCATGTCTTCATTCTCCGTAGAAACCATGAGGTTTGTGGCACCATTTGCTTGTGACAAATCATTGAAGAAGTCCACATAACATGCTAAAAATTGGGCAGAGAAAAAGGGTTAGTTTTACCCTGCCATATAAAACAAACTCTCTTCATGGGTTAGTTACACAAAGAGACAGTGAGGATGTAAGAATGTGCTCCATCATGGATCTTCCTGGTCCCTCATGTAAATGGGAATAACCTCTGAAGCAGGTAGCCTTTGGTATGTTCCAGGGTTCCAAATAGTATGAGGAGGATAGAAAAGGCTCCACCCCTATGGAATGTATCTCAGCTAAGGGAGAAAAGGAGAGAAACATTCAGTTCAAAAGGATTGTGAAAATATTCCACATGTCCTCATTATGGGGGGGAATATTCCAACAAATGAAAGCGGCAAGAGACCAGACTTGTACTGATTCTTGTCTGCCTCCCTTTGTCTGTGGCTTTGTGACATGTCCATTTAATTTGAATGGGTCTATTCTGAGTAATGTCTTAGTTGGATACAACCCAATTTATTTAGAGGTTTTTTTTTTAATTTAAGATAATTTCTATTCCTTCTTTCTGCTAAATAGTATAGGTGGCTAACAACAATTTTATATAAAAAAATTAAACAGGATTATCTTTCCAAAACTTGTAATGTGGACCTTTAAATTCCAGTTTTCTTACAACAACTTTAGGATGAGGCAGTGACTGCCTAGACATTCTATATAAAAAGCACATTGACAGGTTTCATAGGTAATAGTTGAATAAATAGAGAACTATTTTAACAAAGAAAGCAGTTGATGGTCTATAAGATGTTGAAGAAGGGCCATAATTCAGTGGCAGAGAACTTGCTTTGTATGCATAAGGTACCAAGTTCAGTCCCCAGCATCTCTAATAATAATAATAATAATAATAATAATAATAATAATAATAATATACCACCCTATACTCACAGATCTCTAGACAGAAATGGGAGAGACTCTTTTTTGAAATCTTGAAGAGCCACTACATAGACAATACTGAGCCAGATGGACCAATGTCTGACAGTATAAGACAGCTTCCTATGTTCCTTCTTGTGTTCATATCATTTGGCCCTGAGGCCATATCGAGAAGCATTGCCTCAGTCACTGGAAATCCCAAGCATTTTTGTGGCTAGGAATGGAATTGTTTTTTCAGTCAGTCCAAGCGCATCCTCTTACTACTGAAGTAGAACTCAAGCGAAAGTTGACTGACAAGTGGTTTAGCTGGCTGTTTCTAGTAGGAGGGACATTTGCCGTGATTCTGACAGTCAAATATTGAAAAGGCACTTAATGGTGAAATGTAATACCAAATGTCAAACATTTGACTGCTAAGGTTTCACTGATATGATTTGACCAGTATGGTTCATGGGACCCGAGAATAAGGTACCCTGATTTCTCTAAGGAAAATATAGAAAAAAATATTGGTGAGAGAGCAAGAGAAAGCACTCGCCAACGAATTTGGGATGTCGAATTCCAACGTCACACGAGTGAGGCAAACAAATATCCAATTATAAAGGACAACGGAAGAGGTTTTTCCCCAGCTAAATATTTGGCAAAACTACAAATACCCAAATACAGACAGGCATTCACCCTTGCCAGACTCAACGTATTACCGTCCGCCCTTCTACAGGGAAGATTTGCAGGCAGACCGTATATCGAATGAACTTGCCCTTGTGGCCTACCTGAGGTGGAATCTATTGCCCATGTTTTACTAAGCTGCCGCTTTTATAATGATATACGGCGAGTTTTTATTTCCCCCCTTATACAAAATGTCCCAAATGAATCTCTGCGCCTTAAATGTCTTGTTGAAGACACGAATCCCGAGATCACAATGAAAGTGGCCAAATTTTGCGCAGCAGCTATAAAATCTAGGGAACAAGCGCTATCACTGACACGATCGAGACAAAACGGCAGCCTCTAACCATAACCACAAGCCCGACTCCCAATATATGCATGGCAAATGCTGCAGCACACCTAAATTCATATGTTTTACTCTGACCGGTAAATTTTAATGTGTTCTGTGAAACTTTTTATCTATTGGTCTATGACCGTTAAATAAAGAATGAATGAACATTTGAGTTTATACTGGCTTCATTATTCTGTATTAGGCTACTCTGGTTTTGTATGGAAAGACAAATGCAATGAGAAAAATCCAAAATTGTATTAAAGGCATGGAACCTTTTAAGTTTTTATTATCCTTTAGATGCACTCCTAATTTCCATCGAAAGAAAGCAGAAACACACTTAACTCACCCCACGTATCTTTT
The DNA here is from genome assembly GCA_034641385.1 of Darevskia mixta. Lineage (NCBI taxonomy): Eukaryota > Metazoa > Chordata > Lepidosauria > Squamata > Lacertidae > Darevskia > Darevskia mixta. The sequence goes on from JAWWNH010000001.1 coordinate 20,030,026, forward strand.
CTGCCTTCCTTCTTATAAAGAGAGGGAAACCTGCAGTTGCCTACTGCTTTCTGTGAGTTTATTAACAGACAAATCCAGAGAAATAGAGACACTTATTGGTCTGTCTAATACTTTTAAGGAGGTGCAGGAGGTGCAACTTAAATATAGATACTTGTGCATTTCACTTGATTGCATTCCCCGTTCTTCTTTCACATTTTTCTGTGCATTTTTCCCCAGTACAATGTGCTTTTGTATGTCATTTGCACTAAAATATACATCTTTATGTGCACCTCACCCCCAGCACATGCATTTTCGTACACATTACTTGGCTTTAGAAAGTTGCATTGCAAAATTCAGAGAAACCTGAATTTTGAAGGTTGGCAGCATTGCAGTTCAAGTATTGTTTTGAAAATTGTGAATTGGGTATGTTCACTCTTAAACGTGAACTGAATCAACTCGCCACTCCTATCCCTAAGGTCCACATAGTCCGTTGTGCTATCAGGCCGCTTAAAACACATATTTCAGCCATGAGAACAGCATTCGTTCTGAAAGATTTATATATGTTTTTTATATATGAGAGAATGTAGAAGCACAATGTAGCGGAAAAATGAATAAAGTGAAGTGGCGCTTGCTGACATGCACACATTGCAGTGGGAGAGATTTTTGTTTCCAGTCCCACATGTCACATGCAACGATAGCTGTAAAAATAGGCAGCACATTACAAGATGCTAATGTGGACAGACACCTAGTTACTTCTGAGAGTGTCTGGCAGTCAAGTGAGGAGGAGAAAGAACAAGAGGCACTGCAAGTAGCTCCAAATGCTAAATGGGTCTGTGATGGTGGATCAATAATTAGAACTGGCAGAGTTCTTTTTGTCTCGTATTTTTTCCCCTGAAGACACAGGATCAGGAATAGAGTCCAACAGCACCACTTGGGTAGAGAGCAGAGTGCTGGGTTGAAACTGCCCATCACCACATCACAAAGACGGCTCACGGAGCTTCTGAAACAATAGCATGTGTTGTGTTATTTTCAATATCATTTGGGGCTTTTGAAATATTAAGCAGTTTAGAAGCATTTCAAATGAATAAACAAAAGTAGAGAAAGTGCGAAGAAGATAGGTGTAAAGTAGATAGACTTCTTGGGCAGCGGCGGCGGTCACTCCAAACACCTATCTCCTTGACCCGTAACCTAAATTGCAACCTAGTGCTAAGGCTGCATCCCATGAACTCATAAATGCTGTGACTTTTTAAAAAACAAAGAAGAAGAGTTTGGATTTGATATCCCGCTTTATCACTACCCGAAGGAGTCTCAAAGCGGCTAACATTCTCCTTTCCCTTCCTCCTCCACAACAAACACTCTGTGAGGTGAGTGGGGCTGAGAGACTTCAGAGAAGTGTGACTAGCCCAAGGTCACCCAGCAGCTGCATGTGGAGGAGAAGAGAAGCGAACCCGGTTCACCAGATTATGAGTCTACCGCTCTTAACCACTACACCACACTGGCTCTCAGTGTGAATTCCACCCCTTACCTCCAAGTGAGATGCCGAACAGTTCTAATCTGATTCGATTCCCATTAACTTAAAGAGAATTATTTCAGTTTATGACCACTGAGGGGATCAGTGCCAAAAAGAACATGCTGAATGCCAGAAGAGTTGACAGGATTCCATGACACATGATCACCCTAAAATAGGCTTATAGATTTGGCCATTTCTTATTGAAGATGATTTATTAGTATTCTTAACGGAAGGCCATTGTGAACAAGCAAAGTTTCCTGTGTGTGCAGGGAAAGGGCCCTGTTCAGTTTTCTTAATTTTAATTCCAGCAATGGCCAAGACACACCTCTAACCACAATAGCTTTTTGGAGAGAAAATCTGATCTTGGTTTGCGATTGAATCTGACTGCGTGACTAAAGATTTGAAAACTCACCCCACAATGAAACAACTGCCCTGAGACACTGTTGCAGTGTGTATGTGTTTAATTAGGCACCAGTTGTCTAATTAGGTGGAACCACCCAGACTCTCTCTTTGTGTCTTTGTTTGATTCTGGACATGATGTTCCCTGGAGAAAGATAAAGCTTCCGTAATTATTTTAGTGATCTGCAGAGGAATATCTTAAAACAATTAACTGATACAACACGTCTAATTTTAGGTTAGGGGGTAGGTTCTTGAGGGTGGGGAAGGTCTCTCATTGTTAAATGGCGGATGTCAGCTGTAATTGGTAATTGGGACTGGAGGTGATCAGTTGGGAAGTCACATTTGCATATTCATTGTAGGTGGCATTTGTTTGCCTGTTTTGCTGCCATGCTAGATTTACAAACAAAAAATAAAACTGTAAAATGATCTGCAAGGTCTTTGTTTAGCAAGCCTTATGTCTAGAGCTAAAATGGGTAGTTAGGCTAAGACATCAATACTGAACAAATGTAATGAGCTTGAGTTAGAATGGGGTGGGGAACAGGATACGGTCAGCGGGCCAGATTCTAATGTCCCTCCCTTCCTGTGGGCCATTTTGACAGGACCTCCCTGTTGTCAACCACCAACTTCACAATGTCAGGTGACCCAAACTAAAAAAAAAATGTCTTTGAGGATTACCCGCAGAGGGCAATCCTTTGCCTTACTGCTGTTGTTTTAGAGGGATATTTGCACTTACAGCAAGCCCCACTTTTGCAATGAAGATGGACAGTGGTCTCGAAAACAAGACTTATGAGGAAAGGTTGGAGGAACTGGGTATACAGTATTTAGCTTGAAAAAGAGAAGGCTGAAGAGAGAGATGATAATACTCTTCAAATACCGTATTGGCCTGAATATAAGCCTCACTCCCCCCCCAATTCCGACCATGAAAAGTTAAAGTGTGGCTTATATTCATGGTCTTACGGTATGCAGCCAGGAACGCGGGGCAAACAGCAGCAGGAGCGCGGCAAAGCGGCGCCCACCCTGCGTACAGTCCCTCATCCTCTCCCCCAAGGCCGGGAAGGGAGAGAGCGAGGAAGGGGAAAGGCTGTCGGCAATGCAGCCCCCCCCCCCATGCAGCCAGGAGCAGCGAGGAATGGAGCGGCTTATATTCAGGTATTTTCTTCTTTTCTTCTCCCCCCCCTCCAGTTTTAAAGGTGCAGCTTGTATTCAGGTCAATATGGTAGCTGAAAGGCTGTCACATAGAAGGGGACAAATCCTGTTCTCTGAAATCCAGAAGGAAGGACAAGGGCCCCCTCCAGGTTGTGGGAGCAATTTGCAGTTCCTATATTCTCTTTTCATATTCTCACAAAATTTGCTTGCCAGCCTTTTCTTTACTTGCTTTCAGTCTCTCCCCCCCCCCCACTGGACATCACAACTCTGTCCTGGTAAATTCTGTTTTCAGAAGAAATGCCATGGCATTGTTAGGAACCTGATTTCTCTTCAGCAAAGTGTCGTCCCCCCACCTCCACCCCCACCCCCTACTACCTTGGGAAGGCATTGTAATTGAACTGCCTACTGGTTCACTTGCCAGAGGAGGTTTGATGTTTTTTGAGGAGCAATCTTAATTGCAAGTGTAATAAAAGCACTCAGGCATGTGATGAAGAAGAGTCCCCCCCCCCCAACACACAAGCGATTCACATATTTTTCCAGCTTTCAACAGTATGCGAAATAAATCTGGAGTACAGATTTATAGTTCACGTAAATTACTCCTATAGAGTATTTCAAGAAATGTATACAACAAATTATCCCTGGATGAGTTAAACCCTTAGCCGTCAAGGGATATGAAGTTCATCAGGCAAACCAATCCACCGTCGACTGTCCTTGAAATTATCCTCTTTATGGTTTATATTGCACATGTTCCTTATTTATCACAGACTGTCAGGTGTTTTATTTACTTGTTTATTTACAGAATTTATATCCCGTCCCTCATCGCAATATGAACTTGGGGTGGCTCCCAACAATATAAATCACAATAAACAACATGCAGATGTATCTCTCTCTCTCCTTCCAGAGCCAGGATTACTTTAGGAGTATTGGTGAGGGCAGTCAATCGATGACCAAAACAATACTAGCCTAGTGGCACATTTTTTATTTATTTAAATAATTTCTATACTGCTTTATGCCCCCCTCCCCCCCCAAAAAATTCTAAGCAGTTTATGAAATAACCTATTTTAAAACATCATCTAGAACAGGGGTAGGCAACCTTCGGCTCCCAGCTGTTTTGGGACTACAACTCCCATCATCCCTGACCACTGGTCCTGTTAGCTAGGGATCATGGGAGTTGTAGTCCCAAAACATCTGGGAGCCGAAGGTTGCCTACCCCTGATCTAGAACATAACAATTGAAAACCAACTGCAGGAAAACCTACATTTACTAATTCTGACTGACTGAGGAGATAAACCTGTGTGTCAGGGGTCAAATTGGACATGCTAAATGTGTAGGCAGAAATGGAGGGTTTCTTAATACTATGGGTAGCGGGCTAATATTTCTCAGGACTGAGCCGTGTTGTAGAGATCTAACCGTTCCTTCTGCTGCTGCAGTACTGATGAAAATCCTTTCCTCTCCCGTACTCTTAGACTAATTACAGTGCTTGGAGGGAGAATGTTGTTAGGATCACAGCTGGGGAGGAACCCCTATGCACTGCAGTCCTGATAAAAATCACCCCACATCTAAGATTGAACATTTTCAATACTAAATATTATGATTTCTTTATTAATACACTGGGCAGTAGCAGACTAAATTAGGGCTGCCGTATGTCTGGGATTCGTCCGTCGGAAATAGCGTGCGGGCGGAATTTCTGAAAAGTGGTAAAAATGTCCGGGAAACTCGGGCACATGGCAACCCATGTTGGAAGTGTTTCAGCAAATTTCCTTATAAATAGCTCAAAAACTTCATATATATTTTTTAGATTTTGCAAAAAAACTCAACAACTTTTGTGTCTGGATATTCAGTATTTGAAATATGGCAACCCTATACTAAATAGATCCAGTAGCGCAAGGACTTAGGGCTGTGCAAAGGAACTCCCCCCCTTCTTGTCTCCTTGTACCCTGCCCCAAATCATTTCTGGGGGTTCCTCCAACCACCCAGAGCAGATTTCTGGAGGGTGAGGGGAGCATGCGGAAGGGAGACAGAAGGGAAGTCCTGTTGTGTAAACAGAAAATTTTCCGCTCGTGGATCTAGTTAGCTGAATACCGGCCACTATTACTAAACATTATTTAGCATGAAATAAAGCCCCCATACATAGTTGCTACGGTAGCTACACATTTAGCTTAATGCACGCTACTTCAGCTTGCAGGTGGGTTTTTTTTATACGACTGCATGTTCCTCAGCATATGGCATTCTCAACAAATAGAAAGCGAGATTAGATTAGAGGAACACTAATCAAGAATTTGCCCCAAACCCAGTTGCATGCTAATTTTCTATGTGCCTGGAATCCATTGGCGGAGGAAGAGGAGTGTGGGGCATGATCCTGGTGGGGTGCCATCACGGCTGTCCTCTCTGCCGGCGCTGGGTGCCACGCCCCCAGGATGGGTGCCATGCCCCTGTGAGCAGCGTGCCACGCCCCCAGGAAGCGCGCCAGTCCCGCCCCGCTTGCTCTCCACCCCCCCGGTGCCAGAGCATGAAGCTCCACCACTGCTGGAATCTCTTGTGTTGAGAAACATTCAGTCACGGAGATCCACTACCTGAAATCTGAAGTAGTAAAAGTTTATACCACCTCAGTGGGAGCTGGACCCAGCTTTTATAAGCGATATGTGTGCAGACTAGCATTGTAGGAGTGGCTTTTGTGGCAGGAGGATGTTGTTTGCTTTTGTTTTGTGTGCTGGGCCACTGCTAACAAACAGTTGCCGACTCTTAATTCATGGTTTAACCTGCCTGGAATCTCCCATGTTAATTTCCTTCCAGGCAGACACAGAATAATGGAAACAGATAATAGCCGAGTTGTTCTCATTAGGAACAATCTCCCATTGTCAGACAAGACTTATTTTTCAAACGTTCATCAGCCTGTAACTTTCTGTGCTCCTTCATGCCTCCCTGCCTCTTCCACCCTTCCTGAATAATGAAATAAGGCAACACATTCCCAGACTCTTTTTATGCTGGAAAGTGAACATAGTAGGGTGCTTCAGAGTAAGGAGAAGGTGGTGGTGGTGATGGTGGCGGCGGGATAAAGATATCTTTCCCATGCCTGATCATGGCATTACTTGGGTTGTGCACATCACATGGGCATACCATCATCCTGCAACTGTTTCATGAGCTCAAGAGAAAATAGACGGGGAATCAGTTTTGGGTGGAAGTCAGAAATGCGTTCGGAAAATAGTAACTGGATGCGTTTTTACCAGATGGGGTGCTTCCAAACAACCTCTGCAGTTTGCAAAATAGATGTTGTTCACTCTTTTATGAGCATCCCCTCTGATTTGTTTGTGTGGAGGGGATGATGTTGCATCAAATCAAGTGTTATCCATTTCCTTATTTAGAAGAAAAAAACACCCTGATTATTTGGGGAAGTAGTTTAGAGCTTCAAATAAGCTTTCATTGTGCAACCTGAATTTGCTATAATCTGACTGAATCTGACTGAATCCCACCCCCAAATAGCTTCAGCCTGGAAGAGGCAGGCATGAATATCAGATCCCAGTTATTTCAGTTATCTTTCATTGGACCGCATGTACTTGCAACAAAAACTGGAAGTTTAATGAAAACATAAAATGCCATATAACAGGGGTCCATTGTTCATTTTTGTTTAAAAACATACTGTTTTTTTAAAGGGATAAAAGTGGCTGGCACATCTTGAAGAAGTTTAAACAACTGAATAGGCTTTTTGACATTGAAGGATCTTTAAAAGATAGCTGAAAATTAGTAGTGAGGTTGCCTCCATAGCCTCCATGAGAAGAGTATTGTACATGTTGGAACTGGTGGCACTAAATGGCCAGTATGAACGAGGCCACATCTTTAGACACCTGACTATCTTCTGGTCTTTGTACAGTAGCTCTACAGACAGCAGCTACCTATACATGCTGCGTAAAATATCTTCAGGAAAACCCCTGGAATGAGAACTGAGAAAGAACCTATTAACCCTGTAACTACACTTCTCTTTCTGCTTTCCTTAGAAACGTACTTCATCACCTTATGATAGTTTTAGGCAGAACTCTACTTGCCTAGATAATCAGAAATGCCTGGGATGCAGTGTGAGGAACACACCTGGCTGCTTAGGACTCGCTCTTCTTGGAGCAGAGTGGGAAGCTGCCAAAGATATTTACCAGAACAAATATATATCATTTCCCTGGTTGTTGTTTTCTTGGCAAGGAACTCAGACAATGAGCCTGTTGCAAGATGAGATGCTGATGATGAGCTGTCTCGGTTGCCTTGTCATCCCCAGACACAATTTTCTGTCTATTTGCACTTGATCAGGGAAAATGGATTGTGTCAACATGAGGTATTCAACCCTCTTAACAAAGGGAAATTCGATGGGAAGAAAGAAAGAAAAAAGAAAAGAATCCCCCCACCCTAAGCAGCAAGAACAGACAGTTCTTAAAGGTACCGGCAACCTCAGTATATTGGAATAACAATCTGTTTTTATCCAGTTCAGTTGCATAACTCAGCTATCAAACAGACAGCAACTGGTTCCATGAGTACCTGTTGAAATCCCCCCTGAGGTCTAACATAAGGCCTGTATTTGGCTGGAGGGATGTAGGCATTTTCAACTGATCAAAATGATAGGTTGGAATGTAATGAGTTTTGTAGAAGCAGTATTTGCTTAAAAAATAAAATTTTTTTTAAAAAACACCTCACACCATACTGCTATGTTTCACCAATATAGCAAGGAAGATTTACTCAATTTATTAGTACACTGATCTGCTAGATCCGATTCATTACATCTATTAAATTCGACTTTCAGCTGAAGTTGCTGCATTTCTTGATGCAGTTGTGGTGGATCATAGAAACATAGAATTTCAGAACTGGGAAGGGTCAGGTAATCTAGTTGAATCCCTTGCTGACTGCAGTATCCTACAGTGCTGGACAGAACTATTACAGCATCCCTGACAGGTGACTGTTTTCAAACATCATCACAGCAAACCTACTTCCTAACTGAGGGAGGCAAGTGGTTGAGTCTCTTTGAGTGTAACAGGGACAACATAAAGACCAGTCTTTTTGCAAAGCAGGTCCTTCAATCATGGAGAGCATGGGTTGCGGAAGGGTTAACCGGACAACTCCCTTGTTGCTGGGTGGGTTAGTTTGGATGGCCACAATTGGGATTGGGCTTATCATGTTGCTGGGGAGATGAGCTTGTTGCAAGTTAATGATTGACAGACATAGCTGTTTAAATTCCTGCACGCGGCTTTTAGGTTTCACTTTTGTCGTGTGCAACGGATTTCCCGCCCGCCAGCCCTGTTTTCAGGGTTATTTCTTTTGCGATTGACATTGCTATGCCTGTCATGGGGTCGTCTGCTTTGGAGCAGGGGCCTGGTAGGAATTTTGTCCATTTGGCTGATTGGCTGGTGCCATTTGGTTTTTGCCTACTGCGTAGCAAATCATCACAACTTGTAAGGTTGCGGTTAGGCATTGGTTAAAATTGGTTGGTGTAGGGGTACAGGATTTGGCTGGGCCTGCCCCTGCAAAATGCTGCTGCAGGGGTTCAGGATTTGGCTGGGCCTGCCCCTGCAAAATGCTGCTAGGGTATTCCGTTAAAGGAATCCAGGGGCTCATCATGCTTTTGTCCATACCCCCCAACAAGGGGCTAGGGCCGCGCAAGAGCCCCTGGGAGCATTTGGGGGAGAGCTGAGGGCCTGACACCCAGCTCCTGAACTCTCCCCTATAGGTGTTTACCCTTACTGACTTCGCTGGCTAGCGGATGTCAGTTCTGTCCCAGGGTGGGGGACAGATAGTCGGAACCAATGCCTAAGCGACCACTCACATTGGTTGTATTTGAATAAAGTTGTGGCCAAAATAATGCCAAAAACCTTAAATGATTGTGTGAAGTGTGAATTATTAGGGGTGAGGTGTCTGGGAACCTCGACACGCAGTGCCTCATTTTGCCTTTGACGTGGAGACAAGGTGATCACAAAAAAGAGGGGGGCTAGGTGAGGGAGTATCTGTTTACCCTAAGGCATGCTTAAATGACATGAGATAGAACTTTCTTTCAGCCCTGGGAAGACTCCTGGGAGAGTTTGTGTTTTCCCTAGCAACTATTTCCACCTCTCTTGGAGCTGTTGGGTGGGCCTGAGATTCTGAGGCCAATTAATGTACTGTACAAAACTATAGGTGTGCACAGTAGCTTTAGTGTACTTTCATTTACTTTCTACCTAAACCCTGTAATCTTGCAAGTTTCTGTAATGATTACATCATTGTTTGCCTCTTTTGAACCATCATATAATTTAGTATGTCAATGTTCTGGAAGTTTTCCATTGTACTGAAAGATAATAACAAAACTTTATAGCGATTTATTTTCTTCAAAAATTAAACAAGTGATTGCGTCCACAGCATGTCACATTACTCACATGCAAATGAAAACACTAGCCAAAGGCATACATTTAAATCCCCAACTATACCATTTTCTCAGTGATGGAACAAAAGCTTGGTTAAAAAACCCCCCGACAAAAATCTAGTTCATACATAGTATAATTCAGTGGTGGCCAACCTTTGTGACACACGTGCCTCAAGTTAGATTGCAAGTATGACATGGTGCCACTCTCGTACTGCCCTGAAACTCAACTTGAAATTGGACCAGTAATTACAAGCTTTCTCAGCGAGCTTTGGGAAGAAAGCTCATCTGTTTTCCAAGAGTCTCCTCCCGGCTCATCATGGTGACAGTGCATTCAGATGCCTTATGGCAATCAACACATGAACCTGGCGTTCCTAGCACCAGTTTTGGCAGAGAGCCACTTGGAATTAAATTGACCTCTTCCCCAAAACAAGAGAGGTTAAAGAAAGGTTTTTGGATCTGGAATGGGGAACAATAAGCACATATAGTTTGCAAGAAACCATCAGAAGCGATCCAAACAGAGAAGTTCAGAGTTTCATTACATTCAGAATTATTGGGCAAAATGGTGCTTGATTTGTACCGGTAATAGAGGGCATTATGAATTTCACATAGGGATCCAGGTGGCGCTGTGGGTTAAACCACAGAGCCTAGGGCTTGCTGATTAGAAGGTCGGCGGTTCGAATCCCTGCGATGGGGTGAGCTCCCGTTGCTCGGTCCCAGCTCCCACTCACCTAGCAGTTTGAAAGCACATCAAAGTGCAAGTAGATAAATAGGAACCGCTCTGGCGGGAAGGTAAACGGCGTTTCCGTGCGCTGCTCTGGTTTGCCAGAAGTGGCTTTGTCATGCTGGCCACATGACCTGGAAGCTGTACGCCAGCTCTCGGCCAATAAAGCGAGATGAGTGCCGCAACCCCAGAGTTGGACACGACTGGACCTAATGGTCAGGGGTCCCTTTACCTTTACCTTTATGAATTTCACAAACTAGTAATTCTGAGCTAGGCTCTAGAATAGATACCACTGCCTGAAATCTGTGATCAGAATGAGAGAGGACCACAAAGCCCACTTTTATTAGCATGCATGCCATGCTCTCCCATATCTCTTTCTGTAAGGTAGAAATTTACCTTGAGTGCAACGATGGGCTAACTAGTGATCCAGTCCTCCTTTTCTGTCTGAGTTTGAGATTTTAGGTGTTTTAACTATATCAGGCATCCCCAAACTGCGGCCCTCCAGATGTTTTGGCCTACAACTCCCATGATCCCTAGCTAACAGGACCAGTGGTCAGTGATGATGGGAATAGTCCGAAACATCTGGAGGGCTGAAGTTTGGGGATGCCTGAACTATATAGTCGAAACTTCAAAAAACAGTTAAATGTTGTATTGATTTTAGCATTGACATGTTTGTCACCCTGGGCTCCTTTGCAGGAAGATGTACTACAATAATAACAGCATTATTAATATTATAAATTTCTAAATTGAAGATGCAAGGAGCATAGAATGGATGGCTAGATTCCTCCTCTAGGGTTCCACTGAAAATGAGTTCCTAGTTTTCATAGTTGTAGGTCTTCATAAAAGAAAAAGATGCACAGTTAGATTGAATGTCTGCCTTTTATACAAGGTGGAACACCATTTATTATGGGATATTCAAGTATAATTATGACTTATAATTATACGTAAGGGCTCTCACCGACTTTAGGCTTTTAAAATCATGAATCATTGGCGGGGGGGGGGACTCTTCCTCTTACATTAGTGGAGACATTTGTTGGAATAAATGCTGTTTTGTGAGCAGAGCAGCAGCAGTGAAGTTTAGCCATGTTAAAAGGCTCCTTTTGGGAGGAAAGGTGGGATGTAAATTTAACAAATAAATTAATAATACAAATATGCTCATCAAAAGATAAAAGCCTGGTCTTCTTCCTCATTCCCCTTTCTTATTCTTTAGTATAACTTACTTTAATATTGCCATGCTTACGGGCAGTCATGAGAAACAAGGGGGAAAAGAGAAGTGTTTTCAGTGCTCTTTTAATGCAGACTATATGAAAACGCTATAAATGTATTTCAAGAGCTTCTTGTTCTCCTTGGCTGGCTATATGTAGCAGACACCTTTTAAAAAAAAAAGTTAGTTAAATTAGAATCCAGGTCATAAAAAGCAACTATGCATTCATGTATCAGATGTAAAATATTAAATAGCACATCATTGATTTGCCCACTTATTCCAGATAATAAAAAAATAAGGTTTATTAGTTCCCAAATCACCATTTGAGACATTAACCCAGGAAGAAAATAGAAATGGCTTGATAGAGCAGAAAAGATGTTCATAAGAATTATTTTCAGATTTTCTATGTGACATTTAAGTGGGAACTATTAGCTATTTTTCTCATTCAACAGCTTCTTCTGGGTTCCGGCTGTGCTAGAAATTTTCTTTTCATTCTTAAAAAAGGAGAAATCCCTATTTTCTTATGACTCATGAATGTTGAGATCAAGCTCCACAAATAATAAATGCATAACTAGTTGAAGTAGGCTTGGTGTCAATTGTTTTAACTCCCATAAAAATATAGATGAAAGCAAATACTTTGGGAGTATACTTAAGGGAAAATACTAGAGGAAAAGAGAAAATTAACAGAAAAATTAGAAAAAGACAAGAAAGAGGTCATTTAAGAAATGAAACCAATAGTGGGGGAGAAATCGCTTTCAGAAAGTTACTTGGCAAGTAGATGGAAACACACACACACACACACACACACACAGAGAGAGAGAGAGAGAGAGAGAGAGAGAGAAATGAAGGCCGAGGAAAGGATGGTAGCAGAAGAGCAGAACAAATTCAACAAAATGATCCAGCTACTGGCTAATGGAGACTCAAGACTACGCATTTCCACCCAATTCAGGTGTGACAATGGCTAAAGTACAAATCCCATTATTTGATCCCAGGAGTTTATAGAACTGTGTTTTGAGAACCTAATTAACACCCAAGTGGTTGGGTTTGGATGTCGAAAAGCTAAGGTTTAAATCCCCATTCACCCTAGAAAGCTTCTTTGGTGGCTTTTAGTTACAGCTTTATCCCATGCCTTTTAAGAGGATAAAACAAGGTAACGCCATATATACTTTATTAGTATACAGTACTGTACACACTTACCTAAGGATGAGTCCTATTGAACTTAGTAGGCCTTACCTCTGAGTAGACATGCCTAGGATTTCAAGGTAATATTACGCCTGAAGTAGTGATGTACCAACTAGCTCATTGAAAGAAGGGTAGGATACAAATGTGACATGTGTAAGGGAGCCTCCAGATTGTTAGTATTTTTGCAGGAGGGGTTTAAGTGCAAACTGGGAAATTTAGGTTGGAGCAAATGAAGTACATTGAAGGACAACAAATGGGGGAATGTGTTGAAAAGTGTGGAATGAACGAATGGTTCATGGGAAGATGCATAAACACTCCATGAGCAAATCAGGTTGAATGCAGGATGAATGTTCATTGTTGTATAACCTCCCTACAAACAGATTAGTATGCTCAATAAAACTGGCTATGACCCAACCTCTGTGGAACCAACTCAGGATGAATGCGCATTAAATCGGTCATCTGGTGGATTCCTAAGTAATCAGCAAAATGTCCGCCATTAGGATAAGCATGAAGAGGCTATGGATTTCAGGAAATGTTGAAAAGGGAGATTCAGCGCATCTTTGTGTTCAACACACACCTCTGCTGCACTCCTGCAATTTCATCAAATGACGTATCATCCCAGCAATGGGATGCTAAGAACTGTTACCATCAACCAGACATATAATAAATCCTGTAGTCACATGTGAAAATTCTCCTAGATGGATGATCTTTGACAGGTAAGTCTTCTTTGAGCGAGCTTCCCAAGACATTTCCATGATGAATGGCCTTGTAGCAGGATTGTACAGCACCACCTTCAAAGTCATGGGATTTGGCACATAGAAAAGTGAATGTGGTGTCAAAACCCATGCTTTTGAAGTTGAGGAGGCATGTGAGCATGACTGTAATAATGGACATGTTATCATGACTGTCAAAGAGATTGTTATACATCAGCAGATGTGCCGACTTACCTGCCAAAGGACATCCATCAGTGAGCTTTATTTATTTTACACAAAACTATTATTTATCACACTCACAGCAAATGGCTAGCCAACTATTATACTAAAGGCCAACTCAAGTAATTGGTTCAGCGGAAGGCTCCCCATCTCCTAGAATACAGTCCTACTGTTCCAACCAACTTGCACCAGTGTAGAGATGCAAGTCACTTTCTCACAAGAAATCTTGCTACTCTTATGAAAACTTTTACCTGCCCTAAAAGTATAAAATCAGATCTCAAACCCAGACCTACCTCCCAGAACGCTTCCTTGATGCCACCTCTTTTCCTTCCTTCAAAGACCTCCTCCAATCCTACATTTCCATCAAGCTGTGGGCACAACCCCCACAACAGTCCTTCTGAATTCCATTGGCCACTGAGCATGCCCAATCTCCACTAGAGTGCTTTTTGTGGTTCTTCTCCTAATTTGCCCCCCCCCCAAGTTTGTGTGTTTCTGCAAACGATAGAGTTCCCACGCTCCTGCTGATACCTCTTTCTTTTTGGCTGCTTAATTCTTGGAATGTTATGAAACACTACTCCGGTCTCTCATTTGATATACCCTTGGAATGGGCGAACGCCGTCAGTTCCAATCTGCTCATTATCATAGCATACAGGATTACTTCTCACAATTTGGCAGTAACTCTGGTTAATTCCAAGAAAGGTTTTCAGAATCACGGTGTAAGAATGTGTTTTCTGGGGGGGAATTATGAGGAATATGTTACTAACATATTTGCTCACAGGCCTGTTTTCTATTTAATGGTAATTCTGCTGTTCTGAGGACAACCGGATTCAAGTGCCATTTGTTTTCACATTAATTTCCCCCCCGTTTAATCCTAAACACTTAAGAGACCACAAACTTTAAGAGGCTTTCCTATGTCACGGGAAAGGAGTCATTCAGGATGGAAGTTGTTAAAAGGCAGCTACAAAGAAAATTCTTCGTTTTCTTTTCAACATCCTTAGTTTGCAGTTTTAATCTCCCACAGGTGTTGACAGCCCTTTCCAGTTAATCGCAATGGCAGCTACAGACATGCACTGGCAGCAGCAACAAATTAGACCCCAAAGTGTTGTTACTGAGACTTCTCTGACTCGCTTCTAAAAAATATGTGCCAAAGGAGGCTGGAAATAATGAGATCTGCAAGTGCTGTTCTTGAAGTGAAACAACCACCAGGGCAACATTGGATCTTCCAGTGCTAAGCAGGCCCATATTGTACAACACTTTAATAAGAGTTGAAGATTAAGCTAGCCTTTGTCACCAAGTGCTAGAATTCTTTCCCTCCTCTGTCATAATTATAGCTATTGCCTGTTAGGCATGGATGTAACCTTGAGGCTGTGGTTGTCAGGTTGTGTTCCAGGCAACTCTAGAGTCGATCTGAAGCTTAACTGAGTGTGGGACTCCTCAGAGATGATTGGTCATGACGCACAACTTTCCCACAAAGTTTCCATGAGATGACCAGGAAGGAGGCAAAATTTTCCTAGAGGGCAATCTATGTCTCCCAAGCTTTCCCTGCAATCTGCAGCTACAATGAGGTATTGACACACTCTTGGTATCCAAATAAATTATTTCTTATTTGTCAATACGAATGGATGTCGTTAATATTGCAGTTGTTGTATAAGAGATTGTTATTTTGACTGGAGTGTAATTGAGATGAATAAGATTTTGGAACGCAGAGATAAAGTAAATCACCAGACCATCAATTCTAGCACACGGGAGGCTACCTAAACTATATAATTTGGCATATGAATGATTGGGATTAGTAATTGTATTATAATTTGGCATTGTTATAATGAGGCTACCATTGGATTATTGTAATTGAAAACTAATAAAAATGATTATAAAAATAAATAAAATAAAATAAAGTATTTCTTCATGCAGCACATAGTTAATTCACTATTGGTAGTGATGGCCAATAGCATGAATGATTTCAGAAGAGGGTTAGACAAATTCATGGAGAATATGGCTATCAATGAATGGCTACTAGCAACAATGGCCTGGTTCTACCTCTATTTTTGGAGGGAGTATGCTTCTGAATAATACCACTTGCTGGGAAGAACAGGGGGGAGAGCTCTGTTGTACTCAGGTGCTGCCCATGTGTTTCCAACAGGCATCTAGTTGAAAACAGAATGTTGGACTAGATGGGCTTTTGGCCTAACCCAGAAGGCCCTTCTTACACTTTTATGTTTGGTACACAGAGGATGACAGTGAAGCCAAACAGTGCCCTGGTAAGCTGAGTGTCCATCCCAGAATATTCCACAGAATTCTCCATAAAGCCTAAGATCCATGACAATCAAGTCAACATGGAAACTATTCTCTGAAGGTAGGAAATTTGAAAAACTCTGCGTCAAGTATTTCTGTGCCAAGTATTCTCTGTGGCAGGTTTCACATAATATGTTCATTCTCTCTCTCTCCCTCCTCCCCTCTCTCATACTTCAGTTGTTCAAGTTGTTTAAGGGGTGAAGGTGGTGCTGTGGTCTAAACCACTGAGCCACTTGGGCTTATTGATTGGAAGGTCGGCAGTTTGAATCTGCGTAACAGGGTGAGCTCCCGTTGCTCTGTCCCAGCTTCTGCCAACCTAGCTGTTTGAAAGCATACCAGTGCTAGTAGATAATAGGTGTTCTGTTGTGCCAGAAGCAGTTTAGTCATGCTGGCCACATGACCTGGAAAGCTGTTTGTGGACAAACACTGGCTCCCTTGGCCTGAAGCGAGATGAGCGTCACACCCCATAGTCCCCGTTCACTGGACTTAACTGTCCGGGGGTCATTTACCTTTTTACATTTTTTTTTACTTCAGTTGAGATGCTTTTTGACCATTGCTGTGTGTATCCATCTAGATTCACAGCCTCACAGCCTTAGTGACACACAAAAGAAGAGTATCTGTATTGCATGCAGAAGCTCTCAGGTTCAATCCTCAGTATTTCCCAACTCAAGCTGGGAGAGACTCTAGTCTGAGCAGCCAGAGAGTTACTGCCAATCAGGGTGGACAACAGTAAACTAGATGGACCAATGGTCTGACTCGGTATAAGGGAGCTTTCTATGATCTTATGCTGTCTCATACGATTTTGGATCAAAGTATGTTTCTTCTGAGATATTGTCTGTATTTTAAAGACCTGAGATAGCCTGCTGTGCAATAATGTGGAAAACAAGATTCTGCTGTTTGAGGGACTGCAAATGTTTACAACTGATGAACAATCCTAGCCTCTAAAAAAACAACACCTCCTTTTGTCATAGCTTTATCTCTAAGCATCCTTAGTTTCAAAATGTATTCAAAGAGCACTCTTGTTTTATCTCACTGTCACTTATATATGTAAAAAATAAGCAGTGTTAATCTCTTGCAGGAGTATCGATTGGTGGTTTGAACAGCAACTCAAAGGAGGCATTTTGTGGTAGACACATATGCACAATTTTTATTGTAGGGCAGCCTTGACTCCTTGCTTTGCCTAAAGAACAGTAGGTGCACAAATATATTTCCTCATGCTCGTCTTTATCTACTATGACTTGCAGGAAGGCCGCCCAGGAGCTTATAAATTCATTATTGACAATCTAGTCACACTCCATTCTGAACTCATAGTATTCATAGAATTTGTTAGTCTTTAAGGAGCCCCTGACACCTTAAAAGGAGAGAAAGTCTTTAATCCCGTCCCCATTAATACTATGGTGTCAGGTGATTGACAGATGGATGGCCCCACCAAACTGTCAACTTTGGCCCATCAGGGGTGGAAGGAGATAAAGATCTGGCTCTCAGGCCAGAAATGGTCCCCCACTGCTGTCCTAGGAAGTAGATCAAAATTAACTGCTCACTTTTTTCAAACAATGAAATGCCTTTGGAAACCATCAGGTTTAGCCTATTGACTTATGTCAGCCATTTCCTCCAGAACATAAAAATAGCACTTCTGGATCAGATTCAAGCCCATCTAGTCCAACTTCCTGTTCTCATAGTGGTCTACCAGATGTCAACAGGAAGCTTGCAAACAGGAGCCAGGTATAACAGCAGGAGCCAGGTACAACAGTACTCCTCATTTGTGACATGTTTTCAGTTCTGTTTTGCTTGCAGCAGTTTTTTTTTTCAAGCCAGAGGCCTCCTTAGAGTTTTTGATGGTTTGAACCAGGAAGTTGCTTCAAGCAGGCATATTTTTACCTTCTAGTCACGAGCTGATGTTTGAACTGAGAATACAGCATTATCAAAGCAGTAATTCCCTGGTGAGAATATTTATACTTTCGTGTGTTCTTGTTTTCTAATTTTCTTTTTCTTTTTTAATTACTGGAAGACATGAGCAGAGAACTGTCAGTGAAATAGAGTCAAAGTGGCAGGAGTGTGCATTTGAGTTCAGCATCACATGAATAGTTGTGAAACCCAGTTCTGTTCCAGAAATTACATTAAATAATTACAGTTACACGTAGGTCTGCTGTAGTCGAAACAAAATTTAAAAAATCCTCCCAGTAGCACCTTAGAGACCAACTAAGTTTGTTCTTGGTATGAGCTTTCGTGTGCATGCACACTTCTTCAGATACACTGAAACAGAAGTCACCAGACCCTTATATATAGTGAGAGGGTGGGGAGGGGTATTACTCAGAAGGGTGGTAAGAATGGGTGATTGGCTGATAGGTGAGGTAAACCTGTTGACGACTGTTAACAACTGCAATTGGTCTTGCAGGAAAAAGCAAGGGGTGAGATGGCTAAAAATAGCTTTGTCATGTATAATGAGATAAGCTACTCCCAGGACAGTCTATACAAGATCTCAAAGTAGCTGTCTTATTACAAAGGAATTTTAGAAATAGACTGGAAGGAGAAGTTGCTGAATTGCAACTTATTACCAAACTTAAAACCATGGAGAGACCTGGTCTGAATAGAGATATTGGATTCTTAGGATGTCCTAATGAAAAGCTTTCTGGGATCAAATCAGAAACTGGGATGGTTTCTGTAAATCTGGGGCTGCCCTTGGAAATAGGAACACTTGGAAGCTCTGTCATATGTGGAGTGTAGGATAGGTGGGCTTGGCCTAAAATGGCCTCAAGGGCCAAATAGGGCTGTGTGTGGAGGACCTAATTAGCTCTGTGGGCCTAATCCTTGCTCTAGGACAGGCACGTCCAACAGGTAGATCATGATCTACTGGTAGATCACTGGATGTCTGTGGTAGATCACTGGTAGATCTCTGGCTCCCCCAAAGAAGCTCAACAAGTTTGTCTCCCCTAAGAAAAGCCTAACATTTTTGCCCTGAATCCCTAAAAAACTGGGCTTTCCTCCTCCCAAAAAATACCTCAACAACTTTGACCTGAACCCCCCCAAAACAGGGGGTAGATCACTGCCAGTTTTTAACTCTGTGAGTAGATCGCAGTCTCTTGGGAGTTGGGAGCCCCTGCTCTAGGAGGTTCCCAATCCCTGCCCTAGGGCAAGCCTCAAATCCACATTTCCTGTTTCTTTTTGCTTTGATTTTCACCAGTGAGGTATTGGACCACACATGGTACCACAACAGAGTTCTGGTTTGCTTTTTTGGCAGACAGCTAATGAAACAGCAGGCAGTGGTGGCTCCTCTTCCTTTTTCTCACAGCCACCATGTTCTGCGCCAGAGCGAAAGGTTGGTGAAGAAGCAAGAGGTTTGCCATGGTGAAGAGAAGGAGGGAGTCCTGGCGGCTTTTTTCAGTCGGCCCCCTATTGGATTGTGGGCCCTCAGCAGAAAAAAGTTATTTTGTAAGAGCAAGAGTTGTATTCCATGCTTTAAGGAGGTTTGTGTTAGCCTTGCCAGCCTCTCAGTTATGAAAGGGTCCACAGGCAATGCTGGTATTCTGGTTGCTTCCCCAGATGACCTATTTATTGAGCATTCACATACCCTCCAACCTTTCTCTGATGAAAATACGGACGTCCCAAGGAAAAGCAGGGCATTCCAGGATCAAATCTGGAGGCACTCAAAGTGGCTGTGTTATATCCTGCTTCCATATTGATCTGAAGTCCATTGTGTCAGTATTAGACATGTCTGAAGAAAGTATTTGTAAATACAACCGCAACCTTTACTTTTAAGGAATCTCTTATATTTAGACTCCTTGAAGAGACATCTTTTGATTTTTAAAAAATGTGGGTTCAATTAGATCCCTTAAATGGAACTCAGGCTGATTGTCCTTCTGGCCTAGAAACCTAAAAATCCACCCAATTTTTCCATGTTTGCTTACTAAACACAGCTTGTGATTCTGCCTCCTTTTCCTAGTCTACCCTTCTGTTTGTGTTACCTTCAAACTGACAGATAAATTATGTTTTAAAAATGGGTTAATAACCCTGCTTGAGAGATGCAGGGTGACCTAGAAAATCAGAATTAGAAGAAAAGACTTTGATCAAATATGGTCTTCATTTATGAACACATATGGTTGGTGTTTCTATGTAATGAGAGATAATCCTAAAGTACACAGTTTATTATTTGGCCTGTGCCTTTTAGGTTTTAAGCTATGCATTCTATGTTGTAAGCAATAACTGTCAGTCTTCTCTGTCTTCTGAAAGTTTGACATTAAATATC